>CM064872.1:14871829-16071829 GCA_032719365.1 Prinsepia uniflora
ACAGCTCTAATTGTCAAAGAAAAAGCTTCAAAGTATGATAATAGTAATGAGAGGCCAAAGCTGACCCCCAAAGAAGAATACATTGAAGAAATGATGTGTATGATTGATAGAAACTTGGAAAACCAACAAGAAGATGACAGAGCCTGTTTTTTCGATTTGTCTCATTTTGAAATGTGGAATAAGGACTCTAGCCCCCGTAGAAGCAATGCAGTAGTTGCAAAGTTTGAAGCTTGGTCACTTCATGCTGATTCATCAACAAGATTGAGAGACGAGCCTGGTGCATTTGATGAAGATCCAGCGGCTATGGCAATTCCGATAAAAGAAATACTCCCAAATTGTGATGAATCATCGATAGGATTGAGAAATGACGCTGGCTCAGTTGATAAAAATCCAGTGGCTGAAAAGGCAGTGAGTATAGCTATTCCAATAGATGAAATTTGCTCACATCATGTTGTTTTGCCACTTGAAATAGGAAATGCGGCTGGCTTAATTGATCAAACTCCTGCGGCTAAAGAGGCAATGACTACAGAATGTACTTCAGATGCATCCAACTTCAATAGGACTGAGCAAAATAACTCTCCTATAGCTAAAGCTGAAAAACCATCACCTTCTGATGTTGATTCGTCTACCAACAAGATCTTTCGCCAGCTCTTGCCAATAATTGCTATTAATCGTGACGAAATCACTGTGAACACATCTAGTATTTCTAACAGACCTATAGCAAAATGCCCGACGGTTGGTGGATCAGGCAAGACACAATTAAGTTCCATGTATTTCATAGTACAGGTTAATTTCTTTAATGATTAATATCTTCATTTTGTTTTCTATGTATTCTCAGAATCATTAACAGAAAAGAAGGTGGCAGTCTCTGGAAAGGAACATGATTTATTTCTCGATGACAACTGCCAAGAATCTTACAAGGAATTTACTGGAATTTCACAGTCCTTTGGTATCCCCATTACTTTTGGATCCCAAATTATTTTTTTTCATTTATTTTCAATTATCCTATCTGATGCAAAAAAAATGATTTGTTCAACAGATGAAAAGACGAAGTTTACTAAAATAGAGGCTGAGAAGTTGGCTTCACATCCTTGCAGTCCGAAGAGCATTCCAGAAATAAATGGTATAGTATTAGTACATAATTTTTGTAAAGAAAGCTTTGCTTGTGTTTGCGCCTATCGCCACATGAGTGTGTTTATGCGTGGGATATATCTCTTGGGGTTAACTATAACCAACTAACTGCAGGGGAATCATCAAAGGTTCTCAACATGGCCTGTAGTCAGGCTCCTATTATGAATCCAAGAGAACATGTTAGGGTTCTTGCTGAGGTAAAATCTGAACCCGTTGATGCAGTCAAAACCTTTCCAAGCTCATCATCCAGTTTCTCCTGCTCAGTAGGCAGTCAATCTTATCTTGTACGTCTGTGAGCTTTCTTATATACTACTCTTACATACCTTGCTAGCAATGCACTGACTTTTGTTGCTTGACCATTAAGTTTCTTATATTTCTATTTCATTCACTGTATAACTTTGGGTGAAAATGGTGATATTTTATCTCTCCAGATAAGACTTCTGCTAGTTTGACACAAAGCTTTAAAATCAATGAAAGGTGGGAACTAATAGAAACTATGACAGAGAAATGGACATATTATTGTTATCAGGGGAAGTTATATGTAAAATCAGCCTTTTTCATTCTTCTTCTTTGATTTTGGAGATGTCTGTTTTCTGTGGAAAATTGGAAATGTCATTGTTTGTGTGCGAATCTATTGCTATAATTAATGTGCTGTATTTGTTTGACTACTTGATCATTTTTAAGTACATAATACCAAGCATTCTTTAGCTTTTTTCTCAACTCTTGTCGCCATATTTATGCAGGAGTTTCTGAACATGCCATTATCCTTGCGCCCCATGCTCAAGGGGAGAAGGGGAATTGCTTGCCCAGACAGGAAGGTTATCTTCCTTCGAGACCCATTGATGAGGTTGTGGCCTGTCCTCTACACTGAAAAATCTTTCAGCAGGGCTTTGGCAAGTGGTTGGGAAGCATTCAGCAAGGCAAATATCATTCAACCAGGAGATAAGTGCGTTATTAGGGTTGAGGATGAAGCTGGTGCCGTATTTGTCATTGACATAGTTAGAAAAGTAAGATGACTGTCATTGTGTAGGATCTCAATTAATCTTGTTTTTGTCATTCCTCTAATGAAAGTGGGATCACACAAGCGGATCTCACTTCTATTAGAAAAATGGTACACAAGACCCCAAGTTAACGGAGGGTAATATATTTTGGTGCTAGAAACTAGAAAGTCTGTTCTAGGTTCATTGCTCCTTTCATGAGCGAGTTACCATGGATTTTAACATACTGCTTTGTGTTGCAATGGATTTTACATTAGTTCTAACTAGAGCATAAAATTATTCAGGCCTCTGATTTTCAGTTTTTGTATTTACTGTACTTTTAATTTATTTTGTTTATGTAAGAATATTGAGAAAAAGATTGTATACATTAGATATTGATCTTATATTCTATAAGAGTTGAATGTAAAATTTTCCATTACAGACTAATTAGGATTACCACTAGATCAGTTAGTAGCAACTATTGTACTCACCTAGAATAAAAGCTACTACATTAGTTGGCAGATCCTAATTCTGCCAAATGGTCATTAACATTAAGGCTGGGAGCAATCTAGTCCAATCACGCCAATAATCCCATTTGTTACTGAATATTGTTACAAGGGAGTTCGGGGTGGAGACTACGTTGGCTATTGTCCGTACTTGCAAAACGGACTGCTTTAGGCTTTACCATCTGGAGGACCACTTGTAAAACACTGTACTTTAGGCTTTACCATCTAGACTGGGCCAGCTTCATTGGCGGGGCCTACTGTAACTCATTTACAATGCCTTCACTTTGGTTGACGTGCAAATGGGTGACGTGCAAATAAATGCACATCGATTGATGGCACAGTTGGCCACTGCACGTGATCATGGCATAAACTCCTCGTCTTGTCCGTTCTGCAACCCATTTGTTGTGACAAAGGGCGACTGTCGAGTGGCAAAACAGAGCCCTTGCCAAAGTTTTCAAAGGAAAGACAAGGGTTTTGCATACACGACTCAGAAACTGAACGCAAGCATGTCTTTGCCTCACAAACTGAACCCTTAAATGTCTTTCTTTTTTAAAAGCCCTTCTCAGGTGGTAAGTCTCCTTCAAAATTGAAACTTCTTTTTGTTCCTGGAAAACCTTATATTCTTGTGAACACTTTTTCGTTAGAAAATTACGGGTTTTTTTTATGTTGAGGTACTTGCTTGTTTAGTGGGGAAAACACCTTAGTTTCAAAATTATAAAAAGAAGCAGTTTTTCCCCCCCTTTTCTTGTATCACCCGTGCTTGTTTTAGCACGATCATGGAGCTTTGAAGCTACATTTTTTATTTTGAGTCACCACTGTAAAAGATTGTCTCGTCGATTCTAAATTTTTGGGTTTCTCAAAAATCATGTTCAAAAAGCACTTCTCAGTCGGTAGTGGTAAGCCTCCATCAAAAATTTTCTTTTGTTCCTGGAAAAGATTGAATTCTTAGTGAACCCTTTAAGTATTAGGATAGAATTTCATGACGGGTTTTAACTTTTATGCTAGCGTCTTGTTTGTTTATCGTGAAAAGCTTCCTTTTAAGTTAAAGGTGCATTTTTTGTTTGACAAATTATGGGTTATCAAAAGAGAAAGGTCTAATTTCTGGGGTTTCTTGGACAGTGACTAGTTTTTGAGTTCTTTTTATATCTGTTTAACTTGTTCTCTTTCTTCCAGCAAAATGCATGTTTCACTTGTTGCATTACTAATGTTTTTTTTTTAATTTTTTTTAATTTTATAATTTGGGCTCTTTGAAATAATCACTTTTGGGGATTTTTCCGTTCTTTGAATGAAATTATTATGTCATTCAGTCATTATAATACCATATTCGCTTTTCTTTTTATTTCTTATAGTGGTAAAAGAAAGTTGACAGAGCAAGAGAAGAGATGAGTAGCAAGGTAGAAGTTTGCGAAGATTGCACTCAGAGGTGTTATCTGGTTCATGGGAACAAGAAACAAGCACTACCTTTTGTTGACTCTTTTTTCAAAATCATGTTTGGGCTTCAGTTTTCTGAAGTTTTGGTACGATATATTCTCCCCATAAATCCTAATTCATTTCATTTATATTTCTATAACCCATGTCGGTTACAGTGCTCCTTTTAGTCTGTGCTATTTGATGAGTTTACTAATTCCTGGATTCAAGCTGATAAACAAATTTGATTGTATGTCTTCGAATTCATTACGTATTTAAGCATCAGTATTACCTTGTATTTTTCTTCGTAGAATTATTCTAACCATGTGATGTATTTAAGCATCAACAACTTTCCTTTTCAGTGCCATATTGCAGTTTTTGGAACTCCCTTTTTCCTTTATGATGAACTAGGGATAGTTTCTTCCATGCTAACCTGTCATCTCATTGCAGTTCTTGCCTCCAAGGTTTGCTCCTACTGTGTCAACATTAGTTGATCAAAAAGCTGTTCTTGAAGACTCACGGGGGATGCAATGGAAAGTTACAATATCCAGAATTGATGGTTCCCTTGCTTTTCAACATGGATGGAATGAATTTTCTTTGGAACATGACCTAAAAGTTGGAGAATTTCTGGTCTTCTATTACATGATGAGTTCACATTTTATTGTTAAGATTTATGACAAATCTGCGTGTGAGAAACTCCAGTTTCCTGAGCCCATAAACGGGAAGAAAAGGACAAGAGATAGGAGAAACTCTACCTTCGAACATGATCCATACAACACTACTGAGAATAGTTCAATGAACATAATCGGTAAAGTCATCTATGTTTCTGACTCAGAAGAAGAAATTAGTCAAACCCTTTATAAGGGGAATGACAGAGGAAAAGCTCCAGATGTCACAGGAAATGCTTCAAAATGTGGTATGGGGAAAGCTCCGATTGTCGCAGAAAATGCTTCAAATTGTGACGGTGGTAATGAAAGGCCAAAGCTCATGCCCAAAGAAGAATACATTGAAGAAATGATCTGTTTGATTGATAGAGAATTGGGAGACAGACAAGAAGATGAAAGAACATGTATTTTTGATCTATCAAAATCTGAATTCTTGAAAAAGAACTATGACTCTTGTAAAAGCATTAATATAGTTGCAGCGGATGAAATATCGCCACATCATGATAACGATCCAGTGGCTAAAGAGGCAGTGAGTGCAGCATTTCCCGTGGATGGAACATACTCACATCACGATGATTTGTCACTAAGGCCGGGAAAGGAGGTTGCCTTAGTTGATAAAGTTTCAGTAGCTGAAGAGGCAATGACTACAGACTTTCCTTCAGATGCATCCAAATTTGATTGGACTCCGAAAAATAACTTTTCCGAAGCCAAAGTCAAACAGGAATCACTTTCTCATGTGGATTCATGTGCCAACATGGCCTGTGGGAATCTCATACCGACAGCTGCTGTAAATCGTGAAGAAAATGAAGAGAGTGCCTCAAATATTTCAAACAGGGCAATAAAGGAGTTCTTGACTGATGTTGGATCAGGCAAGACCATATTAAGTGCCATGGTCCTATGTGTTTCATTTTGGGTTTCCTGGGTGTTTAATGTCCGTTCTTTATGCAATTTTCTTTATGATCAGTATCTTCAATTTGTTTTCTATGTATTCTCAGACAAGACAATGACAGTCTCTGGAAAGCAACAAGATTTGGTCGACTACAATTACCAAGGAGCTAACCCAGAATTTATTGGAACTTCAGAGTCCTTTGGTATTCCCATTACTTTTGGTTCCCAACATTTTGTATCATTCCGACTTCTCTTCCTTGCAGTTGCTATAAGCTCCTGCATTATGAACTTATAGTTGGAAAAGTAGCATTGGCTACTTGCTCGTATTCTTTTGATAGGTCCTCTGTGGTATTTCTAATAAAAACATTCATTTGTTGAACAGATAAAATTACGAAAGCCATCAAAATAGAGTCTCTGGACTGGGCTTTCAATCCTTGCAGTGAGAAAACCCTTCCACAAGTAAATGGTACGATATTTTTTCCTTCTATGGATGCATGAATCTGTTTGTACATTGTGTGCTTTTGTTTCAGTAACTTGTTATTATTTCTGAAAGTGGGGTATTCTTTTTATTTTGCTCCACTTATCTTTTGCCTTCCTTGGAAACTTTTGCAGAAGTTGCTAGTCCACTTGCTGATGCCCATGAACTGCAGAAGAAAGCATAAACAATAGAAGACCCGGTAATGAATTTTGGAAAGTAGTTGGGAAGCCTCAGGAAGTAAAATTGAGCTAGGAGAGTAAGATGATTTGTCACTTTTTGATTTGTATGTACATAGTAGTAATTTTGTCTCAGCCAACCATCGCCTGTGTCAATTCCCTAACAGAAATGAAACCGGCAACACAAGCGGGTCTCACTTCTCTTATAGAAATGTTACACAAAACGGCGAAGTTGTGATGGTACGAATAGTTTTATCTTTATTGTTAACTATTAGATTGTGCAAAGTCTGGTCTATTTTGAGTGCCCTTGGTTTCTGTTTGGTGGGTTTTGTATATTTTGTTGCATTTACAATTCTGGAACAGAAATCTTTGTCCATGATGTAGTTGTTGGCCTGACTTTATGCAGAAAAAGAATGTTGGTCTACGACTATGAGCATCAAATTAGATTATAACCTCTATGCTAATATAAAATAGGAAAACTAATTATTACAAATGGATCCTTCTGTATAATCACCTCCATCACGAAGTTATGAGCTTCTTGTCCTCAAATGATTTCACATGCTGGGTCCACAGCAGCTGTAGCAGAAACTTGATTGTGTTCCTTGACCATCAATCTTCTCATCTTGACTGTCCATTTTAGTAACCTAACCAGATTGTCATAGAGGCCGAGGGCAATGTAGAGCCCAATGCCACCAACGATCCCATTTGCTATTGAATAAGAGGCATGAGCAGCATGGTTATGAATGCAGGTGCAGCTTCCTTCATATTTCCCCAATTTATGTCCTCACAACCTTCATCGTCATCACCCCAACCATGACCAAAGAAGGGCCAATAGCCCACGGAGGCACACTAGACGAGAGGAATGAAGAACAATGACACAAAAAAACACAAACCAATTGTCAATGTGGTTAGCCCTGTCCGTCCTCTCAACCCGGCTGAAGATTCTATGTACGTTGCCGTGGGAGTCATGCCCAATGCGGCCCCCACGACGGTTGATCCTGCGTCGACCAAGTACGCTAAGTACTCGCCTTCGAAACCTCCTTCGTTTAGAAATCCGCGCATTTCGGCCATTGTATACAATGTGCCTGTGGTGGCAAGGACATCAACATAGAGCAAGGTTGCCAAGGCCGCCCAAGCCTCACTCGTGTTGAAATTGGTAAAGCTTATAGCCCCCGCAGTGGATTGAATTTTGTGAAAATCAACAACTTTTTTGAAATAATTGTAACTTGTGTCACCAGCTGATGTGTTACGGAAAATTGTTACATGTGTGCCCCTAATCCATGAGATTAGGGTTACAAAGAGAATGCCATATATCATGCTGCTCTTAATGTCCTTCATTAGGCCATAACATGTGATTAGAAACCCAATAGACCCCAGCTAGAATTTAGGGCTAATCATTTTTCCAACAAGGCACTCACCAGTGTCTGGGTTTGTGTTGGCACAAGCTGTGACCAATGTGGACCAGTCCGGACCCACTAGGCCCATACCTTGGTGGACTTGTAAGCCCACAAAAGCAATGAAAAACCCAATTCCTGCTGCACAAGCAAGCCTAACTGGATGAGGGATAAGCCTGGCTAGCTTTTCTCTAAGCCCAAGAGTTGAAATTGCAAGAAAAGCACATCCTTCCACTAAAACCACAGCAGTGCAGTTTTGTAAGACATATTTCCAGTTCCATTAAACCCCACCAGGTTATAAGCAAGGTAAACATTTGGGCCCATTCCTGGGGTCAAGCCCAAGGGCAAATTTTCCCAAATACCCATAGCCATTGACCCAATCATGGAAGATAAAATAGTTGCTACAATAAGGTCACTCTTTTTTTTTTTTTGCAAGGCAATTTTGGTACCCTTCATTTGACTTCAACATGCAACTTGGGGTGGCTGTTTGGTTGGCCGGAGCGGAACAGTCGGCGATGGAGCACGTGCCACCTGAGTCCGCGATGACTGTGGCGTTGATGGTGATGATGTAGGCCATGGTCAGAAATGTCGCTAGAATAGCCCGTCGTTCCTTCGTAAAACAGCTTTTCCTTGCATCCAACTTGAAGTACCTCCCAACTTTGCTCTTTGACACTCCTTCATTTAAACCCTTCTCAAATTTGCTCCATGATTTGCCCATTCTTGTGAAAACCACATTCCCCATTGTTGCACATAGCTCTCTCTCTCTCTCTCTCTCTCTCTCTCTCTCTCTCTCTCTCTCTCTCTCTCTCTCTCTCTCTCTCTCTCTCTATATATATATATATATATATATATATATATATATATATTTGATAAACAAGATGCTTGATCAGCTGGCTAAAAAAGGGAATCATATTGAGAAATATTTTATAAGAAATTGACTAAAAATAAAAAATAAAAAAAAATATTAAAATTACAACTGGGCACCATGCAGGGGGGGGCTCGAACCGGGGAACAAAAGCTGAAATTGAGGAAATAGGCATTACAAGGGTTCATCATGACATGGTCACTAGCTTGTAGGATAAAACTTAAATTGGTTGGCTTTTGGGTTTAAGGGCTAGGGTTGATACTAATAATTAGGGCACAAACCTCTCTGGTTTTTCATAAAATTAATCAATAAAGGGATTCAAACTGATGGAGCACTACGTGACTGCATTTTTCATATATGTGTTGTTGATGATATGAAAATGATGATGAGGATGATGATGCTTCAAATTTGGTTTAAATAAGGAAGATACGTGCTTGGTTTAGTTGACATCTCCAAATTCTTGTTGCCCCAAAAGAAAGTCAGTGTGTGTGTTTGATGTTCTCTCATGCATGTGATGGTGCAACATATTGTGGCGACTCAGTGGGGTTTTCGGTACCATCGAATTCAGCTTGAAAAATGAATATGAGAATTCGAGATCCAAATTATGATGGATATATACAAAGAGAAAATACGTTTGTTTTTGCTGTAACTAATTTGGAATGTGGATTTGAACGATTTGAATAATGAATATTCGATAACTAATTACGAGTTCACAACCATATATAATTTCATATTAATTAAATTTGATAAATAATTAAAATATCTGCTAATAAAGTTAAAAATTAAGGTAATTGGTTGTAAGTTGTAACCACTAATATGACTAGTCTAGCGTTATTCCTACGTATGGTGTAAAGATATGTCCTATGTTAAAATTGGACACTAGTAAAAAACTCCTATGTTCAAATTGGACACTAGTAAAAAAACTAAGTTAATACTCAATATGCAATCCCTATTCTCCAGCACCGTGGTATTAAAAAACAGTAACTTTTTCTAATACGATAGATTCTTTAGGTAATCAGTAGCAAATACGTATTGAATCATAAATTAATAACCTAAAAGAAGTCATAGAAAATCTATTTCAAGTAAATATAGTAAAGCCAATATTACTCAAAAATTCAAAAATGACAAACATTCTTGAGTACGTGATTAGTAACACAACTCTCTTCAACATGTCATGTTTATGGCTACGTATCTAATTAATTTTAGGGGTAATTATAAATAGGTCATATTTTAGAGTCCAAATAATAAGTTAATCCATTATAGTAAATAGAGACAGAAGATAAAAAATAATTTTTTTTATTATTGGTCAAAATACATCATTATTTTAGTCTGTTGTTTTTTTTTTTTTACAGAATTACAAGTGTACCATTACATATCATATTTATTTTAAACGTACAAAATTCCATCATTCTATGTGGCATATCCCTTATTTTTCCCTTTATTTACCTACCATAATTTGATTATAGACTTAACAGGTAAATTAAACAACATTGCCTACTTAACTCCTCCGCATAAATAAGATACATATACATGAAAATTTTAACTGTATCATAATAGGTATATTATATTAAATACTTACCTCTCTCAAATAAAAAAAGAAAAAGAAATCTACAAATAATTATTAATTTACTACAAGAAAATAAAATATACAGGTCATTATTAATTTACCTATAAAGTAATAAATAAATAAAAAAGTAATAAAATAGATAACGTACATGTAAGTCTCTGACTCTACAAAAGTGGTATCCGATAAAAAAAATATAAAATAAATCTTCAAATATGAAATTTAGTTAGAATTATTTTAAATTAAATAGTTTTGAAAAATAAATATAAAATAATAATATTTAAAATTTGAAAGTTTCTCATTCATATCTGAAAAAAGGTAGAAACGGTATTAGAAAACTTAAAAAAACAAAACCATAAAAAGAACACATTAAAAATTTTGATAATGCGGTAAATATACTATTTTATATATTAAGTGAACTAATTTATATGTTAGGCTTAAAGATTGGACTAATTTATAATTATTTCTTAATTTTATTGACTCAACTATCTTATTCTAGCATTATCAACATTAAAATAAAACCGGCCCTAAACTAATAATTAATAATCATATGACCCTTACTATTTTTTGGGTTAGTTTTCTTCCTATCCACAGATAATAAAAATTAATGTTCATATATCAAATCTCCTTTAAATTTGATTT
Source organism: Prinsepia uniflora (assembly GCA_032719365.1). Classification (NCBI taxonomy): domain Eukaryota; kingdom Viridiplantae; phylum Streptophyta; class Magnoliopsida; order Rosales; family Rosaceae; genus Prinsepia; species Prinsepia uniflora. The sequence continues at coordinate 14,882,523 of CM064872.1, forward strand.
GATCTGATTTCGTCCGCATAGATTTAATTTGAGGGTTAGTTCCAAAACCAAAAGAATTTGACCCTTTGATGACGAAACTATCACGAAGAAGTGGATCTAGACCTTATTCCAAACATAATCTTGCAACAAATCTTATACATATCAATAAACACTTAATTTTTTATCGAGTCGCTTCTGTTTTATTTTTTTTCTTCATTTAAATGGTAATCAATTATTATCAATATTCTTACAACCTGATAATGTTTTTTTTTCATTTTTCGTAGTTTGATTCAAATTCCCGTCCCTTTATATGCTAGAGTATCGTTCTATATCATAAGTTGTTAATGGGCAAGCTTCAAAGTTTCAAAACCAAAATCTTTGGAGGATCTCAATAAAGTATTTTATAGGTACATAATTTTGAAACTTAGGCATTATCTTGAGGGTATTTGTGGACCCTTAAAAGTTTTGGGTTCCTAACTCTCTTAAACTACATTTTGTACTTAAATATTGGGGTTTGTGTCCTTAAAATTGTAGTGAAGCCAATGCAGGCAACAAAGGGTGTGACGTACATTAGCAACAAAGAATTAAGCAAATAGTGGGCAATAATAGCTTAATTAAAAGATGTGTTTAGTATATAGTATATAAACAAAACGAGAAAAAAAGAATGGTAAAGTCTAAATACATTAAGAGATGTGTTTAGCGCATGCAATTAAATAATTGTAACTTAATTAAAAGACTACAAGCCCTTGTCACCCTTGTCCACTAGTTAAAAAAATCCAATTAGACTAATTAAGGATTGAGCTTTTGTACTCCAAGTAGTTGCTTTAACTTAACCCATTTTTAAGTGGATTAATGAGTTGGTCGAATTGCATTGGTATGTTTTATAAATGGTGGGTTTGATTTCTTCTAGTATAGGATTAACATTTAAGTAACATAATGTAGTAGTGAAATTAAGTGGAATATATGTTAACATGATGTGACTTTGTAAATGAATTTATTAGAATACTTGAATCCTACTATGATGGTATTTTCTAGTACCATATTTTCGACGTATCTAATTATCGTTATACTTATATTATATTAGAAGTTATTCAACTCATATATAATCATTTTAAGATTATTTACGGAAAAAAAATTGATGAAATTATGTATAATTTATTCATTTATACTTGTCAACTAAACAGACGATTCGTCTTGATGATCTTAGTTGTTGTCAAATGCGTTGATTTATTTGATATCTATGAATAACTAAACGACTTTTAATCTTGTTGATTGTTTTATGGAGATGATTTTAAAATAATGGTTTAAGAATAAACGGTTCTAATCATAAGTGCTGTAAAATAATTTAATCTTGTCGTCAGCTTCCGCTTGTTATTTTACATACATAATATAAATAAATATGGATGTGACTGTAACTGAAAGTTCTCGTAAAGGTTTTTTTATGAATGTAAAGATAGTTAATTTAACTGCTCATCTTTTAGTATACAAAGACCATTCCTATAAATTCTCTTGTTTTCTGAGAGCTGCCCTCTCGTTTCTGAGAGCCCCCTGCCCCCTTGTGAGCATTTCCTCCCATTCCTCCACCTTACCTACTTTTCCCAACCACCACCCATAATCTACTTTCACCATGAATTCACTTAACCACCATAATAACTCACCCCAAGAACCCCTGCAAATGTTCTTAAATATTGCTACCTTGTCTAATCCGAATCTGGCCTACTACAATCTCCTATCCCCCTGTTCTATCCCCTGGTTTCAGTCCATCTCTCGAGCCACTCAATCTAGGACCTGTCCCATGTCAAACACGGAAGAACTTTCACGATCTCAGCTACCACATAACTCCATACCAAGCATCATCAATGCAGTTTTCCTGGCTACCTTTATGCAACCAAACGCCTATTTAAAGTTGATCTACATTCATTAACATCCACAACAAACCACACTTTCAAGCCCAAACAAGGTAAAGGAAACAAAACACAGGAATCCCTTCAGACCAACAAAAAAACCACCATTCCAAATTACCACAAGTTTCACATACCAATCAAAGAGCTCAATGGCTTTGCTGGACACCTGCAAAACCGACGAGTTAGTTATCAAGCTGGAAAATAGTCTGGATTTATCAAATTTGGAATGCGGGCCTCGACTAATTGGTGCTGTGATTGCAGACAAGGTACCTAATCGCGAAGCAATAAAGAACATTTTGAAGAAAGCGTGGGAGAATTTTGGTGAGTCGAGCATAAATTTTATCAAGGAGAACATTTTTTCAATCACCGTTCAAGATGAGAGTATGGCTCACCGTATCATCAATGAAGGCCCCTGGTTGGTGATGGGCTGTTGTTTCTCCCCGATTAGATGGCCTGAGAACCTTGCTATTGAGGAGATTCCCCTACAGTCCGCTACCTTCTGGGTGCAGGCTCATGACATCCCTTTGAATCTACTCACTGAGGGAAACACAAAGGAGATTGGGGAGGCTCTGGGTAATGTAATCGCCATGGATCCCCCTGGTTGTGGTCGAGCCCGTGGATTCCTGCGCGTGCGAGTATCGATCGATTGCACAAAGCCCCTTCCGATTAGTTTCTGGCTGCCACGAACGGAGGGTCCTGCCACCTCGGTTGAGTTTCGACTGGAACGCCTCTCGAATTTCTGTTTCAATTGTGGGCGACTTGGCCACACTCTGAAATTCTGCCACTTCAATTTCGTCTCCACTGAGAACCCAGAGGTAGCAGCTTACGGTGAATGGATGCGTGCTCGGCCAATCCGCGATTTCCACCACCAGGAATTTCGAACTGCTCCCCGCGGCATCCGCCGCCAACCAGGCACGGCCTGTGTCCCCAGCCCAAGCACGGCGGTGCTCTGTACATCCCATGCTGTCGAGAGTGGCAATCGTGGGGAGTGGCGCGTTGTGGAGATACAGGAAAGGGGCTCTGCCCTCAAAACTTGGGATGGGAGAAAGCTTGATGAGGCCACCACTGAGCAGAGCCTATCAGCCATTAATCCTAGCCCTGTTCTCTCTGCCTACTCAGACTAGCCCTCACAACTGCACACCCTATTTAGGGCCACCTCCTTCTGCACGAACTCTCACCACCCCTTTTTCTGAACACTACTCCAGTTTTGAGCGACAGGACGGGGAGCCTTTCAATCAGGGTAAAGTTGTACTCATCGAACCGACACCCTCCCCCTGGGCTTGGCCAGTGGGTCGCTCTGGGCCCAAACCATGTTTGGTCTCTCCTGAATGGGCCAAGAATCAAATAACCTGTTACCCACACTCACTTGGCCCGTTTTTTAACCCCATCTTGCTAGCCCACTCACATGCACCCAACCCATCTGATTACTTGCCCGCCCAAAATAATGTGGATACCTGTACACCCCACCCCCCTATTGGTCCCCATTCTGAACGTAACCCTCCATCTTTCAAATGGTCACCCCATCCCGCCAATATGGTCATTGTGGATCAAACAACCCCTCCTGCCCATAGCCTAGTGCAACTCACTCAATCTCACTTGGCCATTCACACCCTCACTTCTCTGGGACTAAAGAAGGACTGTGAACCCAAATGGGAAGGAAATCCCTCTGCAGGGAAAAAACCTAAGCAGTGTTCTCTAAAGCCCAATTGAGCCTGTCCAATACAAACACCATGTGGGAAAGAAAACAAATGTGAAATCTAAGTAGGGGCATAGTGGTTCTGGAAAGGCTGAAGTTTTGGACTGGGAAGGTTTTCATGCTGTTGCTTTGGTGGATGTTCCGGTTTTTTTGGATTCCTTTGAAACATACTAGGGGGATAAGGACCCTCAAGGCTGCCAACCGGGTTTTGGTGGTTGAGAAGAAATGAAGTTCCTGAGCTGGAACTGTCAGGGCCTTGGTGGGGACTTGACAGGAAAAAACCTTCGAAGGTTAATCCGAAATTATGATCCTTATGTAATTTTTCTTATGGAAACAAAGATGAGTTTTAGTAGGTTTCAATGCTGTTTCAAAGACCTGAATTTTTGTGAACAACACTATGTTGAGCAATCTAGTACTGCTGGTGGTTTATGTTAAATTTGGAATGATTATGTTGAACTTTCTATTTATTCCTCGTCTAAATTTCTGATTGATACTTTGGTTACGGACAATAGCAATGGAAAGAATTTCCATATGTCTTGAATTTATGGTTCCCCCTACCATGAAGAAAAAGATGAAATGTGGCAAGATTTGGGCACCAAGGTCGCTGTCTCGGATGTTCCTTGGCTATGTGCTGGGGATTTCAACGATTATGGGCGCATGAAAAATGTGGGGGTTGTCCGGATTCTATGTCCAGAAAATGGTATTTGCAGGACTTCATGAATTTGCACAATCTTATTGATCTGGGTTTTCAGGGGCAAGCTTTTACCTGGAAGGGCATCCGGGGGGATGTCGTGTTGGTTCAAGAAAGACTGGACCGTGGACTTGTCAATGAACAATGGAAAATTTCTTGGCCATGCTCAATTGCCACCAATCTTCCAATTCTGGGATTTGATCACTGCCCTATCCTTTTTGATCAACACCCTAGTGGGTGGATAACTGAATGCTTATTCAGTTTCGAGTCCTATTGGATTGATGACCCAGAGTGTGGAGATGTCATTGACCTAGTTTGGAAAAATCCAGCCCCTCTTTCTGGATGTTTCTGGGATAGCAAACTGAATACCTGCCATCGCAAGCTGATATCTTGGAGTTACGAGAAATACCAAAATAATAGAAAACGGATTGATAAGATGATAAACAGATTGGATTTTCTTCAACGGAATTGGGAGGACAATGCGGTTGCTATCGACACTCTGAAGGGGGATATTTCCTCTATCTGGGCTTTAGAGGAGAAATATTGGATGCAACGCTCTCGTATCAAGTGGTTAAAATCTGGTGACCATAACTCTGTTTTTTTCCACCAATCAACCATACACCGGCGCCGCCAGAATCTGCTTTTGAGAATCCGTACAGACGGAGACTCTTGGGCGACTTCCGATGACACGATCAGGTTTACTGTGGATAATTACTTCAAGGATATTTTCACCTCAAATGGGGACCGTGATTGGGGTGATATCCTCAACTTCATCACCCCTTCTATTGGTGTTCAACACAATCTGGATCTCAATCACCTTGTCTTTTTGGAGGAAATTCATGATGCCATCTTTCAAATGGGGGCGTTGAAGGCTCCCGGACCCGATGGTTTCTCTGGTATTTTCTATCAAACCTATTGGAACTCTATTCATGATGACTTGCTGGTTATTGTCAATAAGGTTTTTGCAGGTGAAATGTCTTTGGCCTCCCTAAACTCTTCACATATTGCTCTTATCCCAGAAGTCCTTAATCCGGAAGCTGTCGCCCAATTCCGGCCTATTGTACTCTGTAATTATTCCTACAAGATCATTGCAAAAGTGATTGCAAATTGGCTGAAATGCCTCCTCCCTGGCATCATCTCCCCTCAACAGAGTGCTTTCATTTCTGGGAGACAAATTCAAGATAACATTGTGGTAGCTCACGAGGCCTTCCATGCACTCAAACTCCGGAAGACTATGAAGATTTATGAGATGGGTATCAAGCTGTACATGAAAAAGGCCTATGACCGTATTAAATGGGACTTTCTTCGGGCGGTGCTGCTAAAAATGGGTTTTTGTTCCTCCTAGGTCAATCTGGTTATGCAGTGTGTTTCCTCAGTGAGTTTCTCGATCCTCGTCAATGGGCAGCCTGGAAGGAGATTCTCCCCATCCCGTGGCATCCGACAGGGGGACCCGCTTTCTCCTTATCTATTTATCATTTTTTGCGATGTCCTGTCTCAGATGTTCAACCATGCTGTTCTTATGGGTGTGCTTGAGGGCATCAGGTTCAGTCTAGAGGGGCCAATCCTTTCACATATCTTATTTACTGATGATGCCCTACTATTTATGAAAGCTACCAGAAACAATTGCACTGTTGTTGATAATCTCTTGCAAGTCTATTGCCATGCCTCAGGTCAGATGGTCAACTACAACAAGTCCAATATGTTCTTCAGTCCCAACACTCCCCGATCTTTGAGGGCTGAGCTTAATACCATCCTTAATATGGAAATTACTGAGAATCCCGGCATGTATCTCGACCTTCCTACACTCTGGGGTCGATCAAAGAAAGAGGTCATGTTGTTTATCCGTGAGAGGATTGAGAGGAAAATCCAGGGTTGGAAGAACAAGTTCTTCTCCCAAGTAGGAAAATAAGTTCTCATTAAAGCGGTTGCCCAGGCTATTCCCACTTATCCTATGGAAATTTTCAAGTTTCCAAAGTTCGTTTGTCATGCTATTGATTCTGATTTGGCAAATTTCTAGTGGGGTCAGTCGGGGGACCGATACAAAATTCATTGGATTAGTTGGGCTGAGCTTGGCCTTCCAAAGGCTGAGGGTGGTATGGGCTTTCAGAATCTGGAGGATTTCAATCTTGCTCTCCTAGAAAAGCAGCGTTGGAGACTTATCCAAGAGCCAAATTATTTATGGGCTCTAATTCTTAAGAGTAGATATTTTCCCAATGGCAATTTTCGGGATGCAGGCAGAGGTAGTCGTGCTTCTTGGGCTTGGACAAGTCTATTGGAAGGTAGACGAATTATTCTTGAGGGCTCCCGATGGCAGATCCTGAATGGAGCTGATATTAAGATTTGGACTGATTGCTGGTTTCCGGGAACTTCAGATGGTTTGCTTATTCCCTCCATCTTCTGCTTTGATCTGCCCTTCACAACATGTGTCTGACCTCATTGATCTCGCTTCCCATACTTGGAACCTCGAGAACATCGAGAACATCGAGTCCTTGATTTTTGATTCTGACTGCCAGACCATTCGTTCTATCCCTTTGGGACGCCTAGAGGACGGTGACCGACTTATTTGGCCCCACTGCAAGCCAGTTAATTATAGTGTCAAATCTGGTTATTTTTTGCTCAGGGGAAACCCCTCTCCACAATGTCCCCTTGTTCTTTCTAGGGCTTCAAGCTCAAATATCTTCCTGGCTACCTTATGGAATTTTATCTGGAAACTCAGGGAAAATCCGTGGGTAATCAATTTTATGTGAAAAACCCTGCGGAATTGCCTCCTTACTCGGGCGAATCTATTCCGGCGACACCTGGGATACTGCCAGATGTGCCCTATCTGCGACTCATTTCGTGAAACTATTGAACATTTGTTCCTCTGTTGTCTTGGAGTGATCTGTATTTGGTTTGGAGGCCTCTTAAACTATCGGATTGATGTTTCACAAGTGTCATCTTTTGAGTGCTGGCTGAACTCCATTCTCTCTCATTTGGCGGGCCTTGGGGGTAATCGGAATTGGTTGGCTTCTGTTATTGCTTTCACTTGCTAGGAAATCTGGAAGCACCGGTGTAAGTATCTCTTCGAGGGCCAACCCTTCAACCCCAATATAATCATTCATGCCATCTCCAGGCATGTCTCTAAGTTCTGGTCCCACTATGCTACGTCCTGCCCTAGTCCTCGTATTCCGAATGGTTCCCAGGTCTGACACGAACCATCCCAATCCCCCCAGGATTACCGTGGAATGTGCCATGCTCCCGTCTGACACGAAGTGTCAGACAAGGGATAATCTAATGTCACTGCCCACTCGGGGCTACCAGAGTGCGCAAGGATCGATGGAGGAGGTATGCGATGTCCCGATCTCTGTTGCAGTCGTTTCCATAATCAACCTGAAGGGCATTAAAACCAATAAAAGCTGTGAGTGGACGAAAATGAACAAGTTCATAAACACATTCATAAAGACATTTATGCCCTTCATTAAAACGTATGCATGCATCTAAAACCAGTAACCAAAACATTTGTTCAACCAAGCCATTAGGGCCTTAGCCCAAAAACCGTACCTTAAAACCAAGTGTGAGAACTCAGCCCAAAACTGTGGAACACCACATCCATAAATACAAAACCATGTGGGCCACCACCCAAATCAATAAACATAAATCCAACTGAAAAACCATTTCATAGATTCAATAGTCCATATTTACCGCATTACCATCTCTGGCATCCCAGATGCCTAGCGTCCCAGACGCTTGACGTCCCAGACGTCATATCTCACGGTAATAAGCAACGAGTGATGCCCGGGGTCTCTCCGGGTCCATATCTCTGACATCCCAGGTGTTTGACATCTCAGACGTCTAATCATAGCAATCCTGCTCCTGAGTCACTATACGGTCCTGTAGCTCCGTACAATGACCCCTCGCAGGCAATGCACGGTGACTTCCCCAGTGTCCCAAACACCTGGAGGAGACCATCACATATCCTTGTATCAAGATGGTATATGGAAAACAGTTTTATCAAATCATTTCACAACATTTCAAAGGGACCTGCCCGAAATCTCCATAAAATATCACAATTCCATTTAGGGTCTGTGACCCGAAATCACATTTATAAAACATAGGGTCCCAGACTCGAAATCACATTTATGAAACATAGGGTACTAGACCCGAAATCACATTTATGACCCAACTGGGCCTCATGCCCGATTCTGTAAACCACTGGGCCCACGGCCCGAATTCGTAAATCAACTGGGCCCCTGGCCCGATAGTATAACTCAAATGGGTCTCAGCCCGATTCCGTAAACAACTGGGCCCCTGGCCCGATTTCATAAAGTAACTGGGCCCCCAGTCCGATTACGTAACTCAAATGGACTCCAAGCCCGAAGTTTCCAAAACAATTGGGCCTCAAGCCCGAGTTCATCTTTCTAATTTCAAAACCATTTCATCACATTATTCATGAAACCACAAGCACGTAAAATCATAATAAAATCGTCAGCCTCGATATACATGCAATACGAAAAACATCTCGACATACGTGCAACATATCCAAAATCAATAATCACAATCATCATTATGGAAATCACGTATATGAAACATATAACACACTTAGGCATGCATAGTATTTATAAAACCAAAGTCCACTCACAGACCGTATAACGCTGCGCCTCGATACGCGTGCCATATGCCTTCCCAGGCCACGCTACTATCACCGGGACTTCCAAACCTGTCCAAATCACATTAGAGGATTACCAACCTCTTCATTAACCTCCCATTAAAGTCCCGTAATTTTCCAGGATTTTTAACTATTTTTAAATTCGGTTCAAAACCTTCGGACGTCCCGAACAATATTGAAACGGTGTCCGATCGACACGAAACCAATCCTAATATGTTCGTTACATTAGATAGGAGAAAAGTCATGTTGACCTCGCCTTGAGATTCGTGCCCACGCGCCATCACGCGCCGCCGTGAGTGGCCACGCGTGAAACCCACGCGCCTCCTACAGTGTCATCGTCCCAACACGTTTTCTCTACAATTCGGGTCCTGCAACCAGCGAGACGACCCGACCAGTTCTCTGTCAATTCAACCTTAATTATTTCAATTGAACATTCAAACAGCTTTGTTTTAAGTCCAATTATAGTTCTGTAATCTTAATTTTACAAAACCTTACCTCAAAGCAAACGATTCGAAGATGAACATCGAAGAACACCTGGGTACTGTTCCTGCTTCGAATTTCATCAATGCCATCTGATTTCTTCCAATTGATCCACTCAGAAGCTTTATTGGACCATGAGAAACTCATTTTCGAGTTCAATTTCATCATTTAATTCCTCTAGAATCACGACCTAACCTTTGATTTTGCTCACTGTCGTCAGGTTCGTTCAGGGCCAATTAGCCAACAATTTGTTTCGTTCTTTTGATGATTCTGATCGTGGCAATCCCAGAAAGCTCAAATTGAGCTCAATTTTGATCCTCAGAGCCCAAGGCTTGAATTTCGAATTTCCCTCCAAACTCCAAAATTTCGATTCTCAGTCCCAGTTACCCTCACTGTCCCTCGTGTTTCTCTCAGCTAAAATCAAACCTCAATTCTCTCAATTTTCCACTCACAAGGTCAGCTGTGGAAGGGAATGATGGTGAGAAGAAAACTCACCCTCTGTTTGTTCACGGTTCAATGAAGAACACAGAGAAGACATATAGAAGATAAAGAATGATGGAAGATGATGATTAAGAATGATGATGAAGGATTAACGGGAAACATGGGGCAGAATTTAGGCCTCAAAACAAGGGATGGGTGACACTTGTCACTCATCCAAGCATCCACAATCAACGGTCACTATTCAATATTTTAATAATATTTTAATCGAAATCTCGGTTCGTTCGGTTAATCGATTTTAATCCCGTGATCATAACTTTTCCGTTCGATGTCCGATTTTGTCGTGCCGTCTGTCTACGGGCTCGTATCGAATCGATCTACATAACGATCCTTGGCCCTTGTCCATTGTACCTCCCGGGTCAAAAGTCAACATTTGGCCCCTTTTCAACCAAATTACCATAACACCCCTCGACTTCCGAACGTCATAACTTCTTCCTCGAACGTCAGAATCGAATGTGCCACCTGTCTATGAACTCGTGACGTCCTGAACTACGTCACGATCATCGGTCAAAGTCCGTTTGACCGCCCGATCAAAAAGGCAACATTTTGCCCATTCCAAGGGTAAAACGGTCATACTAGAGACGGGTCGTTACAATCGTCCCCCTTAAATAATTTCGTCCTCGAAATTCCAACTATCCTTAATCCACATCCACCTCGTGGAAAATAAATTTGGCCCCACAACATGTGTACACTTGTACACCCATTAACCAACACAAAACTCGTCTGCACTTAGAGGTCCCATCACGAACTCACCTCGTACCAACTACACTCGACCACCTCGAGTGAAATTGATCACACGATTCGCGTTAAAACTTCTTAACCCTTTTACATTAAGCTGACTCCCGCTAATACATCCTGACATCTGCTCCCATAGGGAGTCACCAAATCTCACTTGTCAGTCCACGCTGACACTACCAGCCAAACTGTTACCACTAAGCTTTACCACCCTAGTAAAGCTCCAATCATTAACCAATCAGTGACATCACCTCGTACTACAACTCCCCCAATGTAGTGTAAGACCAACAACATGATCTCACCTCGCAGGTCAAGTTCAATCCTGCGACAAATACCAATCTCAACGTCCACAACTGTCAGCTCCCTCAACGATCCAAGACGCTGGTAAAGCCACGACATGATAACATCATGCAAAGCAACTTGTAGTTACACTAACTACCAACTCACTCAATCAGGTGGTGTAACTGAAACACGTTGAACACTAGCCCAGCAGTGATCACACATCTCAACACTAGAGTTTCACTAGCCATCCATGGCTAAGAGCACCTGCTCAAACAATCACTGAACCCATTAAGATCACTCTGCTCAGTGCATAGTATTCAATGTCCAGTCCACGATCACAACCAATCCAATGATATCGGAACTACGCCGATTAGCAACACGTTCAACCACACACCACTGGTATATCCCACGTACCGTCACTAGGCACCACTCAGTCTATCCAGTATCGATCCTCGTACAACGTACAAAGTACGTACATCCATCTTCCCACCAGTCCACTACATGGTTCACAGTCAATCACAATTTGATATTGGGGTTTCTCTGTCCAATCCCGTACTAGACAAATTGATCATTCCAACTCATCATCCATTCTGAGTCCAATGGTCACCCGACCAGCAATCCAACATCTACTTCCAAATACGTCATCCAAAATGTACCGATCTAAGCACGCTCACCAAGGCGTATCCAATCATGCCAAATGAGCATCTAATCTCCCTTATGTCTACCGAGAAGCACCAACTCCGAACCTATCGGATACTCGCTCAAACGATTTCTGTACCACATTCGATGGACTTCAAAAAGAAGCCAATCCCATCATTCGTATATCCAAGACCAACCAATTCGACCCTGTTGGATATTCACTCATTCACAAATCAAATCCTCGAGTCAATTCATAAACATTCCAACTTGCTCGAGTACCGTCTCAAACCGGATTAACTTCGAAAAGAAGTTCAATCCAACCATTCCCACATCCAAATATTTACGACAGGGCAATAAGCTCTTCACTTAACCTGATCAACAAGATCACAATTCAAAACCATCACCACGTCACCCGACCGGTAACATCACGATCCTAGATCGTCATAATGCCCTATGTCCACAACATCACAATCTAGATCCACCTAGGACCCACACATGCTCACTTAGCTAACAATCCACCTGAAATCTGATCGTAGGGCCTTACACTCTCTTTGAATCCTTCGTTAAATTTCCCTTGGTGGAGAGATGACCTCGATTTTCACCACCCAAATCCATAATTAAACACAACTCCTTGTGTCCAATGACCCAAAGCCAAACATGGGTCCATCAACCAATACACACTCAACGTACTGGTAACCACAATCAACGTCTGCCACCAGCAGGAAATAAGAAGTCACCCCCAATGACTTCAGAATACCAATCATCGATGCGGAAACGAGCACTCCTCTCGTCTCCTCAATCACAACTCTCCTCGAATCTGAAGTTCCAAACATGTTGGAAACACACATGCTTCCAACGAGATGTCAAGTCCAACCACTGGACTTCCTACATCCTCAACTCACTTGGACAACCACGTGTCCGTAATCAATCCATTACCTCAAGTCCGTTAATAACCGTTTACGTACATCCGGAAGGATGTCATTCAATACTAACTCGTTCTCACATCCCAACCTTTATAGGTTCAACACTCGGTTTTCCAAGTTGTTCAAAATTACAAAATCCCACATCTATACCACCAATGATTTTCCTCGTCTTTTCAAATTTTAGTAATTTCCTTGTACTTCCTGGGGATATTAGAAACATACAATCACACCAATCTCGGAGTTGACAACAACTCCCCAAATCCACTAATCCTCATGTCGTAGGGGACGTCATCCCAAGATTCCTCATGTCTCAATCATACCTTTTTATCCACTCATCACTTGTCATCTCATCATTGTTGGGACTGATCCCAACACATCACAATCTCAACTGGATCCCATCTAGTCCATCACTCAACCACTACCAAATCTCAAATACCGAACGTGTGTCCATCATGACGGAGTCACACCCCAACTCGTGGCTCATTGTCATCACAATCACCGACACCAGCACCAGCGCTAGTACCAACACCAACGCATTATCATCAACACTAGTATCAGCACACAGGCATCCATACTAGTATCAGCACAAAAGTACCAACATCAGCACCAACATACAAACATCCACACTAGCACACACTGTGCAAATATGACAACCCTGGATCTCCGCTCATACCGAGCGACGATCCCGTACCTCTGCTCAAGTTGGAGAAACTCGGTCTCCTTCGTACCCCACAACTATGGGTACCACCATTCTGACAATCCACATCAGGATAATGAACGTTCCCTGAACGTCCTCTGATTATCAACTACTACAACCATACCAAATACCCTCGATAGCCAGTCATCTCCACACGACTATCGACCAACAGTCATCGCTATCGAGATCCGTATCCACACATCACACTATTACCCGGACTAACTCGGGATTCCATATTTTATCTCATACCGTATCCGTGGATCGAATCCCATAGTTCTGACTAGACTCACTAGAGTCATCCACATGGTCATCCAATACCTTAGCCGCTCGTCGCAGCACAAGTTCTCATGCACTAGTCACAACTAAGGTTCACTTTCCACAATCACACCCTATGGTTCAGAGGAACCCAACTGTACTCTGCAGTGTAAAATCCACAACCTGACCGACCCCGCGGTCCAGACATCGTATAGACGTCAAATCCAATCCTACCATCAACTCAACGTGGGTTCCACCACTAAGGTCATCGGCTAACTCCGATGTACCAACATCCCTTACACTAGCAATCACCACTAGGGTTCACTGATAGGACCCATCCCAATCCCCCCGGGATTAACGTGGGATGACCCTGCTCCCGTCTGACACGGAGTGTCAGACAAGGGATATTTCCAACCTTTGCCCTCCCGGGCTATCAGAGTACGCCAGGATCCGGAGGAGGTATGTGATATCTCGGTCTCTACTACAGTCCACATCCGATGTCAACCTGAAGGGCAGTCAAAACATTAAAAACTGTGAGTGGACAAAACAAGGATTTATAAAAACATTTTAACGAGAAGATATTTGTACCCTTCACTAAAAAGCATGCATGCATTCGAAAACCATTTATCCAGAAAAACCATAATGAAATCACGTACACGGGCCACTGCCCAAATCCATAAGGGACTCAGCCCAAATCATAAGAAACTAACCATACGGGCCACTGCCCAAAACCTGTGTAAACACACATCATATATCATATATAGCATACATCACATATACATATAATTCACACAACCAATCCTGTCACGGTTTCCAAAGCTACGCGCGTGCTACCCAGGTCTCAATCCGAGTCTTCTCAAAGTCAAGATCAATGTCCGTAGACCACTGACCCTACCCGAGATAATAGTAACCATAGCCTTCCTGAGAGTAAGGAACCCAACTGGGGGGTGACTCCACTCAGTCGGTGCTCCGTGACTACTCCGGGGTCCACCCAGGCCAACGACCCTCCCTGGAGGAGATAATAGAAGTAAAGGAAGGTATATGAATACATATATATACATAACATAAACATTCATGCCCGGTTCCCTTGAACCGTCATGATCCATAACATCCATAACAAGGGTTCATGCCGGTTCCCATAAACCGTCATGAACGAGAATGACCATTCCAGAGTTCATGCCGGTTCCCATAAACCGTCATGAACTTGGAAATCCATCTAGGGTCCCTGACCCGAAAGCATCAGTGTAAAACAACTGGGTCTCGTGCCCGAACATATAACACGACTGGGCATCCTGCCCGATATCTAAGGGTCAGTCACGACTCCGATCATAGTGATGCGTGCAACCATCCATCCAGGACCGCCCTCAATCCTGGTATGTCGCCGTGAACAAATCAATCGACGCAACCACCACAAGATCATGGTGCACTCATCACCGATCGCTATCCTGAACCGTCAGCACTCCGAAGTCGAGCCTCCCCAGGCTGCCCGACCACGAATCGTGCATCGTGACCTCTCCGGAAGGAACACATCCCAATCCGGAGGCGAGTGTCCTATCGTCGATCGCCGTGCACATAACACCCGTCGCGACCACGATTTAGACCCGAAGGTCGTAAA
This sequence comes from Prinsepia uniflora, assembly GCA_032719365.1. Lineage (NCBI taxonomy): Eukaryota > Viridiplantae > Streptophyta > Magnoliopsida > Rosales > Rosaceae > Prinsepia > Prinsepia uniflora. The sequence goes on from CM064872.1 coordinate 14,897,562, forward strand.
TAGCGTCATATGCCCGAGACAAAACTAAATGGGTCTCATACCCGAGTTTATCCTTTTAGAAATCCAAAACCATTTCATTAAAACGAATAAAGAAATACAGACCAGTATAAGTACCGTATAAGGCCGAAACCTCGAAATACGTGCTTATACGTAACCACATAAAAATGCACCCATGACATTACAAACAAGCATTTAAAACATATAATAAACAATTATGCATGCACCAATTTAGAAAACAAGGTCCACTCACAGACCGTCCAAGCTGCCGCCTCGATTTGCGTGCCATACGGCTCCCCGGGCCGATCACCGTCATCGGGACTCCCAAACCTGTCCAAATCGTAATAGAAGGTTACTAACTACTTAATTAACCTCCCACTAAAGCCCCGTAATTTTCCCGTATTTTTAACTATTTTTAAACCTACCCTAGACCTTCCGAGGCCCCGAAACATATCGAGACGGTGTCCGATCGACACGAAACCAGTCCCAAAATGTCGTTACATCGAATATAAGATTTCGTATATTGGAACCTTCCCCAGATTCCCTGCCACAAGCCCTCACGCGCCGCCTGAAGTGGCTGCGCGTGGGCTTCACGCGCCAGCTACAGTACCTGCTGACGTCAGCATGACGTCATTTGACAGCTGTCAGGTCTGACATGTCAGACTCTGACAGGTGCCACATGTCATGCTCCCATTGGTCCACGTGACTGTGCTGTCAGTGCCACGTGGCATTCTGACATGTGCCACGTGTCATCACGGCACTGGTCCACGTCTGTGCCACGTGTCAGCCCCTGAGTGGGCCACGTCACTGACATGTCAGTGCTGACTGTGCACTGACATGTGACACGTGTCGGCTGATGAGTGGTCCACGTTACCTGACAATCGGACAGGTGCCACGTCATCATGCCACGTCACCACTTTCAACCACTCGACGGGTTGACCCGAACCCTGCAACCGGGTCGTTCAGACCCGCGGGTTGACCCGGTCGGTTCTCCACCGTCCGACCACCAAAATGCCTCCCGTTTGTCCCATTTTCATCCTCTAATCCTAACCTAGGGTTATGTGGGTTTAAAAACTAGAAAAAACATCCAAACCCGTACCTTCTAAGCTCATCAATGGTGGCCGTGACTTCCTCCGCCTTTCACGGCCGTTCCAGGCCACCCCAAGCCCCAAAACTAATCCTATTCGACTCCTAGGGCTACCAGCAACCTAACCTAAACCTTAGAATCGAATAAAAAGCAACAAAACTGAGTTTTGAATTTTTGAATATTTTTTACCTCACGGGTTCTCTCTCCCCGCCGTGTCCTCCGCCGTGGCTGGCCGTGGCTTGCCATCCTCAGCCTTTTTCCACCACCTCACGGTCATGTTCAGCTCACACAAGCAAGGAATGGTGATGGCGTGTGAGTGTTTCGGATTTGTGAAGGAAAAGGAAGAAAATGAAATGAAAATGGTGGTGGTGCCGTGGAAGAGAAGAGGAAAGAAGGTGATGTGATCAGATGAGAGAAGAGAGGATTGATGGTGAGGATTGATAGTTAGTTGGTAATGGATGGTTAGGATTAATGGTAGGATAGATTAATTATATAATAATAATTATAATATTATTTTATTAAGTAGATCCACATTTTGGGGGAGTTAACCAATAGGATGAGTGACACTTGTCACTCATCCATGGGACCCACCAAAATATCTGCCCAAATCAGATTTCGCCAAATCGTCCCCGTCTCGAAGTTCGTGCATAGTGAAATTTAACTTCTGTGACCCATAACTCTCCCGTTCGAAGTCCGATTTCAGTGTGCCGCCTGCCTATGGATTCGTATCGTCCTTATCTACGTAATGGTCTTTGGCCCTCGGCCATCGGACATCCCGGTCAAAAAGTCAACTATTTTGCCCTTTTTAACTAAAATTGCCAAAATGCCCTTAAACTTCCGCACGTCACAACTTCTTCCTCGAACGTCGGAATTGAACGTGCCACCTGTCTATGAACTCGTGACGTCACGAACTACGTCACGGTCATCGGTCAAAGTCCATTTGACCGCCCGATTAAAAGTCAACGTTTTGCCACCACTAGGGGCAAAACGGTCATTTCGCATCGTTCGTCCGATTTAGCCCAACTAATCACCGATTAACCTCACTAATCGTGATTAGTCACTAATCTAATCATGGAATTTGGGATGGGTCGTTACATTCACATTTCCAAATCACTACTCAAATGGGGTTCCTCGAACCCAGCTGCGCCCAGCAGCACAACAATCTAATATCACATGACCGAACCGACGGTCCCACATTACCAATCATCACATACAACCCCACTTGGGTCGAATCACAATAACGCACGGCGTATCGGGACAATCACACTCTATCCACTATTCAAACCCAAAAACTATCTGCCAGGTTGATAACGAACTGCAGTCCAAAGAGACATCACACCCTAGACCTACGCGCACAAAAAGAGCAAACCTACTCTAATACCAAGTTGAAACGACCCATCCCAATCCCTCAGGATTACCGTGGAATGTGCCATGCTCCCGTCTAACATGAAGTGTCAGACAAAGGATAATCTAATGCCACTGCCCACTTGGGGCTTCCAGAGTGCGCAAGGATCGATAGAGGAGGTATGCGATGTCCCGATCTCTGCTGCAGTCGCTTCCGTAATCAACCTGAAGGGCATTAGAACCAATAAAAGCTGTGAGTGGACGAAAATGAACATGTTCATAAACACATTCATAAAGACATTTATGCCCTTCATTAAAACGTATGCATGCATCGAAAACCAGTAACCAAAGCATTTGTTCAACCAAGCCATTAGGGCCTTAGCCTAAAAACCGTATCTCAAAACCAAGTGTGGGAACTCAGCCCAAAACTGTGGAACACCACATTCATAAATACAAAACCATGTGGGCCACCGCCCAAATCCATAAACATAAATCCAACCGAAAAACCATTTCATAGATTCAATAGTCCATATTTACCACATTACCAACTCTGGCATCCCAGATTCCTAGCGTCCCAGACGGTTGACATCCCAGACGTCATATCTCACGGTAATAAGTAACGCGCGCTGCCCGGGTTCTCTTCGAGTCCATATCTCTAACATCCCAGATGTCTGACGTCCTAGACGTCTAATCATAGCAATCCTGCTCCTGAGTCACTATTCGGTCCGGTAGCTCCGTACAATGACCCCTCGCAGGCAATGCACGGTGACTTCCCCAGTGTCCCAGACACCTTGAGGAGACCATCACATATCCTTGTATCAAGATGGTATATGGAAAACAGTTTTATCAAATCATTTCACAACATTTCAATGGGCCATGCCCGAAATCTCCATAAAATATCACAATTCCATTTAGGGTCCCCGACCCGAAATCACATTTATAAAACATAAGGTCCCAGACCCGAAATCACATTTATGAAACAAAGGGTCCTAGACCCGAAATCACATTTATGACCCAACTGGGCCTCATGCCCGATTCTGTAAACCACTGGGCCCACGGCCCGAATTCGCAAATCAACTGGGCCCCTGACCCGATTTCGTAAATCAACTGGGTCCATGGCCCGATAGTATAACTCAAATGGGTTTCAGCCCAATTCCGTAAACAACTAGGCCCGTGGCCCGATTTCATAAAGCAACTGGGCCCCCGGCCCGATTACGTAACTCAAATGGACTCCAAGTCCGAGGTTTCCAAAACAATTGGGCCTCAAGCCCGAGTTCATCTTTCTAATTTCAAAACCATTTCATCACATTATTCATGAAACCACAAGCACGTAAAATCATAATAAAATCGTCAGCCTCGATATACGTGCAATTCGGAAAACATCTCGAAATACGTGCAACATACCCAAAATAAATAATCACAATCATCATTGTGGAAATCACATATATGAAACATATAACACATTTAGGCATGCATAGTATTTATAAAACCAAAGTCCACTCACATACCGTATAACGTTGCGCCTCGATACGCGTGCCATAGGCCTTCCCAGGCCACACCACTATCACCGGGACTTCCAAACTTGTCCAAATCACATTAGAGGGTTACCAACCTCTTCATTAACCTCCTATTAAAGTCCCGTAATTTTCCCCAATTTTTAACTATTTTTAAATTTGATTCAAAACCTTCGGATGTCCCGAACAATATTGAAACGATGTCCGATCGACACGAAACCAATCCTAAAATGTTCGTTACATTAGATAGGACAAAAGCCGTGTTGGCTTCACCTTGAGATTCGTGCCCACGCGCCATCACGCGTCGCCGTGAGTGGCCACGCGTGAAACCCACTCGCCTGCTACAGTGTCATCGTCCCAACACGTTTTCTCTGCAATTCGGGTCCTGCAACCCGCGAGACGACCCGACCAGTTCTCTATCAATTCAACCTCAATTCTTTCAATTGAACATTCAAACAGCTTTGTTTTAAGTCCAATTATAGTTCTGTAATCTTAATTTTACAAAACCTTACCTCAAAGCAAACGATTCAAAGATGAACATCGAAGAAGACCTGGGTACTGTTCCTGCTTCGAATTTCATCAATGCCATCTGATTTCTTCCAATTGATCCACTCAGAAGCTTTATTGGACCATGAGAAACTCATTTTCGAGTTCAATTTCATCATTTAATTCCTCTAGAATCACGTCCTAACCTTTGATTTTGCTCACTGTCGTCAGGTTCGTTCAGGGCCAATTAGCCAACAATTTGTTTCGTTCTTTTGATGATTCTGATCGTGGCAATCCCAGAAAGCTCAAATTGAGCTCAATTTTGATCCTCAGAGCCCAAGGCTTGAATTTCGAATTTCCCTCCAAACTCCAAAATTTCGATTCTCAGTCCCAGTTACCCTCACTGTCCCTCGTGTTTCTCTCAGCTAAAATCAAACCTCAATTCTCTCAATTTTCCACTCACAAGGTCAGCTGTGGAAGGGAATGATGGTGAGAAGAAAACTCACCCTCTGTTTGTTCACGGTTCAATGAAGAACACAGAGAAGACATATAGAAGATAAAGAATGATGGAAGATGATGATTAAGAATGATGATGAAGGATTAACGGGAAACATGGGGCAGAATTTAGGCCTCAAAACAAGGGATGGGTGACACTTGTCACTCATCCAAGCATCCACAATCAACGGTCACTATTCAATATTTTAATAATATTTTAATCGAAATCTCGGTTCGTTCGGTTAATCGATTTTAATCCCGTGATCATAACTTTTCCGTTCGATGTCCGATTTTGTCGTGCCGTCTGTCTACGGGCTCGTATCGAATCGATCTACATAACGATCCTTGGCCCTTGTCCATTGTACCTCCCGGGTCAAAAGTCAACATTTGGCCCCTTTTCAACCAAATTACCAAAATACCCCTCGACTTCCGAACGTCATAACTTCTTCCTCGAACGTCGGAATCGAACGTGCCCCATGTCTATGAACTCGTGACGTCCTGAACTACGTCACGGTCATTCGTCAAAGTTCGTTTGACCGCCTGGTCAAAAAGTCAGCATTTTGCCCATTCTAGGGGCAAAACAGTCATTTTGCACATTTTGTTCGATTTCACTCAACTAATCCCAGATTAGTCATTCTAAATCATAATTAATTAATATTTAATCCTGATACTCGAGACAGGTCGTTACAAGGTCGGCCCTCTTTCTTGGAATGCCCCCACGGATTTGACCGTTAAGATCAATTGTGATGCATCTTGGGTGAATCCGGCTATTCCTGTTGGGCTTGGGGCAATTACCCGAAATTCAGAGGGTGGTTTTTGCGGGGCTATTTGTGAGGCAAAGTGTTCAAGTAACGCTCTTATTTCTGAGGCTTGGGCCATCCTCACTGTAGTTACTTTTGCCCGGGACCGAGGATTCTGGGATGTTACTGTGGAGTCGGATTCTCTAACTCTGATCAAGTGTATTTCTGGAAGTATTGATCGTGGAAACTGGGAAGTTTTCCCTATCATGTCTCAGATCCAGTCACAGTGATCTCACTTTGAGCATATCCGTTTTGGGTGGTCCCACCAGAGTACAAACAAGGTAGCTGATACCTTAGCCACTCAAGCGCGACAAAGAATGTGCAGGGAAATCTGGATCGACCTCCCTCCATCCTTTTTAGTGCTTGTTTTAAACAATGATGGACTTCCATGTCCCCCTAGTTAATTTTTCGTTTTTTTGAGGCTAGTAGTGGACGTTTATGGTATGTCATGCGTCTTTACTTCCGATCCCCTTTATTTTAGTTTATCCTGCTCTGGCTTTCTATCCAGCTTTCTCTTGTATTGTTTCTGCTTTGCTTTTCTGAATGAAATTTTCTTCGTGACAAAAAAAAGATAGTTAATTTTACATTCACGAGACTTCAAACTTAAACTATAGAAGCCTTTAGATAAGTAGTTTTTAGTTTTGACCAATGGCATGCGTATAAATTGAAAAGGGTTATTATATATGGTGTGACGTGTCGAAACTTGAAACGACGGTGGGTTCTCCTTTTGAGAGACAAAAGAAGAGAGAAGAAGCTTTAAGACATTTTAAAAGAGAGAGAACCTGAAAAAATTAGTGTCAAGAATTTGGAAATTTGGCATTGCTTAAAAAAATATAAGAAGAATTAACCCTAAAGAAAGGACCAGAGACTGAGAGATCAGCCTGAGGAAAAGCTAGGGCAACAAAGTACCTAGGTGGAAGGAGAAGATGGCACTTATTTTTAAGAGGTACTTCAAAAGGTATATATTTGTTTTTAAAGTACCTAAATATATATTTGTTTTCGAAAGTACCTAAATGTGTGATAGAAAATGAGACTAATTCATATGTTTACATCTAAAATAAATCATTCTAAGTTTAAAGAGGAGATTTAAGAAATTAAAGACAAACTAAAAGCCAAGCTCAAGCCTAGCTAGTATTCACCAACTGGATCATAGGGAAGTACAAACGTGATTTACGGAAATTACACTAATACAGCTCTGAAACCGTCATAAGACAAAGGGAAGAGACGATTTAGTCGTCGCAAAGGAGAAACATGTGTGGATGCACATGTCAATCGACCTCATTCCCATTATGCATATAAAAGAAGAAGAAGCTCGCTTCTCAATGGAAAGAGTAACAAGTAAGGGTGATAATTTCTGATACGACTCGATATACGACTCAAAATTTGCACGGAATTAACCCAAGTCAATCGAACTCAATAAAAATTCGGGTTAATTTCGGGTCAACCTTCTATAATCCGTTTATTAAACAGGTGGGTTTCGGGTCAACTCGCAAACCCTTTTAATAACCTATTAACTTGTTTATTAAACGGGTTATTGAATCACGACCTACTAACCCATGAACCCGTGAACCCATTTATTACTCTAGGGTTTTACAAGGGTACATATAAATACTTGAATTTTATATCATTTATAACCTAAAACTAAATCTATAGTAAACTTAGTTTTCCAGCCACACCCCGTACTCTCTCCATTCTCTAAAGTCCAACCTTCATCAACACTTTGCTAGCTTCTAAGACTCTATTCTCCAACCCCTATCAACACTCTCTCTATTTCTGGAGTATAAGCGGATCAAGAACGCAGAAACCAGGGGTCTAGGAGTCGTCAGCCGTGCTCGACGGTCGGATTACGCGTGGCGGTGGTCGGATTGTGCGTGGCGGCAGTCGGATTGTGTGTGGTGGCGGTTGGATCAGCGGTCCTCCTCCTCTCGAGCTAGGCTCTAATTCCTCTAATTCCTCTAATTCCTCCTCCTCCTCTGCTCGGCGACGCTGCTAGCCTCTAAGACCAGGTTTCTCGTCTAATCTATCCAAGGATCATTGTTTTGTTTATATCTCCGTTTTTTTTTCTTTTCTTTTTTTGGTTTTTTCTGGTCTATCTATTTCATCACCATATGATGAAGCAAATGAGATTTGAATTAAAGTTGTACATCAAACGTCTCCATATATGAACCATCACTAAAACAAAAATCAGAAACTAATAAGTTGTTTGATAACTATATTAATGTTTTCAGTTTTCAATTTCCATTTTTTTATGTTTGAGAAATGAAGAAATGAGATATATAAAAATATATAGTGAAAGAGGTGAAGTATAAACGTAAAAAAAAAGTGAAATAATTAACAAACAATGTCTAAAACGACAATTTATTTTAATTTGGATGACTTAATTGACTGGATAACCCAGTTGAACTATTATTAATAGTCATTTTGTCTGAAAATGGAACTGATAGGGCAAAGAGAAAAGCTGGAAATTTTTTAGAGCTGCTTCAACGAGTTGAAGAGCCAGCTGAAAATGAAATGATATTTCGGGCTTGTGACCCTGTTGGAAAGATATGGACTATGTGTGTGAGTCCATGTGTATTTGACAGCTATGTTTTGGGCGGAGGCCCTATGTTTTTTATTTTTGGATGAGACCCTACGAGATTGATTTTGGACTGAGACCCTACGAGATTGATTTTGGGCTGAGACCCTAAGCGAGAAACTGGATTTGATTTGATAAATGTTTTCACTGAGACCATCCTCTTGCGATTGATATGACTCTAGTGTGAATGTGTTTCCCCAGAGAGCGACTCCGGTTGTCAATATGTTTCCCTGGAGAGGTCCCGATGATTTTTGTTCGCCTTTGGGATGCGCTATGTCCCCCACCCCCACCCCCCACCCTGGAAGAGGTCATGATGCACTTCCTGTTGTCGTGCAGCCGAGGGAGGCTCGACTCAGGAGTGCTGATGTTATATGAGGATTGGTCATGCTTTCGATGCATGGATACGAGGATTGGTCATGCTTTCGATTGGTCATACGATGCATGGATACGGTATTTGACAGATGTGGGATACGAGGATTGGTCATGCTTTCGATTATTGCTTTATGCACAGATGTTTCAACTCGTTATTGATTTGAAAGTAATATGATTATATTTTAAGAAAGTATTTGAGATACTATTTTCTGATGCATGCATGCTTTTTAGTGAAGGGTATAAATATATTTTCGTTAAATTATTTTTTAACTGATTATTTTTGTCCACTCACAGCTTTTATGGTTTTTAATACCCTTCAGGTTGATCGCGGATGCGGGCTGTAGTAGAGACTGAGACATCACATAGTGCTGCGAACTCCACAAGTCACTGCGCACTCTAGTAACCTCGAGTGGGTTACGGTTTATCCCTGGTTTGGCATGTGGTGTCAGATGGGAGCATGACGCATCCCACGATAATTCAGGGGGATTGGGATGAGACGTGTCACTAATATTCATGTATTATACTTTCGAAATATTTGTGATTCTCCTCTTCCTCTCTACAATCGATTTCTTCAAGTCTGATTTCGATAACTGAAATATACCAACCAATTAGTTCTATGGCTACATAAGTCGTAGAACCATCTTTGTGTTCTAGTTCAATATTCAAACAGTCTAACTTGAAGAGGTCGACCTATATAACTCCCTCCTCTAACTCTGAATTATATGCTACTAACATGAACATGACGACATTGAACTTAGATTAGGCACGAAAGAAAATATTTAAAGTCCTCGAAAGAGGCATAGAAAAGAACAGTACAAGCAAGATGCCCTGTTTACTCCACTTTCACTTGATTCGAACGAAGGTTCTTGAGCCACAATTCAGAATTCATTTCTAACCCTATCTAGTAGTAGCTTCTACTAGTAGCACACCTACTTTGAAGGCAGCTAGAAGACCAAATTAATTGGACCAGCCCACCTGGGGTATGACTGTGGCACCATAACCCAAGGCATTCTTTCCACTCGCCCTAGTCACTTACACCGCATTCCACTGCATCAGACTGCAACGAAGAGACCCCCATACACCCAAACACTTGCACCAAACAATTACATATCTGCTCATTCAGAAGCGAGCCACCGAACGACGACCTCAAATTCTGCTACTACAATATTTTGGGCATAAACATCATGTGCATAGTGCGATTTTTTTCCTATTAAGTGATTCTAGTAAGTTTCGAACAATTGCTTGTTAGGTAGTAAAAAATTGATCATAATGATAGTTTGCTAACTACATTACATTTTGTGAATTTCACAATGTATTTTGTTCCTTAAATAGATTACCTAGTAGTAAAATATGAGTCAACTATGTATATTTTGAGAAATAGAAGGAAAAAAAAACTCTTAAAATTTAGGCGTTAGAGAAACATATGAACCAACAATGCATACAACATGTACATATTAATGTGACTTTATATTGGAAGGTTGCCTCCCATCTCCCCCAATTTGGACAAAATGTTAGTTCATGATTGTTTATAGTAGAGTTGCTCTTGACGAACATTTTACATGGAGAATCAGGTATGTATATTCCTTTTTAGAGAGAAACTAGTAGTAATATCTATAATAAATAAATATTTTTGTTAATAAGAAAAATATAACCATTTTTTTTATTGATTAATTTCAACTTTATTTAAGAACCACCGAAGGCAGAGGTCCGGAGATCGAATCCCACCAATTCTTGATTGCTAATTCTTCGGTGGAGTTAAGGTGACGGACCCGTCCTATTAAGGTGAGTTGCTATGACTTAGTGGAGGCATTCCTCAAGCTTGTAGGAGTCCCTATGATCATGCCTAATGGGATATTTATCTAACGTTACCCCTTTTTACATTTTTTTCAATAAAAATTACTATTTAAAAAAGAAGAATATTATGCATTAACAAACTTAACACCTTCCCTTACATCAGCGGTTCTTCAAATCGCTTTAAATCTTGTTATATTGAAAAAATTTATATAGTGCGTCGTCTTATTCAGGAGAGGAGTTACACTTTAGCATGAATGCGTCGTCTTATTCAGGAGAGGAGTTACACTTTAGCATGAACTTATCAACTATCAAAATAACATCCATTAGTAAAAGAAGATTTACACACCCATTTTAACCATCTTTATTACAAAAACAGAGATGCATAAAAAGAGACAATTTTAGACTTATTAATACTTAAAAAATGTCATTATATTTATTTATTTATTTTAATGCATAAGTAAAAAATGAAAAGAGTGCATTTTTTACCCCAAAAAAAGGGAAGAAAAGTGCATTATGGGCATGTTTACTTCATAGGAATATGAGAATAGACAATTGTAATGAGTAATCAGAATTGTTGATACCATATCCACCCACGATAAACACACGACCCACCACTCGGCAATCAGAAAGCAGGTTAAACGGTAACCCTGAGTCCGTCGGGCAGGCCATTCACTCGGCAGGTAATGCCAGGATGCCATTCGGCATGCAACACCAACAACATATGCCTAACAAGGCCCAAGTTATGGCCATTCGACAAGGCCACTCGGTAGGAACAACTTGGCATCCTTGGTCTGATCTGCTGACAAACCCTAGTATCACCTCCCCTGACATAACATGAGATCTATTGCCACCGGGCACACATCCTGAATATGTGAGACATGTGACAGCATCTCCTGAGATAACTTGAACCCTACTTCAACAGTGTTGAACCACTATATTCATTGCTCCTATAAATACCTCTTCAAACCCTTTCATAAAGGTATTCTTTCTCATCTACTTCTCTCTCTAAAACACACACAAACCTGACTCTTCTATCTTTGTGCTGTAATCTACCTATCAGATCTCCACCTCCCTTATTGAGTTAAGCATCAAAGCCTCTTAGATCGGCACCCCACCAGTGTCTAGTACTTTCTCTTTTTGCCTCGCAGGTCACTCAGTAGGCTTAAGCAGAAAACGAACCAACTCAACTTGAGCTAATTTGAGCAACTAGCATTTTGGGGTTTACACATTTTGATGCTTCCAATGTGATAATATTCTCCTCCCAACTCAACTTAGTTCTTACTCTACGTCAATTTTTAATCAGCTATATGAGGTTCAAATTTGTTGAGTCAACGAATTAATCGTGCAACAGTCCTGCTCATTTGAGAATCATAATTTTCCTTTTGGTACAGGTACCCATTGGAGCTACGGAAGGGGAAGGCAACAAAAGATAAGGTTTGGCAATGTATAGATTTTATAACATGGATATGTACTTATTTCAATGTCGTATAAACGTTTTTCCCTATTGATCTTTCGCTTGTATGAATAAGTAATATGGAAGACATACATGTCGGACTCCATTGTTTCAGTAACATATAGCTGCCCTTGTTTTTCATTTTTGCAGATAAAAAAGAGTTCTGGAAGAAAACGTAATGATGATGATGAGATAAATTCAACTGAACCAGAGGAGTGTGTGGCCAATGAAAAAAAGGAGAATAGAGATTCATGAAAAAGCAGATGAGTTCGAAAGAAAAACTGGTGGTATATCGCACCAAATAGCTACAACGATGACTGTTGGTAATGGTGGATTAGCTTCCAAATTTGACGGAAAGCCACAGGAGTCTTGTCCTGATTTGGATTAACAAGTTTCGGATTTACCGGAGGTTTCTTATATTGAATTTTTTATTTGCTTATATTTTCTCAAAACACTAAAATTGATCCATTTGATTTATGAATTTGGTTATTTTTGTCAGATAGTGAAGCCATGTGGACGTATCAATTCTTGCATGGTTGTTGGAAGGGATACATTGTATGTTTATGGGGGAATGATGGAGGTTAAAGATCAAGAAATTACACTCGATGGTTTGCATTCTCTTAATCTTACCAAGCTTGACGAGTGGAAGTGCATAATACCGGTTTGTATCAGATTTTTCTCTGCATATAAATACTCATACCATCTTGATATTTTTGAAATGTTTGTATCGTATTCATTTTTTTTTTCTTCTAATTTTTTATATTTTCATAGCTTCAATAGACATAACGATTAGTATTGCAGACTCTTTTTTAGAATAAATTGAGACAACTCGAGTCTGTTTTTCCCTCTATCCAAGCATCAGCATCTGAATGGGTGGAGGCCTTGTTGATGTGTAAACTGCCCACATGGATAGAATGCCAGCAGGGCAAGTTCATTCTAGAAGGATTGGCAAGATAAGTGTGTGTGTGTGAGCTGGCTGTAACCGTGAGGAGTGATGTGAGGCCTTTACTTGATTTCCAAGCATTTTGTAATTAACTAGTTAGGTGGCATTCTCTTATTGGATGATGAGTGAGATCATTTAATGTGTGAGGGTGTGTGAAATGTACGTGTGAGGTGCATGAAATATGTAAGAGATGATTGTAAATGGAACATTGAAGATTTAGAGAGAAACTGAGTGCAAAATTCGTGTGAGGAATTTAAGCAAACAGGTGGTGTGCATCAATGTGAAGTGACTGCACATACCTTTCAATCATCATCATCTTCTTCCTTTAATCAATAGAACAATAAGACAACCAAACATATTCACCCTGTACTAATCACAAGCTAACCCCCGATTCATTATGCTTTCAGCTAATGTGTGCAAGTAAGTGATAAGTAGAGTGAAGAACATTTACCTGATTTGTGATCCTCCTCATCATCTGCAATTCGCAATATGGTATCAAAGCAGGTCTGATCTGCATCTGGGGCGTTTATACAGAGGAGAAGGAACTCGCAACTGAACCTTGAAGCTGCATTTGCAATGGCAGGACATGGAGGTGATCTGAAAATTCCACTCTTCAACGGAAGCAACTATGATTTCTGGAGAGTGAAGATGAGAACCGTGTTGCTTGCTTGTGATCTCTGGGAGTATATTGAAATCGGTCTTCCAGAACCACCAAGAACAACTGAAGCCATTGGTGGAAACCCTGCTACACAAATTGAAATCAGACCAACCCATACAGATTGTGTCAAGGATGCTAAGGCATTAAGCATGATCCAGAATGCAGTCACTGATGAAATTTTTCCCAGAATTCAGAATGAGGTCAAGGCAAAAGAAGCTTGGGATATTCTGCAAAGGGAATACAGGGGAGACTCAAAGGTACGTTCAGTTAAACTACAGTCTCTAAGAAGAGATTTTGAGTATGCTAGAATGAAAGAGGATGAAACTCTATATGTGTATCTGTCTAGACTGTATGCAATAGTAAATAGTATGAGGACCTATGGGGAGGATATTACAGAGAAACGTCTAGCTCAAAAGATCTTGATTAGTCTTACCAAACCATTTGACCCTATAGTGTCTATTATTGAGGAAACCAGGGACATTGACACTGTGAATGTTGAAAGTGTTGTGGCCTTAATAAGGGCCTTTGATTAGAGATTGGAGATGCACACAGATGAAGGTCTAGATAAAGCTCTTGCTAGCTTAGTTGTGTCTAATAGATCAAATCATGGCAATGATCGTTGGAAAAAACAAAAAGCATTTCAAAAGCACTAAGAATTGGAACCAGAAGAACAACTCTGTGAAGCAAAACTCACATCAGGGTTCTGGTACAGGGTCTAATTCAGGGGCAGGAACAGGTAAGGGTGAGTATCTTGGGACTAAGCCTCTCTGCAAGAAGTGTGAAAGGCATCACTATGGGAGTTGTTGGTTCAAGGGTGGAGTCAAGTGTTACAACTGTCAAAATTTTGGTCATATGGCAAAGGATTGTACATAGAAGCCAGCAGGAAACCTGGCACAAGAAGTCCTTGATTCATCACCTAATCTGTTCTATGCTTGCAATGCTGCAGCAGTCAAGGATAACAGTAAATGGTATCTTGATAGTGCTTGTAGTAATCATATGACAGGGCAAGAATCACTACTAGTCAATATTGACAAAACAGTTAAAGCTAAAGTGAAGATGGGTGATGGAAATCTTGTGCAGGCAGTAGGGAAAGGCACACTTGTGATTCAAACTAAACAGGGAGAAAGACACATTAAAGAAGTAATGCTCTTACCAAGGCTGGATGAAAACCTGTTGAGTGTTGGTCAGATGATTAAGCATGGTTATTTTCTGGTGTTTGGGGATCACATTGTGGACATCTATGAAGACAATTCACTGACTCAGAAAGTTGCCAAGGTTTAAATGACCAGGAATAGATGTTTTCCTATGTCACTTGAATCTGTTAACCCAGTAGCAATGAGGGCAACAGTATGTGAAGCCTCTGAGCTATGGCACAAGAGGTTTGACCATCTCAATTTCAAGAGTTTGAAGTTGTTACAGCAAAAGGATATGGTAGTTGGACTACCTATGCTGCAAGAAAAATGTGAAGTGTGTGAAGGATGTGTGGCAGGGAAGCTACATGTTAAACATTTTGACAAGGAACCTTCTTGGAGAGCATCTGAGCCACTTGAATTGATTCACACAGATGTGTGTGGACCAATGCAGGAGACAAAAAATGGAGGAAACAGATATTTCCTTATTTTCATAGATGACTATACCAGAATGTGCTGGTTGTATTTTCTTACACACAAGTCAGGTGTACTTGGTGTGTTCAAGAAATTCAAAAGGATGGTGGAGCTGCAGAGTGGATACAAGATTAAGAATATCAGAAGTGACAGAGGTGAAGAGTATGTGTCACAGGAATTTCAGTCATCCTGTGAAGAGACAGGAATAAGCAGGCAGTTGACTGTTGCATACTCACCACAACAGAATGGTGTGGCTGAGAGAAAGAATAGGAAACTTGTGTAAATGGCTAGGTCAATGATACAAGAGAAGGATGTTCCTAACAAGTTCTGGGGTGAATCTATAAACACTGCCTGCTACCTCCTAAACAGATGTCCAACAAGATCTCTCAATGGTATGACACCATTTGAGAAGTTTACAGGGAGAAAACCAGGTGTCAAACATCTTAGAGTTTTTGAATGCATTTGCTATTCTCATGTTCCATATCAGTTAAGACAGAAGTTAGACAAGAAAGGAACCAAATGTGTGTTCATGGGATATGGGAGCTGTGAAAAGGGATATAGGCTTTATAACCTGCAAACTAACAAAATTGTGATATCAAGAAGTGTGGAGTTTGATGAAGGGACAAAATAGAGTTGGAATGAAGCACAAGGAAGAAGTGAAGGGTTATCTGTGAGTCATCTATGCATTGGACATAGTCAAGGACAGGTCCAAGTGCTGAATAAAGATACAGATGAACCAGATCATTTGGAACCAATTGATCAGAACCTTTTTGATCCTGATTCTCCAGAAATACCTCAACCTAAGTACAGGGACTTAAGTGATGTGTATGCAAGGTGCCACATGAGTATTATTGAGCCTGAAAACTACCTTGATGCTGCCAGGGACAGAGGATGGCAGAAAGCCATGGAAAATGAACTTGAAATGATAGAAAAGAATGGTACATGGGAGTTGGTTGAGAAACCACTTAATAAACCAGTAGTTGGTGTTAAGTGGATTTATAAAACCAAACTGAACCTTGATGGTTCAGTACAAAAGCAGAAAGCAAGATTGGTTGCTAAAGGTTACTCCCAAAAGCCAGAGATTGACTTTAATGAAACCTTTGCTCATGTGGCAAGGTTAGATACAATCAGGACACTGATTGCTTTGGCTGCACAGAAGCAATGGAAGCTGTATCAACTAGATGTCAAATTAGCTTTTCTGAATGGTGTTTTACAGGAAGAAGTCTATGTGCAACAGCCTGAGGGTTATGAAGTCAAGGGATAGAAGGAGAAAGTCTACAGGTTACACAAGGCTTTGTATGGACTGAAACAGGCACCAAGGGCCTGGTATGGGGAAATAGACTCCTATCTATTGAGATGTGGTTTTCAAAAAAGCACAAGTGAAGCAACCTTATATCTCAGAATAAATCAAGATGTGGGAACCTTGATTGTCTCAATTTATGTTGATGACATTATCTATACTGGTGACAGTAAGGAAATGATGCAGGAGTTTAAATCTGAAATGATGAGAAGGTATGAGATGACTGATATAGGATTACTACACCATTTTCTTGGAATGGGGATCCTACAATCACATTCTAGTATCTATATTCATCAAAGAACTTATGCTCAGACACTACTGAACAAGTTTGGGTTGAGAAACTGTAAAGCTGCAGGAACTCCTCTTGCAGCTAATGACAAACTGCATAAGGAAGATGGGAGTGGGGCTGCAGATGAACAGGTATACAGACAGACTGTAGGTAGTCTGTTGTATCTCACTGCCACCAGACCTAACATTATGTATGCCTCAAGTCTCTTGGCTAGGTTCATGCACAATCCTACCAAGAAGCATCTTGGAACAGCAAGGAGAGTGCTTAGATATGTGCAAGGGTCTCTGAACTATGGTCTAGAGTACAAGAAAGGAAAAGAAGCAGTTCTACTTGGTTTCTGTGATAGTGACTGGGGAGGATCGATTGATGATAGCAAGAGCACTTCAGGCTATGCTTTCAGTTTTTGCAGTGGAGTGTTCTCATGGGACTCAGTCATGCAATCAAGCATTTCTCTATCTACAACAGAGGCTGAATATGTGAGTGCTTGTGAAGCAACAACACAAGCCATTTGGCTAAGGTTTGTTCTAAAGGACTTTGGTGAAGAACAACTAGAAGCTACAAGATTGATGTGTGACAATCAATCTGCAATTGCTATGGCTAGGAATCCTGTTTTCCACCAGAAAACAAAACACATAAATAGAAAAGTACACTACATAAGAGAGGCTATACAGAATGGAGAAGTTACACTTCTTTACTGCAAGACTGAAGATCAAATTGCAGACATCTTCACAAAGCCACTTCCTAAAGCCAGATTCAACTACCTACGTGGTCTACTTGGTGTATGTCCAGTGAACAGTTTAGAAGGGGCTGTTGATGTGTAAACTGCCCACATGGATAGAATGCCAGCAGGGCAAGTTCATTCTAGAAGGATTGGCAAGATAAGTGTGTGTGTGAGCTGGCTGTAACCGTGAGGAGTGATGTGAGGCCTTTACTTGATTGCCAAGCATTTTGTAACTAACTAGCTAAGTGGCATTCTCCTATTGGATGATGAGTGAGATCATTTAATGTGTGAGGGTATGTGAAATGTACGTGTGAGGTGCATGAAATATGTAAGAGATGATTGTAAATGGAACAGTGAAGATTCAGAGAGAAACTGAGTGCAAAATTCGTGTGAGGAATTTAAGCAAACATGTGGTGTGCATCAGTGTGAAGTGACTGCACATACCTTTCAATCATCATCATCTTCTTCCTTTAATCAATAGAACAGTAAAACAACCAAACATATTCACCCTATACTAATCACGAGCTAATCCCGATTCATTATGCTTTCAACTAATGTGTGCAAGTAAGTGATAAGTAGAGTGAAGAACATTTACCTGATTTGCGATCCTCCTCATCATCTGCAATTCGCAATAGGCCTCCGAGGATGAAGACGAGGATGACGATGAAGAGGACGATAGTGAAGATGAAGGCAATGAAGATAGTAACAGTGAGGAGACTGATGATGATAATGATGAACAGGTTTTTTATTTACTCTTTAGTACATATGTTTTTCCTTTTTTTCAATAGCCAAAGTCATCCTGATTTTCTGGTTAACATACAGTTTCGTGACCTTTTGCTAAGGCTTTTGAATTTTTTTTTCCCTTTTGGTATTCTGCCGGCTTTTTTTTTCCTCTCTCCCAGTTTTGGAGCAAAATGAGCTAAATTTAAAGTTGCATAGTACATGTGTTCCAACTACAAGCTTTCTATTATCTAATTGAATAATATAAGACATGAAGGTGTGGAGGTTTATGTAATTTTTGTTGATGGGTCGGTGATAAGGACTTCTTTTTTCCCATCTTATTTGAGTTCTTGTATTTGGGCTTGCCTGTAATACAATTGGATGAGAATTTTTAAACTGACTTTCTGAAACTGAAAATATTGACCTATCTGCTTTTTTCGGTCGTAACTTTCTCGTGTGCATAGACTGGGAAAGATTGATCACTTCAAATGGGGGATCTTGTTGCTCTTATCAAGGGCGAGGGAAAGACTACGGAGAAAAGAGAAACGGGCAAGAATTAAGCTGATCAAAGCCAGTCTTGGCCTTTCAGATTCGCAAAGAATCCCAACGGTGCTTCATTCTTTAGACTCTTTAAGTTCTTAGATAATAACAAATTTTTCTAATTTTGATCGTTCTGTTCATTGCCATGTCGTGGACTTTATTATGTCACTTTTTCAGCTAATATTGCCGTATGTCTTGTGTGCAGCTCGGTGAATCGTTGAGAGAATTCTACAAACGTACAAATATGTACTGGAAAATGGCAGCACATGAACATACTCAACACACCGGAAAGTTATTTTGTTTGATCTTTCTCAATGAAGAAAACCCTTGAAAGATTTTAGGAGGGCGAAATGAGTAGATAAAAACTTACTATTCATGCTGTTTGTGGAACCCAAAATCACCGGAAGAATGTGAAGTTGCCACGTGACACATAATTTATGAAATGAACAAATTGCTCCCAGCAATAATACTTAAAGTGACACGACCCATCCTAATCCCCCCCCCCTCCCCCCGGGATTAACGTGGGATGCGTCATGCTCCCGTTTGACACGAAGTATCAGACAAGGGATAATACGTATCTCAGCCTATACAGGGCTCTCAGAGCGCGCTAGGATAGGTGGAGGAATGCGATGTCTCGGTCTCTGCTACAGCCCGCATCTGTGATCAACCTGAAGGGCAATAAAACCATTCAGAACTGTGAGTGGACGAAAATCAATAAATTCATAAAAACATATTTCATAAAGATAAATTATGCCCTTTACTAAAAAGTATGCATGCATTTCCAAATCAGTAATCAAAACATTTACTCAATAAACCATTAGGGTCGTAACCCAAAAACCGTAACTCAAAACCAAGTGTGGGAACTCAGCCCAAAACTATAGAATACCAAAATCAAGTGGGCCACTGCCCAAATCCATAACCACAAGTCCACAAAGATAGAAATATCATCTCATGTTTCCAACAATCCATATTTACCATATAACCATCCCTGGCATCCTAGATGCCTAGCGTCCCAAACGCTCGACATCCTAGACGTCATATCTCACAGTAATAAGCAACGCGTGCTACCAGGGGTCTCTCCGAATCAATATCTCTGACATCCCAGATGTCTGACGTTCCAGACGTCTAATCATAACAATTCTGCTTCTGAGTCACTATACGGTTCGGTAGCTCCGTATAATGACCCCTCGCAGGCAATGCACCATGACTTCCCCAGTGTCCCAGACACTTGGAGGAGACCATCACATATCCTCGTATCAAGATGGTATATAGAAAACAATTTTACAAAGCCCTTTCAAGACATCTCAATGGGCCCTGCTCGAAATTCCCATAAAACATCACAAATCCATTTAGGGTCCCCCAACCGAAATCACGTTTATGAAACATAGGGTCCCAGACCCGAAATCACATTTATAAAACTCAACTATGCCTCATGCCCGATTTTGTAAACCACTGGGCCCCCGACCTGATCACATAACTCAAAAGGGTCTCAGCCCGATTTCGTAAACCAACTGGGCCCCTGGCCCGATCACATAATTTAAATGGGTCTCATACCCGAATTCATCTTTCCAAAACCAAAACCATGTCATAGAATCATAATTAGACTCACAATCATATAGCCATAGCATAAACTCGTAAACCTCGAAAAGCGTGTAAATACAAGATTACCTCGAAATATGTGTCATCATGTAAACCACCAGTGCCACAATCATCATCATAGAAATCACGTATGTAAAACATATAAAATATTTATGCATGCATCACAGTTTAGAAAACGAAGTCCACTTATAGACCGTCCTACGCTGCCGCCTCGATACACGTGCCATAAGCCTTTCTGGGCCACACCACTATCACCGGGACTTCCAAACCTATCCAAATCATACTATAGGTTACTAACCTCTTCATTAACCTCCTATTAAAGTCCCGTAATTTTTCCAAATTTTTAATTATTTTTAAACTCGATCCTTAATCTTTGGACACTCCGAAACATATCGAAACGATGTCCGATTGACACGAAACCAGTCCCAAAATGTTCGTTACATCGAATAGATGATTTTCCGTGTTGAAAGTTTCCCCAAAAGGTCCCTCACGCTCCCCCATGGGCGCCCCAAAACCCTTGCGTGTGAAACCCACACGCGGGGCATTGTTCACCTTCTCCTACCTGCAGCAGACCAGTCCGGCTGGTTCGGTTCGATCCGGCCTGTCTAACTGGACCGCTGTGGCTGGTTCGGGCCAATTCTGACCCCTTCCTCAATCCTTTTTCATCCCAAATTTCTCCTAATCCATCCTCTAAACATTTCTAACCTATTTGTGTGTTCAAAGCTTGAAAACCAAAACTAAAAACCTTACCTTTCGATTTTTCTTCTTGAACCGGTTAATCCTCCCCGTCAGTTCACCAAGCTTCTGGCCACCAATGGCCTCCACTGTCAGGACCCACCCCTAATCCCCCAGGATTAAGGGCTAAATCCTGATCCCGTCTAACTTACGCATGACACGAAGGCTAAACTGACGTCCAACCTTCATGTGACACGTAAGTCGGGCAAGGGATTTACGATTCAACCGTCTAGAACTTTCGAACATCCCAGAATGCGCAAAGTCTACTGTGGATCGTACGTATGATGTCTCCGTCTCTCTCGACTAACAGCCTGCACCGCAACAACCTGGAGGGTATCGAAAACACGAAAAGACTGTGAGTGGACAAAAATAAAGTTTAAGTTTAAAAACAGTTATCAGAAAATACATACATTTATACCCTCCGCGTAAAAACCACTGCATGCATATAAATTTCATATCATAAAACCATGTATGAAAACCAAACACATTTTCCTTTTTCCAAATCCCAGGCTTCAGTCCAAAACCACAAAAAAACCATTTCATCCGGGCCATTGCCCAAAACATCATCATCAAAACTCAGTGAATACCAAACACATTTAAAACCACATTCTCATCCATCAAACCTGCTGGATCTATCCGAGTCTTTAAACTCCCGAGTCTTTAAACTCAATCCAGGCCTCAATATGATCCGAGTCTTTAAACTCCCTAGTCTTTAAACTCAACAGGCTTACGGGGGAAATATCAATATATCCGAGTCTTTAAACTCAATCCGGGTCTTTAAACCCAATCCGGGCCCGTCCCCCGTCAATCACAATATCCGGGTCTTTAAACCCAATAACCAGATCCAGAAAATCCAATCAAAACCCTTTGAAAACCATTTCTAAATCCATCTCCAAACCCGAATCCAAAACCACTGGTCTGATGCCCTTCCGGCATCCAGAACCGTCATTCCGAATCTAAATCCAGAACTCATATTCATTTCCTTTCCACATCCGAGTCCGCAACCATCATTTCGTAAGCCGACATCCGGAATAATCATTCCGAACCCAAACCCGGAATCCACTTCAAGTCCTGAATCGAATCCCGAATCGTCACTCGGAATTCCGATTCCAAAACCCGAAATCCTCTTTCTCAAAACCACTTTTGAACTGGGCTTCAAGCCCGAAAGCACTTTTCAAAATCCTTTTACTTCCTTTGAAATCAAATCGTGTTTCAAATCCCGAAATCAAATCATAAACCAGGGTCAAATCACGATATTTATCAAAACCTCGTAAAACGTGAAAACCGTCAATTCCTCGAAAAACGTGCAAATACCGTAAACCATCACAATCATAAATCCAATCATAGAATACAGTATAGAAAACATATAAAAACATATATGCATGCATCAAGAGTTAGAAAGCAAAGTCCACTCACAGACCATTCCGACGTCGCCTCGATACGCGCGCACTTACGCCGTTCCCGGCCATTCCGCTACCCTCGGCTTTCCCGAACCTGTCCAAAGTCCATAACGAGGTTACTAACTACTTCACAAAAGTCCTACTCAAATCCCATAACTTTCCCGAACTTCTAAGTGTACTTTAAACGGGACCCTAGACCTTCGATCCCGCAGAACTAACTTGAAACAATGCTTGATAGTCCTGAAACCTATCCCAATAGATTCATTACAACGATTAGACCAAAAACCTGGTTGACCACTTCCCCGGAAACCACCGCACGGGCCTCCATGCGCCGCCCAAAGTGGCTGCACGTGGGCCTCACGCACCTGCACTAGTGCACTGTTCATCGTCTTCTTCGATGGGCAGACCGGTCTGAACCGGCGTAACCGGTTCTCTGCCATACCTCCATCATTTTCTACCATTTTCATTCCTTTAGCTTCATCCTAGCCTAATTACTCTATTCCCCACCTGAAAACTCAACATCGAAGCCCCTAGCTCGTCGACTTCAAGCTCGAAGAAATTTACCCGAAACTCCTGTTTCGGTTCCCAGCTAACCAGACACTCCCCCGTCACGGCATCAAGCTTATTCGACTCCTAGGAACCTCCTAATTCTCACACCACACACCAAATCCCTCGACTCATTCCCAAAAGCCACGACTTTTGGATTAAGTAAAACGGGAAAAACAGAGCACTTAGAGAAAATCAAAGGGCTTACCTGCTTATCGAGAGCCACCGTGCTTGCCACCGCGTCTTACGGCGTTCACAGAGTCACCCTAGCCTCCTTCTCAGCCTTGCTTGGATCAAAACACCGCAAGACCACCACCAGCTACCTCGACACCTCTCTGTTTCCCAGAGAAATCGAACCGCACACCCACAACAAAACTTACACGATTTTCACTCTCAATCCAGTCACCAGCTCCCTTCTTCTCTGTAACGACCCGTCCCGAATATCGGGATTTAATAATATTTAATTGTGATTTACTAATCTGGGATTAGTTGGGTGATTTCGGACGAATTGTGCAAAATGACCGTTTTGCCCCTGGGCGTGGGCAAAACGTTGACTTTTATTTCGGATGGTCAAATGGACTTTGACCGATGAC
Organism: Prinsepia uniflora; assembly: GCA_032719365.1. Taxonomy (NCBI): domain Eukaryota; kingdom Viridiplantae; phylum Streptophyta; class Magnoliopsida; order Rosales; family Rosaceae; genus Prinsepia; species Prinsepia uniflora. Next base: position 14,921,127 of record CM064872.1, read on the forward strand.
CGTGACGTAGTTCGGGACGTCACGAGTTCATAGACAGGTGGCACGTTCGATTCCGACGTTCGTGGTGAAATTTATGATGTATGGAAGCCCAAGGGCATTTTCGTGATTTGGACGAAATAAGGGCAAATGTTGACTTTTTGACCGGGATGTCCGATGGCCGAGGGCCAAGGACTGTTACGTAGGCTTCGTCGATACGAATCCAACGACAGGCGGCATGCCAAAATCGGAGATTCGACGGCGAAGTTATGGTCAAGGAAACGAATTAACGAACCGAGGCTCCGATTAAAATAATATTATAATAATGAACAGTACCCAGTGACTGAACACACTTGGATGAGTGACAAGTGTCACTCATCCCTTAATTTGGGGCTTAAGACCAGGATCCATGTTTTGGGGGAACATTATGATTATGTTTTATTAATTAATTAACTAAATTATTGTTTAATTTCCATTAAACCTCTTCTGCTTTCTTAGCCGTGTACAACCAAATGCCATTTTCTTCCCACCTTCATTTCTCTTCCAATTCTGAAACTGAGAGTGAGAAATTGGAGAGAATTCAGAGACTAACTCAACTGGGATTGCACGGGGGATTGATCGGGTGAGGGAGACAGAGAAATCGAAAATTTGGTTTTTGGGAGGGAAATTCGAAATGGATGATTTGAGCCGTGAGGATCGAAATTGATGATTCAATTCGACTTCTGGGATCAAAACGAACATCTTTGCTGCAAGAACGAAGAGAAACCATGGCGGATTGAGGAAGAACTGAGCTTCCATGGCAGCTCAAAGTCGAGCTTGTGTTCAGTGGGTTTGAGGTAAGTATTTCTCAAATTGACCTTGTAGAAATGTCCCTTACACTCTCACGATGCTAACTGAATGAATTAATTTGGAAACCAGGGACGATATCGTGAAACCCGAATTGAAAACCCGTCGAGGATCGATCGAGGGTCGTGAGGATTTAGACCATGATTTGTGTAATTCGATTTACAGAACTTAAATGGTGATTGATTGCAAGGGATCAGTTGAAAGAACGGACTGATATGATGTTGAATTGGGTGTGATTGAACCGGGTCCTATCGCGGGTTTTTCAACCCGTTTACCAGAGAAACGGGCGAGGATGGTGACTGTAGCAGTCACTGTAGCAGGCGCGTGGCTTTCACGCGCAGCCACTCACGGCGGCGCGTGACGGCGCGTGGGCACGAATCTCGAGGTGAGGTCAACATGACTTCTGTCCTATTTAATGTAACGAACATTTTGGAATTGGTATCGTGTCGATCAGACACTGTTTCGTTATTGTTCGGGATGTCCGAAGGTTTTAAATCCAATTTAAAAATACTTAAAAATTCGGGAAAATTACGGGACTTGAATAGGATGTTAATGATGAGGTTAGTAATCCTCTAGTGTGTTTTGAACAGGATTGCGAATCCCGGTGATAGTGGTGTGGCCCGGGAAGGCCTATGGCACGCGTATCGAGGCGCTCGGTTAAACGGTCTGTGAGTGGACATTGGTTTCATAAATTTGATGCATGCATAACTGTTTTATGATTGTTATAATTATGATTAAATGATTTACTTTGGATATCGGTGAATTTAAAATGATTTCATGTATTTCGAGGTGAATTACGTATTTGCACGTAAACCGAGGTTTTCTGGATTTGCACCGATTTCCATAAATGTGGTTGGATATGATTTCATGAAACGGTTACGTACTTGATAAAATAAAATCGGGCCAGGAGCCTAGTTAACTTATGAATCGGGCCAGGGGCCCAGTTAACATGTGGATCGGGCCAGGGGCCCAGTTAACTTGTGAAATCGGGCCAGGGGCCCAGTTGATTTCTACATACGATTGCGGGTCGGGGACCCTAAAATGGAATTGAATAAATTTTTTCTAGTTTACATTTTATATATGTTCACATGCTGGAATCAATAAGTGGTTTTGATGATATTTCGGTTATGGCACGTTTCACGGTATTTGGGCATGAGACCCGTTTGATGAAACGTAACGATCGGTTCGGATTTTACCTAGGTATACCTATATGTTTTGCATGTGGATATCAATAAAATGTATTTAGTACTGCACTGTATAAATCCTTCCATATTATACTGTCTCCTCCGGATGAGGTACCCCGGAGAGGTCACGGACGTCTAGTACGTCCAGCGTCTATGACGCTAAGCATCGGGGATGCTGTACCCGAATGGGGTTCGGGGATTGAACTCGGAAATTGAGACCCGAGTGGCATGCGTAGCCTTGTGATTGTGACCTTATTGACGTCAGGGACGTCAGACATCAGGGATGTCGGATTGGAGTGTATAGTGCAGTGGCTAAAATTATGGTTATGGTTTATATTATATGCCTTATGGTTCATATTATCGGATTTATGAAATAACTCTTGGATTGACTTTTGGAAATTGAAACTATGCTTTGGTTTCCGGGCTAAGGCCCTAATGGTTATTTCTAAATAAATGTGTGATCATTGGTTTTTGGCGCATGCATATGGTTTTACTGAGGGGCATAAATGTCTTATAAATGTTTTAAACAGACTTGTTTATTTTCGTCCACTCACAGCTTTTGTTTTCAATGCCCTTTAGGTTGATTCCGGATGCGACTGCAGCAGAGACTTGAGCATCGTACACCTCCTCCATCGATCCTTACGCACTCTGGAAGCCCGGTTGGGCAATGGCAACAGGTTATCCCTTGTCCGACACCTCTTGTCAGACGGGAGCACGTCACATTCCATGGTAATCCCGGGGGGATTGGGATGGGTCGTGTCAAGTGGTATCAGAGTAGGTTTTGCTCTTTTGTGCGCGAAGGACGAGGGTGTGATGTCTCTTTGGGCTGCTGTTCCGTTGTCAACCTAATAGATAGTTTTGGGTGTGTATGGTGGATTGGGTGTGTTTGGCCCGATACGCCGTGCATTGATGTGATTCAACCCAAGTGGGTTGTATACGATTAACTGGTAATGTGGGACCGTCGGTTCGGTCACGTAATGATGGATTGTTGTGCCACTGGGCACAGCTAGGTTCAGGGAACCCCATTTGATTGGAAATGTGAAACTCGGTTGAGTATTGGTCTAAGTTTTGGACCCTAGTAGTGTTGGCTAGTGTACGGGGGTTGGTGCATCGGAGTTAGCCGATGACCTTCGTGGTGGAACCCACGATGGAACCCACGTTGAGTTGACGATTTGATTGGATTGGACGTCTATATGATGTCAGGACCGCGGAGCCAGTCAGGTTATGGATTTTACTGCAGAAGGCAGTTGGGTTCGGTGGAACCCTAGGGTGTGATGTTGGAACCCTAACTTGTAATTGATGGACCGAAAGGTGAACCTTAAATGAGAACATGTGCTGCGACGAGCGGCTGAGGTCGTGGATGACCATGTGGATGACTCAAGTGAGTCTAGTCAGGATTATGGGTTTCGATCCACGGATGCGGTTATGAGATGAAATATGGAATCCCGTGTTGGATCGAATACTAGTGTGATGTGTGGATACGGATCTTGACAACGATGACTGTTGGTCGACAGTTGTGTCGAGATGACTGGCTATCGAGGGTATTTTGTGTGGCTTTCACACATGAGGATCAGGGGATGTTCAGGGAAACGTCCATTATCCTGATGTGTGGATGGCCAAATTGGGGGTACCCAAAGTTGTGGGGTACGAGTGGTGTTACGGGATCGTCGTTCGGAATGAACGGAGATCCAGGGTAACAACTTTGCACACTGTGTGCTAGCATGGATGTTCGTGTGCTAGCATGGATGTTTGTTGGTATGTTGGTGCTTTTATGCCAATACTGGTATGGATGCCTGTGTGCTGATACTAGTGTTGTTGATGGTGCGTTGGTGCTGGTACTAGCGCTGGTGCTGGTGTCAGTAATTGTGTTGACGATGAGCCACCAGTTGGGGTGTGACTCTGTCATGATGGACATATGATCGGTATCTGCGACTCAGTGGTGTTTGAGTCTTGGACTGGATGGGATCCAGTGGAGGTTGTGTCGTGTTGGGATAAGTCCCAACGGATTTATGATGACAAGTGATGAATGGATAAAAAGGTATGTTTGAGACTTGAGGAATCTGGGGACGATGTTCCCTATGCCATGCGAGTTGGTGGATTTGTGGAGTTGTGGTCAGCTCCGAGATTGGTAAGTTTGTGTACTGTTTATATCCCCTGAGAGTACAAGGAAATTGTTGAAATTGGAAAAGTCGGGGAAACCATTCGTGGTATTGATGTGTGATGTTGTGATTGTGAATCACTTGGAACCTGTGGATTGAACCTGTAAAGGTTGAGATGTGAGACGAAGGCAGTATGGTATGCACATTCAGGCAAAATTTTTGATATCCCGTTCGGAATCGGGGTGTGTGCATACATGATTATTGACGGACGTGAGGTCCGAGTAATGAATTGATTTCGGACACGTGGTGGTCCAAGTGAGGTATTGACATGGGCAGTCCAGTGGTTGGACTTGACATCTCATTGGGAGCATGTCTGTTTCCAACATGATTGGAACTCCCGTTTCGGGGAGAGTTGTGATTGGGAGACGAGAGGAGTGCTCATTTCCGCATCGGTGATTTGTGTTCCGAGGTCATTGGGGTTGATTTCTTATTTCCTGCCGTGGCAGATGATGATTGTTGCTACCAGTACATTGAGTGTGTATTGGTTGGTGGACACATGTTTGGCTTGGGGTCATTGGACACAAGCAGTTGTGTATGATCTTGGATTTGGTGGTGAAATGCGGGGTCATCTTTCCACCAAGGGAAATTTGGCGAATGATTCATTGAGGGTGTAAGACCCTACGATCAGCTTTCAGATGGATTGCTTGCTGTGTGAGCATGTGTGGATCCTAGGTGGATCTGATTTGTGATGTTGTCGACTTTGGACGATGTGACGATCTAGGATCGTGATGTTACTTGTCGGATGACGTAGCGATGGATCTGGGTTGTGATCGTGATGATCCAGACTGGATGAGAGTTTATCACTCTTACCTTGGTATGTGAGTCGTAAATGACGGGACTGAACTTCTTTTTGGAGTGGAGTCCATATGGTTTGTGACTTGGTTGAGTAGGTTTCCGATGTGGTCGGATTTTGTCAACCAAGTGTTTTGAGCTGGTAACCGATAGGATCGGTTTTGTTACGTCTTGGTGGACATAAACGAGATTTTGGGTTTTGGAATCGAATTTTTGGGTGACGATTCAGGATTCGATTGCGAAGCTCGAAAGTGGATTACCGGATTTGGGTGCGGAATGATTATTCCAATGCTAGCTTACGGAGTAATGATTTCGGATTCGAATTTGGAAATGGAATAAAAATATGATGTTGGGTTCGGAATCGGGATTTCTTACAAAATTGCGTATTCGGAATTGGAACTAGATGACGGGTGGAGCTCGTTTTGTCTCATGATGGTTTGGGCAAATGTACTCCATTATTGGAACGTGTTTGGCTATGACCTGGGTGGTTATAGGCGGATTGATGGATAGATGTACGTACAGGGTACGTTGTACGAGGATTGATACTAGTTAGGCTGAGTGGTGCCTAATGGCGGTACATGGGATGTACCAGTGGTGTGTAACTAAACGTGTTGGTAATCGGCTTGGTTCCGATATCATTTGTTTGGTTGTGATTGTGGACTGGACATTGGATATTGTGCGCTGTGCAGAGTGATTTTGTCGGGTTCAGTGATTGTATGAGCAGGTGCTCTTGGCCATGGTTGGCTAGTGGAACCCTGGTATTGATATGTGTGATCACTGCTGGGCTGGTATTCAATGTGTTCCAGTTACACCACTTGTTTGTGTAAGTTGACGGTATACGTACACTCAGGATGAGTGAGTTGGTGGTCTGAGTAACCACGAGTAGCCTTGTGTGACTTGATCACACCGTGATTTCCCAGCGTCTTGGTTCGCTGAGGGAGTCGGCTATTATGGACATTGAGATTAATTTGTGTCGCAGGATTGGGCGTGCCCTGCGAATTGTGATCATGTGTGATCTTACGCGACCTTGAGGGTGATGTCGTACGTGGTGTTGTCACTGACCAGCAGATGGTTGGGGCTTTACTAGGGTGGTAAAGCTTAGCGGTGACAGTTTGACTGGTGGTGTCAGCGTGGACTGACAAATGAGATTTGGTGACTCCCAATGGGAGCAAATGAAAGGATATATTGACAATGGAAAGGAACCATCTAGCTGAAGGAGTCAGCTTAATGGTTAAGCGATTTTATCGCGGATCAGGTGATCAATTCCACTCGTGGTGGTCGAGTGTTGTTGTTATGACGTATGACCGTGATGGGATATCTGGGTATAGACGAGACTGGTGTTGTCCCAGTAAGTGGGTGTACAGGTGTACACATGATATGAGGTCGAAATGTTTTCCACAAGGTGGTTGTGGAATAAGATTGTTGGTAATTTCGAGGACGAAATTCTTTAAGGAGGGAAGGTTGTAACGACCCATCCCGAATATCAGGATTTAATAATATTTAATTGTGATTTACTAATCTGGGATTAGTTGGGTGATTTCGGACGAATTGTGCAAAATGACCGTTTTGCCCCTAGGCGTGGGCAAAACGTTGACTTTTATTTCGGATGGTCAAATGGACTTTGACCGATGACCGTGACGTAGTTCGGGACGTCACGAGTTCATAGACAGGTGGCACGTTCGATTCCGAAGTTCGTGGTGAAAGTTATGATGTACGGAAGCCCAAGGGCATTTTCATGATTTGGACGAAATAAGGGCAAATGTTGACTTTTTGACCGGGATGTCCGATGGCCGAGGGCCAAGGACCGTTACGTAGGCTTCGTCGATACGAATCCAACGACAGGCGGCATGCTAAAATCGGAGATTCGACGGCAAAGTTATGGTCAAGGAAACGAATTAACGAACCGAGGCTCCGATTAAAATAATATTATAATAATGAACAGTACCCGGTGACTGAACACACTTGGATGAGTGACAAGTGTCACTCATCCCTTAATTTGGGGCTTAAGACCAGGATCCATGTTTTGGGGGAACATTATGATTATGTTTTATTAATTAATTAACTAAATTATTGTTTAATTTCCATTAAACCTCTTCTGCTTTCTTAGCCGTGTACAACCAAATGCCATTTTCTTCCCACCTTCATTTCTCTTCCAATTCTGAAACTGAGAGTGAGAAATTGGAGAGAATTCAGAGACTAACTCAACTGGGATTGCACGGGGGATTGATCGGGTGAGGGAGACAGAGAAATCGAAAATTTGGTTTTTGGGAGGGAAATTCGAAATGGATGATTTGAGCCGTGAGGATCGAAATTGATGATTCAATTCGACTTCTAGGATCAAAACGAACATCTTTGCTGCAAGAACGAAGAGAAACCATGGCGGATTGAGGAAGAACTGAGCTTCCATGGCAGCTCAAAGTCGAGCTTGTATTCAGTGGGTTTGAGGTAAGTATTTCTCAAATTGACCTTGTAGAAATGTCCCTTACACTCTCACGATGCTAACTGAATGAATTAATTTGGAAACCAGGGACGATATCGTGAAACCCGAATTGAAAACCCGTCGAGGATCGATCGAGGGTCGTGAGGATTTAGACCATGATTTGTGTAATTCGATTTACAGAACTTAAATGGTGATTGATTGCAAGGGATCAGTTGAAAGAACGGATTGATTTGATGTTGAATTGGGTGTGATTGAACCGGGTCCTATCGCGGGTTTTTCAATCCGTTTACCAGAGAAACGGGCGAGGATGGTGACTGTAGCAGTCACTGTAGCAGGCGCGTGGCTTTCACGCGCAGCCACTCACGGCGGCGCGTGACGGCGCGTGGGCACGAATCTCGAGGTGAGGTCAACATGACTTCTGTCCTATTTAACGTAACGAACATTTTGGAATTGGTATCGTGTCGATCGGACATCGTTTCGTTATTGTTCGGGATGTCCGAAGGTTTTAAATCCAATTTAAAAATACTTAAAAATTCGGGAAAATTACGGGACTTGAATAGGATGTTAATGATGAGGTTAGTAATCCTCTAGTGTGTTTTGAACAGGATTGCGAATCCCGGTGATAGTGGTGTGGCCCGGGAAGGCCTATGGCACGCGTATCGAGCCGCTCGGTTAAACGGTCTGTGAGTGGACATTGGTTTCATAAATTAGATGCATGCATAACTGTTTTATGATTGTTATAATTATGATTAAATGATTTACTTTGGATATCGGTGAATTTAAAATGATTTCATGTATTTCGAGGTGAATTACGTATTTGCACGTAAACCGAGGTTTTCTGGATTTGCACCGATTTCCATAAATGTGGTTGGATATGATTTCATGAAACGGTTACGTACTTGATAAAATAAAATCGGGCCAGGAGCCCAGTTAACTTATGAATCGGGCCAGGGGCCCAGTTAACATGTGGATCGGGCCAGGGGCCCAGTTAACTTGTGAAATCGGGCCAGGGGCCCAGTTGATTTCTACATACGATTGCGGGTCGGGGACCCTAAAATGGAATTGAATAAATGTTTTCTAGTTTACATTTTATATATGTTCACATGCTGGAATCAATAAATGGTTTTGATGATATTTCGGTTATGGCACGTTTCACGGTATTTGGGCATGAGACCCGTTTGATGAAACGTAACGATCGGTTCGGATTTTACCTAGGTATACCTATATCTTTTGCATGTGGATATCAATAAAATGTATTTAGTACTGCACTGTATAAATCCTTCCATATTATACTGTCTCCTCCGGATGAGGTACCCCGGAGAGGTCACGGACGTCTAGTACGTCCAGCGTCTATGACGCTAAGCATCGGGGATGCTGTACCCGAACGGGGTTCGGGGATTGAACTCGGAAATTGAGACCCGAGTGGCACGCGTAGCCTTGTGATTGTGACCTTATTGACGTCAGGGACGTCAGACATCAGGGATGTCGGATTGGAGTGTATAGTGCAGTGGCTAAAATTATGGTTATGGTTTATATTATATGCCTTATGGTTCATATTATCGGATTTATGAAATAACTCTTGGATTGACTTTTGGAAATTGAAACTATGCTTTGGTTTCCGGGCTAAGGCCCTAATGGTTATTTCTAAATAAATGTGTGATCATTGGTTTTTGGCGCATGCATATGGTTTTACTGAGGGGCATAAATGTCTTATAAATGTTTTAAACAGACTTGTTTATTTTCGTCCACTCACAGCTTTTGTTTTCAATGCCCTTCAGGTTGATTCCGGATGCGACTGCAGCAGAGACTTGAGCATCGCACACCTCCTCCATCGATCCTTACGCACTCTGGAAGCCCGGTTGGGCAATGGCAACAGGTTATCCCTTGTCCGACACCTCTTGTCAGACGGGAGCACGTCACATTCCATGGTAATCCCGGGGGGATTGGGATGGGTCGCGTCATTCTCTCTGTCACTCTCATCAATCCACAAAAACCTCAGACACTCACTGAATCGATCAAGAACTCTCACTTTTTTCCTCTCCCTGTTTTTCTGTTCTTCGACCCAAAACACACTGTTAAAAGTGGACAATGTATACCCGTGTCCATCATAACCAACCTAGAAACCTCTAGGTCTCTTCCACGTGTCCCATTTCCTATGGACAGCACACAAATATCCAATCCCACAAAGCCAATTGGGCCTTATCTGATTGGCCATAAGGAGAAAAGACCAAAATGCCCCTAGAGTCAAAATTACCATTTTGCCCTTCAACTTCCTAGACCCATATCTAATCCGTCTGACGTCCGATGACAGCGTGCCGCCTGTCGTTGTACTTAGGACGTCGAGACCTATCTAACGGTCCTCGGTCTATGTGAAAACCAAAAGTCCAAAAAAAAAGTCAACATTTTCCTCTAGTTAACCAAAATTACGGTAACGCCCTCAACCTTCCGAACGTCATAACTTTTTCCTCGGATGTCGGAATCGGGCGTGCCACCTGTCTACGGGCTCATGATGTCTCGAACTACGTCACGGTCATCGGTCAATACCCAATTGACCCCCTGAACTAAAAGTCAACTTTTTGCCCGAACTAGGGGCAAAATCGTCATTCTACGCTAACGGACCAAAAGTAGCCAACTAATCACCGATTAAGCTCACTAATCACCGTCTTAATCCTAATTTCCGAGACGGGTCCTTACATCCACTCCAGGTTCAATAGTCTCCTGGCAACCTCCAAAACATTTCTCCATTAACAAAATCATTCAACAACCACTCAAAACTAGATGTCCAATTTTGAACACAAAGCTCACCTTCCATGGCAACGCTGGCCACCATCCACGACGGCGCAAGCCGTGGCCACCATTCTTGTCGTCTCACCTCCCCCTCACTCTTTCATTTACAGTCCAAGTCCAGAAAATGAAGATTGAAGGGCCATGAGAATGGGCTTTTGCACTGTCACGGGTTTGTGGAAAGAAGAAATTGAAAATGGCCGATCACATGGGAAGGGAAAAATATCCACATTGTGGGGGAATGGGCCAATATGATGGGTGACACTTGTCACTCATCTGGTGGTTCCTTCTAGAAACAATCAACATCTGCCACATGTCTCTGATTCTCGGTTTTCATGCAATAGTGCCATTTTCCATTTTAGACCCATAACTTCCCCGTCGAACCTTCAATTTAGACGTGCCGCCTGTCTATGGATTCTTATCGACCCGATCTACGTACCGATCCTTGGCCCTCAGTTATCGGACCTCCCAGGTCAAAAGTCAATGTTTTGCCCACGCCTAGGGGCAAAATGGTCATTTTACACCGTCTGGTCGATTTCACTCAACTAATCACTGTTTAACCTCACTAATCTTTGATTAGTCACTAATCTAATCCTGGAATTTGGGACAGGTCGTTACATAAAGCCTAATCATCGAACATGGCCTAAGCCCACAACGCTTACATAGCCCTAACATTGGGCCCAAATGGGAATGACACGTGGAAGCCTCTCCACCCTCGATCTGTGTAACACGTGTCAACACGCAAATTGAGCAGCATTTGTCCCACATCGAAACTATGGAAATTAAACATCCCACTCACCCCTATATAAGGGGAACACATTTCCCAATAAAGGTAATTATGTTCAACGCTACTTAAGCTCTTAAGATTTCTCTTTCGAAGCTGACTTAAGCATTGGAGCGTTCTTGGTCAAACACCCCCCGAGTCTCAATCATTGAACGAACTATAGATTACTGTTTACTTGTTTGCAGGGATCCTTGAGTCTTTTGAGTATAAAGGATGAATTCAGCTTCAACAATTGGTGCTTTCATTGAGAGCTTGAAGATATTCAAGAAGAAGCTCTCACGATCGTTCATCGTTCATCTTACTTCATTCATCTTTCATCTTACTTTGTTTATCGTTCATAACGTTCTTCGAAGATCTTGAATGTGTTCATCATTCGACAACAACTTTCCATTCAAGATTCTCTAGACGGGCATGGCTAGGGTTCGACGATCCATTCGTTCAGCCGAAGAAGGTGTTTATGCCTCAACTACTCAGACAAGGAATGAAGCTCACATAGAGACTCTAGAGGAGCTCCAATTTGTCCCTCATGTGTGTCCATAAAAGCGCCCATGGAGACGCAGGGAAGGATGCCAACCTTCAGCTTCGGAGCATTCCCATCTCTAACAAACCAAGTGTCTGAACTAGAGGAAGGAATTTCAACCTTACAGCAAACAAACGGGAGGATGGTGGGAGGAGCATCAAGACAGAGTCAGCCCACTGCAAACATGGATATGCGGGACTTTCTGGATAGGTGCCTCGATATCTCAGGGAGGAGTCACCACCAACCTCCTCAAGACAACATGGCGCAACAAGTAGAAAGGTTGAGCAGCCAAGTTCAACTTCAGTCGGAGCTCTTGCAGCAACTCCTAGCAGAAGAACAGCCTAAGAACCAGAGAGACATTCCACTTCGCGTGGATGAAAAGAGAATGTTCCAAAGTGACCAGGGAAGGAAACGGTCTGATGCCAAACAATGTCTCGGGACATTTCGCTAGGTGACTCCGGCGAGGAAAGTCACACCCACAGAGAAAAGAGTCCACAGCTCCCAAGGCCATTCGTACTTGAGCAGTTTGGAAGTAGGGTCGGGACATCTTCACGGGAAAAACGCTCATATAGGAGCAGAAGGGAACATCAGACTCACCAGAAACCTCCAAGACGATCTACCCATGGCAGTAAGGGGGAGAACGAGGCTTACTGTGACGACCCGTCCCTAAATATCTGCCATCAATATCTCCCTATTTATGGTAGTAAGGGCATAAAGAAATATCTCCTTGTGAAAATGTTTTTATAAATTGTTGTTTGTCCACTCACAGCTTTTCGTGGTTTTAATGCCCTTCAGGTTGATCACGGATGCGGGCTGCAGCGGAGACTGAGACATCACACTCCTCCTCCGGATCCTGGAGTACTTTGGAAGCCCGGTGGGGCTAATTTTGGACTTTTCCCTTGTCTGACACGAAGGATCAGGCGCGTCCCGCGTTAATCCTGGGCAGATTTGGGATGGGTCCTGCCATTTACTCACCTGTGCGACCCCAGAGGACAATGATGGAAACTTGAGCAGGTTCCCGACAATTAGCATGAAACGACTCTCTGCCTCAGCAAGGTGCGCTGCAAGCTGATGATGTCCAAAAGATGCTAGATCGACACCTTCGTGCTCACCGTGACGGCGACCTAGAAGTCGATCTACGCCGCCAAATTCAGCAATCCACACCCTTTGTGAGAGATATTGAGGAAGAGTCGTTCCCTCAAAGATTCGCAATGCCGAACTTCAATCAGTTCAAACTTCCGACCTGGTGAAGCACATAGACTACTACCGGTGTCACGACCCGGCCCATCTAACACAATATTGTCCGCTTTGGGCCCAGCCCTCACGGTTTTGTTTTCGGGAGCTCACGTGCAACTTCCCAGTAGGTCACCTATCATGGGATTGCACCAGCCTCAACTCGCTTAACTTTGGGGTTCCAATCCCCCCCAAAGCCACTGAGCTCCCAAAAGGCCTTGTGTTAGATAGATAAGTGCCCACACATATAAGGTACTTCACCTTTCGCTCCTCGAGCGATGTGGGATCGTTCACCGATCTTACCTTTCTAAGCTCACGGGTCTTGCTCATCGTTCTTGCTTCTCAAGCTCACGGGTCTTGCTCACCGTTCTTGCTTCCAAGACCGGGTCTTACAACTGGGGAGTCATGGTTACGCAAAGACATAATGATGCACTTATTTGCAAAGTGTTTCAAGCCTCTCTTCAAGGTCAAGCCATGATGTGGTTCAATCATCTCCCCCGGGGGTCGATCACTTCGTTTGAAGAGTTGGCTCTAGCGTTCATGAAGGAGTACTCGCAGCTTCGAACGGTCAAGGTAAAGGAAGACCATCTCTTCTCCATCCGCAAGCGAGCAAAAGAGAGCCTCCGCTAATACATTCGGAGGTACTGCGAGGAAAAGTCTCGAATTGTTGGCTGCAGCGACCTTGTTGCTGCAATGGCATTCAAACAAGGGCTTCCCCGGGACAGCCAGTTCTACGGAGACATTGTCATGGGCAATGCACGAAGTCTCACCAAGATGCTCTCTTTAGAAGAGCGTCATGCATACTGGGAGGAAGAAAAGAGTACTGCACATGTGCCCGATCATACCGAGACGAGCGAGAAAGCCTCCACACCAGCATCACAGCGCAAAGAGGATGCTAGTGGCAAATTTTCACATGAGGGGTTCAACAAGTGCAAGGAAAACCAAAATACTAATGACTCAACCATTAATAAGCCTAAGGTGCAATTCTCAATACCAGTCCACCAGATTCATAATGAGATCAAGGACAAGACTTGGTTCAAAAAACTAGGACCCGTCAAGGGCGATCAGGAGAAAGCTGATAAAACCAAATGGTGCACCTATCATGAGTACTATGGACATAATATCAGCACATGCATATCTTTCAAAAGATATCTCCAAAATCTCATGAAGGAAGGACAGTGTACAAACTATATCAAAAAGAGGACTGCAGATCCCATAGAGAACAAAGAACCTAAAGAGCATGCATCAAAGGTGATCTGCATCAGCTAGTTGAATGTTGATGGGATTGATCATGTCATCACTTGCCACAAGCTGCATGTCAAAAATTCAAGAGATACAGAAATCTATGAAACTTTCAACTTTGCCTTTTATTTTGTCTTCAAAGTTGAAGTACCATGCATTTGAATTATCAATAAAATTGAAAAATTGTTCTAAATACGTACAAACATATTTGTTCAACATATGCAATTTTCAAAACTTGCTCCCTTTAGCATCAAAGCCTTCATTACCGAAGCATTCAAGCCTTCGCCCCAGCGAAGCAGTCAAAGCTTTTGCCCGTGCAAATCATCAAAGCCTTCGCCCCTGCGAAGTGCCAAAGTCTTCACCCCCGTGAAACATCCAAAACTTTTGCTCCTGCGCAACATCCAAAGCCTTCGCTTCTGCGAAGCACCTAAGCCTTCACCTTGTGAAGCACCAAAGCCTTCACCCTTGCGAAGCATCCAAAGCCTTCGCACCTGGGAAGCACCCAAAACCTTCGCTATACGAAGCGACCAAAACTTCGCCATACGAAACGACCAAGCCTTCGCCATACGAAGCGACCAAGCCTTCGCCATGCGAAGCACCTAAGCCTTCACGTTGTGAAGCACCTAAGCCTTCGCCTTGCGAAGCATCTAAACCTTTGCCCTGTGAAGCACCCAAGCCTTCACCTTGTGAAGCACCTAAGCCTTCGCCTTGCGAAGCATCCAAAGCCTTCGCCTTGCGAAGCATCCAAGGATTTCGCCATGCGAGGCACCTAAGCCTTCACCATGTGAAGCACCAAAGCCTTCGTTCATATGAAGCACCCAAAGCCTTCGCCCCGCAAAGCATCCACTCCTTTGCCCCAACGAAGCAGTCAAAGCCTTCATCCCTGCGAAGCATCCAAGCCTTCACCCCAACGAAGCAGTCAAAGCCTTCATCCCCGCGAAGCATCCAAGCCTTCGCCCAGTAAAGTAGTCAAAGCCTTCACCCCTGCAAAGTATCAAAGCCTTCGCCCCGCGAAGCGCCAAAGTCTTCACCCCAGTGAAGCATCCAAAGCCTTTGCTCCTACGAAGCATCTAAAGCCTTCGCTTCTGCGATGCACCTAATCCTTCACCTTGTGAAGCACCAAATCCTTCGCCCCTGCCAAGCATCTAAAACTTTGCCCTACGAAGCATCAAGATCTTCCTCCGGGAAACACCACAGGAATTTCCTTCTAGAAACAATCAAAGCATTTCTCCAGAAAGCCTGCAAAGCCTTGCTCTTAGAAGCATATCAAGCCCTTCCACCTGGAAACACTTCAAGCCTTCCTCCAGGAAGCAGTCCAAGTTTTCGTCATATAAGCAGTCTAGACCCTATCCGGGAATCTCCCTAGGTAAATTGGAGTCGAGAAGCTCTCAGCGGATGCTCATGGCTGCAATGGGGGCATGTGACAAACCTACAAGTTCAGAGGCTAATTCAAACAAATAAAAAGTTTGTAGATGAAGCTTCACACAAGACTGATACAAGAGAAGACGGAGTCTTACTCCAAACAGGATTTTCCAGGACTATCAAAAACCTACTTCCCTTAGGATTCCTTGAATTCCTAAGCGAAGTGGGGGCATTTGTGGAACCCAAAATCACTGGAAGAATGTGAAGTTGCCACGTGACCCATAATTTCCGAAATGACCAAATTACCCCCGACAATAATACTTAAAGCCCAAACATCGAACATGGCCCAAGCCCACAATGCTTACATAGCCCTAACATTGGGCCCAAATGGGAATGACACGTGGAAGCCTCTCCACCCTCGATTTGTGTAACATGTGTCAGCACGCAAATTGAGCAGCATTTGTCCCACATCAAAAATATGGAAATTGAACATCCCACTCACTCCTATATAAGGGGAACACATTTCCCAATAAAGGTAATTTTGTTCAACGTTACTTAAGCTCTTGAGATTTCTCTTTCGAAGCTGACTTAAGCATTGGAGCCTTCACGGTCAAACACCCCTCGAGTCTCGATCATTGAACGAACGATAGCTTACTATTTGCTTGTTTGCAGGGATCCTTGAGTCTTTGGAGTTTAAAGGACGAATTCAGCTTCAACACTGTTGCGATGTTTATTTCTTGTGCATGTGATGTGACATGGTTTTCCTTGCATCACAGGAGCTCCGCAAGGATGGTTTTGATCTTGCAGAAAGTCGATACAGAGAGCTTAAACCCATTCTTGATGAGGTAAATTTTTTGGGTTATAACTTGCATCTCAAGGTTCATATGGGGATTCTTCATGAAAACCTAATGATTTAAATTGAAATTTCAAAAACACTGTTTCATATTTATTGTGTATGCTGCAGTTGGCTGTATTAGAGGCAGAGCAGAAGGCTGAGGAGGCAGAAGAAGCTGAGACTAGTACGAAAAAGAGTGGCAAGAAGAAAAGATAATTATAGAAATAATTTTAAGACGATTATAGACTGTATTTTAGGAAGGAAATTATTGTTTTATGACTTGTTTTTCACATAAATTTTGTATGTTCCTCCTTCCCTCAGTTTTGAGTCTTAACCCTCATGTTATTTTCTTTTTCTATGCCTTTTTTTCTTCTCAATGGCCTTCCGCTTGATGACTGAATTGAAAGAGGAAGAAGGAGGAGACAACTTGTAAGTAGGATTTGAAAATAATCACATTAAATAACCATAGCACCGACTGAATATCAACTTAAAAGTTCCAGGTGGTGACTTGTATCAAATTAGATTGGATTAAATTGTATAGAATCCAGTTAGATTGTATTGGAGAAATGGTCTTTCAACTAAACCTTCAATTTTGCAAGCGTCTATTAACTCGATTTTTGACTTTTTTTATCCCTTAATTTCTTCAAATCAACAATATTATATCCATCCGTTAAAACATCTCAATAGCACTGTCAAATTTAAGGACATATTTGTCCATTTCAGTATGGCCTCCTCTAATAAGACGTCGTTCTGCTTCTCAGCTTCATCATCATCATCCATGCCCTCACAAGATTTCGACATAATCAAAGACAACCTCCATAACCCCTGTTGATACCATATCGACCGACTAGGCTACACTCAGAATATCACTCGGATCAAACTTGGCCCACCAGGGCCCATCGCGACATGGAGAGCTACCTGAACTAGGCCCACCAAGAAGGCCCATGTCAAAAGCCCATTACTAGGCCCATCACCTAAATCTAGATATTCCCTATAAATAAGGAGCTCCCTCCCTCATTTGAAGATTTCATTCTATCTCTAGAAAGGAGCTCTCCCTTCTCTCTACATTCTTACTCATTCTCTAAGGCTCAAGGCCTTTTGTATCATATACAAACACTTATATCATTAATGAGAATAGAGCAACATCGTGGACGTAGCTCGATTTAGGTGAACCACGTATATCTCATGTTCCTTGTGTATGTATGGTCTTCATAGACTAGTTGATCAATTTTATGCATCAACATTTTGGCGCCGTCTGCAGGAAGACGACTAAAGTTCAGGTCGGTCTATCTTTCTTCTCGTTCCCACTGGAACCCACATCACTCAAGGGCACCGAGCATTCGTTGCACCCATTCCGGTCGGCCTGATACATTTATGGTTGGCTTGACACTTTTTTTGGTCTTTCTGACCCTATTCTGGTCAGCCTGACACCTTTTCTGGTCTTCCTGGCCCTTTTCTAGTCTTCCTGGCCCTCTTCTGGTCTTCTTGATACCTTTCTAGTCGGCTTGACACTCTTTTTGGTCTTCTTGACCCTATTCTGGTCGGCCTGCCACCTTTTCTAGTCTTCCTGACCCCATTATGGTCTTTCTGACCATATTCTGGTCCTGACACCTTTTTTTGTCTTTCTAACCCCATTCTAGTCTTTCTGACCCTATTCTGGTCGGTCTGACTGTAACGACCCATCCCGAAAATCGGGATTAGATTAGTTGTTAATGACGGATTAGTGAAGTTAATCGGTGATTAGATGGATATGTTCGGACGGACAGTACGGAATGACAATTTTGCCCCTAGAATTGGGCAAAATGTTGACTTTTCGATCGGGCGGTCAAATGGACTTTGACCAATGACCGTGACGTAGTTCGGGACGTCACGAGTTCATAGACAGGTAGCACGTCAGATTCCGCCGTCCGTGGAAAAGGTTATGACGTTCGGAAGTTGAAGGGTATTTTGATAATTTGATTGAATAAGGGCAAACGGTTGACTTTTCGTGCAACATGTCCTTTTCACGTAATTCGAGAAACGTTAGGGAGGTCTCGATATCTTGAGTACAATGACAGGCAGCACACCGTCACCAGACATCGGACGGTTTAGTTACAGGTCTAGATAAGTGAAGGGCAAAACGGTAGTTTATTCCTTAGGGGCATTTTGGTCAATTCTATGTTTAGGGATCTGTGCCCACTGAGAAGTGGACACTTAGCTGTCATTGGAAGTGGTGCCACAGAGAAGTTGACGCGTGGCTGGGTCTGGATGGTGGTGGAACCTACGTACAATCTCTCAAATGTGCCTCACAAATTTTAGATGCACGGCTTGGGGGTTCGAGGGAAAAACAGAGAGACAGAGTTGGTGAGGAATTCAAACCCCCAACTGTACCCAATTGGCGGTGCTAGGTGAACATAAATGAAGGGAAAATTGACGTGGAATAAAGTGGTGAAGTTGTGGATGCCGTCGTGCACGGCAGCGGTTGGAGGAGGATCAAACCCATAAGCTCCTCTGTTGAGGTTCAAAAAGGTTCGTGCTGATTTCTTGGTTACTAATCGAATTCAAAGGCTGCTAAATGTTACTGGAGGACTGGGGAAATCCCTTAAGTTTTTTTCGAGGTCTAGGAAGGGTGGTAAGTGTTACTGGCCGTGAAAGTTACTTTTCTAGTTAAAAATGGTGAAGTTCAATTACAGGCTGTTAATCGTATTGCTGCTTTAGGTGAGGTTCTAATGATGATCTGGAATCGATCACGATTGGAGAGAAGGCATGAGGCAATCTAGGGAGGCCAGAATTAAGATTGGAATATGGCCGGTTCGACAAGTTTACGTGGGGAGGTAATCTTTAGTCCCATTTTCACGATTTAAATTTATGGATTTATTAGAAATGGAAAGATGAAAGTATTGGATTAATTATGAATAAAAATAGATTAAAAAGGAAGTGAAATTGAACAAAACTGTTCACACCGGTTCAGGATTGGATCGGGTCGGCCTGGACCGGTTCAGATCCAGTCTCACCAAGGTTGAAGGAGATGAATAGTAGGCGTGTGGCTCCCACGCGCAGCCCCTTTGGACGGCGCGTGGGGCCCCTTTTGGGGAAGTTTCCAACACGAGTTTTTTAAAGTATTTGATGTAACGAACATTTTGACGCTAGTTTCGAGTCAATCGGACATCGTCTCGATATGTTTCGGGTTGTCCAAAGGTTTTAGGGCCCGGTTAAAAATAGTTAAAAATACGGGAAAATTATGGAGCTTTAGTATGACCATTGTGAAGTAGTTAGTGACCTTAGTATGGGATTTGGACAGGTTCGGGAAAGTCGAGGATAGCGGAATGACCGGGAACGACGTAAGTGCGCGCGTATCGAGGCGACGAGGCTATGGTCTGTGAGTGGACTTTGCTTTCAAACTTATGATGCATGCATATATGTTTTTATATGTTTTCTATATGTGATTCTATGATTTGATTTGTGATCTTTATGGTTTACGATTTTGCACGTTTTTCGAGGTATTTTACAGAATTTCACGTTTTACGAGATTTTGATCGATGTTGTGATTTGACTGTGGTTTTAATGATTTAATTTTGGGATTTGAAACATGATTTGATTTCAAAGATTTGAAATGGATTTTGGAAAAGTAATTTCAGGCTTGGAGCTCTGTTCATGTGATTTCGGAAACGAGCTTTCGGTTTTAAAATTGAATTTCGGAAATGATATTTCGGATTTGGTTTTGAGATTTGGAAAGGAAATCTGGATTTGGGTTCGGGATGATGGTTCCGGATGCTAGCTTACGGAATCATTGTTGCGAATTCGGATAAGGATTTTCTGTGGTTTTCACTGTTGAATGAAAAATGGTTTTGGGTTTAAAGACCCAGAAAAAGAAAAGAAAAAACCGCTGGATCAGGTTTTGAGTTTAAAGACTCGGATTGATTGACGGGGGGAGGGCCCTGAATTGATATGTTTTGAGTTTAAAGACTCAGTATATGTTTTGAGTGTAAAGACTCGGTGATTGCGATACCCCCCCCCCCCCCCCCCCCCCACCCACCCCCCCGAGGCTTGTGATTGTGTTTTGAGTTTAAAGACTCGTTGATATCCCGGGGAAGGCCTGGTTATTGCACATGGTTTTGAGTTTAAAGACTCGGGCACACTTGAGATCCAGTAAACTTGAATGATTGATATTTTCACTGGTTTTTCACTGGTTTTCAGAATGTTTTGGGCAGTGGCCCGAATGATTGGATTTGATGAGTTTTGGGACTGAGTTTCTGTATTTGAGATTGTTTTGTGACTTGAGGTTAAGGCCTGGATTTGAATAACGAATTTGATTCGGATTTTCGATAATGGTTTTCGTTGATGTTTTTTTGATATGAATGGTTTCATGACTTCACTTGATATGCATGCATTGGTTTTTGCGTGGAGGGTAAAAATGTAATTATGTTTTATTGAACTGTTTTCTAAATTATACTTTATTTTTGTCCACTCACAGTCTTTTGTGTTTTTGATACCCTCCAGGTTGTTGCGGTGCAGGCTATTGGTCGAGAGAGAGGGAGACATCACACCCGCGATCCAAAGTAGTTCGGCGCACTCTGGGAAATCCAGATACTTTTAGGATGGCTGGATCGAGAATCCCTTGTCCGACTTACGTGTCACATGGAGGATGAACGTCAGGTTAGCCTTCGTGTCATACGTAAGTTAGACGGGAACAGGATTTAGCCCTTAATCCCGGGGGATTAGGGGTGGGTCTTGTCACTGACGCCTTTTCTAGTCTTCCTGATACCTTTTTGGCCTTTTTTCGTCTTCACCAAGGTCGATCGGCCACCTCATCGTGCGAGGGTCCGCGTAAGTTGACAGACCATGGTGACATACATTCACCTTGGCACATGTGGCCGAGGAAGAGGGCTAAGCACCCTCTTGGTCGGCCTAGCACCCTTTTTGGTCGGCCAGACACCCTCTTCATCGGCTAGACACCCTCTTTCAAGACCAAAAACTTCCTTGCTCGGTCGGACACCCTTTTGGTTGGCCTATCACCCTCTTCCTCGGCCAGACATCGGCCAGACACCCTCTTCATCAGCTAGACACCCTCTTTCTCGACCAGACACTTCCTTTCTCGGCTAGACATCCTGTTGGTCGGCCTAGCACCCTTTCTGGTCGATCGAACACTCTTTTGGTTAGCCTAACACCCTCTTCATCGGCTAGACACCCACTTCATCGCTTAGACACCCTCTTTCTCTGTTAGACAATTCTTTCCTCGCCTAGACACCCTCTTGGTCGGCCTAGCACCCTTTTTGGTTGGCCTAACACCCTCTTCCTCGGCCAGACATCGGCCAGACACCCTCTTCATCGGCTAGACACCCACTTTCTCTGTCAAACACTTCTTTGCTCTGCTAGACACCCTCTTGGTCGGCCTAGCATCCTTTTTGGTTGGTCATACACCCTTTTGGTTGGCCTAACACCCTCTTCCTCGGCCAAACATCGGTTTGACATCAGCCAGACACCCTCTTCATCGGCTAGACACCCTCTTTCTCGACCAGACACTTCCTTGCTCAATGAGACACCCTGTTGGTTGGCCTAGCACCCTTTTTGGTCAACCAGACACCCTTTTGGTTGGCCTAACACCCTCTTCCTCGGCCAGACATCGGCCAGACACCCTCTTCATCAGCTAGACACCCTCTTTCTTTCTCAGACACTTCCTTGTTTTGCTAGACACCCTCTTCGCAGGCCTAGCACCCTTTTTAGTCTGCCAGACACCCTTTTTGGTCGGCCTAACATCCTCTTCCTTAGCTAGACATCAGCTAGACACCCTCTTTCTAGGCCAGACACTTCCTTGGTCGGCTAGACACCCTGTTAGTCAGCCTAGCATCCTTTTTGGTCTACCGGACACCCTTTTGGTCGGCCTAACACCCTCTTCCTCGGCTAGACATCGGCTTGACATTGGCTAGACATCAGCTTGACATTGGCCAAACATCGACTAGACTTCATCTTTATCGGCTAGACACCCTTTTCCTTGGTTAGACACTTCTTTGCTCGGCCAGACACACTGTTGGTCGCCCTAGCACCCTTTTTGGTCAGCCAGACACCATTTTGGTTTGCCTAACACTCTCTTCCTTGGCTAGACATTGGCTTGACATTGGCCAGACATCGGCTAGACATCATCTTTATCGGCTAGACACCCTCTTCCTCGGTCAGACACTTCCTTGCACGGCCAGACACCCTCTTCGTTAGCCTAACACCTCTTTTGGTCAGCCGAACACCTTTTAGTCAGCCTAACACTCACTTCCTCGGCTAGACATCGGCTTGACATCAACCATACATCGGCTAGACATCATCTTTATCGGCTAGACACCCACTTTCCCGGCCAGACACTTACTTGCTCGACCAGACACCCTCTTGGTCAGCCTAGCACCCTTTTTGGTCGGCCAGACACCCTTTTGGTTGACCTAACACCCTCTTCCTCGGCTAGAAATCGGCTAGACACCCTCTTTCTCGACCAGCCACTTTCTTGCTGGGCCAGACACCCTCTTGGTTAGCCTAGCACACTTTTTGGTCAGTAGTACACCCTCTTGGTCGGCCTAGCACTCTTTTTGGTCGGCCAGACACTCTCTTCCTCGGCTGGACATTTCTTTGGTAGGCCTACCACCTTGATGCATCTTTTCTCTCGTTCTGTCAACGGATCCTTGGTCGACCAACCCTCACTTTGGTTGTCCAGCAACCTCACCTTGGTTAGCCTACTACTTGACACAAGATCTACCTCTCGTCCCTTCAACAGACACTTGGTCATCCACAAGCATCAAAACACGTGAGTATTAACTTCTCAACAAACTTTATATATGCATACAACATCGTCTTTTGGCACATATGCCTCATCATGCTCACATCATTGCCCATGGCACATGAGCATCATGCATACAACATCACCTTTCGGCACATATACATCATCATGCTCACATCATTGCCCATGGCACATGCGCATCGTGCATACTACTCACATCATTACCCATGGCACACGAGCATCATGCATACAACATCGCCTTTTGGCACATCTACATCATCATGCAACAACATTTCATGTGCTCATGTAACTCTTTCACATGCTTCTATCGGTAAACACTATCTGTGGCTACCGACCAAATGCACGAGTTTATTTCCTTCGGGAAGCATGATTGGCAAATGCTATCTGTAGCTACTAATCGGACGCGTTACTCGACTTCCTTCGGGAAGCATGCTTCGATCGGCAAGCGCTATCTGTGGCTACCAACCGAATGCATGAGTTTACTTCCTCAGGGAAGCATGCTCCGATTGGCAAACGCTATCTATAGCCACCAATCAGACGCGTTAGTTTACTTCCTCCGGGATGCATGCTCTGATCGGTAAACACTATCCGTAGCTACCAATTAGACGCATTACTCGACTTCCTCCAGGAAGCATGTTCCAATCGGCAACCGTTATCTGTGGCTGCCGACCGAATACACGAGTTTACTTCCTCCAGGAAGTATGCTTCGATTTGCAAACGTTATCCATAGCTACCAATCGGACACGCTAGTTTACTTCCTCTGGGATGCATGCTCTGATCGGAAAACGCTATCCGTAGCTACCAATCAGACACATTACTCGATTTCCTCCGGGAAGCATGCTCCAATCGGTAACCACTATCCAGAGCTACCGATCGGATAAACGAGTTTACTTTCTCCGGGAAGCATGCTACAATCGCCAACCTCTATCCGTAGCTACCGATCGAATACACGAGTTTAGTTCCTCCGGGAAGCATTCTCCGATCAGCAAAATGCTGTCAATAGCTACCGATCGGATGAGCAAGTAGGCACATTGCAACTGATCCACATTATGGGGACTAGTGCAAGTTGTCGGACCTGGTACACTTCCTCACTCCAGGACTTGGGGGACTAGGGGTAATACCCTTCTCATCGGTCGACACGTATCAACCTGACTTACAAGTCCTCGATCGAGGAAATTCACCTCGTTGAAGACTGCACATACACAAGGAACACGAGATATACGTGGTTCACCCAAATCGGGTTACATCCACGGTGTTCTTCTATTCTCATTAATGATATAAGTGTTTTTACATGATACAAGAGGCTTTGAGCCTTAGAGAAAGAGTAAGAATGTAGAGAGAAGTGAGAGCTCCTTTCTAGAGAGAGAGTGGAATTTTCAAATGAGGGAGGGAGCTCCCTACTTATAGGAAATATCTAGATTTAGGTGATGAGCCTAGTAATGGGCTTTTGACATGGGCCTTCTTGGTGGGCCTAGTTCAGGTAGCTCTCCATGTCGCTATGGGCCCTGATGGTGGGCCGAGCTTGGTCCGAGTGATATTCCGAGTGTAGCCTGGTCAGTCGATATGGTATCAACAACCCCCATCGAATCCCCTAACACATCATATCCACTCTCCTTTTCTCCATCTCCACTCAACACATCTCTGTTTCCTTCATGATCTCCATCCTCATGCTCTCGAGCCCAGTTAATTTTTTTGAAAAATCCCCAATTTCGTCTGCTAAGCGCACAAGTATCTTTCCCATCTTCGCCATTGTCGTTGCCCAGATACACCACCTCTATTGGCCTCTTTGTTGCCACCTCCGTCATCGCGTATGGCTGCATAAACGGGGCTTCTTCATGGTGCGCTGACGTTGATGGAGCTTCTCCATCTTGTGGCTACATTGAGTGGCAGTTTTTGATGACTCGTTGTAGTGGTGGAGGACAGAGACGGAGAAATCTGTTTAGGGACCTAGTGTTTCTGATTTCCATAGTCAATGTTGGGCTTTTGCATTTCCAACCGAGTCAAATTCATCATCTCCGTGAGAAATGCTTATTTAATCCCAACAACAACTCCAACATGGTCTTCTCAAGGTTTTTGCTAGAATTGACACTAGCTTCACTGTCACGGACAAGTCATCAGACAATGAGGATTTTAGAGAATTATACGCCTTTAAGTGGACAACACTCTTAATTCTGCCGACCATGATCTTAATCATTGACCTTGTTGGAGTAATACAATTTTGTTTTCATTTGTGTGTGATTGATGTAATTTGAGAATTTTCGAGCGTGTTGGAATGAGATTTGTATGAGATTGGGAGCTGAAATTTAGGGTCGATGAATTTTGTGTAGAATTTTTTCGGACGATCCAGCTTAGAGCCTCTTGGTTGGGTGGTGGCAACTGTCCTTTCTCAACCTCTCCTTTTACTCAGTTTTTCTGCCTCCAAAACTTGAATCATGCCCAGCTCAGAGCCTCAAAGCCTCGATTCAACGGCTGCGATTGAATCTAGTGGAAAAATATCAATATGAACACTATTTTTGAACCTCAATTATAATTAAGAATCAATATGACATATTTTGACAATTTTGTCCATGAATTTAATGGAATCTATGAGATTTTTTTTAATGAAGGGATTAATAGTGTTGATTTGGCTGAAGTTAAGGGGCCAAAAAAGTCAAAAATCGAGTTAAGGAACACTTGCAAAACTGGAGGTTTAGTTGAGGGACCATTTATCCAATTTTTCCTATACTAAAAAGTAGAGACATTTGAAAAGAATTTCTTCTAGGAAAGTGATTTATACTTTAATTTTCTCTTTCTACACTCCTTGACTTGTTTATATAAGCTGATTTTATTTTGATTTATACAATCCTAATATGTAAGAATCACTTCATTTTTTTAGGGTGGGTTTTCCCTAGTTTTATAATTGGGGTGACATGGGTGCTATGAAAAATTCAAAAATCAATCGAATCAACCTTACAACTTTAAATAGATTTGTATTTTCTTGAATCGAACAAAAAAAATCAAAATTGAACTGAATAAACGAGGATTTGGTTCAATCTTTTCTCAAATTTGAAATATGAGATTCAATTGAAATATAAGAATTTATGGTTTTGTTATGTTTAAAATTGAACGAAATCGAACTGAATTATATAAATTATTGATTATTTTCCCCAATGCCAGCCGAACCAAATATATACATTGAAATTCTACCAAAAATAATCGAACAAAACTGAAATGATTAGTTCAATTTAAACTCAGGTTTTTGCTTTAGAGAATATAAAACCGAGTTTGATTCCTCTCCATTCTTTCTTCTAAAGGTGTGTTTAGATGTAAAATTTTATGATTACTAAGAATTTATTAATTGACGGAATTTAAATTAATGTAAATTGACTTTCCATAATTTGTGAAGTTTTATATTTGTATAACATAAAAGTAAAATGAAAATTAAACATGTAATTTAATGTTCATATATAAATAGTAGTTATAAAAATAGAATTTTGAAAATGACACTTTATATGAGATTTAAACGTGGGATTTGAGGTATTCAAATTCCAAGATTTTTATTTTCTTAGAATTTTAAATTCCTCTATTTATGCATCCAAACAAGAAAATTGGTGCATAGAATACTTGAAATTCTAATTTTTTAACAAATCCCATATTTTTTCCCCTCTTCCGAACACACCCTAAGTATTAAGCACTATGGTCTAGTAGGGTTGTTAATTGATTTTTCAGTTTGGTTTTTTTGCCCAAGTTGAAATCGAACCAGTTAGGAATTCAATCTAGTTCTCGTCTTCGATCCCATTTTGAACCAAAAATCAGTTGAACCGGTTCCATTTGAATCCTTTTTTTGACCGGTTTAACTGATTTTTTTTTTCTTTGATAAAATGAATCAATGGGTTTCGAGTCTCGATTGTTCAAGATGAAGTTGAAGACAGAGACAGATGGAGAGGTTGAGGGAGACGAAGACGGAGATATGGAGAGAATGAGAGATGGCGAGAAGAAGAGATTGGCAGAGAGATCGAGGGAGAGATCGAGATAAAGAAATCGAGGGAGAGATCGCGACAAAGAAATCGAGGGAGACATCGCGACAAAGAAATCGAGGGAGACATCGCGACAGAGAGATCGAGGGAGAGACCGCGATGGAAAGATCGAGGGAAAGAGGGAAAGAGATCGCGACTGAGAGATTGAGGGAGAGACATTGCGATGGGACTCGATCTCTCGATCACTTGATCTGGTGTGTGTGTGTGTGTGTGTGTGTGTGTGTGTGTGTGTGTGTGTGTGTGTGTGTGTGACTGAGAGACTAAGCCTAAGGATGAGGGAAAGACATATGTTAAGGCTGAGAGAGGTAGTGAGGCATGAATGAGAGAGGAAGATTGGAGAGGAGTGAAGGATGAGAATGAGAAGGAAGAAAGGATGAGGTGAGTGTGCGAAGTGAGTCTGGGGTTCTGAGGAAGACTGTCTATGAAGGAGACAAAATGAGGACGAGTCTCAAGTGACGAAGTGAGGAGGAGGAGTCTCTTCAACAATATCGATGTCGTATTCCAAAACGGTGCCGTTTTGGCATGAAAATTAGGGTTCTGAATTAGTTCGGTCTGGTCCGGTCTAATTCCAAACATAAGAAAACTAGAATTAAATCATCTGGTTTGATTCGGTCCGATTTTCTTTTTTTGATTTAGTTATTTTTTTTATTCGGTATTTTTCACTATGATGCGAGTTCGATATAGTTTTTTGGCGGATATTTTTTAGACAATTAACACCTCTATAGTCTGCTAGCGACTTTTCACTTATACCAAAGAAGTCTGGAATATCATTTTATCAAAAAACAGAAATTGCTATTTCTTATTACATGACATGGCACCCAATTTCAACAGTTGGATGTTTTTTGAAAGGTAAACGCATGTAAAATAAGCAGCCAGATAGACAGGTAGAGAAGCCCAGCCCCCTTCTGTTCTTGACCGGTATAAGGGAAACCTCCCGTCCCTCTCACTAGAGATTCGACCTTCCAGAAAACAAACAGGACCCATATTGTCATTCAGGTGCCCGTGCCCGTCCCAGGCCGGAACTTTCCCAAGTTATAATTTTGCTCAGAAAATTTCAAAGCTCATTCGTTTTTTGAAAGAGATGAAGAAAAACGCCAGCCTATTTCTTTTTTTTCTTTTCTTGCTATCGGTTTTCCTTGAACAAATAGTCCCAGTCTCCTCCTTGACGTTGACAAACCAGGTAATTCTTTTTAGGTTTTTACTTCTTTACATATTGGGTTGTACTTGCTAGCTTCAATTTTGTCTGTTGGATTATGTGCTCTTGGTAAAGTATTGATTTTTTTTTTCCTAATAAAATTTTGTTCTAATGACAAAATACGAACTGTGAGTTTATTTAAAGAAAAAGTTTCTTTATTTCCAGAATTTGGACCTCATTATGTAGAGCAAACCAAAAGTTTTTATCAAAGGGGAGGGAGGTCTTAGAGCTTCATTCTTACTCGAATTTGTACCTTTTATCAAAATAATTACAATTTTGATTACTTTTGTGAATCTAATTATATGTTTGCTGAATTTTTTCACAGGATTCTGAAGAATCTACATCCTCAAGGTAATATGAGTAAACTCTAGAGTCTTGGATTCATTTAGAAACCTTTCATTTGGCTATACTAGTTATTGCTCGAAACATATATGATCAAATTTTGCAACTCGGATTATATATTTGTTTCTTTTGTTGGATACATAATCTTAGTACATGTTCCCTTGGTTTAGACCCCTTGAAGAACAAGAGCATGCTCATGTAGTACATTGCTCCCGAGAAAGAAGTAGGGCTGCGTGGAAAATCATCGAGGAGGTATGGACAAACATTGAATGCTTTTATAAAAAATTTACAATGCCTGATAGTGTGCTAAAGTGAAAATCTGATTCGTCTCGTTGTATAGTATTTGATGCCGTTTGTGGAACAAGAGCACTATGAGATTCCAAGCAAGTGTCGACTTCATCCGAAAAATGATCTGTTTAGAGATCAGGAAGAGCACAAGATTCATCTGGACATAGACGAATGGCAGTGTGGATACTGTAAGAAAAGCTTCCGTGCTGAAAAGTTTCTTGATCAGCATTTTGACAGCAGACACTACAATCTTCTGAATGTAGTATGTAGACTGTATCTCCTCGCTTTAATATGTTAGGATCAGTTGTTCAATAAGTGCAAAATGATGCAATTTCAAATTTTTCATCATTTGTCAAACTTCTTCTCGTTGGTTGTTGAATGGCCTACTGCATCAAGTCACTCACTCATGGTCTATGTAGAACATTTCCTTTTATTTTCAGCTAACCCTATGCATCAACTCATGGTCTATATATTATACTTGGGTTCTAATGTTGAAACTCCAATTATAACACATCAACTCATCTGTAAATGAAAGACCTATTCTTTAAAAGCGTTCTTATCTATTCTTTTTTTATTAGTTTCTTGTTGCCTTGGGTTTTCTTAAACCCACTTTACAAAAATAATTATTTTTCTTTAAAGAAAGAATAAGTAGATCAGATAACCGTTTCTCAAAAATAAAAATGAAATAAGCGAAGAAGAATATAACTACTTTACGTCTAGTTCTATACAAGATCTTATTGTATAAGGGTATTAAAGGCATCTAAGCTATAATATTTTCTTTAAATAGCTGGGCTTCTTGTTTGGTAATCCTAGCAAGAGTAGTTAGCATCTATAATTGTTTCATAGTCTTAGAACTGTTGTGCCTCTGCTTTGTGCCAAACTTTCCTTGTGGAAATTTCTGTATAACTTGCATGATATATAAAGACATGATTTTTAAATTTGTTTGACCTCTATCGTTTTCATTACTTATATCTTTAATCTGGAATTATGGTTTTTGTTTCCAACTGAAACTTTTTTGATGAATGCAGAATGGCAGCAAGTGCTTAGCTGATTTATGTGGAGCTTTGCATTGCGATATTATAATGAATAGAAATATCAAGTCGAGCAAGACCAAATGCAATCCTGCAGCTGCTGCAAGGAACCACCACCTATGTGAGGTTTGCTGTAAGGCACTATATTTGTTTGTGTTGTTGATTTATAAACATTACCTTTTTTGAATCTTTCTTTTTCCCTTACCATGCAGGGCCTTGCCAATAGCTGTTTTCCCATTAATCAAGGTCCATCAGCACGCCGCCTAAATGGTACTTTTCTTTGTTTGATTCTTGAATGCAACCTTTACCTTTAGCTTTCCACTCTGATGCTATTTTACTGCCTTTTTCTTACCTCATCTCTTGTTCCGCTCATCTTGATACCATTTATTTTGAGATAAGTTATAGTTTGCTATACTTACGCTTAGGTTTTGATGTATATGTAGAATTGTTCTTGCACCAATTTTGTCATGCTCATACTTGTTCTGGGAAATGGAAACCTTTTCCTAGAGGAGGAAAGGTAAGGTTCCTGTCTCTTATTGCAGAAGACTTGTCGATTGAGAATGAACTGTTTCAATAGTCTCATGTGCCATATCTTCACTATTTTCTGGCTTTTTTACATTGACGTATGTTCGAATACTTTTCCGTGATTCCTGAGATTCCTTTCTTTTGCCTGCGCAGAAGCAAATATCTGTATTTTACCTGGCTATTTCCATCCTGACTTTGATGCTGCTCCCGATTTTCTATCTGATAGTTTATTTGCACCAAAGGTATCGCTTTTGTGGACTTAGAATTCCCATCTTGATTTGTTGGAAGAATTTCCTAATTGGTGTCCATTCTTCAGAGAGATGAGAATGGGAACCCAAGAGCTTAGACGCATCTCAACAGTTGGGCAAAAGAAAACGAAGCCCTCATAGTAGGTAATCCATTTATTTCTAGACTGTTCGTAATACCACAAAAAATTCGTAACTACATCGCAAGTTGCAATCGGAATCTCTAAATCTTTATTTTTCTTATGTCTAAAATCAGGCACTTCGAAGCACTGTTTAACGAACAGATCAAGGACGAACGAAAACTTGTCATTCAAGATATTTCTGCATGTCCTACCACTACACAAGGAGTATGATGCACAAGAATGCTGCAACAACCCAAAATCGTTGACCACCATTTTAAAAGCTCCTCCGGCTGTGACGTTCGCTGCTATTAGTAAAGGCCTTGGTAGTGGATGAAAATAGAATTAAATGTAAACCATTTATGTTCTTGATAAACTTGTTATTTGTCATTCTCATGTGCCTGGGAGGAATCTTTATCTTAGGCAAAGAGACCATTGTGAATTTGTGATTGAACTTCTGTTACGGAATATTTCAAGGAGAAAAACAAACTATGTGATGGAAGTCCCAATATTTCATTGCAATAATCAATAGCTATATAGCTAATCTAATTTATCCAACACCTCAAACGTTCTTGAGCTAAAAAAATTATAGAAACCATATCTTTGATTTGTATTCTGCTCCGCCAATGCCTCAACTGGTCGCTCAAATTCCGGCTAGGGTTTGCTGCTTACGATTCCGGCTAGGGTTCTCTGCTTACCATTTTCGGATGCTGAAGGTATATGATGCACTTCTGCTTAGCTTATGGAGCTACAACTGCAAATGCAAGCGATATCAGTGCGAATGAAGGCAGGCCGATTTCTATCAATTACATCTTCCTTGATTAGCAAGGCATTGAACTCGTCTGCAGCCATGGCTTTTCTCTCGTCATCCAAGAAAACCACATGCCCACTTTCAACATAAGGTTTATAGGCCTTGCAAAGCTTATGAACAAGAGAGCTAGCATATACTTCTCCAAAAGACTTCAAATCCAACCCTCTTGAAGTTCTGAGAGCATAACAACATCTGTGGCCATGTCCTCAGCACTGCGATTACTTGCGCAGGAATCCACCAACCCGGTTTCCAAATTCTCCACGTAACCCAAGTACTCTTTCATTCTCTTCGGCCTTGAAAACCTCACACCGTCAACATAGCTGGCAGAGCCGAGGCCAAAAGCGTAAAAAGGCTTGTTTTCCAGTAAGTAAGATTGTGTTTGCAATGATACCCACTTTTGCAGTAACTGCTGATCTCATAGTGGTTGTAGCCTGCATCAGAAAGCGCCCTGGACGCCATTTTATAGAACTCCGCTGATCGCGTTTCGGATGGCAATGGAAACTCCCCTGTTGTGTACCTGGAAACAAAGACTCAAAGTTTCAAAATCAAATTGGAAGTTATAGAAGTATGGACTTTATCTACATTGCTAGTTCTGTACTTACAGCAATCCAAATTTTGTGCCTTGTTCGACTTGCAAATCGTAAACTGACACGTGGGTGGGACGAGCTTCCATCGTTAGCCTCAAACTCTCTTCCCACATTTCTGGGGTCTGGTGAGGCAGTGAAGATAAGGTCCATACTCCAATTTTGAACCCCACATGACCCCACTATGTCAATAGCCTCATATACCTCTTTAAGGTCATGTGCTCTCCCACAAGCTTTGAGCAATTCTTCTTGGAATGCTTGAACTCCCAATGACACCCTATTCACACCCAACTCCATCGTTTCCCTCATTTTCTTAGCATCAAACGTCCCAGGGTCCATTTCCATAGATATCTCAGAATCAGAACTCAACCCCAATTTTGATCTCAAGGCATCCAAAATGGAAGAAACGCGCTTCGGTGGCATAAGAGAGGGGGTGCCACCTCCGAAAAACACGGTTTCCAGAGGTGGGTGGGTCTTGTTTTCCGCTTTTGTGGCATTGATTTCTCGGCAGAGTAACTCGACGTAGTTTGTCATCCGTGGGTCGTCCTCGGTTTGGGTCGAAGCAGAGCCGAGAGCGACGATTGTGAAGTAACAGTAGCGGCAGCGCTTTCGACAGAAAGGGAGGTGGATTTAAGCGGAAGTAGGAGGCGGAAGAATGGTGGTGGAGTTGTTGGTTGAGGCATTTTGTCGAACAGATGGCGTGGTGTGTTCGAAGCATCTAAAGATAGTCTAAGGCAGTGGTCTTGTGGATAGCGGCTTGGCGGGAGAGGCCGAGAAAATGGGCGTCAAGCTTGACTTAAGCATTCTTAAGATAATAATAGTGTGAAAGTGGCGATTAAAAAAAACAAAGCGAGACAGATAGCTTCAGCTTATTTACAAGATTAAGAAAACATGGTAATGGCTCAAAGCTTTATATAAGGACAGTGTATGCTTGTTCCTAATTTTTTTTTTTCTAATTACAAATATATTTGGGGAAATGGTTTTGGTTAAGCCACAGCTCTACATAGATATTCTCACTGTCTACGGAAATCAAAACTTTATATAATTACCCATCCATCTACAAAACTTCATATAATTACCTGGCTATCTACAAGAATCGAACTAGGTCAAATCTGAGACCAACTCATTAATATTCTCTTTAAACCCCGCCACATAAATTAAAGTAATTTAGAGCATAAATGCCGGACATTTTGATTAATTTGGGTTGATATTCAAATATCTTTTTCACACTGCTTTTTAAGACTGATTAAGCCTCTTGGGAAAATGGACCACAATGAAAGACAGAAGAAAAAAGGATACAAACAAGTATGTATTCGAAACGCAAAACACATACAAAGTGATTACGTATTGTGCGAGCTACAAATAACTTAATAGAATTCATGTTACAAAATTGTATTACGCTCTGGTCTTTATCTTATCATAAAAGGTGTTTTACCATGTAAGGTCCTTCAAGCTCATACCCTAATTTCCTATAGTAATGACGAGTTCCAACCCCAGAAATAACAGCAATCTTTGTTGATCTATGCTCCTTGCTAGCAATCCGCTCGGCCTCCTCCATCAAAAGTGTACCATAACCCTGTTTGAATTATCAGACCATAAATTGCATCAGAGAGAGAGAAGCTTCCTCGTGTGATTTTAGGCCACTGAATAAAGAACAGCAAAAAAATGAGGGTGTATGATGTTCAAGTTACATTACCTGGTGTTGCAGCTTGTCAGAATCCCGCCCATGAACTGGAACAGCAGTCCCATAAACATGGAGTTCGCGAACAATAGAGCACTTCCCCATGAGTTCCGGACAAGTTGTATTCCTGCCACACTTTCTTAATCGCAGCAACCCAACAAGAATATCCTGTTAACAGAAAGAACAAAAACTAAGTGTCAGCATGCACAACCTACTCCCATGAGTCACATAAATTTTAGTCTACAAATTACTATGTGAACTGGAGAAACAACGAGCTATGGAACAAGGAGATCCTCATGTCATCTATATATGCTGGCACAAACTTTGAATAAGATACTCTCTACTAACTCTTAGAGCCATCAACAGTTTACGTATTCATCTTCCACCAGCTCACCACATTTGCATATGACAAGAATAGAATGAGCATTTCGTTTGAACAAGCAATCTCTCTCACATAAAGAAGGAATACCTGGCGAGTATCTTCATATGAAAGAAATGTTTCCCATCCTTCATTTGCTGTATAATCACGACGAACAAGCTCCACTTGGTCTGGCCTAATCTTGTGATGTATGTCCTAGAATCATCAAGCATATTTAGAACAGTTTCATTTTCAGGGGAGAGAATGGGGGGATGGGGAGGTGGTTGTGTCAAGTTTGTAGTAACAGTGGCATAAAACAAGTTCAAACAAGCACGACTATCTGTACCTGAATTCCAGCCTCTCGTGTTCGAACATCACGACACTTCAAGCCCAGGTCTTCCATCCGAGCCAAAGCCAACTCCCGGAGATTTCCTTTCTCAACCCCAGAAGTAACTAAAGGCATTGGAATGTCTCGCTGAACTCTATATACTCGTGTCCAAGGGGGCACCGTGGCTAGGATCCTTGCTACAATGTCCACCAATTGCTCAGGTGGGTAATTTCTATACCTGAAAATGGAAAACAATAAACTACAGTTACTTCCCAAGCACAAATGCAAGAGCAATCATTATTTTTGAACAAGTGTTGCAGCTTTGAAGCATGAACGGCTCTCATAGTAAGACACAGGAGATTTCATATTGGCCTAGATCTTAATTATCCCCATTCCCCACCAGCAACACTGAACAGGGAGGCAGAGGAATTCCTTGTCATACAGTTGTAATCATTAATAAAACCATACCTCCCAGTTTTCCAAAGCTCATAAAGTCCAGTTCCACGGATGACAAGAGTTGGATAGATTTTAAGCCCATCTGCTCTGAACAAGGGGCTCTCAAAAAACTCTCGAAAACTCTCCATGTCTCTCTCAACCCCGACATTTGGAAGATCAGGCATCATGTGTGCAACAACCTATAGCAAATGCATAGGGATCATTAGTGTGAAAAACAAAAGTAAACCAACATGAACGACTAAACAAGCTTCAAAATGCTTATTGCATAGAGTCCAAATATTGCAATTCAAAAAATAAATATTGTAATTTAAAAAACTTCCACCAGAAACATTAGCATAAAAAGCCACTTTCCATTAAAAGTATGGCCTTACAAGCTTCTTGAACTTAAAACAAAATGCATGGTAACACCAAAGCCAACTAAACTTCAATAAATGTTCTTGCTCGGTTAAGGGAGAGCACAGCATAATTTGGTGAAATATTTCAAGCTGATTTTTTAAATTACTGATTGTGTTAATGAAAGATTAATATCCTCTGGATACAGAAAGTGAAGCTACCCACAACAAAGGTAAGTGAGTTTTATGTTGGGGTACTAGACTGACCTTGAAACCAGCATCCTTTGCCAGGCAAAAACAATCAGCCACTGCAGCTACTGTATGACCTCTATTGGTGTCACGGGCCACATCCTCATATGTGCTTTGAACTCCAATCTCCAGTCTTGTACAACCATAAGAAAGCATCTGTCGCAAGTGAGGTCCGAGGCAATAATCTGGCCTCCTGCAGGATAAAATGTTACAATCACCTTAGGCAACTTTCTGGACCAACAAGATCAACTAGTCAAGAGACACTAAGTTAAAACTTACTCTAAACAAAGTCAAAGGACAGGAATGAAAAAAAAGGGTATTAATATCTCAAACATTAAACTAACACTCACGTTTCAATGGTCATTCCAATACATTTAGTAGTACCATGCTCAGAGTACGCAACTGCTTCTTCAACATTGGCAGAAGTGTGTCCCGATAATGCATCATGCAGATTTCTAATAAAGTAATCACGGTAATCTGCAGGCAACGACATGAATGTGCCACCCATTAAGATGAACTCAACCTGCAAACATAAATTCGTTACAAGTAAGAAGGTGACAAAGATGCATGATACTCTATCATGGCAATTTGTACAGCTAAAGTAACTTCTCACAGTTCTAATAGAGGAAAAGTTAAAACCTTATCTACACTATGACCCAATCTCTTCAGCTGATCAATCCTGCCTCTAGCCTGAACATATGGGTTGTATCTGCAAACATAGAACCAGACACTTTTCACAAATTTGGCATTGAAATTCTAATTTCTTCATGTCTTAATTAGAAAGGTCTCACATTCACGGAGTAAAATCATTCAAGGCATGTTATTAACTTCAAAATGAGTCTTGAATCACACAAAACGTTCAGTAGTGCATCAAATGTTCGATAAAACGCACCAAAGAAAGGAAAAGCTTACCTGGCCCGAATCGCGCGCATGCTAGTGGGCTCGTATCCAGTGTAAGACTGAGTGCTGTACTCGAAGTCCGAGTCAGGCCCTCCAGGGCAGTATACGCAAATATTTCCAGTGGTGGCGATGTGGGGGCACCGATGAGGCTTCGACATCACCGCCACAACGGCGATGCCTGAGGCGGTTCGGACCGGCTTGGCCCGGAGCTTCGGAAGAAGCGCCTCCCGGTCCGACTCGGGCAAAGCAGCGATCATCTCCACCAGCTTCGGCGCACGTGCGAGGCCGTACTTGCGGCACGCGGTGGTCTTGAGCGCATTTAGGTCGACGTTTTGGCCTTTCCGGGAGAGGTCGACCATGGAGCTCACGATTTCAGCTATAGCCCGGACCCGGGCCTCTTCTTCGGATAGTCCATGAGCTTCGAAGCCACCCCGACCCGGTCGAGGCTGCTTTCTGATGGGCTCGGATACTGCAACCACTGCAGTCGCCATGGGAAAGAAAGGAGAGGTTAACTGCAACCGCCGTTTGTTAAGGTTAACTAAAACTTATCTAATAGTTTTTTTTTGGGGGAGGGGGGGCCTGTGGGGGTTTTAAATTGTCATGTGAGATTTATAATTTTTTAATTTGTAAATTTTAACCTTTGTATGTGCTCAGAGTGTCAAGACCGACCCTAAAATTCCCGGGATTAACGTGGGACCCACTTGATTCCGTCAGACCAGGGAAAATTTCATCTCTAGCCCTCGTCGGGGCTATCAGGGTGCGTCAGGATCGTAGGAGGAGAGGAGTGATGTCTTGTCTCTACTACAGCCCGCATCCGCGATCAACCTAAAGGGCATTAAAACACGAAAACTGTGAGTGGACAAAAATAATATTTTATTCAAAATATTTCATAAAAGACCTTTATGCCCTTCATAAATACATATGCATGCATTCAAAACTATTTAGCAAAATGTTCATAAAACTATTTGTCCAAGTCCGAGGTTTCCAAAACAATTGGGCCTCATGCCCGAGTTTCTCTTACCAATTTCAAAACAATTTCATGAAATCATATCCAAAGTCATAAGTATGGAAAATCAGTGTAAAACCAAAAAAACCTCGATTTACGTGCAAGCACGTAAATCGCCTCGAAATACGTGAAACCGTATAATTTACCAATATCCAAATCAACATCATACAATCGCAATCATAATACATATAAAACAGTTAAGCATGCATATAATTTATAAAACCAAAGTCCACTCACAGACTGTTCAACGATACGCCTCGATAAGCGCGTCATCGGCCTTCCCGGGCCCCGTCACTAACACCGGGACTCCCAAACCTGTTCATATCGCAATAGAGGGTTACTAACCTCTTCATTAACCTCCTATTCAAGTCCCGTAATTTTCCCGAATTTTTAACTATTTATCAACTCGACTTAAAACCTTCGGACATCCCGAACAATGTCGGAATAGGGTCCGATTGACACGAAACCAACGCTAAAATGTTCGTTACATTAAATAGGACAGAAGTCATGTTGACCTCATCTCGAGATTCGTGCCCACGCGCCGTCGTGAGAGGCTGCGCGTGAAACCCACGCGCCTGCTACAGTGTCCTCGTCCCAACCCGTTTGTCTGGTAAACGGATCCTGCAACCCGCGTGACGACCCGGTTCATTTCCTATCAATTCAACCTTAAATCATTCAATTGATCATTCAACCAGCTTCGTTTTAAGTTCAATTAAAGGTCTGTACACCTAATTACATCAATTCTTACCTGAAATCCAACAATTCGACGATGAACGTCGAAGAACACCCGTCACTATTTCTGCTTCGAATTCCATCATTTCCAACTGCTTTCTTCCAATTGATCCACCCAGAAGCATAAGTGGATCATGGGAAACTGTTTCCCCAACTGAATTGCATCGTTTGATCTCTCTATCAACACTACCCACTCTTCGAATTTGTTCATTGTCGGCAAGTCCGTTCAAAGCCAAAAAGCCATCAAATTTCTTCGTTCTTTCGATGATTATGATCGTAGGAATCCCAGAAAGCTGAAAGTGAGCTCCATTTTGATCCTCAGAGCCCATCACTCGACATTTGAATTTTGCCTCCATTTTTCTAATTTTTCCAATCTCTGTTTTCTCTCAAGTTCGACAGCCCTCACTTCAGCAGATTTAAGTTCACTCAGAATCCCACTCAATTAATGGAATCGTGCCACCCAACAGCTCGTGGAGATCCAACCTGTCCACTGAGAATTTGTTTCCCGTAAAGCTTGAAAATTGATTTAAAAATGGTGCCCACGTTTATGAATGAATCAGCCATGGTCCTATTGCCTTTAAGGCATAAACAATCCCTTCTTTCCAGCTTACAACTTGATTAATCAATTGGGGTACTCAGAACCACCGCACATGGTGGTGCAGTACATGTTCCCCCGCGGTTGCTACAGTAACCCGTTGTAGTAATGACCAAAATGCCCTCAGTTCAGAAATTACCAAAATGCCCCT
Organism: Prinsepia uniflora; assembly: GCA_032719365.1. NCBI lineage: Eukaryota > Viridiplantae > Streptophyta > Magnoliopsida > Rosales > Rosaceae > Prinsepia > Prinsepia uniflora. The sequence goes on from CM064872.1 coordinate 14,959,985, forward strand.
CAAGCATCTAGACCCTTAACTTGGTCATTCGAACTCTGATTGACACGTGCCGCCTGTCTACGGACTTGGGGAATCGAGACCATCCTAACGGTCATCGGTCCTCGGCCATCGGGTCTCCCGATCGAAAAGTCAACATATTCTCCTTTCGTCCAAATTACGAAAATGCCTTTGAACTTCTGAACGTCATAACTTCTTCTTCGAATGTCGGAATCGAACGTGCCACCTGTCTATGAACTCGTGACGTCCGGACTATGTCACGGTCATTGGTCAAAGTCCGTTTGACAGCCCAATCAAAAAGTCAACATTTTGCCCACGCCTAGGGGCCAAAACGGTCATTTTGCACAATTCGTCCGATTTCACTCAACTAATCCCAGATTAGTCATTCTAAATCATAATTGAATAATATTAAATCCCGATACTTGGGCCGGGTCGTTACAGTGGAGGCCCAAACCCGAACGGGTACCCGGTTAGACCCAAATCTCCCTTTTTGTCGATTTTTTACATAATGGATAGTTTTGGTTGATTAGGGAACGTTTGTTAGGTTGTTTAGGGTGTATAGAGATGGTTTTGAATGGGAGTTGACGGTTGTGAAGCCTGGGGACTGAATGGGAAAACAGGGACCGTGGAGGGTAATTGTTATGGATCGATTTAGGACGTTTTGATTAGTTTGGATGATTGGAATTGATAGGAAACTTTAAAATAGGAATTTAGGGATTAAAATGGGACAAAACGGACGAGATTTGAGGGTTGTAGGAGCCTGGACCCGTCACGCCGGTCCAGTTGCAGAACAAAATCGGACCGGCCGGTCTGAACCGGCCAGAGGAAGAAGACGAGCACTGTAGCGTGGCGCGTGAGGCCCACGCGCAGTGCATTCCCTAGGCGCGTGATGGCGCATGGCATGGAATTTGGGGATGGTTCCAACATACGAAATCATTTATTCGATGTAACGAACATTTTAGGACTGGTTTCGTGTCAATCGGACATCGTTTCGATAGGTTTTGGGTTGTCCAAAGGGTTAGGATCGGTTTAAAAATAGTTAAAAGTTTGGGAAAATTACGAAGTTTTGGTAGGAGGTTAATTAAGTAGTTAGTAACCCTCTAAATGAATTTGGACAGGTTCGGGAATCCCGGAGGCGACGTTTGACCCGGGAGACGGTTATGTCACGCGTATCGAGGCGCGGCTTCGGACGGTTTGTGAGTGGACCCTTCTTTCGAAATTGATGCATGCATAAATGTTTATAAATGCTTTTAATACATGTTTTGTGTTTCCATGAGTGCAAATTGTTTGTGGTAACCTAGGATTTACGTATTTTCACGTATTTCGAGATTTTCGATTTTATACGATGCTTATACGTGCTAGGTTTTCAATGAGGGTTTAATGATTTGGTTTTTGATTTGGAAATATGAAATCGGGCACGAGACCCAATTGGTTTACAAGCTCTCGAACTTGGATTCCATTTGATTCGACGAGCGATCGGACCTAGGGTCCATTTGAGTTATACGATCGGACCGAGGGTCCCATTGATTTATGATCCGGGCTTGAGGCCCATTTGGTTGTAACATCGGGCTGGAGGCCCATTTTACTGTAGTATCGGGCTTGAGGCCTTATTGGTTGTGAAATCGGGCTTGAGGCCCCGTTGCTTGATGGTTCGGGCTTAGGGCCCAGTTATTCGGGATATCAGGCTTGAGGCCCAGTTGAATGTAACATCGGGCTTGAGTCCCAGTTCAGTTTATGAAATAAGTATTCGGGCATGAGACCCTATTGAACTGTGGATTTAGGCCGAGGCCTGTGAAAGTGATTTGAATCGGATTCGAGGGTTCCTATTGAGATGAATCGGGTATGAGACCCAATTGAGAAATGTATTTGAGAAAGAAAGAAAGTATTTAAAAACGATGAATTGAACCCTCCATATTGATTATATGGTCTCGTCTAGCGTCGACCTGGAGAGTCACGATCCACAGACCAAAGTGGGTATCCTCATAGGGATCCCGTTCCAAGAGTGGTGGTTACTTTTATGATGTGGTCCCGGACCAGATTCCGGAGAGATATGTGGACTAGATCCAGAGAGAGAGCTCAGACTAGATCTAGAGATTGAACCTCCTAGATGGAGATTCCTGGGAGAAAACTCGGAGTGAGACCCTGAGTAGTGTGCACACTAGTATAGATATGATTAATCGTGACATATATCGGGAATGTGTTCCTTAGGGGTTGTGTTCCCCGAGTTGGCATCTTCTCGGAAGTGTCGCGGATGGGTTATACGTACTTCGATACGTATGTGGTTTATGGAAAGTGAATTGGGGGCAGAGACCCCGTGTTTTATGAGGTTTTATGGAAAAGTGATTGAGGGCGGAGACCCTATGTTTTATGATTAGAAAGTGATTTGGGGCTGCGACCCCGTATACGAGATTTGAGGGCGGAGACCCTGTGTTTTATGAGTTAGAAAGTGATTTGGGGCAGAGACCCCGTATGGTATGTTTTGGTATTTCACTGAGAAAGGTTTTGGGCTGAGACCCATGTGATGTGATTTGGGCTGAGTCCCTATTGATTTGATTTACGGGTTGTTTTGAGATTTCGGGTCGGGGACCCAAATGGATTTATAGTTCATGACGGTTTATGGGAACCGGGCATGAACCCTTGAATGATTTTGAGATTATGTTTGATAAATTGAATGATTTTATGAAGGTTTTACTAAACGGTTTTTGGAATGCATGCGTATGTATTTAAGAAGGGCATAAATGTCTTTGTATGAAAATGTTTTAAAGGAAATGATTGTTTTTGTCCACTCACGACTTTTTGTGTTTTAATGCCCTTCAGGTTGATCGTGGATGCGGGCTGTAGCAGAGACGAGACATCACTCCCCTCCTCCTACGATCCTGACGCACTCTGATAGCCCCGACGAGGGATAGAGATGGAATTTTCCCTGGTCTGACACTTCGTGTCAGACGAGATCATGCGGGTTCCACGTTAATCCCGGGGGATTTGGGACCGGTCCTGACAAGTTGGTATCAGAGCGAGGCAGACTCATTTGATACTGATGGTACTTTGATACCAGTTGGTATCAGAGCGTGTTTTGCTCGTGGAGTACGAGCAGGTCGAGGATGTGATGTCTCTGAGGTCATAACAGCCCGTCATTAACCTGGTAGTTAGGGCATTAGTACGAGGATTCAGTAGAATCGAACCTTAGTTAGTTGACATTTGTCACGTGGTACGATAGTTGAGTTTCGATTGGCATTGAATGTCGCGTGTTTCAAGGTAGTGAATCCCGAGTAGGATCAGTATTCGTGTGAAAGATAACGGCTTAAAGCCGTGGTGTTACTGGTGGATTGGACTATGTTGACCAGTAGACACAGTATGACGACTTGAGAGTCGTGACCGCTCGATAGTGGGTCGTGTCGGATAGGGGATGTACAGATTAATACCAGTGGTAGTCAGAGGTCAGGGTCGTCTACTATACGATGACCCTGTATGACTATAGTCACGACAGTTGGGAATAGGAACGTGTGATTCTATTTAGCGTAGTGATGCCATGTTTCGGTGTGTCGAATCCCGGTGGGATGTCGACTAGCAGGAGATGCCGGAGTAGATGTGGTGTGACGCGATAGGATGCATTTGCACACGTAGCGCTTGTGTAGTATTGGACCCGGAGTATGACTAGTTCTTGTGGAGGCCAGCAGCTGAAAGCCGTAAAGTTACATAAGGATGAGATCCTCGGAGTGTAGTTATTAGCTGGTTGGGTACCAGTATTGGAGTACGATGACTCTTCGGAGTTGAGATCGAGGGATCGGTCTGGATGGTAGGGCTTCAACGAGCAGCCGGGTTTGTGATAACCCTAGTAGGTGATTGATTGGACAAGTTACCAGGAGTAGGGTACTTGTGATCGGATCCAGAGGTGGACCAATCGGTGGATATTGAGTGTGGAGTGGTTAGTACCGGCGGTGAGTCTACCGCATGAATTTGGAGTCTCGGTAGCAGGGTGTTTCCTGAGGTTGGCCTGCACGGGGTTGTGGCAGACACTGCTATCGATGGACGTAGTCGAGTCTTATCAAGCTGGATGGACTCAGGTTGCCGTGACGATTGTGACGATAGGATTCGTCAGTCGTGACGATGATACGAGGTGCGTGAGTGATGCACAGTATGAACAGTGATTCTGGATTCGACTTGGTGACGGCTGAGTCCGATCGCAGAATGAGATGTTGACGTTGGGTGTTGGCACACTTGCCACGCTCCAATGAAAATGGTTGTTATAAGTGGGACAGAGAGGATCTCGAGTGGCTCAGTGCGAGGTACGAGGAGTACTTGGTATGGAGACCAGTTTCCCTAGAGATGAAGATCAGTTTCCTCAGTGATAGAGACCAGTTTCCCAGTGATGGAGACCAGTTTCCTCAGTGATGGAGATTAGTTTCCCATGTTTTGGAGATCAGTTTCCCCAGTAATGGAGACTAGTTCCCCCAGTGCTGCGAGATTGAGTCATGTGGGTGTACTCGGAAGTATTGAAGTGAAACGTGAGATCCAGGTACGAATGGATGACGTAAGTGACGTCTTAGGACAAAGGTGGACTGGTCAGAGTTGGTGGTATGCAGAGTTTGGGCTGCAGACCACAACAGGAGTCTGTTGTGACTCTTCAGCTGAGCGGTATATTGGTTTAGGATGATTTGACATCCTTTTGGGATGTGCATACGGTAGTCAACGGATAGGCGAGTTGGAGGTTACGGACATGTTGATGGTGCTCAGTTGAGTTATAGACATGAGAGTCCATTGGTGAATGGTGTTTGGTTGACTACGGTTGACCATACCTCCTGAGTCGAGGACTTGGAAATCGGTTGTCTATAGGACGCGGAATTACTCGTTTGATGAGTGAGCTTCGTAATTGGATAAGAAACGTGATTCCAACGTGATTGGAACATCGAAATCAAGAGAAGTTGTGGTTGAGACGTTGAGAAGAGTGCTTGATTCCGCTTTGGAGATAGATATTCCGAGGTCACCGAATGTGACTCCCTGGTGGACAGTGTTGAGTGCCGGAGGATGACATTGGATGAACTTGGACGTCATTCTCTTGGATTCTCCTGTATTTCGTTCCTAGGTGGGACGACGAGGAGTGTTATGGCAGCTAGGAGTTCAAGAAGGTGTAAGAACCGAACACCTAGGTTGTGGGTCAAATTTGTTTGACTTGACGAGTCGATGGCGTTTAGCATCACAGGATGTGACGAGTGAGTGTCCGAGGTGATGGATTGACGTTCACTTGGTGACGAACGGTTGGGGTCCGTACCATGGTTGGAGTGCAGACATTAGTTGTGGTTGGACGTTGCCAGAGTGCAGTCCCGGAGTAGGTCGAGTAACACCCCGATGTTGAGGTGATGTAGGCGCATCGGAGTATTGTGCGCGTTCGACGATGGGTTTGACTACTGTCAATTGATGCGTCGGGTTGAGAGTGCCCGAGAGTACGAGTACGTTGTAGTTTGGATAGAGTCCTAGATAGACATGAGTGACGATCGGATCAGATCCAATGAGTGACAGTTTGGAGACTCGAGCTAAGTCTAGATTACAAGTGGTATCGCTGAGTGATGCGAGATACGATACGAGGACTCGAGAGTAGAGTAGAGCAGCGAAGCGTGGCGGAGTCGGGAGTTGCTGGCTGGTCACAAGGGATGTGACAGGTGAGGGTAATGGATGGATAGTTATCCGATGCGTTTGGATCAATGTGGAATGATGGGACTCTAAGGAGAGTCAATTTTCAGTTTTGGGTATAGGATTTTGAGAGAGTTACTCTATGCGAGTACTTAGAGTCAATTTGGATATAGGTGTGAGAATGACCTGTGAGATGGGATTCGTGCCATTGTGATGGCAGAATTTGTAGGGTGTCGGCTGATCTGATGCTGAGTAGGATGCCAGCATAGCTGTGATAGCCCTTAGTGGGGATGCGTTTCAGTCTGACGACTGCAGGATGGAACGTGTCAGAATGTTAGACTGAAAAGCCGTTTAGATATCAGCTTGGTATTGATTACCTGTCTAAGTGAGTGAAAGGCGAGAACGACGAGTGTCGATGTTTTGTCTCGAGTGAGACATACGAGCTGACGTGTAGTACTCGAGAGTGAGTTGGAGCTTGGAGGCTCTAGTGATGGTACGTACCGAGGACAATACCGTCGCGTACGAGGTGTGTGTCGGATGTGTACTATTCCACGTTTACCCTTGTGTGTGGGTGCAGCGATCCGATTAAAGGGGACATCGTTGGATTCCACAGTTTGGTTGTGGAATCGGGTCGATTTAAATTTCGAGGATGAAATTCTTTAAAGGGGGAAGATTGTGACAATCTGTCCCAAATTAACGGGATTAATTAAGGATTAATGACGGATTAGCGAGGCTAATCAGAGATTAGACGAGGATTAGCGGACGTTCGGGCGAAATGACGATTTTACCCCTAGAATGGGCGAATCGTTGACTTTTCATTCAGGCGGTCAAATGGACTTTGGCTGATGACTGTGACGTAGTTCATGACGTGACGAGTTCATAGACAGGTTGTCAGGACCCGACCCTCCTCTGTCAGGTCCTTACTCATCTAGCATGATATTGTCCGCTTTGGGCCTCCTTGCCCTTGCCCTCATGGTTTTGTTTTCGGGAGCTCACGGTGAAACTTCCCAGGGGGTCACCCATCATGGAATTGTACCAGCCTCAACTCGCTTAACTTTGGGGTTCCAATCCCCCCCAAAGCCACTGAGCTCCCAAAAGGCCTCATGCTAGATAGGTGTGTGCCTACACCTTTAAGGTACACCACCATTCCCTTCCCAGACCATTTCCCCCTCGTAGGAATATGAGATTGTTCACCGTTCCCTCCAGGACACGGGTTTTACAATCCACCCCCCTTAGGGCCCAGTGTAACAACCCGTACCTACGGGAAGGGTAAAAATGTAATTTTTGTGAAGTTTTGTAAAAAATGACGATTTTGCCCTTGTGAATAGTAAACGAAAAGTTGACTTTTTGTACTATCGATTGGATGAGTGTTAGCCCTTGACCGTGACGTAGGTTAGGACGTCACGAGTCCGTAGACAGGCGGTAGGTTCGATTCGGACAACCGGAGGAAAAGTTATGATGTACGGAAGGTTGGGGGCGTTACCGTAATTTTGAGTCAATAAGGGAAATGTTGACTTTTTGGAGGATTTGTGATTTTCACGTAGACCGAGGACCGTTGGATAGGTCTCGACGTCCTGAGTTCAACGACAGGCGGCACGCTGTCATCGGACGTCGGACAGAAAAGATACGGGTCTGGAAAGTCTGAGGGCAAAATGGTAATTTGTGCAGGAGGGGCATTTTGGTTATTTTCCCTCAGCCCAATCAGATGAGGGCAGGTGGCAGAGATTTTTTGGGCTGGCCTATGGTTAGTGGACACGTGCAGGGGACTGGATGGTTCCACTATGTTCTCAAGTGTGCACGGCCACACGTTATCCCCATTTGAACCGTGCACACCTTCGAAGGAAACAGAAAACAGAGAGAAGAGTTGGGTGAGGCGGTGATCGATTTTGATGCTAGGGAGAGTGAAGTGTGAGTCGAGAGAGAGACAGTGAGGCAAGGAGGAGCTGGTGATCGTGGTCTGGAGTTGCAACCGTGCACGGAGGCGACGTGGTGGACGGCTGGACATTTGGAAGAAACAGAGGAGGCAGTGGACGGTGGTGGCTGCTGTGCCGTGTGGTGAATTGATTCAAGGCACTAGGAGACTCAGGAGGCTACGGGGAGTCCCACGAGCACCGTGGTGGGTGACGGTTCTCACGGCGGCGCCGGAATCGAAAGGTAACCCCTTTTGCTCTGTTTTTTCGTGGATTTTCATTTCAAAAGTCGTGGACCTGTCTCTCTCCGGCCCCGACCTCAATCCGAATGATGCCCAGAATAGGGTCCTCAAACTGAGCATCAATCACCTGATCAATCAAAACAGGTCGCACATGGAAACTCGCTAGGAGTGCTCCTTGATCATCCACAGTCAACTCTACTCCCAACCTACGGAGCTCAACCAGCAAAGGTAATCGTACTGTCCTCAGATGCGACAAAGAACCAGCTGACTTCCTGCTCAGAGCATCGGCTACCACATTAGCCTTCCCTGGATGATACTCAATAGTACAGTCGTAGTCCTTAAGTAACTCCAACCAACGGCGCTGTCTGAGGTTCAATTCCTTTTGAGTGAACAAATACTTTAAACTCTTGTGGTCCGTGAAGATCCTGCACTTCTCACCGTACAAGTAATGTCGCCAAATCTTCAATGCATGAACCACCGCAGCCAGTTCCAAGTCATGTGTAGGGTAGTTCACCTCATGGGGTTTCAATTGCCGGGAAGCATAAGCAATCACTTTCCCGTGCTGCATCAAGACACAACCCAAACCTTGTAAAGAAGCGTCACTGTACACCTCGAACTCCCCACTATCATCTGGAAGGGCCAACACAGGAGCAGTTGTCAACCGCCTTTTAAGCTCCTGGAAACTCTGTTCACATTTATCGTCCCACTCAAACGGAACTCCCTTCCGTGTCAACCTCGTCAACGGTGCTGCAAGAATAGAAAAGCCCTCAATAAAACGTCGGTAATACCCTGCCAAACCCAGAAAACTCCGAATTTCCGTTACCGTCTTAGGCTGTTCCCAGTTGGCTACCGCCTCAACTTTCTGAGGATCCACACGAATGCCCTCGGCCGAAATCACATGGCCAAGAAATCCAACACTGGTCAACCAGAACTGACACTTACTGAGCTTCGCATACAACTGATGCTCCCTCAACGTTTTAAGCACGATCCTCAGGTGTTTCTCATGCGCCTTCGCACTCTTCGAATACACCAAAATATCATCAATGAAGACAATCACAAAACGATCCAAGTAGGGCCGGAACACTCGGTTCATAAGGTCCATAAAAGTTGCTGGGGCATTAGTCAAACCAAAAGGCATCACCACAAACTCATAGTGACCGTACCTGGTCCGGAAAGCTGTCTTCGATATATCCTCCTCTTTAACCCTTAACTGATGATAACCGGAGCGAAGATCAATCTTCGAGAAATACTGTGCTCCCTTGAGCTGGTCAAACAAATCATCAATCCGGGGTAGGGGGTACTTATTCCGAATAGTTACCTTATTCAGTTGCCTATAATCCACACACAATCTCAATCCTCCGTCCTTTTTCTTGACAAACAAAACAGGTGCTCCCCAAGGTGACATACTCGGTCGAATAAATCCTATATCGACCAACTCTTGCAACTGGGCCTTAAGTTCCCTCAATTCTGCAGGTGCCATACAATAAGGAGTCTGGGAAATAGGCTGTGTACCTGGTAGAAGCTCAATCGTAAACTCAAGATCTCGGTGTGGGGGTAGTCCTGGCAACTCCTCGGGAAAAACATCGGGAAACTCCCGTACCACTGGTATATCCTCCGCCCTCACTGGCGTAGCACGCGTATCCACCACATGAGCTAAGTAACCCTGGCACCCCTTACGTAACAATTTACTAGCCTCGAGTGCCGAAATAACTCCCGTAGGAAGTGCACGCTGATCCCCCTGGAACGTAGTCTCTGATAATCCGGGACTCCGAAAAGTCACTCTCCTATCGAAACATTCGATAGAAGCACGAGGTCTCGTCAACCAGTCCATACCCAAGATCACATCAAAGTCCCGTAAATCCAAGAGTAACAAATCTGCCAGTAACTCCACCTGGCCTACCATCACCGGACACTCTCTCAAAACCTGAGTCACTACCAACATCTCCCCAGTAGGTGTACTCACGCCTAACGCACAATCCAAAGTAGACACCTCCCTCTCCTTAACCAAACTACAACTCCGAGCTATAAATGAATGGGTAGCCCCGGGATCTATCAAAATAAAAACAGTGTGACCAAGTATGGTGAGTGTACCTGTCACCACTCCCGGTGCTGACCTAGCCTCCTGCTGAGTCATCGCAAAAACTCGTGCCTGAGGTCCCGATGACCTACCGCGCCCTCTGGAACTGCTCGTGGCACCACCGCCACCCCTAGGGCCTGCCGCCCCTGATACTGAAGCAGTACTCCGCCCGGGTTCTGCTGCACCTCTGCCTGCTCCACCCTCCGGAGCTAACAATACCCGATCCTCGGAAGGACAGTGCATCACCCCAAAAATACGTTCTAGTCGGGTAATCCATCGGTGAGCTTCCTCGGGATCAGCCCCACCGCTGAACGTAGTAGCCCCAAGCCTCTGGGCTCTCTCGATCGAAGCGCTCTCAGTCCCTCTCGCCGCTTCATCTTCAGGTCGTGGAGGGGGTTCACGTCTCGGAGGCATGATCAATCGTACGCTGAAAGAGGCATAGAGTTAGTATAACAACCTAGACCCAACACAAAATCGACACAACCTATGCTCTGATACCAATTGTCAGGACCCGTCCCAAATATCACCTCGATACCCGGGAAGAATCCTGCTCCCATCTGACAATCACACTTACAGTACCAAAAAAAAAACCTTAATACAACTATAAGCATAACTATCAGACGAAGGAGTAAATATATACAACAGTAAGCCAGAGCATAGTTCTACAAAATGGGCACCAAAAGTCCTACAAGTCTAAGTCCGCAACGGAAGAACGTCGGAAGCTCTATGCCTCGATATCTGCCTCAACGTTCACCCCAACGCTATCACCACGACCTGGAGGGAAATTGAAGAAAACAGAAGGTGTGAGTGGACCGAAAGGAATAAAAATTTAAAACCGTTTACCATCAAATCAAAGTAAAGAAATATAATCATTTGTTCCCTCCGGTTTAAAACCAGGCATGCCCAACGAAGTATTAGAAAAATCATAATATGAAACATCATAAGAAACAGAAACACTATAAACATCATAAGAAACAGATACACTATAAAACTGATATAGAAACCAGAGCATAAACATCAAACAACTTTTTCCGATCAAACCTGCTGGACCTATCCGAGTCTTTAAACTCAACCAGGCCTCACATATAAATCCGAGTCTTTAAACTCCCGAGTCTTTAAACTCAATAGGCCTATGGGGGTAATATCGTAATATCCGAGTCTTTAAACTCCCAAGTCTTTAAACTCAATCCGGGCCCGTCCCCCGTCAATCAATATCCGGGTCTTTAAACCCATATCCAGATCCAGCAAATCCAATCCATATCAGTGTAAAACCATTCTGAAACCCATCACCAAACTCGAATTCGGAATCCCTAGTTCGAAACCTTTCCGGCGTTCAGAACCGACATTCCGAACCCAAGTCCGAAAAAGATCCATGTTCATAACAAAACCATAGGAAAATCCTAAATCAGATTCCACAACCCATTTACCATCATCAGAAAACGTTTTTAGGTTAAATTTCTAAATTATAGCATCAAAATCTGAAAACCCACTTTTTCTCGAAAAACGTGCAAAATCCCAAAAACGTCTCGAAAAAAGTGCAAACATCTCAATCACATATAACACACATAAAAAGCATAAAACATTAATAAAAACAGTTAGGCATGCTCGGAAGTAAGAAAGAGTCCACTCACAGTTCAGAGCAAGTCACTCGCGCTCCGTGCGCTCCTCAACCGTCTCTGGTGTCTCCCGTCCTGTCAATAGATACCAAATAGGGTCACAATTACATCAAGGATACCTTCCCTATTTTCCCCAATTTTTCGGGCATTTAATAATATCTTAATCCTAAACCCTAAACCGTACGGATTCCCGAACCATCCCGTAACACCGTCCGATTAACCCGAAAACTATACCATTGGATTCGTTAGAACATTTAGGACTAAACTCATGTTGGAAGCTTGGCCGGATTCCTCCCCACGCGCCTCCACGCGCCGCCCAAAGTGGCTGCGCGTGGGCCTCACGCGCCTGCTACAGTGCCACCGTCTTCCTTGCTCAAACCCGGTTCGCACCAGACGGCAACCCGGACCGGCGAGAACTGTTCTCCACCGTCCGACCACCATTTCCCCTCCTATCTTCACCTAAAGCTTCGTCCATTCTCAGAGAATTCATCCCCCTCACTCTCTTGGTTCGACTCGATCCATAGCTTCACAACTGAAGCTCGAAAGAAAAACCAACCAATCCTCTGTTTTTCTTTCCGGCCACTCCGCACTTCCCCCTTCACGGTGGTCATTCCAAACTCCTTCCACGACTTCACTGAACCACACACAACTCACGGAATCCTTCGACTCACCCTCCAACTCCACGATTTTCCGTTTGAAAATCACGGCTAAACAGGGTACAGAGTACCCGCCGTCGAACCACCTCCCACCGTGAACTTCCCGTCACGGCAACCACCATAAACGACTCCTAGGACCTCCCTAAACCTCCCTTCATTCACCAAACCCTTCGATTCTAGCTCTAGGTCCACGACTTTTGAAATGAAAATCCACGAAAAAACAGAGCAAAAGGGGTTACCTTTCGATTCCGGCGCCGCCGTGAGAACCGTCACCCACCACGGTGCTCGTGGGACTCCCCGTAGCCTCCTGAGTCTCCTAGTGCCTTGAATCAATTCACCACACGGCACAGCAGCCACCACCGTCCACTGCCTCCTCTGTTTCTTCCAAATGTCCAGCCGTCCACCACGTCGCCTCCGTGCACGGTTGCAACTCCAGACCACGATCACCAGCTCCTCCTTGCCTCACTGTCTCTCTCTCGACTCACACTTCACTCTCCCTAGCATCAAAATCGATCACCGCCTCACCCAACTCTTCTCTCTGTTTTCTGTTTCCTTCGAAGGTGTGCACGGTTCAAATGGGGATAACGTGTGGCCGTGCACACTTGAGAACATAGTGGAACCATCCAGTCCCCTGCACGTGTCCACTAACCATAGGCCAGCCCAAAAAATCTCTGCCACCTGCCCTCATCTGATTGGGCTGAGGGAAAATGACCAAAATGCCCCTCCTGCACAAATTACCATTTTGCCCTCATACTTTCCAGACCCGTATCTTTTCCGTCCGACGTCCGATGACAGCGTGCCGCCTGTCGTTGAACTCAGGACGTCGAGACCTATCCAACGGTCCTCGGTCTACGTGAAAATCACAAATCCTCCAAAAAGTCAACATTTCCCTTATTGACTCAAAATTACGGTAACGCCCCCAACCTTCCGTACATCATAACTTTTCCTCCAGTTGTCCGAATCGAACCTGCCGCCTGTCTACGGACTCGTGACGTCCTAACCTACGTCACGGTCAAGGGCTAACACTCATCCAATCGATAGTACAAAAAGTCAACTTTTCGTTTACTATTCACAAGGGCAAAATCGTCCTTTTTTACAAAACTTCACAAAAATTACATTTTTACCCTTCCCGCAGGTACGGGTTGTTACAACCATTCCCTTCCCAGACCATTCCCCCCTCGCAGGAATGTGGGATTTTTCACCGTTCCCTCCAGGACACGGGTTTTACACAGGTGGCACGCTCGATTTCGATGTTCGACTAGGAAGTTATGACGTTCGGAAGTTCAAGGGCATTTTGGTAATTTGGGAAAAAGTTGACTTTTTGACCGAGGGGTCCGATGGCCGAGGGGCAAAGACCGTTACGTAGATAGGGACGATACGAATCTGTAGACAGGTGGTACGTTGAATTCGGACGTTCGACGGAGAAGTTACGGTTCACGGAAGTTCCAAGGTACTATTCATGACGACACGTTTTACGAGATAAAAGGGGGAGTTTTGTCTTTTGTGGGCCCAGTTACTTTTCAGTAACCAGTGGATGAGTGACAAGTGTCACTCATCCACTGGCCACCATCCCTCCATTCATGCATCTTCCATCATCGATCAATCATTCATCTTCTCATTTCCAAACAACCCAAACCGATCTCCCTACCATGTAATGACCCGTCCCGAGTATCGGGATTTAAGATTATTTAATTATGATTTAGAATGACTAATCTGGGATTCGTTGAGTGAATTCGGACGAATTGTGCAAAATGACCGTTTTGCCCCTAGGCGTGGACAAAACTTTGACTTTTAATTCGGACGATCAAATGGACTTTGACCAATGACCGTGACGTAGTTTGGGACGTCACGAGTTCATAGACAGGTGGCACGTTCGATTCCGACATTCGTGGTGGAAGTTATGACGTTCGGAAGCCCAAGGGCATTTTCGTAATTTGGACGAAATAAAGGGAAAAAGTTGACTTTTCGATCGGGAAGTCCGATGGCCGAGGACCGTGGACCGTTAGGAAGGTCTCGATGCCTTGAGTCCGTAGACAGGCGGCACGCATCAATCAGAGTCCGAATGACCGAGTTACGGGTCTAGATACGTGAGGGGCATTTTGGTAATTTAGTGCACAATGGCAGAATCGTAATTTCACTGAGTTGTTTGAACGGTTACTGTAGCACCGTGGATAGGGAACATGGCCAGTGCACGGGAGGTTTGTTTATGGGGCAAATTGCTGGCCTAAACTATTGTATATGAATTATGGGATTGTTTATTAATGATTGTGTGATGCAAGGCTGTGTGGGACGGTGAGGTTGGCCATTAAACAATGGTTGGTGCACCTGAAAATGGAAGAAAATCAGAGTGCTTCCCACATGTGACCAGCCTTTCCAAGGCCCAATTGAGCGGATTTGCGATGGGGAATGTGTTTAAGGGACTGAGTGAAGTGTTCTGAGATTGAGAAAGGAAGGAAAGGAGTGAAATTGATGTGGGATTGTTCAAAAACCCGAAACTGGTTTTTGAAGAGTTCAAATTCGAATTTCGGTTTTTAGGCCAGCCCAAGCCTAATTGTGATCTGAAATGGCTTCCTGGAACTTTACTGAGTCGATCCAGATCAAATGGGGCAAGTTTTGAAGCTCCTAGAGCCGTGGACGGACGAGGTGGACGGCCGGAATATCCAAGCTTGAGTCGTGGTGATTGAGGTAACTTCATGTCCAATTAATCATGCGAATTAGTTCGTATTAATCCTAATGTGCTTACTGGAATGTTAATTTGACAATGGTTGAGGAAATGTGGAGTTACGGTGATCGACCCGTTTTGGTGATCACGGGTTGATGTCACGATTAAGGGATGGTTGGTGTTGATCATTGACACAGAACTTAAATTGATTGGTTAATGATTGTTTTAGGATCAAAAACGGAAGGAATCGAGCATGAATTGATGGTTATCTGATCGGGTTAGATCGCGGGTAATCAGACCCGTTTACCAGTCATACGGGTGAGGACGATGACTGTAGCAGTCACTGTAGCAGGCGCGTGGCTTTCACGTGCAGCCACTCAAGGCGGCGCGTGATGGCGCGTGGGCACGAATCTCAAGGTGAGGTCAACATGACTTTTGTCCTATACAATGTAACGAACATTTTAGCGTTGGTTTCGTGTCAATCGGACCCCGTTTCAATATTGTTCGGGATGTCCGAAGGTTTTAAATCCAGTTTAAAAATACTTAAAAATTCGGGAAAATTACGGGACTTTAATAGGATGTTAATGAAGAGGTTAGTGACCCTCTAATGTGATTTGAACAGGATTGGGAGTCCCGGTGATAGTGGTGTGGCCCGGGAAGGCCTATGGCAAGCGTATCGAGGCGCTCGGTTATGCGGTCTGTGAGTGGACATTGGTTTTATAAATTCGATGCATGCATAACTGCTTCATGATTGTTATAATTGTGAATTTATGATTTATTTTGGATATCGGTGAATTTATATGATTTCAGCATTTCGATGCGAGTTACGTGTTTGCACGTAAATCGAGGATTTCTGGATTTGCACCGATTTCCATAATTGTGGTTCGGATATGAGTTCATGAAACAGTTACGGATTTGATAAAGTGAATTCGGGCCAGGGGCCCAATTGATTTAAGAATTTCGGGCCAGGGGCCCAGTTGATTTAAGAAATCGGGCCAGGGGCCCAGTTGACCTATGAAATCGGGCCAGGGGCCCAGTTGATTTATATATGCAATTTCGGGTCGGGGACCCTAAAATGGAATTGAATAAATGATTTCGGATTTGATAATCAACTATTTGGACTTATGACGGTTTTATGGAAATTCGGGGCAGGGCCCTTGTGATATTTTGGAAATGAATAATAAAATGTGTTCCATAAAACCATCTCGATATGAGGATATATATATTGATCTCTTCCAAGTGTCGGGGACACTGGAGAAGTCACGGTGCATTGCCTGCGAGGGGTCATTGTACGGAGCTACCAGACCGTATAGTGATCCAGGAGCAGGATTGCTATGATTAGACGTCAAGGACGTCAGACATCGGGTATGTCAGAGATATGGACCCGGTGAGACCCCGGGCAGCACGCGTTGCTTAATACCGTGAGATATGACGTCGGGGACGTCAAGCGTCAAGGACGCTAGGCATCGGGGATGCCGAAGATGGAAAAATAATAAATGAATATTACTGGATTTATGAAATAACTCTTGGATTAACTTTTGGGATTTGAAACTATGCTTGGGTTTCCGGGCTAAGGCCCTAATGGTTATTTCTAAATAAATTTGTGATTATTGGCTTTTGGTGCATGCATATGTTTTTACTGAGGGGCATAAATGTCTTTATAAATGTTTTAAACAGACTTGTTTATTTTCGTCCACTCACAGCTTTTGTTTTTAATGCCCTTCAGGTTGATTCCGGAAGCGACTGTAGCAGAGACTGGGACATCGCACACCTCCTCCATCGATCCTTGTGCACTCTGGAAGCCCGTTTGGGCAGTGGCAATAGGTTATCCTTTGTCTGGCACCTCTTGTCAGACGGGAGCATGACACATTCCATGGTAATCCCGGGGGGATTCGGATGGGTCGTGTCAAGTGGTATCAAAGCCAGGTATTGCTCTTTTGTGCCCGAAGATCGAGGGTGTGATGTCTCTTTGGGCTGCAGTTCCGTTGTCAACCTAATAGATAGTTTTGGGTTTGAGTAGTGGATAGAGTGTGTTTGGTCGATACGCCGTGCGTTAACGTGATTCGACCCAAGTGGGGTTGTTTGTGATTAACTGGTAATGTGGGACCGTCGGTTCGGTCATGTGATGATGGATTGTTGTGTTATTGGGCACAGCTGGGTTCAGGGAACCCAATTTGAATAATGATATGGAAATGCGAAACTCAGTTGAGTAATGGTCTAAAATATGGACCCTGGTAGTGATGGCTATTGTACGGGGTGTTGGTGCATCGGAGTTAGCCGATGACCTTCGTGGTGTAACCTACGATGGAACCCACTTTGAGTTGATGACTGGATAGGAATTGACGTCTATACGATGTCAGGACCGCGGGGTCGGTCAGGTTGTGGATTTTACTGCGGAAGGCAGTTGGGTTTGGTGGAACCCTTGGGTGTGATTTTTGAACCCTAATTTATAATTGATGGACAGGAAAGTGAACTTTAAATGGGAACTTGTGCTGCGACGAGCGGCGAAGGTCGTGGATGACCATGTGGATGACTCTAGTGAATCTAGTCAGGATTATGGGATTCGATCCACGGGTACGATTATGAGATAAAATATGGAATTCCGTGTTGGATCGAATAATAGTGTGAGGTGTGAATACGGATCTTGACAGCGATGACTGTTGGTCGACAGTTGTGTCGAGATGACTGGTTATAGTGGGTATTTAGTGTGGTTTTAACACTTGAGGATCAGGGGACGTTCAGGGAACGTTCATTATCCTGATGTGCGGATGGTCAAATTGGGGGTACCCATAGTCGTGGGGTACGAGTGGTGATACGGGATCGTCGTTTGGCATGAACGGAGATCCAGGGTATCAACTGTGCACACAGGGTGCTAGCGTGGATGTTCGTGTGCTTGCGTGGGTGTTCGTGTGCTAGCGTGGATGTTCGTGTGCTAGCGTGGATGTTCGTGTGCTAGCGTGGATGTTCGTGTGCTAGCGTGGATGTTCGTGTGCTAGTGTGGATGTTCGTGTGCTAGTGTGGATGTATGGATGCCTGTGTGTTGAGGCAAGTGTCGGTGATACTAGCGCAGGTGTTGATGTCAGTGATTGTGATGACGATGAGCCACAAGTTGGGATGTGACTCTGTCCTGATGGACATACGATTGGTATCTGCGACTCAGTGGTGGTTGAGTCATGGACTGGATAGGATCCAGTGGAGGTTGTGGCGTGTTGGGATAAGTCCCAATAGTTATGAGATGATAAGTGATGAATGGATAAAAAGGTATGATTGAGACTTGAGGAATCTAGGGATGATGTTCCCTATGTCATGAGAATTAGTGGACTTGAGGAGTTGTTGTCAACTCCAAGATTGGTACGGTTGGGTATTGTTGATATCCCCAGAAGTACAAGGAAATTATTGGAATTGGGAATGTCGAGGAAAACCATTTGTGGTATAGATGTGGGATTTGGTGACTGTGAATCACGTGGAACCTGAGGATTGAACCTGTAAAGGTTGAGATGTGAGACGAAGGCAGTAAGGTATGAACATCCAGGAACAGTTGAGAAATTCCCGTTCGGAATCGGGGTGCGTGCATAAATGATTATTAACGGACGTGAGGTCCGAGTAATGGATTGATTTTGGACACGTGGTTGTCCAAGTGAGTTGAGGATGTGGGAAGTCCAGTGGTTGGACTTGACACCTCATTGGGAGCATGTCTATTCCCAACAGGATTGGAATCTTAGCTTCGATGAGAGTTGTGATTGTGGAGACGAGAGGAGTGCTCGTTTCCGCATCCGTGGTCGGTATGCTGAAGTCGTTGGGGGTGACTTCAGCATTCCTACTGTGGCAGATGATGATTGTTGTTGCCAGTACGTTGAGCGTGTATTGGTAGGTGGACCCATGTTTGGCCTTGGGTCATTGGACACAAGAAGTTGTGTATGATTCTAGAATTGGTGGTGAAAATCGAGGTCGTCTTTTCCACCAAGGGGAAATTTAGCGAAGGATTCAAGAGGGTGTAAGACCCTACGATCAGCTTCAGATGAATTGTTAGCTACGTAAGCATGTGTGGATCCTAGGTGGATCTGAATTGTGATGTTGTGAACTTTGGGCATGGTGACGATCTAGGATCGTGATGTTACTTGTCGGATGACGTAGTGATGGATCTGGATCGTGATCTTGATGATCCAGATAGGTGGAAAGTTTATCACTCTTACCTTGGTTTATGTGAGTCGTAATGACGGGACTGAACTTCTTTTCGGAGTGGAGTCCATATGGTTGTTACTCAGGTGAGTAGGTTTCCGAAGTGGTCGGATTTTTGTCAACCTTAGACATGTGGATATTGGGATTGGCTTCCCTATGAAGTCAATCGAGTGTTTTGGGCAGGTAACCGATAGGTTCGATTTTGGTACGTCTCAGTAAACGTGAATGAGATTTTGGGTTCTGGAATCGAATTTTTTGGTGACGATTCAGGATTCGATTTCGAAGCTCGAAAGTGGATTACCGGATTTGGGTGCGGAATGATTATTCCCATGCTAGTTTACGGAATAATGATTTCGGATTCGGATTTGGAAATGGATATTGGGTCGGAGTTTTGATCTGTCTGGTACAATATCTGACAGATGGACTCTAGAGTGTTAGAACGCGTTGGGCCACGACCTGGGTGGTTATAGGCGAATTAATGGATAGATGTACGTACAGGGTACGTTGTACGAGGATTGATACTGGTTAGGCTGAGTGGTGCCTAGTGACGGTACATGGGATGTATCAGTAGTGTGTGATTAAACGTGTTGGTAATCGGTCTGGTCCCGATATCATTTGTTGGTTGTGATTGTGTACTGGACATTGAGTACTATGCACTGGGCAGAGTTATTCTTGTTTGGGTTCAGCGATTTTATGAGCAGGTGCTCTTAGCCACAGATGGCTAGTGAACCCTAGTATGGAGATGTGTGATCATTGTTGGGCTGGCATTCAATGTGTTCCAGTTACACCACTTGATTGACTAAGTTGACGGTATACGTACACTCAGGATGAGTGAGTTGGTGGTCTGTGAAACCACGAGTAGCCTTGCGTGATGTTGTTACGCCGTGATTTTCCAGCGTCATGGTTCGCTGACGGAGTCGGCAGTTATGGACATTGAGATTAGTATATGTCGCAGGATTGGGCTTGCCCTGCGAATTGAGATCGTGTGGTTGATCTTACGCTACATTAAGGATGATGTAGTATGAGGTGTTGTCATTGATTAGTCGATGGTTGGAGCCTTACCAGGGTGGTAAAGCTTAGTGGTGAGAGTGTGACTGATGGTGTCAGCATGGACTGACAGGTGTGTTTTGGTGACTCCCAGGGGGGAGCAAACGTCTTATAGATTGATGATTGAATGGAACCGAAAAGCTGAAGGAGTCAGTTAAATGGTAAATTGACAAGGATCAGGTGATCAATTTCACTCGCGGTGTCGAGTATGGTCGGTACGGTGAGAGACCATGAAGGGACGTCTGAGTTCAGACGAGCTTTGTGTTGGTTAGTGGGTGTACAAGTGTACATAGATGTGAGACCAAATTGATTTTCCACGAGGTGGTTGTGGAATAAGGATATTGGTAATTTCGAGGACGAAATTATTTAAGGAGAGAAGGTTGTAACGACCCGTCCCGAGTATCGGGATTTAATATTATTTAATTATGATTTAGAATGACTAATCTGGGATTAGTTGAGTGAATTCGAACGAATTGTGCAAAATGACCGTTTTGCCCCTAGGCGTGGGCAAAACGTTGACTTTTAATTCGGACGGTCAAATGGACTTTGACCAATGACCGTGACGTAGCTTGGGACGTCACGAGTTCATAGACAGGTGGCACGTTCGATTCCGACATTCGTGGTGGAAGTTATGACGTTCGGAAGCCCAAGGGCATTTTCGTAATTTGGACGAAATAAGGGGAAAAATTTGTCTTTTCGATCGGGAAGGCCGATGGCCGAGGACCGAGGACCGTTAGGAAGGTCTCGATGCCCTGAGTCCGTAGACAGGCGGCACGCATCAATCGGAGCCCGAATGACCGAGTTGCGGGTCTAGATGCGTGAGGGGCATTTTGGTAATTTACTACACAATGGCAGAATCTTAATTTCACAGAGTTGTTTGAACGGTTACTGTAGCACCGTGGATGGGGAACATGGCCAGTGCACGGGAGGTTTGTTTATGGGGCAAATTGCTGGCCTAAACTATTGTATATGAATTATGGGATTGTTTATTAATGATTGTGTGATGCAAGGCTGTGTGGGACGGTGAGGTTGGCCATTAAACTATGGCTGGTGCACCTGAAAATGGAAGAAAAGCAGAGTGCTTCCCACATGTGACCAGCCTTTCCAGGGCCCAATTGAGCGGATTTGCGATGGGGAATGTGTTTAAGGGACTGAGTGAAGTGTTCTGAGATTGAGAAAGGAAGGAAATGACAGGACTCATCCCAATCCCCCCGGGATTACCGTGGAATGTGCCCTGCTCCCGTCCAACAAGGGGTGTCAGACAAGGGGTAACCAAGAGCTACTGCCCAACGGGGCATCCAGAGTGCGCAAGGATCGATGGAGGAGGTGTGCAATGTCCCAGTCTCTGCTGCAATCGCATCCGTAGTCAACCTGAAGGGCATTAAAACCAAAAGCTGTGAGTGGACAAAAACCAATAAGTTTACCCAAATACATTTATAAGACATTTATGCCCTCCAATAAAAACGTATGCATGCCACAAAAACCAGTAACCAAAACGTTTGCTCAACCGAGCCATTAGGGCCTTAGCCCAAAAACCGTTAGCCAAAAACCAAGTGTGGGAACTCAGCCCAAAACTGTGGAATACCACCACCATACATATTAAAACCATGTGGGTCACCACCCACGACCATAAATGAACATCAATTCAAAATCCAAAACCATTTAGGGTCCCCGACCCTACATACCATTTCATAACCAATAATCCATTTTTACCACATAACACATATCCAACCAATAAGCCATTTTATTCATTAATCCATATTTTACCATTACCATCACCAGCATCCCAGATGCTTAGCGTCCCAGACGCTAGACGTCCCTGACGTCATATCTCACGGTTTAATAAGCTACGCGTGCTGCCCGGGGTCTCTCCGGGTCCATATATCTGACATCCCTGATGTCTGACGTCCCTGACGTCAATCATAGCAATCCTGCTCCTGAGTCATCATACGGTCCGGCTGCTCCGTACAATGACCCCTCGCAGGCAATGCACCGTGACTTCCCCAGTGTCCCATACATCTGGAGGAGACCATCATATATCCTTGTATCCAGATGGTATATGGAAAACAGTTTTATTAAATCCTTTTATCACATCATTACAATGGGCCCTGCCCGAAATTTCCATAAAACCATGTAATTCCATTTAGGGTCCTTGACCCAAAATCACAATTATTAAATATAGGGTCCCTGACCCGAAATCACCATTATAATCCAATTGGGCCTCATGCCCGATTTTATGAACCACTGGGCCCACGGCCCGATTTGTAAACCAACTGGGCCCGCAGCCCGACTTTATAAACCCACTGGGCCCACGGCCCGAATTCACAAATCAACTGGGCCCCTGGCCAGATAACATAACTCAAATGGGTCTCAGCCCGATTTCATACCCACTGGGCCCCTGGCCCGATTTCATTAACCAACTGGGCCCTCGGCCCGATTTTCAAATGGACTCCAAGTCCGAAATTTCCAACATAATTGGGCCTCAAGCCCGAGTTCATATTTCCAATTTCAAAACCATTTCATCATATTATATCCAAGTCATAAATATGGAAAATCCATGTAAAACCGAAAACCTCGATTTACGTGCAAGCACGTAAATCGCCTCGAAATATGTGAAACCGTACAATTTACCAACAACCAAATCAACATCACACAATCACAACCATAATCCATATAAAACATTTAAGCATGCATAGAATTTATAAAACCAAAGTCCACTCACAGACCGTTTTAACGGTATGCCTCGATACGCGTGCCACCGGCCCTCCCGGGCCACACCACTATCACCGGGACTCCCAATCCTGTCCAAATCACATTAGAGGGTCACTAACCTCATCATTAACATCCTATCAAAGTCCCATAATTTTCCCCGCATTTTTACTTATTTTTAAACTTAATTTAAAACCTTCGGACATCCCGAACACTATCGAGACGGTGTCCGATCGACCCGAAACCAATCCCAAAATGTTCGTTACATTAAATAGGACAGAAGTCATGTTGACCTCACCTCGAGATCCGTGCCCACGCGCCGTCACGCGCCGCCGTGAGTGGCTGCGCGTGAAACTCACGTGCCTGCTACAGTGTCACCAGTCCAACCCGTTTGTCTGGTAAACGGGTCCAATTCACCCGCGACACAACCCGGTTCCAATCCTGTCAATTCGATCCTAATTCCTTCAATTGATCATTCCATTAGCTTCGTGTTAAGTCCAATTATAAGTCTGTAACATCAATTACACGATAACTTACCCAAATTCCATCGATTCCACGATGAACACGAAGAACACTCCGGTCACTGTTCAATCATGGGATTCCTTCAATCTCGATCGATTTCCCTAAATTGGTTCAACCAGAAGCATCATTGGACCACGAGGAACAATTCCCCCACATCAATTTCGTCGTTTGATCAGTAAATGATCACGACTCAAGTACGAACACCGTCCACTGTGCAACCATGGAGTTTCATCGATCTCATCCGGTTTCCTTCAATTGATGATCCCAGAAGCATCTTGGGATCATGAGAAATCATTTCCCCACAACAATTGAGTCAATCACAGCCCCAAACTCCACGACTCAGCCTCGATTTCTTCCTCTGTCACCAAGCTCGATCAGAGCCAAAACGGCACCAATCCTTCTCGTTTTTGATGTGGATCGACTCGTCACAACCCCAGGAAGATGTTTGTAACCTCCAATTCGATCATCACAGCCCAATTCCCAGTATTCGAATTTTCCCCCCCAATTTTCCCGAAATCCAAAATCCAAAATTCAACATCCTCACAACCCCTCGTGTTTCCCCATTAATTCAATCATCATAGTCTCCCAGTTTTCTCTCAGGAACGGCAGAGAGAGGGAGCCAATTCTCCCAGTTCATACTCTCCCCAAATCGTGCACGGTTTGAAAGAAAAACAAAGGAAAAGGAAGGAAAATGATGGATAAGGAATGATGATGTTGTAATGATGGTGTTGGGAGGGAAACATGGAGCTGGAAACAAGGGATGGGTGACACTTGTCACTCATCCGGATGTGCACAGTCAACGGTCACTATTCATTATTATATTATTATTTTAATCCCGGCCTCGGTTCGTTAGTTCGTTTCCTTGACCATAACGTCGTCGTCGGATCTCCGATTTCGGCATGCCGCCTGTCATTGGATTCGTATCGACGATACCTACGTAACGGTCCTTGGCCCTCGTCCATCGGACCTCCCGGTCAAAAAGTCAACATTTGGCCCTAAACATGCCAAATTACCAAAATACCCCTCAACTTCCGAACACCATAACTTTCTCTACGAATGTCGGAATCGAACGTGCCACCTGTCTATGAACTCGTGACGTCCCGAACTACGTCACGGTCATCGGTCAAAGTCCATTTGACCGCCCGAACAAAAAGTCAACATTTTGCCCACGACTAGGGGCAAAACGGTCATTTTGCACATTTTGTCCGATTCCGCCCTACTAACCACCGTTCAACCTCGCTAATCAAGATTAGTCACTAAACTAATCCCGGAATTCGGGACGGGTCGTTACAGAAAGGAGTGAAATTGATGTGGGATTGTTCAAAAACCCGAAACTGGTTTTTGGAGAGTTCAAATTCGAATTTCGGTTTTTAGGCCAGCCCAAGCCTAATTGTGATCTGAAATGGCTTCCTGGAACTTTACTCAGTCGATCCAGATCAAATGGGGCAAGTTTTGAAGCTCCTAGAGCCGTGGACGGACGAGGTGGACGACCGGAATATCCAAGCTTGAGTCGTGGTGATTGAGGTAACTTCATGTCCAATTAATCATGCGAATTAGTTCGTATTAATCCTAATGTGCTTACTGGAATGTTAATTTGACAATGGTTGAGGAAATGTGGAGTTACGGTGATCAACCCGTTTTGGTGATCACGGGTTGATGTCACGATTAAGGGATGGTTGGTGTTGATCATTGACACAGAACTTAAATTGATTGGTTAATGATTGTTTTAGGATCAAAAACGGAAGGAATCGAGCATGAATTGATGGTTATCTGATCGGGTTAGATCGCGGGTAATCAGACCCGTTTACCAGTCATACGGGTGAGGACGATGACTGTAGCAGTCACTGTAGCAGGCGCGTGGCTTTCACGCGCAGCCACTCAAGGCGGCGCGTGACAGCGCGTGGGCACGAATCTCAAGGTGAGGTCAACATGACTTTTGTCCTATACAATGTAACGAACATTTTAGCGTTGGTTTCGTGTCAATCGGACCCCGTTTCAATATTGTTCGGGATGTCCGAAGGTTTTAAATCCAGTTTAAAAATACTTAAAAATTCGGGAAAATTACGGGACTTTAATAGGATGTTAATGAAGAGGTTAGTGACCCTCTAATGTGATTTGAACAGGATTGGGAGTCCCGGTGATAGTGGTGTGGCCCGGGAAGGCCTATGGCAAGCGTATCGAGGCGCTCGGTTATGCGGTCTGTGAGTGGACATTGGTTTTATAAATTCGATGCATGCATAACTGCTTCATGATTGTTATAATTGTGAATTTATGATTTATTTTGGATATCGGTGAATTTATATGATTTCAGCATTTCGATGCGAGTTACGTGTTTGCACGTAAATCGAGGATTTCTGGATTTGCACCGATTTCCATAATTGTGGTTCGGATATGAGTTCATGAAACAGTTACGGATTTGATAAAGTGAATTCGGGCCAGGGGCCCAATTGATTTAAGAATTTCGGGCCAGGGGCCCCGTTGATTTAAGAAATCGGGCCAGGGGCCCAGTTGACCTATGAAATTGGGCCAGGGGCCCAGTTGATTTATATATGCAATTTCGGGTCGGGGACCCTAAAATGGAATTGAATAAATGATTTCGGATTTGATAATCAACTATTTGGACTTATGACGGTTTTATGGAAATTCGGGGCAGGGCCCTTGTGATATTTTGGAAATGAATAATAAAATGTGTTCCATAAAACCATCTCGATATGAGGATATATATATTGATCTCTTCCAAGTGTTGGGGACACTGGAGAAGTCACGGTGCATTGCCTGCGAGGGGTCATTGTACGGAGCTACCAGACCGTATAGTGATCCAGGAGCAGGATTGCTATGATTAGACGTCAAGGACGTCAGACATCGGGTATGTCAGAGATATGGACCCGGTGAGACCCCGGGCAGCACGCGTTGCTTAATACCGTGAGATATGACGTCGGGGACGTCAAGCGTCAAGGACGCTAGGCATCGGGGATGCCGGAGATGGAAAAATAATAAATGAATATTACTGGATTTATGAAATAACTCTTGGATTAACTTTTGGGATTTGAAACTATGCTTGGGTTTCCGGGCTAAGGCCCTAATGGTTATTTCTAAATAAATTTGTGATTATTGGCTTTTGGTGCATGCATATGTTTTTACTGAGGGGCATAAATGTCTTTATAAATATTTTAAACAGACTTTTTTATTTTTGTCCACTCACAGCTTTTGTTTTTATTGCCCTTCAGGTTGATTCCGGAAGCGACTGCAGCAGAGACTGGGACGTCGCACACCTCCTCCATCGATCCTTGTGCACTCTGGAAGCCCGTTTGGGCAGTGGCAATAGGTTATCCCTTGTCTGACACCTCTTGTCAGACGGGAGCATGACACATTCCATGGTAATCCCGGGGGGATTGGGATGGGTCGTGTCAAGTGGTATCAGAGCCAGGTTTTGCTCTTTTGTGCGCGAAGGTCGAGGGTGTGTTGTATCTTTGGGCTGCTGTTCCGTTGTCAACCTAATAGATAGTTTTGGGTTTGGGTAGTGGATAGAGTGTGTTTGGCCGATACGCCGTGCGTTAACGTGATTCAACCCAAGTGGGGTTGTTTGTGATTATATGGTAATGTGGGACCGTCGGTTCGGTCATGTGATGATGGATTGTTGTGCTACTGGGCACAGCTGGGTTCAGGGAACCCAATTTGAATAATGATATGGAAATGCGAAACTCAGTTGAGTAATGGTCTAAAATATGGACCCTGGTAGTGATGGCTATTGTACGGGGTGTTGGTGCATCGAATTTAGCCGATGACCTTCGTGGTGTAACCCACGATGGTACCCACGTTGAGTTGATGATTGGATAGGAATTGACGTCTATACGATGTCAGGACCGTGGGGTCGGTCAGGTTGTGGATTTTACTGCGGAAGGCAGTTGGGTTCGGTGGAACCCTTGGGTGTGATTTTGGAACCCTAATTTAAAAACGATGAATTGAACCCTCCATATTGATTATATGGTCTCCTCCATCGTCGACCTGGAGAGTCACGATCCACAGAACAAAGTGGGTATCCCCATAGGGATCCCGTTCCAGGAGTGGTGGTTACTTTTATGATATGGTCCCGGACCAGATTCTGGAGAGATATGTGGACTATATCCAGAGAGAGAGCTCGAACTAGATCCAGAGATTGAGCCTCCCAAATGGAGATTCCTGGGAGAATACTCGGAGTGAGACCCCGAGTAGTGTGCACACTAGTATAGATATGATTAATCGTGACATATATCGGGGATATGTTCCCTAGGGGATGTGTGCCCCGAGTTGGCATCTTCTCGGAAGTGCCGTGGATGGGTTATACGTACTTCGATACGTATATGGTTTATGGAAAGTGAATTGGGGGCAGAGACCCCGTGTTTTATGAGGTTTTATGGAAAAGTAATTGAGGGCGAAGACCCTATGTTTTATGATTAGAAAATGATTTGGGGTTGCAACCCCGTATACGAGATTTGAGGGCAGAGACCCTATGTTTTATGATTAGAAAGTGATTTGGGGATGCGACCCCGTATACGAGATTTGAGGGCGAAGACCCTGTGTTTTATAAGTTAGAAAGTGATTTGGGGCAGAGACCCCGTATGGTATGTTTTGGTATTTCACTGAGAAAGGTTTCGGGCTGAGACCCATGTGATGTGATTTGGGCTGAGTCCCTATTGATTTGATTTACGGGTTGTTTTGTAATTTCGGGTCGGGGACCCAAATGGATTTATGGTTCATGACGGTTTATGGGAACCGGGCATGAACCCTTGAATGATTTTGAGATTATGTTTGATAAATTGGATGATTTTATGAAGGTTTTACTAAACGGTTTTTGGAATGCAGGCGTATGTATTTAAGAAGGGCATAAATGTCTTTGTACGAAAATGTTTTAAAGGAAATGATTGTTTTTGTCCACTCATGACTTTTTGTGTTTTAATGTCCTTCAGGTTGATCGTGGATGCGGGCTGTAGCAAAGACGCGACATCACTCCCCTCCTCCTACGATCCTGACACACTCTGATAGCCCCGACGAGGGCTAGAGATGGAATTTTCCCTGGTCTGACACTTCGTGTCAGACTGGATCAGGCGGGTTCCACGTTAATCCCGGGGGATTTGGGACAGGTCCTGACACACAGGGCCTCTGCCCTCAAATCACTTTTTGTACCACATACGTACGTATACGTATAACCCATCCTAGGCATTTCCAGAGAAGATGCCAACTCGGGGCACACAGCCCCTAGGGAACACATCCCCGATATAGTCACGATGTCATATCTATCAAGTGTGCACACTACTCGGGGTCTCACTATGAGTCTTCTCCCAGGAGTCTCCATCTGGGAGGCTCAATCACTGGATTTAGTCCGAGCTCTCTCTCTGGATCTAGTCCACACATCTCTCCGGAATCTGGTCCGGGACCACATCATATCTAGTAACCACCACTACTGGAACGGGATCCCTATTGTAACAACCCGTACCTTCAAGAAGGGTAAAAACGTAATTTTGTAAAAATTTTGTAAAAAAATGATGATTTTGCCCTTGTGAATAGTAGGCTAAAAGTTGACTTTTTGAATTACCGATTGGATGAGTGTTGACCCTTGATCGTGACGTAGTTTAGGACGTCACGAGTCCATAGACAGGTGGCAGGTTCGATTCGGACAATCGGAGGAAAAGTTATGACGTTCGATGATTGAGGGCGTTACCGTAAATTTGATTAAATGAGGAAAATGTTGACTATTTGGAGGACTTGTGATTTTCACGTAGACCGAGGACCGTTAGAGAGGTCTCGACGTCCTGAGTACAACGACAGGCGGCACGCTGTCATCGGACGTCGGACGAAACATTTACGGGTCTGGAAAGTGTGAAGGTAAAATGGTAATTTGTGCAGGAGGGGCATTTTGGTCTTTTCCATCAGCCCAATCAGATAAGGGCAAGTGGCAGGGATATTTTGTGCTGAACCATGGGTGATGGACACGTGGGGGACACTGGATGGTTCCAGGGAGTTCTAAAGTGTGCACGGCCACACTTTGCACGTTTTCAAACCGTGCATTTGTTCGAACACACAGAGAAACAGAGGGGAGAAATTGGAGAGAGTTCGATCGATTCAGTGCAAGAGTGAGTGAAGAGTGAACTGAGAGAGTAACAGAGAGGCAAGGCGGAGCTGGCGATCGTGTTTTGGTGGAGGAATCGTGCCCGGAGACACGGTGGTGGTGCGGCGGAGTTCTGAGGAAAACAGGGAGATTGTGAGACAGGGGCGGCAGTTGTGCCGTGTGGTGGACCAAACCAAGGCGGTAGGAGGTTCAGGTGACTGCAGGGAGTCCAACGAGCACGGTGGCACGCGGCGGTGCGCACGACGGAGCCTGAATCGAAGGGTAAGCCCACTTCCTCTGTTTTTCCCGTGAGTTTCAATTCAAAAGTCGTGGAGTTGGGGTTAGAGTCGAGGGATTTGGAGGTCAGGGTGAGGTTCAGGAAGGTCCTAGGAGTCGACTAGGATAGTCGCCGTGACGGGGGAGGACCTGGGCGGCCGGCGGCCAAAACAGGGGCCACGGGCCGTCTGCTTCGAAGCCGTGAACGGTGGTTTTTAGGCCGTGACTGTTCGAAGTAGGGACATGGGAAGGTTGCTAGGGACTGGACGATGAGAGTAGGATTGGTTGGGACTGGATTGGTGGCTGAACGTAGGAGAACCGGTCACGCCGGTTCAACTGTGTTGAACCGGGTGGCTCGAGGAAGGAGAAGCACTGTAGCAGGCGCGTGAGGCCCACGCTCAGCCACTTTGGGCGGCGCGTGGAGGCGCGTAGGGAGGATTCCGGACATGCTTCCAACATGGTTTTGGTTCTAAATGTCCTAAGGAGTTCATTGGTATGGTTTTCGGGTGAATCGGACGATGTTAGGAGGTTGTTCGGGAATCCGGACGGTTTAGGGTCTAGGATTAAAATATTATTAAATTCCCGAAAAACTGGGAAAATTAGGGTTAGTATCCTTGATGTGTTTGTGACCCTATTTGGTGCATATTGACAGGACGGGAGGCACCCGAGACGGTCGAGGAGCGCACGGAACGCGATTGACTCGTTCTGATTTGTGAGTAGACTTCTTCTTTTCATTCGAGCATGCCTAACTGTTTTTATTAATGATTTATGATATTAAACGTGTTTTATGCTTCTTGCTGATAATTATATGTGGTTGATATATTTGCATGTTTTTCGAGACATTTCCGGGATTTTACACGTTTTACGAGAAAAGCTGATTTTCGGATTTTGATGCCAGATTTGCGATTTTAACCTATAAATGTTTCCTGATGATGATAAATGGGTTATGAAATATGATTTGTGATTTCCTGTGGTTTTTGATATAAAAATGGATTTCCGGATTTGGGTTCGGAATGTCGGTTCTGAACGCCGGAAGGGCTTCGAACCGGGGATTTCGAATTCGAGTTTGGCGAGGGATTTCGAATTGGTTTTACACTGAATTCGGATGGGATTTGCTGGATCTAGATGTGGGTTTAAAGACCCGGATATTGATTGACGGGGGACGGGCCCGGATTGAGTTTAAAGACTCGGATATTTCCAATATTACCCCCATAGGCCTATTGAGTTTAAAGACTCGGGAGTTTAAAGACTCGGACTTATATATGAGGCCTGGTTGAGTTTAAAGACTCGGATAGGTCCAGCAGGTTTGATCGGAAATGGTGATTTGATGTTCCTAGTTTATGCTATGGTTTTCTGATGCACATGCTATGAGTTCTGTATCCGTTTTATAGTGTTTCTGTTTCTTATGATGTTTCCTGTTATGATTTTCTAATCCTTAGTTGGGCATGCATGTTTTTCAAAACGGAGGGAACAAATATTATGGGTTTTTCTTATCTTTGATTTGATGATAAACTGATTTTCAAACTTTTACTTATTCTAGTCCACTCATACTTTTGGTTTAAATTTTCCATCCAGGTCGTGGTGATAGCGCTGGGGTGAACGTTGAGGAAGATATCGAGGCATAGAGCTTACGACGTTCTTCCGCTGCGAGATCAGCATTGTAGGATTTTTGTGCCCATTTTGTAGAACTATGCTCTGACTGGCAGTTGTGTATATATTTACTCCTTCGTCTGATAATTATGCTTATAGTGGTATTAAGGTTATTTTGGTACTTTAAGTGTGATGGTCAGACGGGAGCAGGGTTCGTCCCGGGTATCGAGGTGATATTTGGGACGGGTCCTGACAATTGGTATCAGAGCATAGGTTTGTCGGTTTGTGTCGGATCTAGGTTGTTTTACTAACTCTATGCCTCTTTCAGCATTCGTACGATCGATCATGCCTCCGAGACGTGAACCCCCTCCACGACCTGAAGATGAAGCAGCGAGAAGGACTGAGAGCGCTTCGATTGAGCGAGCCCAGCGACTTGGGGCTACTACTTTCAGCGGTGGGGCAGACCCAGAGGAAGCTCACCGATGGATCACCCGGCTCGAGCGTATTTTTGGGGTGATGCATTGTCCTCCAGAGGACCGGGTCTTGTTGGCTACGTTTCTGCTGGATGGAGAAGCGTATGAGTGGTGGTATACGCTGGAGTTGTCCGGCTGGGATACACATACGGTGACGTGGGAGACGTTCCGGGAGCGGTTTCTAGATCAGTATTATCCCCGTTCTTTCTGGGATGCCAAGGAGGCAGAATTTCTTCAGTTAAAACAAGGGAACATGACGGTCGCCGAGTATGAGCAGAGATTTCAGATGCTATCCCGATTTGCTCCTGCATTTGTGGCAACCGAGGCAGAGAAGTGCCGCCGGTTCGAGTTGGGCCTTCGAGGAGAGATTAGAGCCATAGTGACAGCCGGCTCATTTGCTACATTCCGGGAGTTGTCTGATGCTGCTGTCAGGGTGGATGTCAGGACCCGTCCCAAATATCACCTCGATACCCGGGATGAACCCTGCTCCCGTCTGACAATCACACTTACAGTACCAAAACATGACCTTAATACAACTATAAGCATAACTATCAGACGAAGGAGTAAATATATACAACAGTAAGCCAGAGCATAGTTCTACAAAATGGGCATCAAAAATCCTACAAGTCTAAGTCCGCAACGGAAGAACGTCGGAAGCTCTATGCCTCAATATCTGCCTCAACGTTCACCCCAGCGCTATCACCTCGACCTGGAGGGAATTTGAAAAAAAAGGTGTGAGTGGACCAAAAGGAATAAAAACTTTAAAACCGTTTACCATCAACTCAAAGTAAAGAAATATAATCATTTGTTCCCTCCGGTTTAAAACCAGGCATGCCAATGAAGTATTAGAAAAGTCATAATATGAAACATCATAAGAAACAGAAACACTATAAACACCATAAGAAACAGATACACTATAAAACTGGGATAGAAACCAGAGCATAAACATCAAAACATTTTTTCCGATCAAACCTGCTGGACCTATCCGAGTCTTTAAACTCAACCAGGCCTCACATATATATATATCCGAGTCTTTAAACTCCCGAGTCTTTAAACTCAATAGGCCTATGGGGGTAACATCGTAATATCCGAGTCTTTAAACTCAATCCGGGCCCGTCCCCCGTCAATCAATATCCGGGTCTTTAAACCCATATCCAGATCCAGCAAATCCAATCCATATCAGTGTAAACCCATTCTGAAACCCATCACCAAACTCGAATTCGGAATCCCTAGTTCGAAGCCCTTCCGGCGTTCAGAACCGACATTCCGAACCCAAGTCCGAAAAAAAATCCATGTTCATAACAAAACCATAGGAAAATCCCAAATCATATTCCTCAACAACGTTTTTAGGTTGAATTTCTGAATTATAGCATCAAAATCTGAAAACCAGCTTTTTCTCGAAAAACGTGCAAAATCCCAAAAACATCTCGAAAAGCGTGCAAACATCTCAATCACATATAAACACATATAAAAAAACATAAAACATAAATCAAAACAGTTAGGCATGCTCGGAAGTAAGAAAGAGTCCACTCACAGTTCAGAGCAAGTCACTCGCGCTCCGTGCGCTCCTCAACCGTCTCTGGTGTCTCCCGTCCTGTCAATGGATACCAAATAGGGTCACAATTATATCACGGATACCTTCCCTATTTTCCCCAATTTTTCGGGAATTTAATCATATTTTAATCCTAAACCCTAAACCGTACGGATTCCCGAACCATCCCGTAACACCGTCCGATTAACCCGAAAACTATACCATTGGATTCCTTAGGACATTTAGAACCAAAACCATGTTGGAAGCTTGGTCGGAATCATCACCACGCGCCTCCACGCGCCGCCCAAAGTGGCTGCGCGTGGGCCTCACGCGCCTACTACAGTGCCACCGTCTTCCTCGAGTCACCCGGTTCAACACAGTTGAACCGGCGTGAACGGTTCTCTGTAATCCGACCACCATTTCGGTTCAATCCAATCCTAACCTCTTCGTCCCGTCCTAAGCAACCTGACCATATCCTAACCTCGAAGAATCACGGCCGGAAACCCGCCGTTCACGGCCGCGAAACAGACGGCCCGCAGCCCCTGTTTTCCTTCCCGGCCGTCCACTGCTTCCCCCTTCACGGTGGCGATACCAGCACCTTCCTAGGACCCTACTTAGTCCTACCCAACTCACAGAATCCGTCGATTCATCCCCGAAGTCCACGACTTCAAGTTTGAAGTCACGGCCAAAAACAGAGTACTGGGTACTCGCCGTCGACTGAGCCCCGCCGTGTACGCCCCCGTCACGGCAGCCATCACAAACCAATCCTAAGACCTCCCTGAACATCACCCTGACCTCCTAATCCCTCGACTCTAAGCCCAACTCCACGACTTTGCATTTGAAAAATCACGGGAAACAGAGTAAAGAGACTTACCCTGCGATTCAGTCTCCGCCGTGAGCACCGCCGCCTACCACGGTGTTTGTTGGACACCCTGCAACCCCTTGGACCTCCTATAGCCTTGGTTTGCCTCACCACACGGCACAACAGTCTCCACGAGCTCACGGCCTCCCCGTTTTCACAGAAGCTTAGCTGCACCGCCACAGTGCCGCCGTGCACGGTTTCCGTCCAATAGCACCACCACCAACTCACCGTAAGCTCCCTGTCACTCTCTCAGTTCACCAAAACCGCACTCACCCCTTGAATAGATCACCGTCTCCCCAAGTTCTTCTCTCTGTTTTCTGCGCACACAAGGTTTGCACGGTTTCAAAATGGACCAAGTGTGGCCGTGCACACTTTAGACCTTTGTGGAACAATCCAGCACCCCCACGTGTCCACAATCCTATGGACAAGCAGAAAAATATCCCAATCCCCTTTGCCACTTGTCATCATCTGCTTTGCTGATAGGAAATGACCAAAATACCCCTTGTATAATTAATTACCGTTTTTCCCTCGACCGTTCTAGACCTGTAACTTTTCCGTCCGACGTCCGATGACAGCGTGCCGCCTGTCGTTGTACTCAGGACGTCGAGACCTACCTAACGGTCCTCGGTCTACGTGAAAATTATTAAGTTACCAAAAAGTCAACATTTTCCTCATTAAATCGAAATTACGATAACGCCCTCAATCTTCCGTACCTCATAACTTTTTCTCAGATTGTCCGAATCGAACCTGCCACCTGTCTATGGACTCGTGACGTCCTAAACTACGTCACGGTCAAGGGCTAACACTCAACCAATCGATAGTACCAAAAGTCAACTTTTCGTCTACTAGTCACAAGGGCAAAATCGTCCTTTTTTTACAAAACTTCGCACAAATTACATTTTTACCCTTCCCGTAGGTACGGGTTGTTACAATCTACCCCCCTAAAAAGAATTTCGTCCCCGAAATTCAGTGAAATAAATGAGGGTACTGTTCCCGCATCAAGGCCTCGGGTTCCCAAGTAGCTTCTTCGACCTGATGATTTCTCCACAATACCTTCACTAAGGGAACCGTCTTCCTTCGCAAAACTTTATCCTTCCGATCCAAGATTGCAACAGGTTGCTCTTCGAAACTCAAGTCTTCCCTCAGTTCCACTGGTTGTGCTTCCAAAACATGCGAATCATCTCGAATATATTTCCGAAGCATAGAAACATGAAAGACATTATGTACCTTTTCCAAATCTGCTGGTAAGGCCAAACGATAGGCTACAGGACCAATCCGCTCCAAGATCTCATACGGTCCAATGTAACGAGGACTCAACTTCCCTCGTCTGCCAAATCGTACAATTCCTTTCTAAGGAGATAGCTTCAAGAAAACCCAGTCTCCAACAGCAAACTCCAAATCCCTGATCCTACGATCAGCGTAGCTCTTTTGGCGGTCCTGCGCTGCCTTCAATCGATCCCTAATCAATACCACTTTTTCCTGAGTAAGCTCCACCAGCTCAGAAGTAGTCAACCTCCTCTCACCAACTTCAGTCCAACACAATGGAGTTCGACACTGCCGCCCATACAAAGCCTCGTAAGGAGCCATCCCAATGCTCTCCTGATAACTGTTATTGTAGGCGAACTCCATCAAAGGCAGATGTGATTCCCAAGTACCCTGAAACTGAAGCACACAAGCTCGCATCATGTCCTCGAGAATCTGGATAGTCCGCTCAGACTGCCCATCTGTCTGAGGATGAAAAGCAGTACTGAAGTGTAATTTAGTCCCAAAAGCTTCCTGTAAGCTCTGCCAAAATCGAGAAGTGAATCTCGGATCTCTGTCAGATACTATCGACTCCGGAGTCCCATGTAACCGAATAATCTCATTTATAAACAACTGTGCAAACTGTTCCAACCTGAAGTTCTCCCGTACTGGCAAGAAATGAGCAGACTTCGTAAGTCGATCCACAATAACCCACACACCATCGTGTCCCTTCGGTGTTCTCGGAAGCTTGAACACAAAATCCATAGTCAGGTGATCCCATTTCCACTCGGGAATCGGCAAAGGTTGCATTGCTCCATAAGGTCTCTGCCGTTCGGCTTTTACCTGTTGACAAATCAAGCATCTACTGACATACTCTGCAATTTCACGTTTCATCCCTGACCACCAGTAATGCTCTCGAAGTGTACGATACATCTTGGTCCCACCAGGATGCATCGCATAAGCTGAACAGTGAGCCTCATCCAGTATCACCTTCTTCAAAGCTTTATCCTCAGGTACACACAACCGTCCATTCTTAACCAAGGCTCCATCCTCACGAATCTCAAAATCCTGTCTCTCTCCACCCTCGACCTCAATCCGAATGATGCCAAGAATAGGATCCTCAAACTGAGCATCAATCACCTGATCAATCAAAACAGGTCGCACATGGAAACTTGCTAGGAGTGCTCCCTGATCATCCACAGTCAACTCTACTCCCAACCTACGGAGCTCAACCAGCAAAGGTAACCATACTGTCCTCAGATGCGACAAAGAACCAGCGGACTTCCTGCTCAGAGCATCGGCTACCACATTAGCCTTCCCTGGATGATACTCAATAGTACAGTCGTAGTCCTTAAGCAACTCCAACCAATGGCGCTGTCTGAGGTTCAATTCCTTTTGAGTGAATAAATACTTCAAACTCTTATGGTCCGTGAAAATCCTGCACCTCTCACCGTACAAGTAATGTCGCCAAATCTTCAACACATGAACCACCGCAGCCAGTTCCAAGTCATGTGTAGGGTAGTTCACCTCATGGGGTTTCAATTGTCGGGAAGCATAAGCAATCACTTTCCCGTGCTGCATCAAGACACAACCCAAACCTTGTAATGAAGCATCACTGTACACCTCGAACTCCCCACTATCATCTGGAAGGGCCAACACAGGAGCAGATGTCAACCGCCTTTTAAGCTCCTGGAAACTCTGTTCACATTTATCGTCCCACTCAAACCGAACTCCCTTCCGTGTCAACCTCGTCAATGGTGCTGCAAGAATAGAAAAGCCCTCAATAAAACGTCGGTAATACCCTACCAAACCCAGAAAACTCCGAATTTCCGTTACCGTCTTAGGCTGTTCCCACTTCGCTACCGCCTCAACCTTCTGAGGATCTACTCTGATGCCCTCGGCCGAAATCACATGACCAAGAAATCCGACACTGGTCAACCAGAACTGACACTTACTGAGCTTTGCATACAACTGATGCTCCCTCAACGTTTTAAGCACGATCCTCAGGTGTTTCTCATGCGCCTTCGCACTCTTCGAATATACCAAGATGTCATCAATGAAGACAATCACAAAACGATCCAAGTATGGCCGGAACACTCGGTTCATAAGATCCATAAAAGCTGCTGGGGCATTAGTCAAACCAAAAGGCATCACCACAAACTCATAGTGACCGTACCTGGTCCGGAAAGCTGTCTTCGGTATATCCTCCTCTTTAACCCTTAACTGATGATAACCGGAGCGAAGATCAATCTTCGAGAAATACTGTGCTCCCTTGAGCTGGTCAAACAAATCATCAATCTGGGGTAGGGGGTACTTATTCCGAATAGTTACCTTATTCAGTTGCCTGTAATCCACACACAATCTCAATCCTCCATCCTTTTTCTTGACAAACAAAACAGGTGCTCCCCAAGGTGACATACTCGGTCGAATAAATCCTATATCGACCAACTCTTGCAACTGGGCCTTAAGTTCCCTCAATTCTGCAGGTGCCATACGGTAAGGAGTCTGGGAAATAGGCTGTGTACCTGGTAGAAGCTCAATCGTAAACTCAAGATCTCGGTGTGGGGGTAGTCCTGGCAACTCCTCGGGAAAAACATCGAGAAACTCTCGTACCACTGGTATATCCTCCGCCCTCACTGGCGTAGCACGCGTATCCACCACATGAGCTAAGTAACCCTGGCACCCCTTACGTAACAATTTACTAGCCTCGAGTGCCGAAATAACTCCCGTAGGAAGTGCACGCTGATCCCCCTGAAACGTAGTCTCTGATAATCCGGGACTCCGAAAAGTCACTCTCCTATCGAAACATTCGATAGAAGCATGATGTCTCGTCAACCAGTCCATACCCAAGATCACATCAAAGTCCCGTAAATCCAAGAGTAACAAATCTGCCAGTAACTCCACCTGGCCTACCATCACCAGACACTCTCTCAAAACCTGAGTCACTACCAACATCTCCCCGGTAGGTGTACTCACGCCTAACGCACAATCCAAAGTAGACACCTCCCTCTCCTTAACCAAACCACAACTCCGAGCTATAAATGAATGGGTAGCCCCGGGATCTATCAAAGCAAAAACAGTATGACCATGTATGGTGAGTGTACCTGTCACCACTCCCAGTGCTGATCTCGCCTCCTGCTGAGTCATCGCAAAAACCCGCGCCTGAGGTCCTGATGACCTGCCGCGCCCTCTAGCACTGCTCGTGGCACCACCGCCACCCCTAGGGCCTGCCGCCCCTGACACTGAAGCAGTACTCCGCCCGGGTTCTGCTGCACCTCTGCCTGCTCCACCCTCCGGAGCTAACAATGGGCACTCCCGATGGAAATGTCCTCGCTCTCCACAATAGAAGCAAGTGTCCCTACCGGGTCCACCGGTATGCCTCCCTGTAGAAGCCACTGAAGTCGCACTCGCCTGAGGGGTCGGCTGTGACCTAGCTCCTCGAAATCCCGAGCCCTGAAAACTGCCTGGTCTGCCAAACCGGGCTCCACCAGCCGATAATGATCCACCAAAATTACCCCGTTTCGGGGGCCTCTGACTCGATGCTCCTGGAAATGACTGCTCTCGGCGTCGAACACTGCCCGAATACTGTGGTCGAGCAGGTAAACTGGCCTCCACCCTGACAGCAGCATCAGACAACTCTCGGAATGTAGCAAAAGAGCCGGCTGTCACTATGGCCCTGATCTCTCCCCGGAGGCCCAACTCAAACCGGCGGCACTTCTCCGCCTCAGTCGCCACAAATGCAGGAGCAAAACGAGATAGCATCTGGAACCTCTGCTCATACTCAGCAACTGTCAAGTTCCCTTGCTTCAAGTGAAGGAATTCAGCTTCCTTCGCATCCCTGAAAGAACGGGGATAGTACTGATCTAGAAACCGCTCCCGGAAAGTCTCCCAAGTCACGGTATGTGCATCCCAGCCGGACAGTTCCAGCGAGTACCACCACTCGTAGGCAGCTCCATCCAACAGAAAAGTAGCTAACAATACCCGATCCTCGGGAGGACAGTGCATCACCCCAAAAATACGTTCTAATCGGGTGATCCATCGGTGAGCTTCCTCGGGATCAGCCCCACCGCTGAACGTAGTAGCCCCAAGCCTCTGGGCTCTCTCAATCGAAGCGCTCTCAGTCCCTCTCGCCGCTTCATCTTCAGGTCGTGGAGGGGGTTCACGTCTCGGAGGCATGATCAATCGTACGCTGAAAGAGGCATAGAGTTAGTATAACAACCTAGACCCAACACAAATTGACACAACCTATGCTCTGATACCAATTGTCAGGACCCGTCCCAAATATCACCTCGATACCCGGGATGAACCCTGCTCCCGTCTGACAATCACACTTACAGTACCAAAACATGACCTTAATACAACTATAAGCATAACTATCAGACGAAGGAGTAAATATATACAACAGTAAGCCAGAGCATAGTTCTACAAAATGGGCATCAAAAGTCCTACAAGTCTAAGTCCGCAACGGAAGAACGTCGGAAGCTCTATGCCTCAATATCTGCCTCAACGTTCACCCCAGCGCTATCACCACGACCTGGAGGGAATTTGAAAAAAAAGGTGTGAGTGGACCAAAAGGAATAAAAACTTTAAAACCGTTTACCATCAACTCAAAGTAAAGAAATATAATCATTTGTTCCCTCCGGTTTAAAACCAGGCATGCCAATGAAGTATTAGAAAAGTCATAATATGAAACATCATAAGAAACAGAAACACTATAAACACCATAAGAAACAGATACACTATAAAACTGGGATAGAAACCAGAGCATAAACATCAAAACATTTTTTCCGATCAAACCTGCTGGACCTATCCGAGTCTTTAAACTCAACCAGGCCTCACATATATATATATCCGAGTCTTTAAACTCCCGAGTCTTTAAACTCAATAGGCCTATGGGGGTAACATCGTAATATCCGAGTCTTTAAACTCAATCCGGGCCCGTCCCCCGTCAATCAATATCCGGGTCTTTAAACCCATATCCAGATCCAGCAAATCCAATCCATATCAGTGTAAACCCATTCTGAAACCCATCACCAAACTCGAATTCGGAATCCCTAGTTCGAAGCCCTTCCGGCGTTCAGAACCGACATTCCGAACCCAAGTCCGAAAAAAAATCCATGTTCATAACAAAACCATAGGAAAATCCCAAATCATATTCCTCAACAACGTTTTTAGGTTGAATTTCTGAATTATAGCATCAAAATCTGAAAACCAGCTTTTTCTCGAAAAACGTGCAAAATCCCAAAAACATCTCGAAAAGCGTGCAAACATCTCAATCACATATAAACACATATAAAAAAACATAAAACATAAATCAAAACAGTTAGGCATGCTCGGAAGTAAGAAAGAGTCCACTCACAGTTCAGAGCAAGTCACTCGCGCTCCGTGCGCTCCTCAACCGTCTCTGGTGTCTCCCGTCCTGTCAATGGATACCAAATAGGGTCACAATTATATCACGGATACCTTCCCTATTTTCCCCAATTTTTCGGGAATTTAATCATATTTTAATCCTAAACCCTAAACCGTACGGATTCCCGAACCATCCCGTAACACCGTCCGATTAACCCGAAAACTATACCATTGGATT
This sequence comes from Prinsepia uniflora, assembly GCA_032719365.1. NCBI lineage: Eukaryota > Viridiplantae > Streptophyta > Magnoliopsida > Rosales > Rosaceae > Prinsepia > Prinsepia uniflora. The sequence continues at coordinate 15,000,876 of CM064872.1, forward strand.
CCTTAGGAAATTTAGAACCAAAACCATGTTGGAAGCTTGGCCGGAATCATCACCACGCGCCTCCACGCGCCGCCCAAAGTGGCTGCGCGTGGGCCTCACGCGCCTGCTACAGTGCCACCGTCTTCCTCGAGTCACCCGGTTCAACACAGTTGAACCGGCGTGAACGGTTCTCTGTAATCCGACCACCATTTCGGTTCAATCCAATCCTAACCTCTTCGTCCCGTCCTAAGCAACCTGACCATATCCTAACCTCGAAGAATCACGGCCGGAAACCCGCCGTTCACGGCCGCGAAACAGACGGCCCGCAGCCCCTGTTTTCCTTCCCGGCCGTCCACTGCTTCCCCCTTCACGGTGGTGATACCAGCACCTTCCTAGGACCCTACTTAGTCCTACCCAACTCACAGAATCCGTCGATTCATCCCCGAAGTCCACGACTTCAAGTTTGAAGTCACGGCCAAAAACAGAGTACTGGGTACTCGCCGTCGACTGAGCCCCGCCGTGTACGCCCCCGTCACGGCAGCCATCACAAACCAATCCTAAGACCTCCCTGAACATCACCCTGACCTCCTAATCCCTCGACTCTAAGCCCAACTCCACGACTTTGCATTTGAAAAATCACGGGAAACAGAGTAAAGAGACGTACCCTGCGATTCAGTCTCCGCCGTGAGCACCGCCGCCTACCACGGTGTTTGTTGGACACCCTGCAACCCCTTGGACCTCCTATAGCCTTGGTTTGCCTCACCACACGGCACAACAGCCTCCACGAGCTCACGGCCTCCCCGTTTTCACAGAAGCTTAGCTGCACCGCCACAGTGCCGCCGTGCACGGTTTCCGTCCAATAGCACCACCACCAACTCACCGTAAGCTCCCTGTCACTCTCTCAGTTCACCAAAACCGCACTCACCCCTTGAATCGATCACCGTCTCCCCAAGTTCTTCTCTCTGTTTTCTGCGCACACAAGGTTTGCACGGTTTCAAAATGGACCAAGTGTGGTCGTGCACACTTTAGACCTTTGTGGAACAATCCAGCACCCCCACGTGTCCACAATCCTATGGACAAGCAGAAAAATATCCCAATCCCCTTTGCCACTTGTCATCATCTGCTTTGCTGATAGGAAATGACCAAAATACCCCTTGTATAATTAATTACCGTTTTTCCCTCGACCGTTCTAGACCTGTAACTTTTCCGTCCGACGTCCGATGACAGCGTGCCGCCTGTCGTTGTACTCAGGACGTCGAGACCTACCTAACGGTCCTCGGTCTACGTGAAAATTATTAAGTTACCAAAAAGTCAACATTTTCCTCATTAAATCGAAATTACGATAACGCCCTCAATCTTCCGTACCTCATAACTTTTTCTCAGATTGTCCGAATCGAACCTGCCACCTGTCTATGGACTCGTGACGTCCTAAACTACGTCACGGTCAAGGGCTAACACTCAACCAATCGATAGTACCAAAAGTCAACTTTTCGTCTACTAGTCACAAGGGCAAAATCGTCCTTTTTTTACAAAACTTCGCACAAATTACATTTTTACCCTTCCCGTAGGTACGGGTTGTTACAGTGGAGGCCAGTTTGCCTGCTAGGCCACAGTACTCGGGTAGTGTTCGACGCCGAGAGCATTCATTTCTGGGAGCATCGAGTTAGAGGACCTTGAAGCGGGGTAATTTTGGTGGTTCGTCATCGGCTGGTGGAGCCCGGTATGGTAGACCCGGTAGTTTTCAGGGCTCTGGATTTCGGGGAGCCAGGGCACAGCCGACTCCTCAGGCGAGTGCGACATCAGTTGCTTCTACTGGGAGGCAGACCGGTGGACCTGGTAGGGATGCTTGCTACTATTGTGGAGAGCGAGGACACTTTAGGAGGGAGTGCCTATTGTTAGTTCAGGAGGGTGGAGCAGGTAGAGGTGCAGCAAAACCCGGGCGGAGTACTGCTTCAGTGTCAGGGGCAGCAGGCCCTAGGGATGGCGGTGGTGCCACGAGTAGTTCTAGGGGGCGCGGTAGGTCATCGGGACTTCAGGCGCGAGTTTTTGCTATGATCCTGTAGGAGGCCAGATCAGCACCGGGAGTGGTGACAGGTACACTCACCATACTTGGTCACACTATTTTTGCTTTGATAGATCCCGGGGAGACCCATTCCTTTATAGCTCGGAGTTGTAGTTTGGTGACGGAGAGGGAGGTGTCTACTTTGGATTGTGCTTTAGGGGTGAGTACACCTATTGGGGAGGTGTTGGTATTGGCGGATTTGTTACTATTGGATCTACGGGACTTTGATGTTATTTTGGGTATGGACTGGTTGACGAGAAACATCTGAGGATAGTGCTTGAGACCTTGAGAGAGCATCAGTTGTATGCGAAGTTGAGTAAGTGTCAGTTTTGGTTGACCAGTGTTGGATTTTTAGGTCATGTGATTTCAGCCGAGGGCATCAAAGTGGATCCTAAGAAGGTTGAGGCGAAATGGGAACAGCCCAAGATGGTAACAGAAATCAGGAGTTTTCTGGGTTTAGTAGGTTATTATCGGCGTTTTATTGAGGGTTTCTCTATTCTTGCTGCACCGTTGACAAGGTTGACTCGTAAAGGCGTTCGGTTTTGAGTGGGATGAGAAATGTGAACAGAGTTTCCAGGAGCTTAAAAGGCGGTTGACATCTGCTCCTGTGTTAGCCCTTCCAGACGACAGTGGGGAGTTCGAGGTGTATAGTGACGCTTCTCTACAAGGTTTGGGTTGTGTCTTGATGCAGCACGGGAAAGTGATTACTTATGCTTCCCGACAATTGAAACCCCATGAGATGAACTACCCTACACATGACTTGGAACTGGCAGTGGTGGTTCATGCACTGAAGATTTGGCGGCATTACTTGTACGGCGAGAGGTGCAGGATTTTCACGGACCACAAGAGCTTGAAGTATTTGTTCACTCAGAAGGAACTGAATCTGAGACAGCGCCGATGGTTGGAGTTACTTAAGGACTACGACTGTACTATCGAGTATCACCCAGGGAAGGCTAATGTGGTAGCCGATGCTTTGAGCAGGAAGTCAGCTAGTGCTTTGTTGCATTTGAGGACAATACGATTACCTTTGTTGGTTGAGCTCCGTAGGTTGGGAGTAGAGTTGACTGTGGATGATCAGGGAGCACTCCTAGCGAGTTTCCACGTGCGACCTGTTTTGATTGATCAGGTTATTGATGCTCAGTTTGAGGACCCCATTTTGGGCATCATTCGGATCGAGGTCGAGGCTGGAGAGAGACAGGATTTTGAGATTCGCGAGGATGGAGCCTTAGTTAAGGATGGACGGTTGTGCGTACCTGAAGATGAAGCCTTGAAGAAGGTGATACTGGATGAGGCTCACTGTTCAGCCTATGCGATGCATCCTGGTGGGACCAAGATGTATCGTACACTTCGAGAGCATTACTGGTGGTCAGGGATGAAACGTGAGATTGCAGAGTATGTCAGTAGATGCTTGATTTGTCAGCAGGTGAAAGCTGAGCGGCAGAGACCCTATGGAGCAATGCAACCTTTGCCGATTCCCGAGTGGAAATGGGATCACCTGACGATGGATTTTGTATTCAAACTTCCGAGAACACCGAAGGGACACGATGGCGTGTGGGTGATCGTGGATAGACTTACGAAGTCTGCTCATTTCTTGCCAGTACGGGAGAATTTCAGGTTGACGCAGTTTGCACAGTTGTTAATAGATGAGATTATCCGGCTGCATGGGACTCCAGAGTCGATAGTATCTGACAGAGATCCGAGATTTACTTCCCACTTTTGGCAGAGCTTACAGGAAGCTTTTGGGACAAAGTTGCATTTCAGTACTGCTTTTCATCCTTAGACCGATGGACAGTCTGAGCGGACTATTCAGATTCTCGAGGACATGATGCGAGCTTGTGTTTTGCAGTTTCAAGGTACTTGGGAATCACATTTGCCTTTGATGGAGTTCGCCTACAATAACAGTTATCAGGAGAGCATTGGGATGGCTCCTTATGAGGCATTATACGGGCGACAGTGTCGGACTCCATTGTGTTGGACTGAGGTTGGTGAGTGGCGATTAACTACTTCTGAACTGGTGGACCTTACACAGGAAAAAGTGGCGTTGATCAGGGATCGATTGAAGGGAGCTCAGGACCGACAGAAGAGCTACGCCGACCGTAGGATCAGAGATTTGGAGTTTGCAGTAGGAGACTGGGTTTTCTTGAAGTTATCTCCTTGTAAGGGAATCGTACGGTTTGGCAGACGAGGGAAGTTGAGTCCTCGTTACATTGGACCTTATGAGATCATAGAGCGGATTGGTCCTGTTGCGTATCGATTGGCCTTACCAGCAGACCTGGCAAAAATACACAATGTCTTCCATGTATCTATGCTCCGGAAGTACATACGGGATGATTCGCATGTTCTGGAAGCACAACCTGTTGAACTGAGGGAAGACTTGAGTTTTGAAGAGCAGCCTGTAGCAATTTTGGATCGGAAGGATAAAGTCTTACGACGGAACACGGTTCCCTTAGGTAAGGTATTATGGAGAAATCATCAAGTGGAAAAAGCTACTTGGGAACCCGAGGTCTTGATGCGTGAACAGTACCCTTACTTGTTTCACTGAATTTCGGGGACGAAATTCTTTTTAGGGGGAGATTGTAACAACCCGTACTTCGAGAAGGGTAAAAACGTAATTTTGTAAAAATTTTGTAAAAAATGACGATTTTGCCCTTGTGAATAGTAAGCTAAAAGTTGAATTTTTGAATTACCAATTGGATGAGTGTTGACCCTTGACCGTGACGTAGTTTAGGACGTCACGAGTCCATAGACAGGTGGCAGGTTCGATTCGGACAATCGGAGGAAAAGTTATGACGTTCGATGATCGAGGGCGTTACCGTAAATTTGATTAAATGAGGAAAATGTTGACTATTTGGAGGACTTGTGATTTTCACGTAGACCGAGGACCGTTAGAGAGGTCTCGACGTCCTGAGTACAACGACAGGCAGCACGCTGTCATCGGACGTCGGACGAAACATTTACGGGTCTGGAAAGTGTGAAGGTAAAATGGTAATTTGTGCAGGAGGGGCATTTTGGTCTTTTCCCTCAGTTCAATCAGATAAGGGCAAGTGGCAGGGATATTTTGTGCTGAACCATGGGTGATGGACACGTGGGGGACACTGGATGGTTCCAGGGAGTTCTAAAGTGTGCACGGCCACACTTTGCACGTTTTCAAACCGTGCATTTGTTCGAACACACAGAGAAACAGAGGGGAGAAATTGGAGAGAGTTCGATCGATTCAGTGCAAGAGTGAGTGAAGAGTGAACTGAGAGAGTAACAGAGAGGCAAGGCGGAGCTGGCGATCGTGTTTTGGTGGTGGAATCGTGCCCGGAGACACGGTGGTGGTGCGGTGGAGTTCTGAGGAAAACAGGGAGATTGTGAGACAGGGGCGGCAGTTATGCCGTGTGGTGGACCAAACCAAGGCGGTAGGAGGTTCAGGTGACTGCAGGGAGTCCAACGAGCACCGTGGCACGCGGCGGTGCGCACGGCGGAGCGTGAATCGAAGGGTAAGCCCACTTCCTCTGTTTTTCCCGTGAGTTTCAATTCAAAAGTCGTGGAGTTGGGGTTAGAGTCGAGGGATTTGGAGGTCAGGGTGAGGTTCAGGAAGGTCCTAGGAGTCGACTAGGATAGTCGCCGTGACGGGGGAGGACCTGGGCGGCTGGCGGCCAAAACAGGGGCCACGGGCCGTCTGCTTCGAAGCCGTGAACGGTGGGTTTTAGGCCGTGACTGTTCGAAGTAGGGACATGGGAAGGTTGCTAGGGACTGGACGATGAGAGTAGGATTGGTTTGGACTAGATTGGTGGCTGAACGGAGGAGAATCGGTCACGCCGGTTCAACTGTGTTGAACCGGGTGGCTCGAGGAAGGAGAAGCACTGTAGCAGGCGCGGGATGCCCACGCTCAGCCACTTTGGGCGGCGCGTGGAGGCGCGTGGGGAGGATTCCGGCCACGCTTCCAACATGGTTTTGGTTCTAAATGTCCTAAGGAGTTCATTGGTATGGTTTTCAGGTGAATCGGACGATGTTAGAAGGTTGTTCGGGAATCCGGACGGTTTAGGGTCTAGGATTAAAATATTATTAAATTCCCGAAAAACTGGGAAAATTAGGGTTAGTATCCTTGATGTGTTTGTTACCCTATTTGGTGCATATTGACAGGACGGGAGGCACCCGAGACGGTCGAGGAGCGCACGGAACGCGATTGACTCGTTCTGATTTGTGAGTGGACTTCTTCTTTTCTTTCGAGCATGCCTAACTGTTTTTATTAATGATTTATGATATTAAACGTGTTTTATGCTTCTTGCTGATAATTATATGTGGTTGATATATTTGCACGTTTTTCGAGACATTTCTGGGATTTTACACGTTTTACGAGAAAAGCCGATTTTCGGATTTTGATGCCAGATTTGCGATTTTAACCTATAAATGTTTCCTGATGATGATAAATGGGTTATGAAATATGATTTGTGATTTCCTGTGGTTTTTGATATAAAAATGGATTTCCGGATTTGGGTTCGAAATGTTGGTTTTGAACGCCGGAAGGGCTTCGAACCGGGGATTTCGAATTCGAGTTTGGCGAGGGATTTCGAATTGGTTTTACACTGAATTCGGATGGGATTTGCTGGATCTGGATGTGGGTTTAAAGACCCGGATATTGATTGACGGGGGACGAGCCCGGATTGAGTTTAAAGACTCGGATATTTCCAATATTACCCCCATAGGCCTATTGAGTTTAAAGACTCGAGAGTTTAAAGACTCAGACTTATATATGAGGCCTGGTTGAGTTTAAAGACTCGGATAGGTCCAGCAGGTTTGATCGGAAATGGTGATTTGATGTTCCTAGTTTATGCTATGGTTTTCTGATGCACATGCTATGAGTTCTGTATCCGTTTTATAGTGTTTCTGTTTCTTATGATGTTTCCTGTTATGATTTTCTAATCCTTAGTTGGGCATGCATGTTTTTCAAAACGGAGGGAACAAATATTATGGGTTTTTCTTATCTTTGATTTGATGATAAACTGATTTTCAAACTTTTACTTATTCTAGTCCACTCACACTTTTGGTTTAAATTTTCCCTCCAGGTCGTGGTGATAACGCTGGGGTGAACGTTGAGGCAGATATCGAAGCATAAAGCTTACGACGTTCTTCCGCTGCGAGATCAGCATTGTAGGATTTTTGTGCCCATTTTGTAGAACTATGCTCTGACTGGCAGTTGTGTATATATTTACTCCTTCGTCTGATAATTATGCTTATAGTGGTATTAAGGTTATTTTGGTACTTTAAGTGTGATTGTCAGACGGGAGCAGGGTTCGTCCCGGGTATCGAGGTGATATTTGGGACGGGTCCTGACACCTATGGGGATACCCATTCTGGTCTGTGGATCGTGACTCTCCAGGTCGACGCTGGAGGAGACCATTTAATTAATATGGAGGGTTCATTCATTTCAAATACTTTCTTTCTTTTTCTCTTTCTTTCTCAAAACTCATTTCTCAACTGGGTCTCTTGCTCGATTCATTTCAATAGGATTCCTCGAATCCGATTCAATTCACTTTCACAGGCCTCGGCCTAAATCCACAGTTCAACAGGGTCTCATGCCCGAATTCTCATTTCATAAATCGAACTGGGACTCAAGCCCGATATCACAACCAATTGGGCCCTAAGCCCCGAACCATAAAGCAACTGGACCTCAAGTCCGATTTCACAACTAACGGGGCCTTAAGCCCGATATCTCAACTAAATGGGTCTCAGACCCGATATCATAAATCAACGGGGTATCAAGCCCGATAGTACCAGTAACTGGGCCTCAAACCCAAATCGTAAACCAACTGGACCCTCGGTTCGATCGTATAACTCAAATGGACCCTCGGTCCGAATTCCTCGTCGAATCAAATGGATTCCAAGTCTGAGAGTTCGAAATCAAATGGGTCTCGTGCCCGATTTCATATTTCTAAATCTGAAATCCATTTATTAAACCCTCGTTGAAAACCTAGAACGTATACGCATCGTATAAAACCGGAAATCTCAAAATACGTGCAAATACGTAAATCCTAGGCTACCACAAACAAATGCACTCATGGCATCACAAAATATATTCTAAAACAATTATAAAATATTTATGCATGTAACGACCCGTCCCAGAGATTAGGGTTAAGGCCGTGATTAAGTAGGGATTAGTGAGCTTAATCGAGGGTTAGTTGGTCCCGATAAGGTCATTAGTTTAGAATGAAGATTTTGCCCCTAGGTTGGGGAAAAAGTTGACGTTTAGCTCGGTTGGTCAAATGGGCTTTGACTAGTGACCAGGACGTAGTTCGGGACGTCACGAACCCGTAGGCAGGTGGCACGCCCGATTCCGACATCCGTGGAGGAAGTTGTGATGTTCGGAAGGTTAAGGGCATAACCGTAATTTGACTAAATTAGGGGGAAAAGTTGACTTTTCGTATAAACGGGTTTTGGTGCGTTGACCTAGGATACTTAGATAGATCTCATCGTCCTGAGTTCGATGACAGGCGGCACGTATTCATCGGACTTACGATGTGGGAGTTACGGGTCTAGGAAGGTAGTGGCAAAATGGTAATTTTGGGTTCATAGAGGGGTATTTTGGTCTTTTGTACTTTGGGCTTGGTGTAACAGATTGGGACAAGTGGATGGCTGTGATGGGGCCATTTGTGAGAGAATGGGGAAGATGGTGACACGTGTGGGGAACTAGAAGGTTCCAGTAATTGGTGCACGGTCCAAATAATTGGGGCACCCGTGTATGTGCTCGTGTGTTTGAAGAACAGAAAACAGAGGCTGAGAAATTGAGAGAAAATGAGGGGTGATCGTGGATGCTGGTGAACTTGTGAGTGTGTGAGAGTGACCAGAGAGTGAGATGGAGACAGTGAGAGAGGTTGGAGGAGTGGTGATGGGTGGTGCGTGAGTGGTGAGCCACAAGAACTCAGAGAGAAAAACAGGGAGGAAGTGAGTGTTTGTGGGTGGTGTTGTGGCCGTGATCAACCAATCGAAGCCGGTGGAGGTGTCCAGAGGCTAGAGGAGGACTGGAGGAGCTACTGCCTCACGGCTGAGCTCACGACGGCGACAGGAGGCAGGTAATTTCTTGTTTTCCCTTTCCATGCTCTGTTTTTTCGTCGAGGTTCAAGTTGGAAGTCGTGACTTTAGGGATAGAATCGAGGAGTCCTGTGAGGTCTAGGGAGTTCAGTAGGGTTCTAGGTTTCTGCTGGTTGTGCTGCCGTGACGGAGGAGTGCACGGTGGAGGCTATACGATGGAGAGTACCAATGTGCTCTGTTTTGCCGTCGACTTTCAAATCGAAAGTCGTGAAGTCTGGGGTAGATTCGACGGTCTTGGTGAGTTGGGTGAGGTTTAGGATGGTCGTAGGAAGGGTTTAAGCTAGCCACCGTGGTGGGGGGTGACCTGGGTGGCCGGAGAAGGAAACAGGGCAGTGTTCGGGTTCTGTTTCGAGTTCGAGTCGATGAGTATTAGGCCGTGTCGAGGTGATTGGATTACGGGAATGGGTAGCTTAGGTCTGGACGATGCAGTGGGTGATGAGAGGAGTCGATTTGGTGTAGGTACGGCGGTGAACCGCTGACGCCAGTTCGATTGCAGGATACTGTGCTGAACCGGGTCTGCTTGAGGTAGACGGTGACACTGTAGCAGGCGCGTGAGGGCCACGCGCAACCACTTTGGGCGGCGCGTGGGGGCGCGTGCGGCGGTCTTTGGGGAAAGTGTCAACATGGTTTTTGGTCTAGGTGTTGTGACGAGTCCGTTAGCATTGGTTTCGGGTTAATCGGACGTCGAATCGAAGTAGTTCCGCGAGGGTGAAGGTTTAGGGTTCCGGTTCGGTACGTTTAGGACCCGGGGATTTTTTAGGGAATTGAGGTGGATCCCCGTAGACGTGTTAGTAACGTATTTTGGTGGTTATTGACAGGATCGGGAGTTCCCGAGGAAGCTGAGGAACGTACGAGACGTTCAGGACGTGATTGAGGGCTCGGTACTGTGAGTGGACCCTTTCCTTAAACTCGAACATGCATAACTGCTTTTCTCTAATTGTGTTATATATGTGATTACATGAATGTTGGATTTATGATGTGGTTTTATATACTTGCACGGTTTTCGAGAAAATAAGGTAATTGGCACGTTTTACGAGAAAATGTCGATTTCTGAGAATAATGCCATGGATTTGGGATTTCAATAGATAAATGGTTTAAATGTTCATAAAGGGATTTTAAAACCTGATTTGGTGATGAAAGGATTTTCGGTTTTGGAAACAGATTTCGAGAATCGAGATTTGGTTTTAAGATTGGAAAGTGGATTCCGGATTTGGGTTCGGAATGACGGTTCAGGATGCCGGAAGGACTTCGGACCGATGATTTCGGATTCGGGTTTGGATATGGATTTGGAAAAGGTTTTCAAATGGTTTTGATTGGATTTGCCGGATCTGGTTATTGGGTTTAAAGACCCGGATATTGATTGACGGGGGACGGGCCCAGATTGGGTTTAAAGACCCGGATTGAGTTTAAAGACTCGGATATATTGATATTTCCCCCGTAGGCCTGTTGATTTTAAAGACTCGAGAGTTTAAAGACTCGGATATTATTGAGGCCTGACTTGAGTTTAAAGACTCGGGAGTTTAAAGACTCGGATAGGTCCAGCAGGTTTGATCGGCAAATGATTGGTTGAACTTTATGTTTTACGTTACGATTTTATGATGCTTATGGTATGATTTCTGTAACCGTTTTATAGTGTTTCTGTTTCTTATAATGTTTTATGATGATCGATTTATAACTGTTTTAATAACTGGGTTATGCATGTGGTTTCAAAACGGAGGGCTAAACCCGGTTTTCTTATAAATGGTTTTGGAAACTTTTCTTTTAAGTATGGTCCACTCACACCTTTTGTTTTTAACTGCCCTCCAGGTTGTGGAGCTAGCGCGGGGTTCCGGCGTCGAGGCAACGTCTGAGGCATAGAAGTCACGAGAGGGATCCCGGAGTATTTTGTTTTACTTTCCGTGTGCGTGTATTCAGTTTAATAGTTTTCTTTCTTTTGTATTGAGTACTATGCTCTGTAAACTGTTGACTTCGGGATATGTAGTCTAATTTCTCCTGCGTCTAACTGTATTTGTGTTAGGCTGTCAGAAGGGAGCGGGATTTACCTCGATTTTCGGGGTGAAACCGGGGTGGGTCCTGACAATGCATGCATCGAATTTATAAAACAAGTCCACTCACAGACTGTCCGAAGCCGCGCCTCGATATGTGTGCCATAACCGTCTCCCGGGTCAACTGTCGCCTCCGGGATTCCCGAACCTGTCCAAATTAATTTAGAGGGTTACTAATAGTCTCATTAACCTCTCATTGAAGTCCCATAATTTTTCCGATTTTCTAACTATTTTTAAAACCGAACCTAAACCTTCGGACAACCCGAACTATATCGAAACGATGTCCGATTGACACGAAACCAATCCCAAAATGTTCGTTACATCGAATAGATGATTTCACATGTTGGAAACACCCCCAAAGGACGTCTCACGCACCCGCACGCACCCCTAGAAGGGACGGCATGTGGGCTTCACGCGCCGGACTATTCCTGCACCATCAAGCTCCCGTCGGCCGGTTCACCTGGTTTGGCCGGTCCAGTTGGACCGGCGTGACCGGTTCACGGCTCTAGACCCCCCATTTTTCATCCTACTTCTTCCTTTTTGATTCCTTTCTTCCTATTTTCATGTTTTCTATCGATTCAAATCCCTAAACTCAACCAAAAACACCTAAAACCTATGGTTTAATTTTGAACCTCACGGTTCGTTTTTCCCAGTTCGACCCCCAGGCATCCTCAGCCTTCAACCTTGCCCAAAATGATCTTAATAACCTCCTACCAACCTATTTAATCCATTGAAAGCATCCAAAATGACCCATAATGTAAAAATCGAAAGTAAGTGGGTTTTGGGCCTAACCGGGTAATCTTCTCGGGTTCAAGGCCGCCGTCCACGGCGGCGTGGCTTCCAGCCGGCCACCATCATCCACCCTTCATCCTCACACGCTCCTCGCCTCCCAGTCATGATCAGTGGGGTTCAGGTTTGGATTTGGGGAGGGAGAATGGATCGGTTTGGTTGTCTGGGTGGAAGGAAAATGAATGATCGATGAAGGGAAGGGTTAGATGCATGAATATGTTTGGCTGGGCAATGGATGGGTGACACTTGTCACTCATCCATTGGCTGTCTAAAAAGCTGGGCCCACTAAAGACAAAACTTCACTTTTTGTCTCGAAACACGTGTCGTCGTAAATAGTTCCCCGGAACTTCCGTGAACCGAAACTTCTCCGTCGAACATCCGAATTCGACGTGCCGCCTGTCTACGGATTTTTATCGTCTCGATCTACGTAACAGTTTTTGGTCCTCGGCCGTTGGACTTCCCGAGTCAAAATTCAACTTTTCGTCCAAATTACCAAAATGCCCTTGAACTTCCGAACGTCATAACTTCCTCCTCGAACGTTGGAATCGAGCATGCCACTTGTCTATGAACTCGTGACGTCACCAACTACGTCACAGTCATTAGCCAAAGTCCATTTGGCCGCCGAAACGAAAGGTCAACGATTTGCCCATTTCAGGGGCAAAATCGTCATTTCGCCCGAACATCCGCTAATCCTCGTCTAATCTTCGATTAGTCTTCGATTAGTGAGGCTAATCCGTCATTAATTCTTAATTAATCCCGTTAATTTGGGACGGGTCGTCACATATAGCATATCGGCCCAGACCGAGCTTGAAGCCCATACTGACTAAAGGCCCAGCCCACTGCCAAAATAGTACCAATTCAGACCAATCTTGGTGGCCCAGCCCTCTACCTGGCTCGGCATGTAGGACCAGACCGACCTAGAGGTTCAGCCCTCTTCTGACACCATGCCACTGGCCGACTCTAGAGGCCCAGCCCCTGTCGGTCGGTGAGTCGGCCCAGACCGACCAGTCAGTTCAGTACCGCCGCCTAGCACAAGCCCAAAGGGTCCAGGCCCACTCACACGAACAAACCCTAGTCACGTCTGGATGGCACCTCCACGTGTCAGTCACACAGCGAATTACATTTGTCCCACATCGGGAAAATACAAATATTATAGTTACCGCACCTGTACAAAGGGGGTCCATTTGTCGTACAAACAAAGGTAACTAAGCAATTTACTGTTCACAACTACTTTTACAGTATACTTTCCACTACCCTCTACACCTTAGACCGACCACTGACTTGGGCGTCGGAGTACCTTTGGGCCGGTACCATACCAGTGCCTATACTCTGACCGACCGACTAGTTTCCTTCCTTTTCAGGTTCACACAGGGCACGTGGCGAAGTATCATTCACTCTCTAAGTTGGCACATTTTGTGCATCAACAGTATGTTAATATTAAAAGTTATGAAAATTATAATTATATTTTTTTAATTGGTTATTTGAAAAATCATGTTCTTCAAAATATAATTTCTACTATTACATGAGATTTTTAAATTTTCCTATATATTTTTTTAAATTCTAATTTAATTTTTCAAATGAAAAAAAAAAGTTGATTTTTCGTTTACTAAATACTCTCTTCATACCAAATAATCTATTTATTTCTTAGAGTCAAATACGCTCTAGAATTTTAATTTTTTTTATGGAAATTTAGAATTTAATTTTTTTACGGAAATTTAGAATTTTAATTGAATAGATGAGAATTTCTAAAAGTAATTATTATTTTTCAACAAAAATATAAAAAAAAATATTTAAATGCAAAATAAAAGAAATTGGTGCCAACAAATAGATGTATTTGCGGTGACTCCCTGCCCAATACAGTTGTTATTGGCGAAACTAATTCCTATCGGCGACCTCAAAATTCTGCTGCGAAAAGCAGATAGTTGCAGAGAAAGAAGCATGGAGAAGGGTCCGAAAGCACGAAGCGAATTAGAACTGAAGGTGATGGACAAAGTAGGAGAAGTAATCACACACAAAGAAGGCCAAGCACGTAGACCAAGTCATTTGCGCGCTTCACTCTCTCGCTGTTCTTCTCTTCCCTCTCGACGCCTCTCTCCTTTCAGCTCACTCTCGTTCTCTCGCTTTTCCTTTTCAGCTTTTTTTTTTCTCTCAGTCTCGAATTTTTGAGCATCTGAACCGGTAGTTTGTTAACTGAGAAAAATTGGAAGGGAGAGAATCGGAAAGAGAATCCTAAACAGAAAAATTGTACTTCTTTTTTTCATTTATTTTAATGTGAGGAATGATTCATTGCAAGTGACTAATGTTTAACCTGCAATTCCAGGTACTATTGACGAGCAATACAGAGAGCAGGTTTGCGTTTCACGAATTTTTCATAATTTATTTGTCAAGGGAGTTTTCTCGAAATTTTGAGCTGTTTTTATTCTTTTGGGAGCAGGTACTTGGTGCTGAGGCTCCTTCGGTAGATGAGAGGAAAGAATGGTGGCATGCATTTTATGGAGGAGCTGCTTTCTCAGCTTTTGCTCGGCTTCTGTTAATTGGTAATTTTCGTAGCTCTATTTACCCCTGTCGTTGGGTTCTCTCCATTTTCTTATTTGTAGAAGTAAATACTTATATTTCTCAGATTTATTCCATTGGCTATAAATTCGAAATGCTAAGTTTTAGGGTAGAAACATACACGTAAATCAATCAAATTATCAACATTTTAGGCCTGTTGAGAATGGTGTTGATTCAGATTGAGGTTTGTGAAACATAAAGATTATCACTTTCAGTGGTTCTAGTTGCAAATTTCTTTGTCTACTGAGGCTTTCTATGCATATGTATATGTAACATTTGTTGTTGGTGGTGCAGATCTTGCGTCCAACTGGCTAGCTTGTTTCCCAATTTCAGCACGTAAACAGGTGTATGATGTTTTCTTTGTTAATGGACTTGCCACTGAGGTTGTTCGGAGGCTGGTCCCTTGTCTATAGCAGAGTGCAAGTGATGATCTTGATGCTAAAGCTGTTCACTCTAATACTGAAAGGTATGGTTTGAGGATCTGATTCTATCCGGTGATCATTCAACTGTTCACCTTCTTGTTCTAGGGTATGACATTTGAAAGATCATTGGTGACTATGTCATCTGTCTGTTGAGACCTTTTTTTTTTTACCATTATATCAGGTTACTCATACGTTGCTTGCTTGAAAATAATGGGGTTCTCCAGATGGCTAGGGAATTTGGTGGTTCTCATTCTGAAGATTATATGAATGAAACTCTCAAGCCAGCTGTATCTAGAGTGGCAAAGATTGTTGCATCTATACCTGACAAAGCACATTTGAGAGCCCCGACTTCGCTTTCATCACAGTATCCTTCTTCTATTGTGCGTGATAATTGAGTCATATACTTGTTTAGGTTTTGAAAAGGTGTGTTCCATGAGGAGGGACATAATTCAGTTCTCACATCAGAATGACATTAGAAACATAGTATCCTACTATTTCTAAATCAATTTTTTTTTTCTGGTTCTACCATTTTATTGGCTTTCCTTTACTGAAGTACTACAGTTTGTTCTTCAAGCAAGTTACCATCCAACTTATTTCTCTAGCAGAAGAAAGGAACATGAATTTATTAGATGAAGGAGCTTGCTGTAAAAGTGACATGAATGGGACCTTACTTTTTGTTGGGGAAACATTTTCTCATATATGTCGGCGTGGATCTGTAGGTAACTTTATAATTTTAAGCACTGCAATTTAAAATGCTTGTGCAAGAACTGGATTTCATGTATACGTTTCCAGTAATTTTGAAAAAGTTCTCCCAAATAGTTACTTGTTTCCGTCAAACAGGGACTACTCCTATTCTCCTGTGGACTCAGCATGTGATGCAAGATTTTTCTGGTAGGATGTCTTGGGCATTTTTACCAAGTACTTGTCTTTTTTCACCGATGTGCTTTTAAGCGAAATAATTCCACGGCTTCTTAGTCATGTACAGAGCGTACTATCGTCAAAGGTAGAGCCACTTGTATCAGAAGTTTTCGAATCAAATTCCGGTTCCCAATTTTGGTTGAATATTATACAAGCAATGAAAGATTCATATGCCGTGGAAAGAATGTGTGAGCAGCTTTTACATCAGCTTGCAACTGAATGTGTGAGTGATGTTGAAGCCTATTGGGTTCTTTGGCTATGATTTAATCAGGTTTCTAAATACCAGATATCAGTGAGGTCTGTGAATTTATTTTCTCTTCTTCTATCTCCCTGGACACAGTTTAAGATTCAACTTGGCATGTGAAGTCAAAATTGTTTTTGTAGAATGCTTTGTGGTATAACGAATGATTTGGATATACTGAAATCTTTCTGGAAGATATTTTGATGATCTACCAGTTTCTTCTATGGTTATGACATATATTGCTTTTTGTGATAAAAAAATATCCATGGCATGTTAAATATTGTGTTTCTTATAAAAAGCTTTATTAAATATTACACTGATAATTTATGGAAAAGACTCTTTAATCCCTTTTAATTTAGCACGAAGTTAATCTTTTAAAAGTTTTTGTTTTTTTTTGTATTTTTATGTATTTTTTATATGGACATGTTTTGGCAAAATTTCGGCATGGTGTTGGGTGGTTGCTGATCCTAGGATATGAATACTGTTCTATATTAGACATCATGAGATAGCTATATAATAGACAACTTGTGGAAGTGAAGTTTTCCTAGCAAATGAAACTTAATTCAGACTTAGTTCTGAAATTCTTATTTTCGTTAATTGGTTATGTGGAAGGATGCATTGCTCGTACATTTTACTACTAATTCACTTTCCAGCATTGTTTCCTGTTAAATTAAGTGTTTAATTTCTTGCTTTTGTCTTATCAGGTCAATGTTTGCTGATAAATTCTTACTCTGGAAAGTATTTCCTGTTTGTTGCATGCAGTGGATCCTTCAGTTTGCTGTTCTTGAATGTCCACCGGAAAGAAGTAATTCACTTTCTAAAGGTCCTAATACCCGAAATTTATTAGATACATTGCAGCATTTGGTAGCAGTATGGTGTAATAAGGAGTTTGTGCAATCAGCCCCAGTTGAGCAGCAAATTTGTATCCCTGGTAGTAGTCTGCGACGACTCCTTATGATTCTTCCCATCTGACCTTTACGATGGACCTTGTAGGTGCTTCAAGCCTACAGCACTAATGTGGAATACCTAATATGTTGAAGTAACTCTCCTACGACATATCCTGCTGCACTAAAGAAACTTCATGTTTCATTATGCTGCTTTTTCTGTTTTGTTGCTCCTTAATCTGGTAATATCAGATATATCTGCTGCTGTAGGCCTTTCCATGGAGAAGGTGTCTAAAGAGGAACTAGATGAGACTAAGAATGTGATGCATTCAATCCTCAAAGGAGTGAGCTGTAAATTCTTTCCCCCAACTCTATCTGCATCTTGCAATGTTAGTGGCCAGAATCTTCCTGTTATATCTTGTCTTCTTTGCTGACAGGTAGGCTGGAAAGCCCTAATCATTTGATTCGGAAAATGGCCAGCGGTGTTGCTCTAGTGTTCTCTAAGGTGATTGACCCAAAAAAATCCTCTATACCTTGATGATAGTCACACTGGGGACATTATCGACTGGGAATTTGGGTTGTCTACCCCTGAGAAAGGGACTTCTGAACAGGGTATTGACAAATCTGAAACATCTACTACTTTAGTTCCGGAAAGGGGTTTAACTCGGAAAGGCAATGATGAGATAGCAAGCAATGGGAAGATTAAAGATAAAGAAATAACTGCAGTTAAGTTGGTTGATCCAGATGAGATCGTTGATCCAGTTGCACTAAATTATGAATCCGTCTCTGATGAAGATGATGGCGATGGTGCTAGTGAGAATTCTGATGCCTCAAGTGACTCATCTTTACAGCCATATGATTTATCAGATGATGACACCGATTTGAAAAGAAAATTTTCACTACGGGACTCCGGAAATCTGATGATGCTGATGGGGTAAGTAAACTAAACTATATTGGTCTAAAGTTCTTTTCAAATGTTCTTGCAATGATCATTAAGTAGTGCTATACATGAGATTCACCTTTTGGTGCAACTTATGATTTACCCAGGTAAACCATTAGATACTCTATGAATGTTGTCCTTGGATCCTGGAAATATACAACTAAATAATTAGGGAATTGGTATGAAGAAATGGTTGGATTACCAGGGTGCAGTTGTTTTTGGTGCTATTTTCCTGGCACTGGAGCTTTGTAAAATGGTTATGACAAATTCTCTTATAGATTGTTACTCGTGTTTTCATTTTGCAGGGGGAGAGTGCACTTGATGTTGCTAGAAACTTGTGCGGGCATCACCTGATGAGCTTAAGCATGTAGCAAGGGACCTTGTTAGAACTCTTGTACAGGT
Source organism: Prinsepia uniflora (assembly GCA_032719365.1). NCBI lineage: Eukaryota > Viridiplantae > Streptophyta > Magnoliopsida > Rosales > Rosaceae > Prinsepia > Prinsepia uniflora. The sequence continues at coordinate 15,019,185 of CM064872.1, forward strand.
CCGTTGCACTGACTTGGCTGTAGAAGGCGAGGAAGATTCAGCTGAAGGCAAGAGACAGAGGACGCTGGTTGCTTTGCTAGTCATATGTCCATTGGAATCTCTCGAGACTTTAAACAAACTACTCTATTCACCTAATGTAGATGTCAGTCAACACATAATGATACTTGATGTCATGACTGAGGCTGCTGAGGAGCTTGCTCATACTAAAATTATAAAGCATAAACAGGCTAAGGCCCTCATATCAACCACGACAGAGTCCCAAGCTTGGTTCTTGCCTAGCGACATAGGGCCTGCTGGGGCTGGCCCCTGGAAAGAGATTTCAGGATCAAGATCTCCCTTGAACTGGACAAATCGTTATGAGAGGGAACTTCCTTCAAAATCTGGTCAGATTAAGAGAGGAAAGACACGCCAGTGGAGCCTACAATCAGCAAACAAACGAGAAACTCGGATGGAATGGTCTCATAATAAGTTTCCAGTGTATGCAGCAGGACTTATGCTCCCAGCCATGCAGGGCTTCAATAAGAAAAGGCAGGGTGTTGACTTGCTTGGTAGAGATTTTATCAGCCTGGGGAAAATGATCTATATGCTTGGTGTTTGCATGAACTGTACAGCCATGCATCCCGAAGCATCTGCATTGGCTGCCCTTCTTCTAGACATGCTAAGATCCAGGTACTGATCCGGCCACAAAGACGTCTGCATATATGCATTAAACTGTATTTTACATGTCATTAAAAGAATCCCATGGTTTTAACTCATGCAGGGAGATATGTCGTCACAAAGAAGCTTATGTCAGAAAAGCAGTTCTTTTTGCAGCTTCATGCGTATTGCTAGCTCCTCATCCCTCTTATGTAGCCACCTCCTTAATTGAAGGAAATGCCGAGATTGCTAACGGGCTTGAATGGGTGCGTAGAGGAGTTTGGAATCATTGAGTTTTATGTTCTTAACCATCGCTTTCTGCAATGCCATACTTCCCATTATAAACCTTGCTCAGTTTGATTGATTGCTGAATAAATGGTATCATAGTAAAGATTAATGAATAGAAAGTGAGTTTCACACTCACTTTTTTCCTTCTGCACTCCTCCGTTTGTTTATGTCCATTGATTCTGCTTCTCAATCTGACTTCTAGAAATAATGGGGGTGTGTGTGAGGAGATTTGAGGAGTGTGAAAATCGTTGTCCGATGTTTTTCATCCTCGCTTGATTCCCTTTCTGCATCTTTGGTATTTGTAGATGGCTATGACATGCCTACAGCTCCAGGCTGAGATGGCCCTCCAAGCTTCCCGAGCACTCGAGTCACTGGAAAATACATCCTCTGTTAAGAACGTTGGTCTTCCTTCCAGTCTGTCCAAGAAGACAATTGTGATCCCCCACCCCTGTATCAAATACTAGCGTTTATTAATTTTTTTTTTTTACCAAATAGAAAGTTGGAATTCTGTTTTGTACAGTTCTTGTATCTAAGATGCTAATTGATTTTGCTTTTGTACACGAGGTAAGCCTTTCTACAAGTTCCCTAATAGCATGTATCCATTTTATTTAGTCACTACTTTGCAATTTCCCTTGACTTATATCTTTTAATTTTTTTTTTGGATGGACAAGCAAGAATATGTATTAATTTAATTTAAATTAGGAGATAAAGAAATTCAAATTCAAAAACGAAGAGGGAAGCTATATCTCAAGCAAGACTAGTTCCAACAATTTCGCATGTTAAGAAGTATTTGGACCAGTAAGACTTGCATACTAAGTGACAGTAAGTAGATCATACAATTGCGATGGAAATAGGACATTTTTCATAAATTTATTCAAAAATAGATCACTAAAAAATATGCTTACAAAAACTAGAAACTATATAAAAGGAATCGTAACATTGTAGTAACTAGTTGATAGAAGAGAATCCTACCACCAAACCCAACTTGTGAAGTCTCCCACCGCGAATTGCAGTCCCCCACGAAATCGAAACCCTAAATCCCAAATCTTCATGGATTTCAACTGCGACCCATGCATGAAACAAGTTGGAGGGCCCTCCCACGAGATCGAACCCTCCATGCTTCCATGTTGAGATTAAACCCTGCCTCCCTCCGTCGTTGAAATGAAACCCTCCCTCCTTCCCAAGAGATCTAACCCTCCCTCTTTCCCACAAGATCAAACTTTCCCTCCTTCGAGCTGCGATCTGAACCTTGAGCCGTGACCTCGACGACGAAATCGAACTACAATCTGCAAGCTCAACATTGAGTCGCGACCTCAAGGACAAATTCGAACTACTCAACTTTTTTCTATGGTGAGAGAATTGTACGCGAAAAATAGTACAAAAGCGAATAAAGTCATAAGGGTTGTGAAGCTTACATAAAAAAAGAGTACTAGGCACTAGTCAAATCAAATTAAGGCTTATTAGTTAAAATACGCTCTGAACGCACATAATTGTCACGTTTTTCACCCTATATTCATTATTATTTCACTTAATTGCATTAAACGATCGAGTTGAGCTATTCAGCTCCATTCCGTCACATCGGTTCCCTTTGGTGTGAAAAAATCTATGTGGCACCTATATGGATTAAAATACAACAATTTGGCAAAAGGAAATTGTGGAACTTCACAATTAATGCCCTTCCAAATCCCAAATTGAGGAACCCTAATTTGAAAAAGTTCATTTCTATGACGCGGGCTTCGACGCGACCCAGGCCGTCCCTTCCCTCGTCGATGCAATCCAGTTTCTATCCTTACCTCTTCGACGCAACCCAGTTTATGTCTTGCCCTTGTCTACGCGACCTAACTTCGAAGAAAAATAAATGGACGAGCTTGAAGTGAGAAGTTGCTACTGCGGGAAAAAAAAAATGCAAAATCATAACTTCGTGGATAGACAAACATCCTTGCAGGAGATTCCAAGAGTGTTCATGTTTTGGGGTAATGAAAAATCACAAATTTGTGTTCATTGTTGAAATTATGATGAATAATCAAGAATTTCTTCATATGGTAGACCTAAAATCTAAATTAGGTTTATGACTTCAAATTATAGTTGAAAGATATTCAATTTTCATTCAAATGTTGGGATTTTGTGGAATTTTATGATAATCGGGTCTGTTTAAATGCATGGTAGCAATTGTGGGTTTTGGGAATGGTTTGATCCTGAAATGTGTCATTGGTATAAGGTAATCATACCTGGATTGTTGAGGAAAACTGGTAAATTGGTAAATGATTTGAAGAAGAGCAGAGTTAGAATAAGAAAGCTATGGATTGCCCTAATTCTAGCCTGTATTGTGGCGATCTTTAAGAAGACTGAAGTTTAGGGTTTAGGGAATGCCTAACAATCTAATTTTGTAATAGATGCTAAGAACTAAGTTGTAATGGCAATGTAATTTTGCATGTAATCAATGGATTGTTCTAGCAATGTAATGAACGATGATTATTTTTGCAATGTAATCTATGAATTGTTCTGTCAAATTGGGCCAATCAATCTGTTAGAGGGTGCAAAGAGTGAGAAAGTGACACAATATTGATGCATTTAAACACCAATTTGGCAGTACTGGATGCAAAATGACACACCAATATAATAGTACAGGGTGCAAAGTGACATAGTAGTACGAGTACAAGGTGCATTGAACATGACTCAAATAATCCTGAAATATGTAAGGAAAAGAAGAAAATGAAGGTGAAAACATAATTCATTGCACAAAAATAACAATTGAAGTAAATGAGATATAATAGCATTGTCAATTGTTGCATAAGTAGGCCATTTTGTATGTGGTGCAATTAAACACAAAAGTGCTAGTACATGGTGCAAAGTGACACAGAATTGCGAGTACATGGTGTATTTAAACTCAAAACTAACATACATCTAACACTCCAAACAAGCATGCACCAACCATCATATACCCACCAGTCGTACACCTAACCTAATAGGATACACCAAACTAATCCGGACTACAAATCCCTAAGCCAAGCATTGTCGATGTTTTGGATTTAATCCATGAACGATTTTCATTGTTGATGTGATGAGTTCCCAGACGGTTGAAACTAGGGGTGTTTCGCAGACGACCAAAACTCGAGATTATTGTTGTTGCGTTCACAGGTAGTCGAAGCTAGGGGTGTTTCCTAGACAGCTAATGCTCGAGGATTATTGCTATGACCATTGTAATTGTTTTCAGACAGCTGCAGTTCAAGGTGTTTCCCAGATGGTTGATGTCGGGGGGAGTCAATGATTGGCTGTTGATTAGTTATTGATATTGGTGTGCAAGTTTTTATCACAAGGTTTTATGAATATGGATTTAGGGAAATGCGGGTCACATGATTTTGATGATTTGTGGGTCCCACACTTTGTGATGTGATTTGAATTGAAATTCAGTTGCTCATGTTTTACTGTATGCATACATGTTTTATAATTGGAGGGTAAATATTTATTTTCTCGAAAATATATTTACAAATGTTTATTTTTATCCACTCACACTTTCAATGATTTGTTAATCCTCCAGGCTATTACATGAGATCAGGGCTGAGCTAGAGGTGGAAGCATGACTGGGACATTAGTACAATTATTTATTTTCTAACACGTGCTGAGGGTAGTTCCAAAATTTTGATTTATTTGTCAAACAGGAGTAAGACCAGACATGGTTATCTAAACATTTTGCGGACGAGTCATGTCATAGTAGTTAGTAAACAATAAAAATGAAAATTATTCATAATAATGTACATTACTTTTTAAAATGAACAAGTGAAAACAAATATATAAGTGGGACTAATGTTTTCAAAAAATTGAAGGAAGAAAAAAATTACTAGACATAAATTTAAAACTTTAAAGTGTCTTTGAATAATTATTATAGTGGTTAGAGATTAGAAAATTTCAAAAATATAGTTAGGGAAAACTGTTGATAGTTCGTGAATTTTACCCTAATGTTAGTTATAGTTTATAAACTTCATTATTAGTAGCAAATGTTCCTGATGGTTAAAATTTTAACGGAATGATGGTTAATATATATTTGGGTATAGTTCAAGGACTTTTATTACTAATAATGAAACTCAGGAAACATTAGAGTAAAATTCAAAGATTATAGCAACAGTTTCCCTAATATAGTTAAAGGGCCTTTGAAATAAATATTGATATTGTCATGACCAATCAATAGATAGTTCTAGAAGTTTTGTTTATGTTCAACTTCAAACTCTTAATATTCGTAATGTATTGATTTGTCTAAACCTTCTTGCTTCTCAGTAAACAAACATTTGCAAAATAAAAAATTAAAAAATTTAGTAACTCTGGGCTTTTCATTCATAATCACAAACTTATGTAACAATACCAAAATGTGAACTGACATTTTCCTCGTTTTTTGCTGCATCAAATCCCTACGCAAAATTACAGGTCAGTCGAAAAGGAGCCGGCATACTGAGGCCTCGTCATAAACCAGAAAGGTTTCTCGAAAGCGCTTCTCTGGCACCAGTGAAACACCCTAAGAAACCCGACATTAATCCACCTAGATTATATTAGACGCCTATGATCGGCTAACATTTACATTTCACATGTCAACAAAACCCAACTGACATTTCGTTCACTGTTAAGCTTATGGACATCAATTTGCAGAGAGTTTCTGGCAGAAACTATCCAGCCTTGTAGGGGCAAACCAATCTTTTTTCATCTGCAATTACCAAAGAAAGGTTATAGTCCATAACCAATGATGTGTGACCTTCGCATCATAGAGAAAACACAGGACTGGGGGGAACTTACAAAGTACGGATAGTCCTTGATGCTGAAAGTCTCGGGAGCACTCTTCACGAATAGATTAATGAAGTAGAGAACAAACTTCCCGCACTCTACAGCATCTCTCTGTTGCGGCACCTGCAATATTTTGTTTTTAAGCAAATGCTTTCTCATATGAAATAGAAAGTCAGAAAGACAGTGTTGAGGTCACCTCAGGCACTAGTAAAGGAATTCGGTTGATAAGAGCTTTCTGCTCAGGTCTTCCTTCTTCTTTAAAAATGTCCAGCACAAATCTGAGAAACAAAGATGAACAAATGTCAAACATGCTGCTATAAGGAAAATGTGACCCCAAGAAAAGAAAAAATACAGGTTTTGCTAGAAAAGTTATACTTTCTTATATCTGGTTCATATCGCTTCGGATCTGCACTTTTAAGAGAATCAAGCAGTAGCATGCACGGCTTTTGGGTTTCTGATTGCACATTCTCGCCAAAATTGCAAAAAATAAGGAGGTTCCAGTGGCTCCTGAAAAGATACCAATTCATAAAGCAAAATGCTAGAGTCCGAAGCATTGAGAGAATGTAAAGATTTTTGCTCAAAGTAATGAAAGAAATCTACCAGCAGACGATCGGAACAATAACATATTTCTTTGAAAATATACTCTTCTTCTTAATCCAAGTGAGCACCTTGGCTTTGGTGGATGATTTCAAGTACAAGCTAAACCACATAGAGTCCAGGTATGCGAAAGTAGTCCTCTTATCCTCTGAGAATCTCTTCCATAAGTTCCTACAATTCCAAACAAATTTCAGAACTCCCATACAATAACAGCAAGGCTAGGTTTTCACAGTGGATTAATCACATGTTCACAACTAGGACTTACTCAAATTGACACTCGAAAGATAGAGAGTCTAGCTTTCCTGTTTTCCTTGAGACTGCATACTTGGCAACCTTGTTGAGTCTCAGCTCTTTCATCTCTTTTCCTTTTCCTCCCCTCTTCAATCTCTCGCCACGATGGAAGGTACAAGGGAATTCCAAAAGGCATGGTGACCTCTTATTAAGCTTTACAATATCTTCTAGGGTTACTTTCTCTTTTCGAACTATCAAAGATGCAAAAACATGCCTCCAACAAGTGCGATGTTTTGACACTAGATCTTTGAAAAGCCCTGTTGGGAATACAAACATCATAACCCATCAATCCTTAATCAAATTTAAACATACTAAGCAGTGCAAACACAGAGCCTACAACAAATCTTCCACCGAAAAGATTTAAATTTTAGTCCAAATTCCATTAACAGACCTTGTCATTGCATGATAAACTCCCAGGCGAAAGGTTTCCAGGAGGTCATAGAGCCGCCCAAAGTGTCAATTTCAGATATTGGTAACTTAATAGTAACATTACATTTTCAATCTAAACTACATCTGCTTTCCCTTTTTAAATTCTCATTTCATCTCCTTTCTTTCCCATATTTCAATTCAATAAAAAACATAGACTTGAACTGATACTACGAGATCACAAGTAGTACAAAAGATTTAAAGCTTGCAAATTTTGACTAATAATCATCTGCATTATAAGCGTGCAAATGAAGGAATCAAAAGAAAAGGGGAATGACATGCAAATGGCAGCAGCAGAAGATCAAAGACAGAGATGGGTTTGGGGGGAACAGGACCAAAGACTTGCCTGAAATTGGACAGTCGAGGTCGGAAGAGTCGGTGTCGGAGGAGACGACGTCGATGATTGAGATAGGCACCTTTTTCTTTCTGCTTCGCGTTCTCCCTGCCATTGGCGAACAAAAAAGCTCAGAGCTTGGGAAGCTTCACAGTCTCGGAGCAGAGTGGCGCATGAGCGGTTTGCAAATTGCAGCTTTGGAGTTCTGGCTTGTTTGGAGAGAGTTCGTACGGTAGTAAATTTGGGGGAATCTTGACTGTTGATTCGTGAGTTGTGCAATTCTGCTTCATTAAAAAATTAAGAGAAAATATGTAATGGATATTTACTTATTTTTCGTGTTCATAATTTACCGAGTCGAATCTATCAAACACAAGTTGATTAGAGCGCTCTTACGACACTCAAAAACTAAACCCTAGAGTAGCGACCCATCACATGGACCCGCTGCCAGTTCAAACTCACAAAACTTGCCCTAGGCCTAAGCCCAAGCAACAAAGCAATTTTTGGCTACCAAGACAGCCGATCCGCTCGACTAGGCGCTTTGCAATCGACCGTTTATAAGAGCTTAGCCAACCATGTCGATGATGTCACTGCGTGTGCTAGAGACTCCTCCCAACTGAGTCCAGTCGAGTACACATGTCGCCCATCCTTTAATGGAGAAAGTCTCACTTAGGGAGTATCCCCACGCTTCCTTAGGTACCCTTCAGCGTAGGTCTCATGTGCCACCCACTAGTGGCTACATAAGACGAGTGGCATAAAGCCCATAGTAGGCACTAGGCGCCCGATCCTCGTAGTGCATACTTGGCCAACTCGGCTATGCCAACGATTGATCGGCCTATAAGGTGGACTTCACTCAAGAAGACCAGTTGATTTTGCGTTTAGATGGGATCACATGACCCGTATTTAATTTACTGGAAAATTTAACCAGTTATGTTCTCGCATGACAATTTTTATCAGACAAGTGATGTTACCAATTTTATTCTTGTTCCTCTATTATCAAATTAACCAAATTGAATCCATCTTTATAGGGTTACCGCCCACATCAACCCACTAAATCTCGACAAATAATAAAAATTACTAATTTGATCTTATTTGAGGTCTTATTTTGATTAAAATAATAACTAGTTTTAAAAAATACATAATTATTTACATATTCAAAATCCACATTGTAATATATAAATAAGAACCTCTCTAATTGCTCATGCCCAATTTATTTGTAATAGTCTTTCCATCATTCACATAAACAGTCCTTTCTTTTATAACTTCACTATCCCTCACTATTATTGTCAATGTATGCATTTCCAAGTATAATTATAACCAAACAACAAATTAGCATACAAATACATAAACATTCACAACTACCGTACACTTTTTATAATTTTTTGGTAAATCTTCTACTCGTCCTAACATCTCCATAAAAATCACTTAATATCTAAAATGTTATTATTACCAAGTTCCCTAATTTCCCCAATTTTTTCTTGAATTTAAAACATAGTATATACTATTGAAAATTCAAAAACATACTCAAATGGTATCCAATTTACTCAAACCTTATACAAATAAATTCAGAATATCAAGAAGAACATTTGTCATGTTGATCGTAGCTCCAGCAGTCGTCGCACGCGGACTTACACCCCAGCTAAAGCTACATGTGCATGAAGTTTATGCCCTTGCACAGTGTCATCGTCAACCTCTGGCGGGTCGACCCAATTTCTTAGTTTCGGGTCGCCCGACTCGCGACGTTAACCCGGCTTTCTTTTCATCATTTTATGTTCAATCCTTATGTTTAATACCTCGATTCGATTCTTACTTAATCTAGGAACATCTTCGTGACCTTAAAAATACAAGAATTGCACTAGAAATTAAAAGAGCTTACCTTGCATATTTCAGCCATAGTTTCCAAGACGGGTCCACCATATTCTTTATGTCTGAACCATCATTTTCTTAGTTTAGGATGATCGTCGAGCCTTTAGAGAGCTATTTCCATGCCTAATTCTCTGCTTCATGGCCTAGAAAAAGGAAATTTGAAAATGAAACTCACGAGTTCCCTTAATATTCCCATCGTCTTTCCTTTCCTTCTCCTCTAATCATGGTTTTCTCCTTCTCTTCTCTCCGTTTCTTTATTTCTCCTTCTTTTCCTCCTCCTGGACCTCTCCCTTTCCTTTTGATTTCCTTCTTTCCATGGCTTTTCTCACTTTCAGCCACCACCTACCGAGATACCCAAAATCCATACACACACACACACACACACATATATATATATATATATATATATATATATAATGGTGCATGCTTAAGTCAGTGGGAGATGGAGACAATAAGGGAGAAATATGGAGAACATTTTAGAACACCCTAGGATGGACATTTACACGAAAGTACCAAAATGCCCTTATATTCCAATATGAACAAAATGCCCCTACACTATTTAGACCAAAAACGAATTTATCCGAACTCCATTTTTGGCATATCACCTGTCTACGTATTCAGATGTTTGAGATCTATGTAGCAGTCCACACGAAATGTTCACAAGGAGTCCTGGTTAAAAAGTCAACTTTCGACCTTGAGAGGTAAAATCATCATTTCTCTTCTTAATTTATTATTCTCGAATTTTTGGGTTGTTACATGGGAGGAGCCCACATTCCCTTCCATTTTGAACAACATGTTAGAAACTTCCACATAAAGTCTCCTAATCTATAAATAATTATTCGTCCTCCTACTCTCCCATTTCTCCCTTTGAAGCCTCTATCTAGAAAGCTCATTTTTCTCTTTCTACTACATCTCACGTAAAATCACATATGTAATTTTATATATAATGCAAGCACTACCCCATATTGGATGTAACCTACTTCTAGGGTGAACAACTATTTTTTTATGTTTGATTTAGATTAGACGTGCTTACCTTGATTATGTTACTCATCAACAGTTGGCGCCATATGTGGGAACCTAGACATGAACGACTTCATGTTCTCTTAGTCGGGCGCTAACACAGCTTAAATTTGTGGCAATAACTACCCTTACCACCGTGAGCCCTTCTTATAAGCTACTGTAAACCAAGTCTATGATTTTCCGGTTCAATCTATTTTGATCGTTGTGTATGGAGCTAACTCGATATCTTTCACTCACCACCGAGTTGATGGATGTTTTTTCATCACTTAGACATGCATTCATGAACTGAGTTAAACCATTGCAACCTCTATGCTGACTCCAATCAGGGAGGTGGACTCACTATCAATTGCTAACCCAAGTTTCTTGCTACTAATCACCCATCTACATGTCGATGAGTGCTTGTCTGCATAGTCTTTCCCTCGGCTCTCTCGAGGATAACAACACTTGGGAGCATATGAGCATTAACAAGCTATCATGCTGTTTAATTAGGATTTCTTTTTAATGTTGATTTAATCATAAATTTTCTAATTCCTTTTAAGATTAGGACTTTAAGTAAGATTTCAAATTTTCTTAGGATTAGAATCTAATGCCAATAACGCTTTCCTTAATGTTTGTAATTCTCCGATTTTTTTTATCATCAATAAAACTTGAGTGCTTATTATTAATAAAACTTGAGTGTTTTCTCAATGGAAAATACTTACATCCCACACCAGTGCTATAAGGATGTACCACATTTTTAATTTATCGAATTGTTTTTATACATATTATTTACACCTGAAAAATACCACTACAGACCTGGAGATGATCTTTGAAAAATTAAAGACTCAATCTGACTTAAGGCCCAAACCCAGCTAGTATCCACAACTAGATCATGGGGAAACGCGAGCGTAATTTCCCGAATTACTCTGACACGGTGCTGAACCCGTCAGAAGGGGTAAGGGGACGTGCGACTAGTCGTCACGATGGAGATGCACGTGGGAATGCACACCCTTATGCCTGATAACGCCCAAACTACACATTAAATTAAATACGTAATTCGAGTATTATGCAACTTAAACCCTTTTTGTGTAGTTGTAGTATTGGTAAATAGGGATCGTTCATAACCGGGGAAATGAGGGAATATTAATAATATGTTAATTAAAAAGAATAATAAATAAAAGAATAAATAAATTAATTAATTAATGAATAAATGAATTAAAGAATTAATAAAAGAAATAAAGAATAAAGAATTCATGAATTCATGAATTAAAAAATTAAAAAAAAAATAATAAAGAATAAAAGAATAAAAGAATAAAGAATTAAATGGGGGGTTTGAAAAGATTGTAATCATAGAATAAAGAAAACAAGTAAAAATAATTAAAAACCTAATTCTACTTCTACTTTAACTTTTGTACAAGTGAACTTTCTTCAAACACATATTTTTACCAACACTCTAACATCATGTTCATATTGAACCAATAACTTTTGTCTGCTTTGGGCCTCCTCCTCACGGTTTTGTTTTCGGGAGCTCATGGTGCAACTTCTCAGGGGGTCACCCATCATGGAATTGCACCAGCCTCAACTCACTTAACTTTGGGGTTCCAATCCCCCCCAAAGCCACTTGAGCTCCCAAAAGGCCTAGTGCTAGATAGGTGTGTGCCTACACCTTTAAGTCACACCACCATCCTCTCCCAGACCATTCCACCCTTGCAGGAATGTGGGATCGTTCAGCGTTCCCTCCAAGACACGGGTCTTACATCCTACCTTAATCATCTCAAATACATGCATACATTTTTCATATTATAAATGTACCGAATATCGGATTATTACCTACAATATGATTCACCTTAAGTTTGTGATTTAATGAGCCGAACAACGGTCAAACATTAAATCTCTTCAACTCTATTCTAGATGCCCCAAATAGCGGATCAACATTTAGCTTCGAATCGAAGTTTAAGCACTAAACATATGAAGTAAAAAAAATTCAAAAAGTAAAACACATGGAGATTGCATTCTTACTTACAAATGTTAAAAAGAAAATACCAACACATATATTGAATTATAAGTCAAATCAATAACAATAATAAGAATTTAAGTAGAAAAATATGGATTTTCACAAGAATCACCGAACAGCGGCAGGAAACTAGTGAAGATGGAAGAAGAAATACAAGGAATTCAGTTTTAAAACTCTTGAATTGCCTTAGAATTACTTGGCCTAGGTATTTCTTAAAGAAAACATAAAAATGTGTTTAAGAGCTCTCAAAGAAAAATCACAAGAACAAAGTAAAGAACAAATAAAATTAAGAAATAACATAAAAATAATATAAATTAAGAAAAATAATTAAAAGAAAACAAATTAATAATAAAATCTACAAGAAGTTAAAATGGTTCCCAAAAATAAAGAACAAAATAGAAAAAAGGTGAACTAAAAGAAGAGAAAAACTAGAGAGAAAAATTAGAACATAAATTACTAAAAAGAGAACCAAAATTGGGACAATTGGGGACCTTACAATGAGAAACACTTCTCTATTTATAAAGGAAGGTGTCTCAATGAAAGCAAATAAAATAATAATAAAAATAAAAAACAAATATAAAAAAAATTACATAAATAAAATGATTAAAAATGGCTGATTTTGGTATTGGTAGCTGTGGGAAACATGCAAATTGGATTCGGCAGCAGGAGGCTGACTGGATTGATGGGACACAGCCGCCGGGGGGAAGAGGGGGGGGGGGGGGGGGTGGAAGGAAAAAAACAGCCGATTTCGGCGCGGGCAGGTTGGAAAGGTGAGGATTTGTTAGCGGGTGTGCGTTGGAAAAAGGCAGGTGCCTTAGCGCCTGACGCGCTGACATGAGGAGGAAATGTGGCGCACGCGTGCTGGGAAGCAACATCTGTCTTCAGGAAGCGCACGCCGAGGAGAAGATACCTTGTTCGGTGGCCCGACTTCGAGTTGGAAGTTGGGTTGAGGCTGGCGTGGGCTCGCAGGCTTGGCACATGGGCTGGGCTGCAATTCTGGGCCTGATTTTCTGGGCTTTTGGGCTTCGGATTTTAGGCTTTTGGCTATCAAAATTTGGGCTTCTGCAAATGAAATAATTAAATAATTAATTAATATAATTTCACTGAATTTCGTCAATAATTTATTCGTTATAATTTCGATCAGGACGATTCTTTCTCCAAAACGCTATAGATTCCAAGCTTTATTTATTTCTACAAAAATATCACAAAATATATTATTTTATCTAATTGTTTATTATTTTAATATTAAAATTCAAGTATAAATTGTAACACCCCGGAAATTCGAGGATTTCCATATTGTAATTTATTGTGTGAATTGACGATTTTACCCCTGTGAATGGTATGGTCAAATTGTTGACTTTTTGATTGAGGAACTAAATGGACTTTGACCTATGACCGTGACGTAGTTCGGGACGTCACGAGTTCATAGACAGGTGGCACGTCCATTTCGGACGATCAGGGAAAAAGTTATGCCTATCGGAAGTTCAGGGGCATTACCGTAATTTGGACTCTCGGGGGAAAATGTTGACTTTTCTTTTGGCAACTAATTTTCAGTTGACTCAAGGACCGTTGGGTAGGCCTCGACGTCCTGAGTCCGTAGACAGGCGGCACGCCGAAATCGGACTTCGTACGAGGAAGTTATGGTCAGAAACGTGAATTCGGGGAGTTCGTGTCTCGGTTTCCGTGTCGAATATTAAATTCAGGAAATCTGATTGGAGGACACCTGGTGAGTGACAAGTGTCACTCACCCATTGGCTAGATTGGATCTGATCCACTATTGGATTAATTAAACAATTGTACCAGCTTTAAATTTCAGCCTTTGGATTAAAAACCTCCAGATCTAATCTCAGCCCTTGATCTAATCTGGAGATCAAATCTGGGCCGTCCATTATTTTCCCTCCATCTCTATATATTCTTCTACCCGACGCCCACCTTCTGCCCATTTCAACCCTCACACCTCCGCATTACAACCTTTCGCTGTGTGCGTGTGAGTGTGACTAGGACTGAGAGACGACGGGAGGGCGGCAGGAACGGCGGTGGAGGCACGGTGGTTCACGGCAGGTGAGTAACCCGTGAGCTCTGTACTTTCAAAATTTGGAAGTCAACGTGTAGTCGAGTTTTGTTCCCTTTTCTTGCTTCTCATGAGACCTAGGGACTGAAACAGACCTGTAGGCTTGACTTCAAGGCTCGAGGTGGCCGGAATTGACGGGGAGGATAACCAGAAAATCTGAAGCTTCGGGTTTTGGTTGCAGGTAAGGATCTAATGTTGTTCTCTTGTTTTTGATTCCATAGAACACTTTCTGGAACTAAGACGAGTACTTAGGAATTTAAAGGACTGAAAATGACCCAGAAATGGTGGAATGGCAACCGGGTCTCGATCGCGGGTCTGATCGACCCGAGTTGCAGGAAAACGGGTCAACCCGTCTGATGACAGTGGTGCTGACGTGGCACCCTGTCAGTCTGTCAGATGACGTGGACCAACCGTGAGCCGACACGTGTCACATGTCAGTGCACAGTCAGCACTGACATGTCAGTGACGTGGACCAGTCAGGGACTGCCACGTGTCACTGACATGTCAGTGACGTGGACCAGTGCCGTGCTGACACGTGGCACATGTCAGATCTGACACGTGGTCTGACAGATCAGTGAGGTGGACCAATCAGATGGTGACACGTGGCACCTGTCAGAGTCTGACATGTCAGACCTGCCAGCTGTCAGATGACGTCAGCATGACGTCATGCTGACGTCAGCAGTGACGTCAGCGATGACGTCAGCAGGAACTGTTCCTGCGTTGACCGCCGCGTTGACCGGCGCGTGGGGGCGCGTGTGAACAGTGTTTCTGGTGGGACCACCACCATTCTTTAGGTTTCGACGATCCGGATCCAATGGCGGTGGTTTCGGGTCGATCGGAGATCATTAAGTTGGTCAAAATAAGGTTTATTGCCTTGGGAAGCGCGTTCGGGCGGCTTTTCCGGGTCGGTTTCGACCTAGGCTTTCATGGTTGAATGTTGGGGGTTTAATTTGACCTTTACGAATACTTGGACTTGACAGGGATTGTACATTTGTACCAGGACGAGGGTATACGTTCGGTTTCTAGCAGGATTGTACTGTGAGTGGGCCATTTTCTTAAACCCTTGTGTGCATAAATGTTTTCTGGTTTTATTATACTTATTCACATGCTAAAACAATGATGGTTTTGATGATATGGAAAGTGTGGTTATGGCACGTTTCACGGTATTTGGGCTTGAGACCCGTCCGGTGAAACTGAATGATTGGTTCGGATTCTATCTATGTATATATATGTTTGCATGTGGATATCAATAAAATGTATTTGTTACTGCACTGTATAGATCCTTCCATATTGTATTGTCTCCTCCGGATGAGGTACCCCGGAGAGGTCACGGACGTCTAGTACGTCCAGCGTCTATGACGCTAAGCATCGGGGATGCTGTACCCGAACGGGGTTCGGGGATTGAACTCGGAAATTGAGACCCGAGTGGCACGCGTAGCCTTGTGATTGTGACCTATTGGACGTCAGGGACGTCAGACATCAGGGATGTCGGGATTGGAGTGTATAGTGCAGCAACTAAAATTATGGTTATGGTTTTGCTATATGCCTTATGGTTCATATTATATGGTTTATGATTTTGGAATTATGGTGCACGCATATTTGGAAAACGGAGGGGTAAATTATATGTTTTACTTATCAAACGATTTCATCAACTTGTGTTTCGGTCCACTCACCCTTACTGTTTTGATAACCCCTCCAGGTCGGGAAACTGAGGTAGAGGAGGAACCAGAGGCTGAGGCATAGATCTACTTCTGCGTACCTGAACCCCTGCTGGGCGGTGTACCCGCAGGATTACTTTAGAGTCGTGCTCGCAAATTTGTAATTTTGGATTATATCCCTTGTCTGACATTCGTTTAATTCGGATTTTATGTATGACTTTAATTTGGTTATTTATGCTTTTAAATGTTTTGAGGTTAAAATTGGTATGAATTATTGGGTGTCAGACGGGAGCAGGGCACGTCCCCTTGTGGTCCCTGTGGGATCGGGGCGGGTCCTGTCAGCTTGGTATCAGAGCACTAGGTTGTGGTCAGCACTAGGGTATTGGTCTGCATGCTAGACTAGCGATTAGTACTAGTTACTTTTCGACTTTTAAGAATATTGTTTTCTGATCTATGCCTCTTGACAGTTGGTTATGCCTCCTAGGAGAATTCCGCATACTCGAACGGACGAGGATCTAGAAAGAGAGATGGAATGCGCGAGCATCGAAAGGGCTCAACGTTTGGGAGCCACTCCTTTCTGCGGGGGATCAAACCCCGAGGATGCTCACGACTGGATCACCAAGTGGGAGAGGATCTTCTCGGTGATGCACTGCCCTCCGGGCGAACGAGTGACTCTGGCGGCCTTCTTACTGGAGGGAGGAGCCTACCAGTGGTGGCATGGACTCGAAATGTCCGGGTGGTCTGTCCATACCACTACCTGGGAAGCTTTTCGTTCCAGGTTTCTGGACCAGTACTACCCGCGATCCTTTCGCGCGGCGCGGGAGGCGGAATTCCTGCGGCTGGAGCAGGGAGACATGTCTGTTTCAGACTACGAGCAAACATTCGGGAGACTTTCCCGGTTCGCTGCCTCATTCGTAAGCACGGAGGAGGACAAATGCCAGCGGTTTGAGCTTGGACTCCGAGGGGAGATCCGGGCCAGTGTGACTGCTACCACTCATGCTTCTCTGAGGGATATGGTCGACGCAGCGGTGCGTGTCGAGGCCAGTCTGGCGGCACACCAAGCACGACAACCTTCGGGGGAGGGGCGACGTCAGGATCGCCCACACCATGGGCCATCGGGCCGGAAGAACAACAGGGGAGGGAGCTACAGAGGAGCACCCTCATCCTTCAAGGGTCGTGGCTGGTCGGGTCGACGTGGAGGCTCTCAGGGCAGAGGATCTGGACACAATTCTGGGCAGCACTCATCTTGGAGTGGTGCATCTGGTGGGCATTCGGGCAGGCCAAGGCCAGTAACTTGTTTTGCTTGCGGAGAGGAAGGCCACTATGCCTGCGATTGTCCGCAGTTGTCCAAAAACAGCGACGCTGGGGGCTCGAGTGTGGTGCAGAGCACGGCGTCCCACACTAACGGAGGTCGCGGTCAGGGAGGTGACCGTGGTGCTGGACGTGGCGCGCGCGGGCGCGGACGGAACGGAGGGCCGAGGGCCCAAGTGTTTGCAATGACCCAGCAGCAGGCGAGGACTGCTCCAGGCGTGGTCACAGGTACACTACATATCTTTAATTTTCTTGTACGTGTATTAATGGATGCGGGGGCTACACATTCTTTTATTTCGAGGAGTTGTGCTGGTTTGCTTGATTGTGTGGTATCAGCCTTAGATTGCGAAATGGGTGTTGGCACCCCGATGGGTACCGTGTACCTTGTGAATCAGGTGATTCGGAGGTGCCCGGTAAGAATTGAGGATGTGGATTTACCAGCAGACTTAATTATTCTGGATATCCACGACTTCGATATAATCCTAGGGATGGATTGGCTGTCGGAGCACGGATCGCTCATCGACTGCTGTAGCAAGCAAGTAATTTTGCGGAGCCCGGGTTTGCCGGAAGTTATCTTTCAGGGGGAACGTGATGGTTCGCCTCCTGAAGTGATTTCGTCACTTACTGCTACCAAACTTCTACGGAAGGGATGCCAGGGTTATCTGGCGCATGTCGTGTCGGAACGGGTCGATACTCCGGTCATCGACGAAATACCGGTGGTCTGTGAGTTTCCGGACGTATTCCCGGAAGACTTACCTGGATTGCCACCATCGCGGGAGATTGAGTTTACTATTGAACTACTCCCGGGTACCCGACCTATATCCCAGGCACCATACCGGATGGCGCCGGCCGAGTTACGGGAACTCAAGACTCAATTGCAGGAGTTGGTAGATTTGGGATATGTCCGACCGAGCACTTCACCGTGGGGAGCACCGGTGTTGTTCGTGAAGAAGAAGGAAGGAAGTCTCCGTTTATGTATTGATTATCGACAACTCAACAAGGTGACATTGAGGAACCAGTATCCTCTACCCAGGATTGATGACCTTTTCGACCAGTTGCGGGGAGCTCAGTGCTTCTCGAAAATTGATTTGCGGTCTGGGTATCACCAACTGAGGATTTCGGAGGAGGATATTCCGAAAACTGCTTTTCGAACCCGTTACGGGCACTACGAGTTCCTTGTTATGCCATTTGGTTTGACGAATGCTCCAGCAGCATTCATGGATCTGATGAACCGGGTCTTCCGACCCTACCTGGATAAGTTCGTGATTGTGTTCATCGATGATATTTTGGTATACTCGAGGAGTGCCCGTGCACATGAAGAACATCTACGGTTGGTCTTGGAGAAACTGAGACAAGAACAATTGTATGCCAAGCTGAGCAAGTGTCAGTTTTGGCTGAGCAGTATTGGTTTTCTGGGACACGTGATATCAACGGATGGGATTTGCGTGGATCCCCAGAAAACAGAAGCGGTGACCAACTGGGCTAGACCGACAACGGTGACCGAGGTGCGGAGTTTCGTCGGATTAGCAGGTTACTACCGGAGATTCGTGGAGGGTTTCTCCAAAATTGCTGCACCATTGACTCGTCTGACTCGGAAAGGAGTAAAGTTTATCTGGGACGAGCAGTGCGATCGGAGCTTTCAAGAGTTGAAGGATCGATTGACCACTGCACCTGTCCTTGCATTGCCGGACGACAGTGGAGAGTTTGTAGTTTTCAGTGATGCTTCACTGCAAGGTTTGGGCTGCGTGTTGATGCAAACTGGCAAGGTTATCACCTATGCATCCCGGCAGCTGAAGACTCATGAGTTGAACTACCCTACCCATGATTTGGAGTTGGCGGCGGTGGTTCATGCTCTCAAGATCTGGAGACATTATCTGTTCGGCGCAACGTGTCGAATATACACCGACCACCAGAGTCTTAAATATTTATTCACTCAGAAGGAGCTCAACATGAGACAACGGAGATGGTTGGAGCTACTGAAGGACTATGACTGTACGATCGAGTACCATCCGGGTAAGGCCAATGTGGTGGCGGATGCACTCAGCAGGAAATCTGCGGGAACTATTGCACACCTAGGGATGGTGTATCTTCCCTTGTTAGTGGAACTCCGGAAGACGGGAGTTATTTTGGGTACGGATGCGCATGGAGCTTTGTTGGCCAGCTTCCATGTGCGACCTGTACTGATTGATCGGATCATCGAAGCACAACTGCAGGATCCGATACTCTGTATTTACAGAATTGAGGTCGATGCGGATGGGAGACAGGATTTTACCATCCGGGACGATGGAGCACTGGTGAAATTGGGCCGTTTGTGCGTACCTGCAGTGGCAGAGTTACGGGCCGAGATACTTGAAGAGGCCCACAGTTCGGCCTATGCTATGCATCCGGGAGGTACAAAGATGTACCGTACCCTCCGGAACCATTATTGGTGGCCAGGAATGAAGAAGGATATTGCCGAGTTCGTGAGCAAATGCTTAACCTGTCAGCAGGTTAAGGCGGAACGGCAGAGACCGTATGGGGCTATGCAGCTACTTCCGATTCCTGAGTGGAAGTGGGATCACATCACCATGGACTTCGTCTTTAAGTTACCGAGGACTCAGAGTGGAGTGGACGGAGTATGGGTGATCGTGGACCGGTTAACCAAATCAGCCCATTTTCTGCCAGTTCAGGAAACCTATAAACCTAACCGACTGGCTCAGCTGTTTGTGAAGGAAATCATACGACTTCATGGTACGCCGGAATCGATCGTGTCTGATCGTGATCCGCGTTTCACTTCCAGGTTCTGGCGGAGTTTGCAAGCTACTTTGGGAACAAACCTACGTTTCAGTACTGCTTTCCATCCACAGACCGATGGACAGTCTGAGAGAACCATTCAAACCCTGGAGGACATGATGAGGTCATGTGTACTACAGTTTCAAGACTCTTGGGATACTCATTTGCCATTGATGGAATTCGCTTACAACAACAGCTATCAGGCAAGCATCGGGATGGCACCTTATGAGGCACTGTATGGCCGACAGTGCAGGACACCTATCTGCTGGACGGAGGTAGGGGAGCGAGCGGCTGTAGGGCCGGAGATAATGGACTTAACCATGGAAACTGTTCGCGTGATCAAGGAAAGATTGAAGGTGGCACAGGATCGCCAGAAGAGTTATGCCGACCGACGGATTCGAGACTTGGAGTTTGAAGTGGGAGATTTTGTCTTCCTGAAGTTGTCTCCGTGGAAAGGGATTATCCGTTTTGGCCGACGGGGGAAACTGAGTCCGCGTTTTATCGGACCTTATGAAATCGTGGAGAGAATTGGCAGAGTTGCATACAGATTGGCACTACCCCCAGAACTATCAAGAGTTCACGATGTTTTCCACGTATCGATGTTGCGGATGTACGTACGTGATGCTTCTCATGTACTTAGGGAACAACCTGTCGAACTACGGGAGGATTTGAGCTTTGAAGAACAACCAGTACAGATCTTGGATCGGAAGGACAAGGTACTACGTCGAAAGACGATCCCTCTCGTGAAAATTCTCTGGAGAAACCAGGATGTGGAAGAAGCCACATGGGAGCCTGAGGCTCAGATGCGAGAACAATTTCCTCATTTGTTTCTTTGAAATTTCGGGACGAAATTTCTTAAGGGGGGAAGGTTGTAACACCCCGGAAATTCGAGGATTTCCATATTGTAATTTATTGTGTGAATTGACGATTTTACCCCTGTGAATGGTATGGTCAAATTGTTGACTTTTTGATTGAGGAACTAAATGGACTTTGACCTATGACCGTGACGTAGTTCGGGACGTCACGAGTTCATAGACAGGTGGCACGTCCATTTCGGACGATCAGGGAAAAAGTTATGGCTATCGGAAGTTCAGGGGCATTACCGTAATTTGGACTCTCGGGGGAAAATGTTGACTTTTCTTTTGGCAACTAATTTTCAGTTGACTCAAGGACCGTTGGGTAGGCCTCGACGTCCTGAGTCCGTAGACAGGCGGCACGCCGAAATCGGACTTCGTACGAGGAAGTTATGGTTAGAAACGTGAATTCGGGGAGTTCGTGTCTCGGTTTCCGTGTCGAATATTAAATTCAGGAAATCTGATTGGAGGACACCTGGTGAGTGACAAGTGTCACTCACCCATTGGCTAGATTGGATCTGATCCACTATTGGATTAATTAAACAATTGTACCAGCTTTAAATTTCAGCCTTTGGATTAAAAACCTCCAGATCTAATCTCAGCCCTTGATCTAATCTGGAGATCAAATCTGGGCCGTCCATTATTTTCCCTCCATCTCTATATATTCTTCTACCCGACGCCCACCTTCTGCCCATTTCAACCCTCACACCTCCGCATTACAACCTTTCGCTGTGTGCGTGTGAGTGTGACTAGGACTGAGAGACGACGGGAGGGCGGCAGGAACGGCGGTGGAGGCACGGTGGTTCACGGCAGGTGAGTAACCCGTGAGCTCTGTACTTTCAAAATTTGGAAGTCAACGTGTAGTCGAGTTTTGTTCCCTTTTCTTGCTTCTCATGAGACCTAGGGACTGAAACAGACCTGTAGGCTTGACTTCAAGGCTCGAGGTGGCCGGAATTGACGGGGAGGATAACCAGAAAATCTGAAGCTTCGGGTTTTGGTTGCAGGTAAGGATCTAATGTTGTTCTCTTGTTTTTGATTCCATAGAACACTTTCTGGAACTAAGACGAGTACTTAGGAATTTAAAGGACTGAAAATGACCCAGAAATGGTGGAATGGCAACCGGGTCTCGATCGCGGGTCTGATCGACCCGAGTTGCAGGAAAACGGGTCAACCCGTCTGATGACAGTGGTGCTGACGTGGCACCCTGTCAGTCTGTCAGATGATGTGGACCAACCGTGAGCCGACACGTGTCACATGTCAGTGCACAGTCAGCACTGACATGTCAGTGACGTGGACCAGTCAGGGACTGCCACGTGTCACTGACATGTCAGTGACGTGGACCAGTGCCGTGCTGACACGTGGCACATGTCAGATCTGACACGTGGTCTGACAGATCAGTGAGGTGGACCAATCAGATGGTGACACGTGGCACCTGTCAGAGTCTGACATGTCAGACCTGCCAGCTGTCAGATGACGTCAGCATGACGTCATGCTGACGTCAGCAGTGACGTCAGCGATGACGTCAGCAGGAACTGTTCCTGCGTTGACCGCCGCGTTGACCGGCGCGTGGGGGCGCGTGTGAACAGTGTTTCTGGTGGGACCACCACCATTCTTTAGGTTTCGACGATCCGGATCCAATGGCGGTGGTTTCGGGTCGATCGGAGATCATTAAGTTGGTCAAAATAAGGTTTATTGCCTTGGGAAGCGCGTTCGGGCGGCTTTTCCGGGTCGGTTTCGACCTAGGCTTTCATGGTTGAATGTTGGGGGTTTAATTTGACCTTTACGAATACTTGGACTTGACAGGGATTGTACATTTGTACCAGGACGAGGGTATACGTTCGGTTTCTAGCAGGATTGTACTGTGAGTGGGCCATTTTCTTAAACCCTTGTGTGCATAAATGTTTTCTGGTTTTATTATACTTATTCACATGCTAAAACAATGATGGTTTTGATGATATGGAAAGTGTGGTTATGGCACGTTTCACGGTATTTGGGCTTGAGACCCGTCCGGTGAAACTGAATGATTGGTTCGGATTCTATCTATGTATATATATGTTTGCATGTGGATATCAATAAAATGTATTTGTTACTGCACTGTATAGATCCTTCCATATTGTATTGTCTCCTCCGGATGAGGTACCCCGGAGAGGTCACGGACGTCTAGTACGTCCAGCGTCTATGACGCTAAGCATCGGGGATGCTGTACCCGAACGGGGTTCGGGGATTGAACTCGGAAATTGAGACCCGAGTGGCACGCGTAGCCTTGTGATTGTGACCTATTGGACGTCAGGGACGTCAGACATCAGGGATGTCGGGATTGGAGTGTATAGTGCAGCAACTAAAATTATGGTTATGGTTTTGCTATATGCCTTATGGTTCATATTATATGGTTTATGATTTTGGAATTATGGTGCACGCATATTTGGAAAACGGAGGGGTAAATTATATGTTTTACTTATCAAACGATTTCATCAACTTGTGTTTCGGTCCACTCACCCTTACTGTTTTGATAACCCCTCCAGGTCGGGAAACTGAGGTAGAGGAGGAACCAGAGGCTGAGGCATAGATCTACTTCTGCGTACCTGAACCCCTGCTGGGCGGTGTACCCGCAGGATTACTTTAGAGTCGTGCTCGCAAATTTGTAATTTTGGATTATATCCCTTGTCTGACATTCGTTTAATTCGGATTTTATGTATGACTTTAATTTGGTTATTTATGCTTTTAAATGTTTTGAGGTTAAAATTGGTATGAATTATTGGGTGTCAGACGGGAGCAGGGCACGTCCCCTTGTGGTCCATGTGGGATCGGGGCGGGTCCTGTCATAAATGGTATAAAATAATGCTTATTTAACGACCTATCAATGCCGCCTATAAAAGGAAAAGAATTCCTCTTCTCAAAAGACAACCAAATCAATTCAAACAAATAATTGATCAAACTCAATCAATTTCAACAACTACAAAAACCTCGAAAGTTTTCTTTGTTACTCGAAAGATAGTCTTCTTGGTAAAACCTGTCTTTTCGATCCAAGATCAAGATTCAGTTATCCTCTCAACCTCTCTCAGTTCTAACGAACAACAAGCCTTCCTCACAATCTGACTTACATCTCAAGCTCGTTTCTGGAGACTTCCCAACATTCATACACTCTTTCCAACTAAGCGTCATCTGCTTGTCTAAAGATCATCATTCTCACTACGACTGCTTCCAACTAGTGTTTTGAGACCCTCAGACCCTCACAACCTCGCTCCCTGACATCGTCATGTCTTTTTACTGCTCTGCCAACAACTTTGGTATAATTTCCAATGGATGTTCATCTTGTTGATGGTCTCTTGACCACGAACGCTAGCTCATAGTTTAGTCCAGAGATAATTTGCTTCACACACATGTAATTCAATCTACAGAGCAAAAAATTTAATTTATGTTATACAAGTTTGTATCTCCTCTTTCCCTTTTGTGTTTTGGCTCCTTCAAGTCCTAACTTCGATAATTGGAAAATACCAACCAATGGTTCTATGGCTGCTATAATTGGAAAATACAACCAATGGTTCTATGGCTGCTTAAGCCTTAGGACCATCTACGTGTTCTGATTCAGTATTCGTGTAAGTCTGACTTGGAGAGGTCGATCCACCTAACTCCATTTCTAACCCTAAATTGTATGTCACTAACATGAACACGCCGACATTGAATTTGGACTAGGTACAAAAGAAAATATTTAAAGTCTTCGCGAGAAGCATAAAAAAGAACATCACAAGCAAGATGCTCGCTTGCTCCACTTTCACTTGATCTCGAATGATGGTTCATGGGCCGCAAGTCAGAACCAATCACTAACCCTGTTTAGTACTGTCTCTACTAATGACATGCCTACTTGAAGTCAACTAGAAGGCCAAGTCACCTGGACTAACCCACCTAGTGCATAACTGTGACATTATAGCCCAAAGATTCCAACCTTCCCCCTATTCTCCCTAGTTACCTATACTACAACCCCTTGTGGCGAGTTACAGCGAAAAGATCCCCATCACCCCCAAACACTTGCATATCCACTCCTTTAGAAGTGAGCCACTGAATGGCGACCTCAGATTCCGCTACGACAATATTTTATGCATGAACATAATCTGGCACGGCTAGTGGGACTCTTTGTTCATGTCCAAGTTCCAATATATAGAACGAAGGCGTGTCTCGAAAGGAAGATTTATGAGGACTACACCATAAATAAAAATTCCTATCCCACCACTAATGCAAGCCAATTTGGAAACTCTTCGTGATAGAAATATCGAGGATATCACCAGTTAGGAATTAGCCCATGATGAATTGATGAGGTTTATCAAGGATGCCTTAGCTCTCATCTTTGATTAGATGAAGGCTCTGAACGAACAGGTTCAAGAGCTCTCCAAACGATGGAAAACGGACCCTAAAGGGACCGACACCCCACCTCTAAGGGTAGCAAGCCAGGAAAAAGGGGAAACAGGCTATGGATTTTAGAGTTCTTACTATGGAACCTATGGTCACAATGGCTTTATCAGTTAATGCTTTGCCTGCTGAAATTCCTAAAATGAGTAGACCTGTGAGGTTCAGCCGAAGAAAGACAATGGGATCCAGGCCATGTACCGACCACGATTTTCGGAAGAGTCGAAGTTGAAAATAGCTAAGGGTGTCCCGACATGCATGAAAGGTGACTCTAAGAACTAGAAAAGATCTAACGACACAGGGTCATATGAGGAATTTAGGCCTAACCAAAGGCCACCCTATGTAGTCAAGCATCATACCATAATGACTAAAATGGCCGAAATAAGGCGTATGATCTAAGGATAGCCAAGGCCTTATAGGAGAGTCAATATCATGACATACAAGAAGCCTTATCCCATGTACATGGACCAGGACAATCCTTTCCCCAGGAACTTCAAATCGCCAGCTTTTCACTATTTATTGGAGATGGAAGTACGTCGTCCTTGGAACACATAGGGAGGTTCTCGGCCTAGTGTGTAGCTCTTGAGGATAATTCCTATATCAAGATATGTCTATTTAGTATCTCTTTGGATGGGGACACTTTTTCTTGGTATATTTTACTGCCATAAGCCTCCATGTACACTTGGGGGCAACTTCCATGAAGATTTTTAACAAATCAAGCCCGAGGTCATGATCAGTGATCTAACTGCCATCAAACAAGGAGAGTACTGAGAGTTTCATCACCAGATTTAAAAGGCTAAAGATGAAGTGTAGGTTCCCTATGAACAGGGAACAGATGATGGCCATTGCACAGAGAGTATTAAGGTTCTCGCTTAGAAATAAGTTTGATGACACCACTTTCTTAGAATCGCAAGAGATAGTGGTATCTATGTCGAGATTTGAAAGGCTATTGGAAGAAGAACAACGACAGAAGCATAGCTCTACTATACCCCTTTCTACAAAACAAGGTGTATATTCATCAAGTAGACCATAAAAATATTGAGGAGAAATCCTCATAAAACAAAGAGGGGTAGGAACTAGAGGTAGCTACCGCCTAGATCCAGACTTAGGGTGTAGGACCTATAACCGTCAAATCATTGGTCAAGCCTTTGCAGGATCAAAAACTCGTTAACCCGGCTAGAGGATACTTTGCCAAAAAAAGTCCCAATTTTCACTTAATATCTATTCGACTTGACCAAGGCCGGAGAGATATACGATGAACTATTCAAAGCGAAGGTGATCAAGCCTGATCCCAAGCAAGAGATGCCTAGACCTGAAGAGATCAAAGGAAAGCAATTCTGCAAGTTTCACAAATCATCACACCACTGTACTACCAATTGTGTTTAGTTTAGGGACACAAGCCAAAGCTTGATCAACCAGGGCATATTTCCCTAGTCCTAATACCAAAAAATTCCAATGACAATGGACCCTTACCTATTCTCTATGGCATTAGTTAAAATGGCCGACCTACAATGGTCATAGCTTGAGAAAGGCAATGTGACCACAAAGAATCAACCAGGGGTCCCCAAGGAAATTCAAGGGCCTGAAAAATTGGTAGCCACGATTGTTGGGGGTTTAGTCATGTGCAACAAGTGCAAGAAAGATTATGTGCTGGAAATCCCCACCTCAAACAATAACACAGACCTGGAACTCGAGAAGTCGAGAAAAGCATGGAATGAGGACCTCCTCAATTATCCCAAGATCAGCCATGGGCTTTGCAGCCCAAAAGAGAAGCTCCCTTAAATTTTCATTTTAGAGGTTATGGGATATCAAGAAAGAAGGATGGCTAGCCAACCAAAGATCTCTAACCAACTAATGAGGCCTTAATGGCTGAAAGGTCACTTCTTAGGTATCACAAGTTTCCCAACTAAGCTATTGTCCAAAGTGGGAAATGGTATATGGTTTGTAAGATTGGCAAGCTGGGCAAGGAATTAGGATGGACTGCTAGATGCGAGATCTAGATATAATTCAAGACCTACCAGCTGAATCTGGAAAGCCTGGGGGCAACCCCACCAACAACCAATAGGGAGTTGATGTGTCATCCTGTGGAAAACTGGTGGAAGATGAAAGATAAAGTCAGCCTTCAAAGAAACATATCCTTCCTAGGCTATGCATCCGAGACTTTAGTAGGAGTCAAAAGAAAGATCACGTTTGACAGATCTACTGAAGAGGAACTATCAGATATACAGTCCAAGAATCGTCACATCCCGACAACGGGAAACAATCCTGACCATGATGCCCAACTTAGCGACATTCATGATATGATCGAAGAAGAGCTTAAAGAGTTTGAGATGGACTTGTTGGAAGTCATGGAGGTTGAAGACTTGCTTAACAAGGAGCAGAGAGAGGTTCACTAGGAGGTAAACCTAGTGGTAGTGCTACTGGAACACTTAACGGATGTCTATCGTGAAGTAAACCAAATAAAAGTCGACGTAATTACCTACGAACTATCTCGAGAGTAATCGAGAACCCGACCAGCTACGGAGAAATCCAAGGTTTCATTTCGGGACCCAATGGCTTCAAGGAAAAGATGATCTTTTCAAATCCTACCTAGGAAATGACAGAACACCTCTGTCTCATCTTCATTACTACCTATTTAGAAGGTATCAATATCAGAAAAGTCATGATCGATAGGGGAGCTTCTATCAATGCCCTGCCAACTAGAATGTTGGAAAGGCTGGGTAAGACTATCTAGGACTGCTTACTGCCAATGACGATAATATCCAACTTCACTGGATCTGCCACTAAAACTCTCGAGATTTTACCTTTGGAGCTCATGGTTGGTTCTAAGAAGTTAATGATGGCTTTCTTTGTGATTAATAACATGACTAGCTACAACCTCCTATTGGAATGGGACTGGATCGGCAAGAGTATGTGTGTTCCATCCATTCTTTACCAGCAAATTCACCCTATAGAACCCCAAAGAGACTACCTTCGAGGAAGGTCCTTGGGAGGTCATCTAAGAAGATATGAAGCCATTCATGGCTAACCCAATAGTAGCTGAGGCCAGTTTTTACGACCTCGACCTAGGAACATTAGGTCGATTAGAAAATATAAGAATGGCCATCCTACCCAGATTACTGCCCACAAAATAGTAATGACAAGACCCATCCCTAATCCCCCGGGATTAAGGGCTAAATCCTTCTCCCGTCGAACTTACGCATGACACGAAGGCTAAACTTACGTCCAACCTCCATGTGACACGTAAGTCGGACCAGGGATTCTCGCTCCAACCATCCCAAAAGTAACCGGACTTCCCAGAGTACATCGAACTACTGTGGATCGCAGGTGTGATGTCTCCGTCTCTCTCGACCAACAACCCACACTGCAACAACCTGGAGGGTATCGAAAACACAAAAAGACTGTGAGTGGACAAAAATAAAGTATAAGTTTAGAAACAGTTCATAAAATAAGTACATTTATACCCTCCAATTAAAAACCAATGCATGCATATCAAATCCAAGTAAGAAAAACTGAACACGGTTTCCTTTTCTCAAATCCCGGGCCTCAACCCAAAACCATTGAAAAACCATATCATCCGGGCAGAGCCCAAAACATCGGAAAACCTTTATTGAAAACCACCATCATCAAAACTCAGTGAAATCCAACACATTTGAAACCACAAATCCATCCGTCGAACCTGCTGGATCTATCCGAGTCTTTAAACTCCCAAGTCTTTAAACTCAATCCAGGCCTCAATATAATTCGAGTCTTTAAACTCCCGAGTCTTTAAACTCAATAGGCCTATGGGGGAAAATATCAATATCCGAGTCTTTAAACTCCCGAGTCTTTAAACTCAATCCGGGCCTGCCCCCGTCATAATCATATCCGGGTCTTTAAACCCAATAACCAGATTGAGCAAATCCAATCCATAACCACTAGCCATACCCGAATCCGAATCCTCAATCTCATCAGGATCCCAGATCCAAACCCAAAACTTATATCCATCACCCATTTCCAAATCTGAGTCCGAAACCATCATTCCGTAAGCTGGCATCCGGAATAACCATTCCGAACCCAAACCCGGAATCCACTTTCAAGTTCTCAACCGAATCCAGAATCGTCATTCTGGAATCCGATTCCAAAACCCGAAAACACGTTTCTTAAAACCACTTTTTCGTAAAATACATCGAAACATGTGCAAACTGTAAACCATCAAGATCATAATTCAAATCATCGAATAACGGATAGAAAACATATAAAAACATATACGCATGCATCAAGAGTTAGAAAGCAAAGTCCACTCACAGACCATAGCATCGTCGTCTCGATACGCGCGCACATATGCCATTTCTGGCTAATCCACTATCCTCGATTTTCCCGAACCTGTCCAAATCCCATAACAAGGTCACTAACTACTTCATTAAGCTTATACCTAAAGCCCAGTATTTTTCCCGAATTTTAACTATTTTTAACTGAGACCTAAAACCTTCGGACATCCCGAAACATATCGAGATGATGTCCGATTGACTCGAAACCAGTGCCAAATGTTCGTTACATCGAATACTTTAAAAGTCATGTTGGAATCTTTCCCAAAAGGGGCTCCATGCGCCCTTACGAGCCGCCCAATGGGGTTGCTCGTGGGAGCCACACGCCTACTGTTCATCATCCCCTTCCTTGAGACAGACCGGGTTTGAACTAGTCTGAACCGACCCGGTTCGACCGAACTGGCGCAGACGGTCCAATGCCTTAACCCGTTCAATTCTGGTCCGTTTTCATCCCTTTTTTAGTCCATTAGGTTCATCCTACTATTTCCTACGTTCCTAACTCCTTAATTTATAAATTGAAGTCGAAAGTATACTTTCCCATTCATCGTTCAAAACCTTCGACTTCCTCCACTGGGTTCTTGCTCCTCCAGCCATCCCAAGCTGTGATTCCTAGTCTAAACGTTTCCTTTTGATGTCCAGACTTTTTTCCAATTCATTAGAGCACCTATTAACGTTTAAATCATTATCTACCATTTTTTATTTTAAAAGAGATTTCCACGGGACATTATCCTTACCTCACCGTCGTTCTTCCATGTAGCCACCACCAGCTTCGTCTCCTTTCCCTACCCATTTTTCACGGCAAAAGATCACACCGTGCAGGTATTGAGCTAATTTGTCCACGGCTCACCGGTCCTTTGTTTTGCCACGACTCCATGGCCACCGTCCACGGTGGCTCTAAAACTTACCACCAATCCGCTCCTCTCATCTTCCTTATCATTTCTTCTTCAGACCTATCAAGCTAATTTGGATGGTGGCAACCACGATTCCTCACAATTCTCTGTCTCCCTCTATTTTTCCCACCGTGCACACGACTTCCCTGATTTTGAAACACTTGAAGACGGTGGGAAGACTCTACCGCCTTCTTGAGAAGGACAGATGTCCTCCTACCTGTGGCTCTCAGCCAAAATATCCAATCCAGCCAGCCCAGGTGTCATGATCTCACTGGGCACACAAGCCTAGATAGCCAAATGACCATTTTACCCCTCAAAGTCCAAATTACCATTTTACCCCTCTCATACTTAGACCCGTAACTAATCCGTCCAATGTCCAATGATGGCGTGCCGCCTGTCGTTGTGCTCAGGGCATCGAGACCTATCTAACGGTCTTCGATTTGCGTGAAAAATACTTGTCGTGCAAAAAGTCAATAATTCCCCCTTTTTGACTTAATTACGAAACTACCCTCAAACTTCCGAACGTCACAACTTCTTCCTCGATCGTCAGAATCGGACGTGCCACCTGTCTACGGACTTGTGACGTCCCGAACTACGTCACGGTCATCGGTCAAAGTCCATTTGACCTCCCGAACTAAAAGTTAACTTTTGGCCCATTCCAAGGGTAAAATCGTCATTTTGCACAATCCGTCCGAACGCATCTACCTAATCACCGATTATCTACACTAATCCGTCATTAACTACTAATCTAATCCTGTCTTCCAGGATGGGTCGTTACAGTAATGTAAAAGCTTTTGGCTATTAGGGAAGGACCCTTGTTTTGAGCAAAAGGAACAAGGGCCCCAACTCGACGGAGGCCCATCCTTGGATCCATATAGTAAATCTCATCCCTTGAGGCCATGACGTGTTGCATGAAGATTCGATCTACACCAGATTCGATCTATGACAGTTTACCTCAAGAGATTTAAAACGCTCCAAAAAAACATGGATATTTGTGGTATCACCTTGGAAAGAAAAGAAACAAAAAAAATATACATGATATTAATTTATGAGGAGATATTTGATAGGACCCATCCCAATCCCCCTGGGATTACCGTGGAATGTGCCCTGCTCCCGTCCAACAAGGGGCATCAGACAAGGGATAACCAAGAGCCACTGCCCAAACGGGGCATCCAGAGTGCACAAGGACCGATGGAGGAGGTGTGCAATGTTCCAGTCTCTGCTGCAGTCGCATCCGTAATCAACCTGAAGGGCATTAAAACCAAAAGATGTGAGTGGACGAAAATCATTAAGTTCATCAAATACATTTATAAGACATTTATGCCCTCCAATAAAAACGTATGCATGCCACGAAAACCAGTAACCAAAACGTTTGTTCCACCAAACCATTAGGGCCTTAGCCCAAAAACCAAGTGTGGGAACTCAGCCCAAAATTGTGGAATACCACAACCATACATAAACAACCATGTGGGCCACCGCCCAAAACTGTAAACATAAATCCATTTAAATCACATAACCACAAATCCAACCGAAAAGCCATTTCATCAATTCATTAATATTAACCATCTCCAGTATCCCAGATACTTGACGTCCCAGACGTCATATCTCACGGTAATAATAAGCGACGCGTGCTGCCCGGGGTCTCTCTGGGTCCATATCTTTAACATCACAGATGCCTAACGTCCCAGACGTCAATCATAGCAATCCTGTGACTGTGTCACCATACGGTCCGGTAGCTCCGTACAATGACCCATCACAGACAATGCACCGTGACTTCCCCAGTGTCCCAGACATCTGGAGGAGACCATATATGTTTGTATTAAGATGGTATATGGAAACCAGTTTTCTTATTAAGTCATTTCAAAACATCTCAGTGGGTCCCGCCCTAAATCTCCATAAAACATTACAATTCCATTTATGAACCAATTGGGCCCACGACCCGATTTGTAAACCAACTGGGCCCACGGCCCGAATTCGTAAAGCAAATGGGCCCCTGGCCCGATAACATAACTCAAATGGGTCTTAGCCCGATTTCATCTTTCCAATTTCAAAACCGTTTTATCATATTATTCATTAAACCACAACACGTAAAACCACAATAAAACCGTTAACCTCGATATACATGAAATACGAAAAAACACCTCGAAATACGTGCAACCTACCCGAAATGATTACTCACAATCACCATCGTAGAAATCACGTATGTAAAACATATAACACAGTTAAGCATGCATAGGATTTATAAAACCAAAGTCCACTCACAGACCGTTTAACGGTACGCCTCGATACGCGTGCCATCGGCCCTCCTGGGCCACACCACTATCACCGGGACTCCCAATCCTGTCCAAATTACATTAGAGGGTCACTAACCTCATCATTAACATCCTATCAAAGTCCCGTAATTTTCCCGAATTTTTAACTATTTTTAAACTTGTTTTAAAACCTTCGGACATCCCGAACAATATCGAAACGGTGTCCGATCGACACGAAACCAATCCCAAAATGTTCGTTACATTAAATAGGACAGAAGTCATGTTGACCTCACCTCGAGATTCTTGTCCACACGCCGTCACGCGCCGCCGTGAGTGGCTGCGCGTGAAAGCCACGCGCCTGCTACAGTACATCGTCCTAACCCGTATGTCTGATAAACGGGTACAATTAGCCCGCGAGATGACCCGGTTCAATGTCCATCAATTCGACCCTAATTCCTTCAATTGAACATCCAGTTAGTTTCGTTTTAAGTTCAATTACAGGTCTGTAACATCAATTACACGATCACTTACCTAAAATCCATCGATTCCACGATGAACACGAAGAACACCCAGGTACTGTCCAATCCTGGAACTCTGTCAATCTCAACCGGTTTCTTCCAATTGATTCACTCAGAAGCATCGTGCGATCCTGAGAAGTAGTTTCCCCACATCAATTACACCGTTTGATCGCTCCAAGATCACGACTCGACCTTCAAACTCCATCTCTGTCCCCAAGTCCGTTCAGAGCCAAAAAGGCACCAATTTCCTTCATTCCTTCGACGAAACTGATCGTTGTGATCCCAGGAAGCTCGAAGTGAGCTCAATTACGACCCTTAAAGCCCATCACTCGACATTTGAATTTTCCCCCCAATTTTCTAAAAATTCGATTTCGGCTCCCGTCTCCTTCACTCTGTCTCTCTCGATTTTCTCAGCTAAAAACAGCCCTTAAACCTCTCAATTTCACACTCTCAAACTCAATTGTGGAGGGGACTCAATTCTCCCAATTTCTGCTGCTCAATGCTCACGGGTAAGAAAACAAAGAAGAGAAAATGAAGGAGAAAATGGAAGAAATGATGAAGAAGGAATGGTGATGTTGTATGATGGTGTTTGGAGGGAAACAAGGAGCTGGAAACAAGGGATAGGTGACACTTGTCACTCATCCGGATGTGCACAGTCATTGGTTACTATTCATTATTATATTATTATTTTAATCGAAGCCTCGGTTCGTTAATTCGTTTCCTTGACCATAACTTCGTCGTCGGAACTCCGATTTCGGCATGCCGTCTGTCGTTGGATTCGTATCGACGATACCTACGTAACCGCCCTTGGCCCTTGTCCATCGGACCTCCCGGTCAAAAAGTCAACATTTGACCCCAATTATGCCAAATTACCAAAATGCCCCTCAACTTCCGATCGCCATAACCTCCTCCTCGAATGTCGGAATCGAACGTGCCACCTGTCTATGAACTCGTGACGTCCCAAACTATGACACGGTCATCAGTCAAAGTCCGTTTGACCTCCCGATCAAAAAGTCAACATTTTGCCCACGACTAGGGGCAAAACGGTCATTTTGCACATTTTGTCCGATTTTGCCCTACTAACCACCGATCAACCTCACTAATCAAGATTAGTGACTAATCCAATCCCGGAATTCGGGACGGGTCGTTACAATATTACAAAACGGATCTAGATGGGCCAAGTAACAAAATCACCAGACAAGGGGACGATCCATCAATGCGGCTAGTGAGTGGCTTCACAAAATAAAAACCTACCGACAACAACATCCGGGAAGCCTCCCAAAAATTCTACCACTACCGATCATTTTCTACAACCACAACAAAAATATATATCAGTCTCCATCGTTTGTTTGTACCAAGCCAACCGTCATCTCCATTATTGTGGATGCAAGGACGATGGTCTTAAAACTTCAAAAGGCAGAAGTGCGAACTTCGGGATGGTTTATTCATAAGAGAACATGCTGGATCTCCAGTTTGTTTTTCTGCTAAGGCTTGTAACGGAAGGGTCGCTTGGCGAGGATCTGAAAAACAAGAGAACTTTTCCTAGATCGAAAACCAAGCGATGGATGGACTTTTCGAAAGACGGAACCCAAATATATGCTCCCAGGGTCTTACTTCTATAAAAGTTTTCTCACAATTGGCAATATTTTGGAGAATTGGAGAATATCCATAAACATACAACAGAAACAAAGTAAGATCCCGCAGGGTTATCTTACAACCCGGGTCTGAAAACCAGCCCAGATCTAAGCCGAGAAGAAGGCATAAGAGAAGACTCCCTAATAAAAGGATAGGAGGCTCGGAGCTCTCCGGGCAAGTGATCGAGAAGAACGACCTCATTTGAAATAGGGACACAAAGACAAAGTAAAATGATACCTTGGATCAAACATGAAAAGTGGATCTTGGATGACGTTGCCATCGCCTTTAAAACAAAAGAGAATATTTCGAGGGATGGTGACGTGATCTTAGAAATCCAGGTCATAGATCCATGATGAAATGGCACTTGGATTTAAGCCTAGAAATGGAGGTTTCTCTCTTTTTCTTTTTTCTGGAAACAAAATCAAAAGCCATGAATTTTTTTGGAAAAGACATAGCTTCTTTGGGAATGACAAAGAAAGAAAATGATCTATTGGTTTGCAACGATGAAATTTCTAAAAGGAGAAAGCATGTGTACACATGGATGGTAGGGTCGATAGAGCTGTGAGTAGTAAGGCAACTTAAATCCGAAAGCCATTAGGATCCAAGTGCTTTCGAATTTAGGGGCAATGTTTACACCCAAAAAATACCACTACGGGCATAGAGTGGATCTTTGAGA
Organism: Prinsepia uniflora; assembly: GCA_032719365.1. Classification (NCBI taxonomy): domain Eukaryota; kingdom Viridiplantae; phylum Streptophyta; class Magnoliopsida; order Rosales; family Rosaceae; genus Prinsepia; species Prinsepia uniflora. The sequence continues at coordinate 15,054,748 of CM064872.1, forward strand.
AATTAAAGACCCAATCTGACTTAAAGCCCAAGCCCATCTAGTCTCCACAGCTAGATCATGGGGAAGCATGAGCTTAATTTCTAAAATTACTTTGATAAGGCGCTAAAACCATCAGAAGGGGTAAGGGGACACGTGACTTAGTCGTCGTGATGAAAATGCACGTAGGAATGTACGTGTCGACCATCCGCACCCTCATGTCACCTCTAAAAGGAGAAGAAGCCCACTTCTCAAAGGACAACAAAATCAACTCAAACAAACAATTGATCAAACTCAATCAATTATTACAACTGCAAAACCCTTAAAAGGTTTATTTGTTACTCAAAAGCTAGACTTCTTGGAAAAACATGTCTCTTCATTCCTAGATCAAGGTTCAGTTATCCTCTCAACCCCTCTTAGTTCTAACAAACAACAAGCCTTCCTCCCAATCTAACTTGCATACAAAGCTCGTTTCTGGAGACTTCCCGACCTTCGTACACTCTTTCCAACTAACCTTCCTCTGTTTGTTTAATGATCATCATTCTTACTGCCATTAGGATCCAACTAGTCTTTTGAGACCCTCACACCTTCACAATGTAACAAACCATAACTTTAAGAAAAGGAAAAATGACCATTTTGCCTCTAAAAGTCAAATAGTTGACTTTTTAACCAAAAAATCTTTTGGACATTCCGTGAGGACCATTACAAAGGTCTCATAATCATGAGTTTATAGACAGTCAATATGTCGAAATTGGAGGTAAGAAAGTTTCGATGTGGGTCAAGAATGCTCAAGGGAATGTTGAAAATTTTGCAGGACACGATCCATTCCCAATCCCCCTGGATTAAGGAATAAGCCATGCTCCCGTATAACCCACGTGTGACACGAAGGCTAAACGCTCGCTTAACCTCCATGTAACACGTAGACCAGACAAGTGATACCCAGGTGAACCGTCCAAAACACCTTTCGGTACTAATCTAATCCCGGAATTTGGGACAGGTCATTACATTGCACATAGGGGTATTTTGGTAATTTCGTAAGAACAACCTAGTATAGTCTAGAAAGTTCTTGAATGATCCCTCCCTTAATTATCCACTGACCTAGAGTGCCTATTTATATAGGTGAGTATGTGTTGGTATGTTGTTCGGAGGTGTGGTACCAAAAGGAAGGAAAAAAAAAAAGAAAACGAAGAACAATGGAAACCGAAAGAAAAAACCAATGAAGGAAAGGAAAGGAAGAAGAAAAGAAAGAAAAGGAGAGAAGGCATAGGAGAGGAGAGTGATGATGCTAGGTAGGGTTGAGACCCTCCAAACCCGTAGCCATAGGCAACCTGTGAAGCCCAAAACAATGGTCGTGGGTTTTCATGATCATCTGAAGTTTTGTGGTGGTTGTTTGAGGATCCTAGGAGGTTAAGGGATTTTGTCACGACCCGACTCCTCTAGCACGAAATTGTCCACTTTGGACCCAGCCTTCACGGTTTTGATTCTGGGAACTCATGCGCAACTTCCCAATAGGTCACCCATCTTAGGATTGCTCTAATCCAAACTCACTAAACTTTGGAGTTCTAACCAAAATCAAAGCCAGTGAGCTCCCAAAAGGCCTCGTTGCTAGGAAGATATGTGCCCACTTATATAAGGCACTTCACCTTTCCCTCCTCGAGTTATGTGGGATTGTTCACCGTTCTTCTCAAGACACAGGTCTTAGAATCCACCCCTATTTAGGCCTAGCGTCCTCGTTGGCACACTTCTGGTCGGGGTCTAGCTCTGATACCATTATGTCACGACCTAACTCTCCTAGCAAGATATTGTCCGCTTTCGGTCCAGCCCTTGCAGTTTTGTTTCTGGGAACTCATACACAACTTCCTAGTAGGTCACCCATCTTAGGATTGCTCAAATCCAAACTCATTTAACTTTGGAGTTCCAACCAAACCCAAAGCCATTGATGTAACGACCTATCCCGAAAATCGGAATTAGATTAGTGGTTAATGATGGATTAGTGGAAGTAATCGGTGATTAGTTGGGTGATTTCGGACGAACGGTGTGAAATGACGGTTTTGCCCCTAGGTCTGGCAAATCGTTGAATTTTTATTCGGGCGGTCAAACGGACATTGGTCAATGACTGTGACGTAGTTCGGGACGTCACGAGTTCGTAGACAGGTGGCACGTCCGATTCCGACGATCGAACAAGAAGTTATGATGTTCGGAAGTTCGGGGGTATTTTGGTAATTTGATTGAAAATGGGCAATTTTTTGACTTTCTTGGTGACATTTCTTTTGCACGTATTTCGAGGATCGTTAGGTAGGTCTCGATTCCCTGAGTACAACGACAGGCGGCACATGTAAATCAGAGTCTGGATGAAAAAGTTATCGATTAAGGAATGTTAGGGGCAATTTGGTAAATTGTGCAAGCAAGGGCAAAACTGTCTTTTTGCTAGAATTTACTGAGTTAATTACATTGGTGACTCATTTTGTTCATTAAGTGACACATGTCACCTGGCAAAGAATAATTAGTGGCAGCAAACAGATGTGTGAGGTGTAAACGGTGGGTGTGGATGAATTAGAGGATTTGTGTAGTTCAAACAAAAACAAACCAAAACAGAGGATGGGTATGATCGATCCAAGGAAACCCTTAACCGCTAAACTGAAATCGTGAGGCGCTACTAGAATTGAGAGTGAAATTGTGAGGAAATAGAAAAGAAAAAGGGAAGGAAAACCCAGAAAAACTCGAAACCCACCCGAAACCTTGAATTGATGACTTGAGATTGAATTTTGAATTGGAATATCAATTGATGGAAACAGACACGAGGATGAGCTTCTAGAGGTCTAAACGAGTCGAGTGGGATTGAAAGTGAAGGAACTGGTGAAGAAATGAGCCCAAACGACACTTGTATTTAGTTTTGGAAATCCCAGTTGAGTTGGAATGGTTAGAGGGAATGAAGGTTGAAATTGAGATTGGAAACATCTTTAAATGAACCCTACGAAGCTTTTGAGTGAGTCAATTTGAAGGAATCGTTGATAATTGACAGGATCAAATGATGAACACCCTTCGAATTGTCATGGTTAGTCGACTGCTTTCGAGGTAAGGAATTATGTAATTCATCTTACAGACCTTTAATTAAGGTTAAACCGATACGATTAGATAAATCAATTGAATCAATCGAGTGAAAATTAACAGGGAATTAATCGGGTTAGCACGCGGGTTGCAGGATCCGTTTACCAGAGAAACGGGCGAGGAAGGTGCACTGTAGCAGGCGCGTGGCTCCCACGCGCAGCTGCTTGCGGCAGCGCGTGAAGGCGCGTGGTGCTTCCTCCCAAGGTGAGGTCAACATGAAACATAATTATTTTGATGTAACGAACATTTTGGCACAAATTTTGAGATAATCAAACATCATTTTGATATAGTTCGGGATGTCCAAAGATTTAAGGGATAGTTTACAAAAAGTTAAAAATTCGGGAAAATTACGGGGAATTAGTAGAAACTTTATAAAGTAGTTAGTGACCTTAGTATGTGATATGGACAGGTTCGAGAAAGCCACTGATAGTGGATTGGCCGAGAAACAACGTAAGTGCACGCGTATCGAGGCGACAACGTAAATGGTCTGTGAGTGGACTTTGCTTTCTAGCTTATGATGCATGCATAAATGTTTCTATATGTTTTCTATACGTGATTTCTATGTTTATGATATGATATTGATGATTTACGGTTTTGCATGAATTTCGAGATAATTACGTATTTGCACGTCTTACGAGCTTACGATTTATGTTGTGATTTGATCATGGTTTTAGTGATTTGATTTTGGGCTTTTAAATATGATTTGATTTTAATGATTTTATAATGGATTTTGGAAAGTGATCTCGAGCTTGAAGCCCTGTTCATAAAAGTGATTTTGAATTCGGATTTGGAAATGGATTGTGGATATGATTTCCAGATTCTGGATTTGGATTCGAAATGTGGATTTCGGACTCAACTTGGGATTCAAAATGGTGATTTCGAATTCGGATTTGGACTTGGATTTGGAAATGGTTTCAAAATGGTTTTGGATTGGATTTTCTAGATCTGGTTATTGGGTTTAAAGACCCGGATATGATATATGACGAGGGTGGGCCCGGATTGGATTTAAAGACCCGGATTGAGTTTAAAGACTCGGGAGTTTAAAGACTCGGACATTGTGATTTCCCCCGTAGGCCTATTGAGTTTGAAGACTCGGGAGTTTAAAGACTTGGATTTTATTGAGGCCTGGATTGAGGTTAAAGACTCGGATTGATATTGAGTTTAAAGACTCGGATAGATCCAGCAGGTTCGATTGATTGAAATGGGTTTCAAAAGTGGTTTCAAATGTGTTTTGGATTTCAGTGATAACTTGATGGTTTTCAATAATGGGTTTCAGATGTTTTGGGCTATGACCCGGATGATATGGATTTTGATGGTTTTGGGCAAAGGCCCGGGATTTCAGGAAATGAAATGATTTCTGGCTTTTGGTTTCATAAATGGTTATATTAGCTTGAAGATGGAATGGTTTATGAAACAGCTTTTATATGCATGCATTGGTTTTTAAATAGAGGGTATAAATGTCTTTTTCTTATAATATGTTTTATAAACTTATTTTTTTTTTGTCCACTCACAGTCTTTTATGTTTTCGATAACCTCCAAGTTTGATGCGGTATGGGTTGTTGTTAGAGAGACGGAGACATCACACACGCGATCTACAGTAGATTTTGCGCGCCCTGGGAGTCCGGAAATTTTTGGAAGGTTTGCTTGGGAATCCCTTGTCCAGCTTACGTGTTACGTGGAGGTGGGACATCGGTTTAGCCTTCATGTCTCATGTAAGTTAGACGAGAGCATGGCTTAGCCCTTAATCCCGGAGGATTGGGGGTAGTTCGTGTCAATTGAGCTCCCAAAAGGCCTTGTTACTAGGAAGATACTTGTCCACACATATAAGACACTTCATATTTCCCTCCCCGAGTGATGTGGGATTGTTCACCATTCTTTACAAGGCACAAGTCTTACAGAGTTCCTAAGATAGTTCCTAATATCATTCTGGAGTAAGAAAGCAAGATTATGGATGCGAGAAACAACTGTGTAAGAAGCTGGGAAACTGGTCGAAACATTAAGGTAAAAGTCGTTGGTTTTTAGTTCATTTTAATTAGTTTTGTGAACATATATCTTCTCTAGGGTGTGTTTCGAATAATTTGGACGTAACAGGGAAGAAATTCGATGAATTTTGAGGAAAATACAGCCGGGTCTAGTCGCCGGGTCGGACGACCTAAGTTGCAGGCCTAGTTGGAGGTTACTGGTGACTGTGACACACGTGAGGCCCACATACAGAGCCTTGTCGTGGCGCATAGCAGCGCGTGTGGCCTCTTTCAATCGTTTGACCAACACAAAAGTTCTTCCTTTATAAATTTCTAAGTTTAATGGTCCAAAATTTGGGTTAATTAGACATCCTTTTGAGACAGTTATGGTTATTCAAAGTTTTAAGTGTTTTTATTATATTTTCTTGATAAATGCTAATAAGTGCTGAAAAACAAGGAATGTTAGTTCAATGTTAGTTTGAGTTATGTGAATAAAGGGATCATTTATGGTACTTAAGAGTATGGTTTAAAAGGTTGGTATTTTGGTGCATATTTATACATTAATTATAGATAACTTGGAATAATTGTATTAATGGGACTTAAGGAAATAAGAAAAACGATGTTAACTAAGATTGTGATTGTGAGGCTAGTATTGTTGTTTAAAGCTATCACCTTAATTTGTTATGATTTTAACATATATTGTATAAGGTATAAATAGGATGACAAAATTAATATGTAAAATTGTATTATAAACATATATTGGTAATTGGAATTTCATTAAGTGACAGTAATGATGGAAAATAGTGATAATAGGAGGAATTGGTTATGAGGAATGTCTATGTGAATAATGGAAGGATTATTGGTATTAAAATATGTAGATTTTTTAGTATGTATACAAGTAAGTGTTTTAACTCGTCATTATAGCTTTAATATGTTATATCATAAAAAACATCAATCGTGACAGTTTTTAAGAACGAAAGTAAACCCTGAATATGGCCAACTTTGCAAATGCTACTACTTGTTGGGGTTAGAGTGTTGGATGTGGGCGGTAACCCCGCAAGGGTAGATTTAATTTGGATAAATTAATAAGTTACGAACGTAAATAAAATTGGTAATATCCCTTATTTGACAATGTTTGTCAGACGGGATCAGGACTTGCACGATTTCCAAGGAAAGTAGGGACGGGTCCTGTCAACTTGATGTTAGAGCTTAGGTATCGAATATTTTGTTCTTGAATCATGAGCCTCGTATTTTAATAATTTTCTCACATGATTGATATGATAACAAGTTGATTATGTCTTAAGGCATTTTGTTGATATTATGGAATCATTGCATTATACGAGATTTTCTACAAAAACAATGATTTTGGCTAAAATTTGGTTGGAAGTTTGGTTTGATTTATGCGATAATGATTTAAATTTGGTGTTTAAAGGATTGCCGATGATTTTCGAGAATGTTAAATGAATTTTGAGTACATGTTTATAGGTTCTATGGAAAATTATGTGAGTTAAAACTCAAATTTTGAAAGGTTGATTTGACTAGTTACAAAATAAGTATATGGTTTAAACATAATTCTGAACGAGTAATGATACTCCTTAAGAATTTATTTCTATGCTGTGAGTCTTACACATAGCACATTTAATTGTCATGTTACATGATAACGATTCAGTTGTAATTTTAAAATGATTTTTGAAAATTTTGAATGGATTAAAAGTATACGTTTCTTGAGGTTTTATGAAAACTATATTGAGCTTAGAATTTTGAAATGATGATTCGGTTTATGAAAAGAATATATGTTATAAATGTAAAATTGGTTTCGAGGTATTTATATATGATCGATATGTGTTTCTTGATATTCGTGTGATTGTGTTCATGGACATATGTCGTTTTCTATGTGGTGGACAATCTCAGACGTTAAGCTAAGACTCGTTTCCTAAGATTGGTATTGTGATGACAACTCATACATCAGGCTAAGCCCTTTTCTTGAGTTGGTAGTGGCTGGTTAGTCTTGGACGTCGAGCTAGGCTCTAGTTCCCGAGACTGGTATTGATAGTTAGTCTCAGACGTCGAGTTGGGCTCTAATTCATGAGACTAGTGTTGTGATCACTCAGACGTCTAGTTGGGCTCCAGTTCTTGAGTCAGTTTTTACTCAGATGTCGAGTGGGGCTCCAGTTCCTGAGTAAGGTTACACTCGGATATCGAGTAGGGCTCTAGTTTCCAAGTGGCTACCAGTAATACAGATACCCCCAGAGGATTGTCTGGATGGTGTATTAGTGTTGTTTTAGGTTGACCTAGATGATATTTGTGGTGAAGGCTTACGTGTAGTGCGTCGTGTGATACGATTAGGTACTTAAGTTAGTAAGGGAATTGAGTCTGGTTATGAGCTGCGAGATAGAGGAAAGGTTGGTATTTAAATATGCTTGAAAAAGTGCCTGGTGTGAGATTGCGTATATGAATGAGTTAAGGCTATACGGGATCCTAGAAATACTTATGTCTCGATTAAGTAGTGACATAGCAGAAAAAAGATATTGGTGAGTTGATTTTGAGTAACTCAATTGTCTAATTTGAGAATGAATTAAGATGGATTTCTTGACATGTTTAAGTTAATATGAAGTAGGTTGACAAATGTGGATTCACAAAAGTAAAAGCATAGTGTCTAACTAAGGTTATTTAAAATTTCGAGGATGATTTTTTTAAGAAGGGTAGGCTGTAACAAACCAGAACTTTCAGAAAAGGAAAAATGACCATTTTGTCCCTAAAAGTCAAAGGGTTAACATTTTAACCAGAAAACTTGTTGGAAATTCTGTGAGCAAAATTACGAAGATCTCGGAATCCTGAGTTTATAAACAGCTGGTATGTCGAAATTGGAGATAGGAAAGTTTCGATGTGGGTCAAGAATGCTCAAGGACATTTTGAAAATTTTGCACATAGGGGTATTTTGGTAATTTCTCAAGAACATCCTAGTTTAGTCTAGAAAGTTCTTGAATGATTCCTCCCTTATTCATCCACCAACCTAGAAGGTCTATTTATATAGGTGAGTGTGTGTTGATATGGTGTTTGGTGGTGTGGTACCGAAAGGAAGGAAAAAATCAAGAAAACAAAGAGCGATGGAAACCGAAAGAGAGAACTAGTGAGGGAAAGGAAAGGAAAAAGAAAAGAAGAAAGAAAATGAGAGAAGGGAGAGGAGAGGAGAGTGATAATGCTAGGAGGGCTGAGACCCTCCAAACCTGTAGCCATGGGCATCCTGTGAAGCCCAAAAAAATGGCCATGGGTTATCACGATGATCTGCAGTTTTGTGGTGGTTGTTTGAGGATCCTAGGAGATTAATGGAGTTCCTAAGATCATTCTGGAGTGAGAAAGCAAGATTATGGACACAGGAAATAGCTGTGGAGGAAGCTGAGGAAACTGACTGAAACATTAAGGTAAAAGTCGTTGGTTTTTAGTTTGTTTTACTTAGTTTTGTGATCATATATCTTCTCTTAGTTGTGTTTCAAGTAATTTGGGCATAATAGGGAAAAAAATATGATGAATTTTGAGGAAAATACGACCGAGTCTGGCCATCTTGTCGAGCGACTTGAGTTGCAGACCCGATTGGAGGTTGCTGGTGACTCATGCGCAACTTTGGAGTTCCAACCAAATTTATGCGTAACTTCCCAATAGGTCACCCATCCCAGGATTGCTCCAATCCAAACTCGATTAACTTTGGAGTTCCAACCAAAATCAAATCTAGTGAGCTCCCAAAAGGCCTCGTTGTTAGGAAGATATGTGCCAACACATATAAGACACTTCATATTTCTCTCCCCGAGCGATGTGGGATTATTCACCATTCTTCTCAAGACACGGGTCTTACAATCCACCCCTATTAGGGCCCAACGTCTTCACTGGTAAACTTCTGGTTGGGATCCAGCTCTGAACCATTATGTCATGAACCGACTCCCCAAACTCGATTAACTTTGGAGTTCCAACCAAAATCAAAGCTAGTGAGCTCCCAAAAGGCCTCGTTGTTAGTAAGATATGTACCCACACATATAAGACACTTCATCTTTCTCTCCCCGAACGATGTGGGATTATTCACCATTCTTCCCAAGACACGGGTCTTACAATCCACCCCCATTGGGGCCCAACGTCCTCACTGGTACACTTCTGGTTGGGATCCAACTCTGTTACCATTATGTCACGACCCGACTCCCCTAACACGATATTGTCCACTTCAGGACCAACCCTCACGGTTTTGTTTTTGGGAACTCATGTGCAACTTCCTAGTAGGTCACTCATCCTCGGATTGCTCCAATCCAAAGTCACTTAACTTTGGAGCTCCAACCAAAACCAAAGCCAGTGAGCTCCCAAAAGGCCTCGTTGTTAGGAAGATATGTGTCTACACATATAAAACACTTCACCTTTCCCTCTCCGAGCGATGTGGGATTGTTCACTATTCTTCCCAAGGCAAGGGTCTTACAGAGTTCCTAGGATCATTCTGGAGTGAGAAAGCATGATTATGGACGCGAGAAATAGTTGTGTAAGAAGCTGGGAAACTGGCCGAAACATTGAGGTAAAAGTCGTTGGTTTTTAGTTCATTTTACTTAGTTTTGTGATCATATATCTTCTCTTGGGTGTGTTTCGAGTAATTTGGACATAACAGGGAAGAAATTAGATGAATTGTGAGGAAAATACAGCCGGTTCTGGTCACCGGGTCGGGTGACCTGAGTTGCAGACCTAGTTGGAGGTTGTTGGTCCTAGGCACTTGACCTATTTCTCAAACAACCAATCGTATGGTGTAACGACTCGTTCCAAAAATTGGGATTAGATTAGTGATTAATGACGGATTAGCGAGGTTAACCGGTGTTTAGTTGGGTACGTTCGGACGAACGGTACGAAAGGATGATTTTTCCCTTGGAATGGGTAAAAATGTTAACTTTTCGTTCGGACGATCAAATGGACTTTGACCGATGACGGTGACGTAGTTCAGGACGTCACGAGTTCATAGACAGGTGGCACGTCCGATTCCGACATGCGAGGAGAAAGTTATGAGGTTCGGAAGTTCAAGGGTAATTCGGTAATTTAGTTAAAAAGGGGCAAGTTGTTGACTTTCCAAACGACATGAACTTTTCACGAAATTCGAGGACCGTTAGGTAGATCTCGGTCCCCTGAATATAACGACAGACGGTACACTATCATCGGAATTCGGACGGTTTGAATATGAGTCTGAATATATGAGGGGTAAAATGGTAATTTGAGCAATTAAGGCCATTTTGGTCATTTGTCCGCATTGGGATATGTGCCCAGTGCTTTGTGGACAAGTGTCTGTTTTGGGGGTTGGTGTCCACTAAGTTTGCGACATCTGTCTTTCTCTGGAAGGTAGGATCCTTCCCACTGCCTCACTAAATTGTTTCAGCCATTTAAATCAATATCGTTTATACGGTTTGGTTCTCAGAAAAACAGGGGAGGCCATGTAGTCGTGCTATGTGTTTAGGCTTTAGTTGATCGTGAAGGGAGGAGGGACGGAGAGAGTGTGTGTGTCTAAGTGAAACCAGACGTGAAAGATGTGCGAGAGAACAGAGAGGACGTGGAATTGGTTGCAAAGGAGAAACAGAGACAGAGAAGTGTTTGTGAGAACCAGTTTCTTGGAATCACCTCAAACGTGTTTATAACCCTGGTTCTTGAATGGGAAAGTGAAAAGGAGGTTTAAGGAGTCGTTGGCCTACTTTTGAGGCCTGAATTGAATGGTAAGAACGTTTCTCATGAAACCTTCATTTACATTTCAAAAATGGCAATTTTAGTTGTGATAAGTGTTGATCGATTTAGCCTTTTGGATGAGGTTTCTGGAGCCACTAGCAAGCAAATGGGACCAGGACCACGACCTGAGATGGCCAAAGCCATGAAAACCGTATGGAGAAACTGGACCGGTTCGAGAAAAACGATTGAAGGTATGGTGATATAGCTTGGTTTTCATATTCTAAGCTCATGGATCTTTTAGAAACAGTGAAATAAGATTGCAGAACTAATTAGGGTTGAAATCGGAAAAAATTGGACAGGATAGACCCGTGAACCGGTTTGACCGGGTTTACCCGAGGAAGAAGATGACTGGTGCCTGGCGCGTGAGGTCCACGCGCAGCCCCTTTGGCCGGCGCGTGTGGGCACGTGGCATACTTTTTGAGGATGGTTTCAACATAACTTTTAAAGTATTCGATATAACGAACATTTTGGCGCTGGTTTCGAGTCAATCGGGCATTGACTCGATAGTTTTCGGGATGTCCGAAGATTTTAGGGCTCGTTTAAAAATAGTTAAAAATACGGGAAAAATATGGGGCTTTAGTATAAGCTTTATGAAGTAGTTAGTGACCTCATTATGGTATTTGGACAGGTTAGGGAAAGCCGGTGACAGTGGATTGGCCGAGAACGGCGTAGGTGCACGCTTATCGAGGCAGCAGCGAAATGGTCTGTGAGTGGACTTTGCTTTCTAACTCTTGATGCATGCATATATATTTTAATATGTTTTCATACGTGATTCTATGATTTGATTTATGATCTTGATGGTTTACGGTTTTACACGATTTTCGAGATATTTACGTAATTTGCAGATTTTAACGAGATTTCAGATTTGGTTTTGAGACTTGGGAAGGAAATATGGATTTGGGTTCGGGACAGTGGTTCCGGATGCTAGCTTTCAGAAATTTTTGCAAATTCGAATGTGGGTTTTCTATGGTTTTCACTGTTGATTGAAAAATGATTTATAGTTTAAAGATCCGAAAAAAGAAAAGAAAAACTACTGGATCTGGTTTTGAGTTTAAAGACTCGGTTGATTGATGGGGGAGGGCCCTGGGTTGATATGTTTTGAGTTTAAAGACTCGGTATATGTTTTGGTTTAAAGGCTCGGTGATTGTGATACCCCTCGAAGGCTTGTGATTGTGTTTTGAGTTTAAAGACTCGTTGATGTCCCGGGAAGGCCTGATTATTGCGCATGGTTTTGAGTTTAAAGACTAGGGCACACTTGAGATCCAGCAAACTTGTATGATTGATGTTTTTCACTGGTTTTCACTAGTTTTTCTATGTTTTGAGCTGTGGCCCGGATGATATGGATTTGATGAGTTTTGGGGCTGTGTTCCCATATTTGAGATTGATTTGTGATTTGAGGCTGAGGCCTTGATTTGAATAACGAATTTGATTCGAGTTTTTGATAATGGTTTTCATTGATAGTTTTGATATGAATGGTTTCATAACATGTATTGATATGCATGCATTGGTTTTTACATGGTGGGTAAAAATGATGTTTTCTTATAACTGTTTTTAAACTTAATACTCATTTTTGTCCACTCACAGTCTTTTCATGTTTTTGATACCCTCCAGGTTGTATCGATGTGGGCTGTTGGTCGAGAGAGACGGAGACATCACACCCGCAATCCATAGTAGATTCTGCGCCCTCAGGGAAGTCCGGATACTTTTAGGACGGTTCGATCGAGAATCCCTTGTCTGACTTACGTGTCACATGCAGGTTGGACGTCAGTTTAGCCTTCGTATCATGCGTAAGTTAGACGGGAGCAGAATTTAGCCCTTAATCCAGGGGGATTGGGGGTGGGTTCTATCAAATTGGTATCAGAGCAGGATTTGTGCGCTTTGCCCGAGGTTGGGTTCCCAGAGTCGTTGGTTCGTCGACTTGGGTGTTGTGATGCTACTGTGGATGTGATGTCTCGACGCGGAACAGCCCGTCATCAACCTGGATGCGATAGTGACAGTACGTTCGTTAGTGGTTAGTTAGCAGCGATTGTTAGTGCCAGGGTGATAGTTGCTCGATACGCGGTGTGCGATTTGATGTATGTCGGCTTAGGACCGAAAAAGTTAGTGTGTTGGCGCTAGATATGCTCGATGGTTGGACCATAGGGTCAGAGATATGCCAACGAGATTAACCTGGATGGTAGTCGGTTAGCTACGATTGCGTGGGCTGGTCGGTCTGTGGGGCCCGATAGTAACCTGTTGAGCTGGTGGTATACGTGGGCCAAGGAGGCCGGTTGACGGTGGCCTGTTGGGCCGGATGGTGTTTGGACGGTGAAATTATGGACTTGTGATCATTTGGTTAGTTAAGTTGAGCTTGGACTTGTGCGGCTACAAGTAGCCGGATGCCTCGAGTGAAGGGGCATTGGAAACGACTTGAGGATCTGAGGGATTCCCCCTAGTGAAGGATACTGGTTGACGATGGGGTATAAACCTTACGGTAAGGGATGGTCTTAGTCGGGCGTGACGACCTGAGTGGTTAGATTGTTGTACACTAGTGACTGTCGCGGGTTCGGATAACCCGTAGGACGGGGATGATTTGAGGAAGCCTGTTGGGATGACTGGTTGGGAGGACTATTCGGGACTATAAGTACCCTTGTGAGAAACCCAAAAGGAAGTGCTTAGTTTGGAAACTGTGAGTTGAGGGTTTGTGGTTAGGAAGTTGTTATGGTTGGGCCGACTTACGACCGGATCGGAGATGGCGCTGCTAGGTGCAGCTGAGGCAGTGAGTTGGTGGTATTTCTAGTTGAGTATTGATTTACTCGAAGTATAGGACTACGCGGGAGGTTAGTTTCCACGAACCGAGCGTCAATTAAGGGTTTTGGCTAGGTAGTAGCAGGGCCCGGGATTGGTGTGTTGTGAGCACTAGCTCGGAATGATGTACCACGAGCTGGGATGCTGGTGAATGGTAGGATGGGCACCTCGTGAGTTGAGGTTGTGACAAGGCGTGAGATGCCGGTGTCTGGAAGGAATTTGAACGGAGCTGGGAAGTGTGCTGAACATGGGCAGGTCATGTTTTGTGACGAACGGTCAGGATACCGTGAGTTTGACTAGAGTAGTGCAGCGGAAGCGCGGTGGACCTATGCCTCATGTTGGAGTAGACTAGGTTGGTAAGGTCGGGTTGACCATGAGGGAGATTGGTTTTCGTGGACTCATCCTGTTGTGTTGGAGATGTCGAGTGTGTTGGACTGTGTCGACACATGCCGAGGTTGACATTTGGGTGATGTCGAGGCCAGCATTCAGTGATTCCCCAAGCTTAGGGATGAACGACTACGAGGATTGTGACTAAGGAGTCTGAGGTCAGTGATTGAGGATTGAGGATCCCGAAAGTTGGTGACTCGTATTTTAGCAGGTGCGCGGAGTTGAACGTCGGGATGGTTGTGATGTGATCATCAGAAGGAGTGATGATTGACATCCTTTTGGATGTGCAGAAACGGGGATAACTAACATGTGATTTGGTCGGTGAGTTGGACACGTGATTGTGAGCCGTAGTAGTTGAAGATCACCTACGTGTAGCGGAGTTGACGTTTAGACGGTTGGTCCAATGGTAGTATTCATGTTTCGGATTGAGTCCCATGGTTGGAAAAGATGGACATGCTTCCAACATGGTTGGGATCTCGGAATCAGGAGATGTTGTGTTAATTCCGAGACTAGTGTTACTTGATGAGTAAAGTATACTCTGGAGTCGATTTGGATGACTCATTAAAGGACCTTCAGGAGTTGTGAACCCCCCCTTGGTTGTGGACACGAGTGGATGTGTTCAGGAGTAGAAAGAGTACTTGGTGATGCCGGGTGTGGCATGTGTGGCGAGTGTCAGGGGATGGTGTTAAGATGAATTGAGGTAGGAAGATTGTGATGACATGGTTGAGGACCATGGTATGTTCCGTTAAAGGATGACGGAAGGAAGCGGAAAATGAGTGACTATAACTGATCGATATGAGGTTATTGAAGAGAACCCACAATCTAGACGTGTGGTATATAAGACCGATGGAATTTGATTTGTGGTTGTTGACGACAGACTCGTATGATGTACTGGGACGTTGGTACGGGGTACACATGACTTGAGACTGAGCCGAGGTTGATATGACTGGTGGTCATGTGTCACGACCGAGTGTTAGGTGAGCCATGAGTGTCGGCTGGTGCACTGTTCGAGGTACCGCGGTTACGAGTTGAACATGGTTAACCTTAGAGAAAATCAATGGATTACGAGATGGACTGGAAGTTGGCTGCGCTGGCTTGCTTGGCAGAGATGTGGTGACAGTTTGGGAACTATCAGGATAAGTTGGATTAGCAGGTGATGGACATCGGGTAGGAAACCCAAGTGTGAGACCAGTTAGATTTTCCCCAATTACTTACGGAGGTACAAGGTGCGGAATTTCGGGGACGAAATTCTTTAAGGGATGATTGTAACGACTCATTCCAGAAACTGAGATTAGATTAATGATTAATGATGGATTAGTGAGGTTAGTCGGTGTTTAGTTGGGTACGTTCGGACGAACGGTGCGAAAGGACAATTTTGCCCTTGGAATGGGAAAAAATGTTGACTTTTCATTTGGGCTGTCAAATGGACTTTGACCGATGACCGTGACGTAGTTCGGGATGTCACGAGTTCATAGACAGGTGGCACGTCCAATTCCGACATGCGAGGAGAAAGTTATGAGGTTCGGAAGTTCAAGGGTAATTCGGTAATTTAGATAAAAAGGGGCAAGTTGTTGACTTTCCAAACAACATGGACTTTTCACGAAATTCGATGACCGTTAAGTAGATCTCGATCCCCTGAATTTAATGACAGGTGGCACGCTGTCTTCGGAATTCAGACGGTTTGAATATGAGTCTGAATATAGGAGGGGTAGAATGGTAATTTGAGCAATTTAGGGCATTTTGGTCATTTGTCCGAATTGGGATCTATGCCCAGTGCTTAGTGGAAAAGTTTCTGTTTTAGGGGTTGGTGTCCACTGAGTTTGGGACATCTGTCTTTCTCTGGAAGGTAGGAGAATCCTTCTCACTGCCTCACTCAATTGTTTCAGCCATTTAAATCGATATCGTTTATACGGTTTGGTTCTCAGAAAAAAAGGGGAGGTCGTGTAGTCGTGCTATGTGTTTAGGCTTTAGTTGACCGTGAAGGGAGGAGGGATGGAGAGAGTGTGTGTGTCTAAGTGAAACCAGACGTGAAAGATGTGTGAGAGAACATAGAGGACATGGAATTGGTTGCAAAGGAGAATCCGAGACAGAGAAGTGTTTGTGAGAACCAGTTTCTTGGAATCACCTCAAACGTGTTTATAGCCCTGGTTCTTGAATGGGAAAGTGAAAAAGGAGGTTTAAGGAGTCGTTGGAGCCTACTTTTTAGGCCTGAATTGAATGGTAAGAACGTTTCTCATGAAACCTTCATTTACATTTCAAAAATGGCAATTTTAGTTGTGATAAGTGTTGATCGATTTAGCCTTTTGGATGAGGTTTCTGGAGTCACTAGCAAGAAAATGGGACTAGGACCGTAGCCTGAGATGGCCAAAGCCATGAAAACCGTATGGAGGAACTGGACCGGTTCGAGAAAAACGATTGAAGGTATGATGATATAACTTGGTTTTCCTATTCTAAGCTCATGGATCTTTTAGAAACATTGAAATAAGATTACAGAACTAATTAGGGTTGAAATCGGAAAAAACTGGACAGGATAGACCCGTGAACCGGCCACGTCAGTTCGGGCTGAACCGTGAACCGGTCGGACCCGATTTACTCGAGGAAGAAGATGACTGGTGCCTGGCGCGTGAGGCCCACGCGCAGTCCCTTTGGGCGGCGTGTGTGGGCGCGTGGTACACTTTATGAGGATGGTTCCATCATAACTTTTAAAGTATTCGATGTAACGAACATTTTGGCGCTGGTTTCGAGTCAATCGGACATCGTCTTGCTAGTTTTCGGGATGTCCGAAGGTTTTAGGGCTCGTTTAAAAATAGTTAAAAATATGAAAAAAATACGGGGCTTTAGTATAAGCTTTATGAAGTAGTTAGTGACCTCATTATGAGATTTGGACAGGTTCGGGAAAGCCGGTGGTAATGGATTGGCCGAGAACGGCGTAGGTGCACACGTATCTAGGTAGCGGCGAAATGGTCTGTGAGTGGACTTTGCTTTCTAACTCTTGATGCATGCATATATGTTTTAATATGTTTTCATACTTGATTCTATGATTTGATTTATGATCTTGATGGTTTACGATTTTGCACGATTTTCGAGATATTTACATAATTTGCACGTTTTAACGAGATTTCAGATTTGGTTTTGAGACTTGGGAAGGAAATATGGATTTGGGTTCGGGACATTGGTTCCGGATGCTAGCTTACAGAATCTTGTTGCGAATTCGAATGTGGGTTTTCTAAGGTTTTCACTGTTGATTGAAAAATGATTTATGGTTTAAAGATCCGGAAAAAGAAAAGAAAAACCGTTGGATCTGGTTTTGAGTTTAAAGATTCGGTTGATTGACGGAGGGAGGGCCCTGGATTGATATGTTTTGAGTTTAAAGACTTGGTATATGTTTTGAGTTTAAAGACTCGGTGATTGTGATACCCCCGAAGGCCTGTGATTGTGTTTTGAGTTTAAAGACTAGTTGATATCCCGAAAAGGCCTGATTATTACGCATGGTTTTGAGTTTAAAGACTCGGGCCCACTTGAGATCCAGCAAACTTGTATGATTGATGTTTTTCACTGGTTTTCCGATGTTTTGGGCAGTGGTCCGGATGATATGGGTTTGATGAGTTTTGGGATTGAGTTCCCATATTTGAGATTGATTTGTGATTTGAGGCTGAGGCCTGGATTTGAATAACGAATTTGATTTGGGTTTTCGATAATGGTTTTCATTGATGGGTTTGATATGAATGGTTTCATAACATGTATTGATATGCATGCATTGGTTTTTACATGGAGGGTAAAAATTCAATTTTCTTCTAAACTGTTTTCTGAACTTAATACTCATTTTTGTCCACTCACAGTCTTTTCATGTTTTTTATACCCTCCCGGTTGTAGCGGTGCGGGCTGTTGGTCGGGAGAGACGGAGACATCACACCCGCGATCCACAGTAGATTCGCCGCCCTCTAGGAAGTCTGGATACTTTTAGGACGGTTGGATCGAGAATCCCTTGTCCGACTTACGTGTCACATGGAGGTTGGACGTCAGTTTAGCCTTCGTGTCATGTGTAAGTTAGACGAGAGCAGGATTTAGCCCTTAATCCAGGGGGATTGGGGGCGGGTCCTGTCATATGGCACCAGCAGATTTACGGGAGCAGAAGGTTTAGTTACAAAACTTGGTGGACAAGGAGTTTCTTCGACTGTGTGTGTCACCTTGGAGAGCTCCGGTGTTATTTGTAAGTAAAAAGGATGGTAGTTTGAGATTATGTATAGATTATCGATAGATCAACAAGGTGACAGTGTAGAATAAGTATCTTTTGTCGTGGATTGACGACTTGTTTGACCAATTGATAGGGGCCAAACACTTTTCAAAGATTTATCTTTGTTCTATTTATCATTAGTTGAGGATAAAAGAGGAGGATGTTCCATAGACAGCTTTTTAGACCCGGTATGACCATTATGACTTTTGGTGCTGCCATATGGTTTGACCAATGCCACGATGGATTTATGGACTTACTGAATCAGGTATTTCGGCTATACTTGGATCATTTTTTGATAGTTTTTATTGATGATATTTTGGGTCACATGATCTCGGGGGAAGGGATTAGTGTGGACCCCCAGAAAACAGAGGCTGTAGCCAATTGGGAGCAACCAAAGACTGTTCACTAGCTATTACAAAAGCTTCATAGCGGGATTATCTACGATAGCTGCTTCATTGACCCGTTTGACTAGGAATGGATTTAGATTTGTTTTGGGATGAGGACTGCTTGTGGAGTTTTCAAGAATTAAAGAGACGATTGACTTCTGCCCTGGTACTAACCCTTCCTAACGACAACGAAAAGTTTAATGTTTACAATGATGTATCTTTGCAGAGTTTGAAATGCGTACTGATGCATCATGGGAAAGTTATTACTTATGCCTTTCGACAATTAGAATCCCATGAGCTAAACTACCCCATGCATGACTTAGAATTAACCACAGTGGTGCACACGCTGACGATTTGGAGGCATTATCTCTATGAGGAGATGTGTAGAATTTTTACCTAACATCAGAGCTTAAGGTATTTATTTACTTAGAAGGACTTGAACATGAGGCAAAGGCAATGGTTGGAGTTGATTAAAGATTATGACTGCACTATTGAGTATCATCCAGGAAAGAATAATGTGGTAGTTGATGCCTTGAGCAGGAAGTCCGCAGCTTCTACATCTCACCCGAGGACAATTTATTTGCCAATACTGGTGAAGCTTCGGAGAGCTGGAGTTATTCTTGGGGACAGATGATCATGGAGCTCTATTGGCTAGTTTTCATGTGAGGCCTATTCTAATATATCAGATTATCGAAGATCAACTCCAGGAACCCACCTTATGCATTATTGGGATGGAGGTTGAGGCTCAAGATAGGCAAAACTTCACACTCAAAGATGATGGAGACTTATTAAAGGAAGGGCGATTATGTGTACATGAGGATTTAGAACTGAAAAAAGAGATTCTTGAGGAGGCCCATAGTTCAGCGTATGCGATGCACCCAAGTGGTACTATCTTACTCTTAAGGAGCATTATTGGTGGACTGGAATTAAATAGGAAATAGCAGAATTTGTAAGTAAATGCCTGACATGCCAGCAGGTTAAGGCTGAGAGACAGAGACCCTAGGAAGCTTTACAACCGCTCCCGATTTTCGGGTGGAAATGGGATCATATTACCATGGACTTTGTGTTTAAACTCCCTAGGACACATTGAGGTCATGACAGAGTCTAGGTGATCGTTGATAGACTCACGAAGTAAGCTCATTTCCTAATAGTGCGAGAAGACTTCAGGATGAAGTAGTACACCAAATTATTCCTTGAATGGATTATTCGACTTTATAGGACTCCAGAGTCGATAATTTCAAATAGAGACTTGAGGTTTACATCGAGGTTTTGGCCGAGTTTACAAAGAGCCTTTGGGATGAGACTACATTTCAGCATCGCGTTCCACAATTAGAGCGATGGGCAGTCAGAGCAGACGATCCATATTTTGGATTATATGATGAGTGCTTGTGTCCTACATTTTCAGGGTAATTGGGATTCAGAGTTGGCACTGATGGAGTTTGCATACAATAACAGTTACCAATCAAGTATTGGGATGACTTTGTTTGAGGCATTGTATGGATGACAGTGTAGGACACCGATTTGTTGGACTGAGATAGGCGAGAGGGCATTACTGACACCAGATGTTATGGATATAACGGAAGAAAAAAGTCATATTTATTAGGGATAGATAAAAAGATGCTCAAGATCTTTGGAAAATTTATGTCGACTGCTAGATTAGAGATCTTGAGTTTGAGGTAAGGGACTGAGTATTATGGAAATTTTCCCCTTGGAAAGGCATCCTGTGGTTTGACAGACGCGGGAAGTTGAGTCATCACTATATTGGGCCTTATGAGATCATAGAAGGGATATGCCCAGTGGTTTATAAAATGGCATTACCTTCCTAGCTTTCAAGATTTCACGATGTGTTCCACGTATCGATGCTCCAAAAGTATCTTCATGATGAGTCCCATGTATTGGAGAACCAACCTTTAGAACTTCGAGAAGACTTGAGCTTTGAGAACAACCTGTACAAATTCTAGACCAGAAGGACAAGGTACTACGACGAAAAACTATTCCCCTGGTGAAAGTGTCGTGGAGGAATTACAATGTAGATTAAGTAACGTGGGAGCCCGAGGCACAAATGCGAGCACATTATCCATATTTGTTCACTTGAATTTCATAGACGAAATTCATTAATGGGGGTAGGTTGTAACAGCCCAGAAATTCAGGATGTGTAAGTTTGAAAGTTTTGGTTGTGAAATGACTATTTTACCCCTTTCTTGTGCCTAGTCAAAATTGACTTTTTGTTTGAAGTAGGTTATGTACTTTTTTCAAAGACTATTGTGTAGGTCTCGGAGTCCTGAATTTGTAAACAGGAGGCATGTTTGAATCGGAGATTAGACAAAGTCGGTACAGGTATGTATTGGTCAAAGGAACTGCACCAGTAACGAGCCCAGAACAGTGTTTGACAGAAAACCGCAAAGCTTGGATTGAAATTCTATGAATTCGAGGTACGGGTAAATTGAACTTGAAATCACGTTTCTGGGTAGCTTATGATCATTTTGGTGGAATTGGATTGGAAAATTGGGTCGAAATGGATTGGATTTAGAAATCAGGTCGAAACCCAATTGTAGACCCATTACTCATGGTTAAATATGATGCTAATGTGGTAGCTGTTGTAACGACCCATCTCGGAATTTGGGATTAGATTTGCAACTATTCATGATTAGCGGGGTTAATTGGTGATTAGTTGGGCGAAATCAGACAAACGATGCAAAATGACCGTTTTGCCCCTAGTCGTGGGTAAAACGTTGACTTTTAATTTGGGCGGTCAAATGGACTTTAACCGATGACCGTGACGTAATTTGGGACGTCACGAGTCCATAGACAGGTGGCACGTTCGGTTCCGACCTTCGGGGTGAAAGTTATGACGTTCGGAAGTCTAAGGGTATTTTCGTAATTTGGATGAATAGGGGGAAAACGTTGACTTTTCGACCGGGAGGTCCGATGGCCTAGGACCGAGGACCGTTAGGATGGTCTCGATGCCCTGAGTTCGTAGACAGGCGGCACGCCGAAAACGGACATTGTACGACTAAGTTACGGGTCACGGAAGATGACAGGCATTTTGGTAATTATTGTACTGAGGGCAAAATGGTAATTTAGCCCTGGGGACAGCTGTGGGACAGCCGTGTGCGGGTGGTTTCCTCTCAGAAAACAGAGCATGGGCTGGGGGAATAGTTTAGTCTGTCCAAGGAATTTGTGGAATTCTTTTATTTGATAATGGCTGAGTGGGGAGAGTTGTTTAAGGATTTTGAGGTGGTGGCATGGACTGGTGCAAAACCCAGTGCACGGGGAGGTTAAACAATGGCATTTCTGGGCTGTGCGGGAAACCCTTTGTGCAGGGAGACCAGAATGTCTTCCCACGGGTGTTGGGGTCGTGTGTGGTCATCAGAGTAGGTGGGGGTACTGGTATTTGGGTCTGAGGGTGCACCATTGCGGGCTGGTGAATTCAAAACAGTGTGGGTGTCTCTGAGGGAAAAATAGAGTGTGAGAGCAGGTTGGTTATTCTTCCATTAGAACAAGTCAGGGGTGAGTTGAGGCAGGGTGAGTGAGTGATCAGAGTCGAGTTGTGAGGTGTAGCGGAGTGACTGAGTGAGAATACACCTAGAAACCCGAGAACCGTCCCTGGGAAATTTCAAATTTGAAAACCAGTTTTAGGCCAGCCCAAAGTCCAATTAAGTTTGAATGAGTTTTCTGGGACCTTCTTTAGTCGATCGAAGTCAAGGAAGTTGACATTCGAAGCTCGCGGAGCCATGATCAGACTCGACGAAATTTCAGAAAACCAGGAGCTTGTGTTCGTGCAATTGGAGGTAAGCTCTTGCAAAAGTGATTTCAAAATCATCCTCAATGTAAGTCTGTGGTGCTCCCTAACCAATTAATTGAGGGAAACAGTGACGGTTTGTTGAACTGGAACGTTGAACCGTGGTTAGAACATGAGGTTAAATGATTTAGTTTTAGGCCGTGACGATGGTAATGGATGTCACAGACCTTTAATTAAGTTCATTTCGATCTTGATTGAGGGTTCAATTGAGTGAAACTAGTTGATTATCGCAGGGATTTGGCCGGGTCATCATGTAACACCCCGGAAATTCGAGAATTTTAATATTGTAATTTAATGTGTGAATTGACGCTTTTACCCTTGTGATTGGTGTGGCCAAATTGTTGACTTTTTGATTGGTGGGTTAAATGGACTTTGACCTATGACCGTGACGTAGTTCGGGATGTCACGAGTTCATAGACAGGTGGCACGTCCAATTCGGACGATCAGGGAAAAAGTTACGACTATCGGAAGTTCAGGGGCATTACCGTAATTTGGACGTTAGGGGCAAAAATGTTGACTTTTTGTTTGACAACTAATTTTCACGCGACTCAAGGACAGTTAGGTAGGTCTCGACGTCCTGAGTCCGTAAACAGGCGACACGCCGAAATCGGACTTCGTACGAGGAAGTTATGGTCAGAAACGTGAAATCGGGAGGTTCGTGTCTCTGTTTTCGTGTCGAATATTTTATTCTGAAATTTCTGATTTGAGGAAACCTGGTGAGTGACAAGTGTCACTCACCCATTGGCTAGATTGGATCAGATCCACTATGGGTTTAAATACCATTAAAAACCAACTTTTAATTCCAGCCATTGATCTGAAACCCCCAGATCTGATCTCAGCCTTTGATCTCATCCTTGAGATCAAATCTGGACCATCCGTTCCATTTGATCATATTCCCTCCATTTCTATATATTTCTCACCCGAACCCACACACTGCCCATTTCATCCATCACACCCGCACTACACCCTGTCTCTGTGTCTGTGTGTTGCTGGATTCACGGGGAAGGACGGAGGCACGGCGGTGGATGGCGGCAGACGGCGGCGAGGTGAACCGGTTTCAAAACCCGAAACGGTTTCAAAAACTCAGAAATGGAAGCTTGTTGTTCAGCGTTTGTTTGCATTTCCTTTTGACTCTATTCACTTCTATGGACTGTTAGGAACCTCTAGAACTCAATTGCGTGACCGGAGGTGACCGGAACGGAGTATAAATGGCGACGGGAACCGGGTCTGTTCATCGAGGTAAGCCTTTGATCCTGTCCGTGTTTGTCGATTTTGATTAGCTAGAACCCTTTCTGGGATTGAGACTAGCATCTAGGAACAAACTAGGACTGAAATGGTTGAGAAATGAAGAAATGGTGACCGGGTCATGATCGCGGGTCTGATCGACCCGAGTTGCAAAGATATGGGTCAACCCGTCTGAGGACAGAGGTGATGACGTGGCACCATATCAGACTGTCAGGTGACGTGGACCAACCGTGAGCCGACACGTGTCACATGTCAGTGCACAGTCAGCACTGACATGTCAGTGACGTGGCCCAATCAGGGACTGCCACGTGTCACTGACATGTCAGTGACATGGACCAGTGCCGTGCTGACACGTGTCACATGTCAGATCTGACACGTGTCACATGTCAGATCTGACACGTGGCCTGACAGATCAGTGAGGTGGACCAATCGGGTGTTGACACGTGGCACTGTCAGAGTCTGACATGTCAGACCTGACAGCTGTCAGATGACGTCAGCATGACGTCATGCTGACGTCAGCAGGGACTGTTCCTGCGTTGACCGACGCGTTGAAAGGCGCGTGTGGGCGCG
Source organism: Prinsepia uniflora (assembly GCA_032719365.1). Taxonomy (NCBI): domain Eukaryota; kingdom Viridiplantae; phylum Streptophyta; class Magnoliopsida; order Rosales; family Rosaceae; genus Prinsepia; species Prinsepia uniflora. Next base: position 15,078,937 of record CM064872.1, read on the forward strand.
TGTGAACAGTACTATTGGTGGGACCACCACCATTCTGTAGGTTTCGACGATCCGGATCCAATGACGGTGGTTTCGGGTCGAACGGAGATCATTAAGTTGGTCAAAATGAGGTTTATTGCCTTGGAAAGCGTGTCCGGGCGGCTATTTCAGATTGGTTTCGATCTAGGGTTTCATGGTTAAATGTTAGGGGTTTGTATTGACCTTCATATATACTTTGGATATGACAGGGACTCCTACAATTGTACCTGAACGAGGGTATACGTTCGGTTTTCAGCAGGATTGTACTGTGAGTGGGCCCGATTTCATTAAAACCTTGCATGCTTAAATGTTTTCTGATTTACTTATATGTTCGCATGCTGGAATCAATAAATGGTTTTGATGATATTGAAATTTCGATTATGGTACGTTTCACGGTATTTGGGCATGAGACCCGTTTGATGAAACGTAATGATCGGTTCAGATTTTGCCTATGTATACATATATGTTTGCATGTGGATATCAATAAAATGTATTTGGTACTGCACTGTATAGATCCTTCCATATGATACTGTCTCTTCCGGATGAGGTACCCCGGAGAGGTCACGGACGTCTAGAACGTCCAGCGTCTATGACGCTAAGCATCGGGGATGCTGTACCCGAACGGGGTTCGGGGATTGAACTCGGAATTGAGACCCGAGTGGCACGCGTAGCCTTGTGATTGTGACCTTATTGGACGTCAGGGACGTCAGACATCAGGGATGTCGGATTGGAGTGTATAGTGCAGTGGCTCAAATTATACTTATGGTTTTATTACATGCCTTATGATTCATGTTATATGATTTATGGTTTTAAATGATGATGCATGCATGTTTGGAAAACGGAGGGGTAAATTATATGTTTTACTTATCAAATGATTTTATAAACTTGAGTTTTGGTCCACTCACCCTTAATGTTTTGGTAACCCCTCCAGGTCATGATACTGAGGTAGAAGAGGAACCTGAGGCTGAGGCATAGATTTACTTCTGCGTACCTGAACCCCTGCTGGGTGGTTTACCCGCAGGTTTATGTTAGAGTCGTGCTCGCAACTTGTAATTTTGGATTTCATCCCTTGTCTAACATCTGTTTAATTCGGATTTGATGTATGACTTTAATTTGGTTATTTATGCATTTGATGTTTTGAGGTTAAAATTGGTATGAATTATTGGGTGTCAGACGGGAGCAGGGCACGTCCCCTTGTGGTCCCTGTGGGAGCGGGGCGGGTCCTGTCAGCTTGGTATTAGAGCACTAAGTTGTGGTCAGTACTAGGTTATAGTCAGCATGCTAGACTAGTGATTAGTACTAGTTACTTTTCGACTTTTAAGAATATTGTTATCTGATCTATGCCTCTTGACAGTTGGTTATGCCTCCTAGGAGAATTCCTCATACACGAACTGACGAGGATCTGGAAAGGGAGATGGAATGCGCAAGCATTGAAAGGGCTCAACGTTTGGGAGCCACTCCTTTCTGCTGGGGATCAAACCCCGAGGATGCTCATGATTGGATCACCAAGTGGGAGAGGATCTTCTCGGTGATGCACTGCCCTCCGGGCGAACGAGTGACCTTGGCGGCCTTCTTTCTGGAAGGAGGAGTCTACCCGTGGTGGCACGGACTCGAAATGTCTGGATGGTCTGTCCATACCACTACTTGGGAAGTTTTTCGTTCCCGATTTCCGGACCAGTACTACCCGCGGTCGTTCCGCGCGGCACGGGAGGCTGAGTTTCTGCGGCTGGAGCAGTGTGATATGTCCGTTGCAGACTACGAGCAAACTTTCGGAAAACTATCCCGGTTCGCTGCATCATTCGTGAGCACGGAGGAGGACAAATGCCAAAGGTTTGAGCTTGGACTCCGAGGGGAGATCCGGGCGAGTGTGACTACTGCTACTCATGCTTCTCTGAGAGATTTGGTCGACGCTGCGGTGCGTGTCGAGGCCAGTCTGGCGACACACCAGACACGACAGCCTTCGGGCGAGGGGCGACGTCAGGATCGCCCACATCGTGGGCCATCGGGCCAGAAGAACCACAAGGGAGGGGGCTACAGGGGAGCACCCTCATCCTTCAAGGGTCGTGTCTGGTCAGGTCAACGTGGAGGCTCTCAGGGCAGAGGGTCTGGATACAACTCTGGGCAGCGCTCATCTTGGAGCGCTGCTTCTGGTGGGCATTCGGACAGGCCGAGGCCAGTTACCTGTTTTGCTTGCGGAGAGGAGGGCCACTATGCCTGTGATTGCCCGCAGTTGTCCAAGAACAACGACGTTGGGGGCTCTAGTGTGGTGCAGAGCACGGCTTCCCACACTAATGGAGGTCGCCATCACGGAGGTGACCGTGGTGCTGGGCGTGGCGCGGGCGGGCGCGGACGGAACGGAGGGCCGAGGGCCCAAGTGTTTGCAATGACCCAGCAGCAGGCGAGGACTGCCCCAGGCATGGTTACAGGTACACTACATATCTTAAACCTTCTTGTACGTGTATTGATGGATGCGGGGGCTACACATTCTTTTATTTCAAAGAGTTGTGCTGGTATGCTTGATTGTGTGGTATCAGCCTTAGATTGTGAAATGGGTGTTGGCACCCCGATTGGCATCGTGTACCTTGTGAATCAGGTGATTCGGAGGTGTCCGGTAAGAATTGAGGATGTGGATTTACCAGCAGACTTAATTATTCTGGATATCCACGATTTCGATATAATCCTAGGGATGGATTGGCTATCGGAGCATGGATCGCTCATCGACTGCTGTAGCAAGCAAGTGATTCTGCGGAGCCCAGGTTTGCCGGAGGTTATCTTTCAGGGGGAACGTGACGGTTCGCCTCCTGAAGTGATTTCTTCACTTACTGCTACCAAACTTCTACGGAAGAGATGCCAGGGTTACTTGGCGCATGTCGTGTTGGAGCAGGTTGATACTCCGGGTATCGACGAGATACCGGTGGTATGCGAGTTTCCGGATGTATTTCCGGAAGACTTACCTGGGTTGCCACCATCAAGGGAGATCGAGTTTACCATTGAACTACTCCCTGGTACCCGACCTATATCCCAGGCACCATACCGGATGGCGCCGGCCGAGTTACGAGAACTCAAAACTCAATTGCAGGAGTTGGTGGATTTGGGATATGTCCGACCGAGTACTTCACCGTGGGGAGCACCGGTGTTGTTCGTAAAGAATAAGGAGGGGAGTCTCCGTTTGTGTATTGACTATCGACAACTCAACAAGGTGACACTGAGGAACCAGTATCCTCTACCCAGGATCGATGACCTTTTTGGCCAGTTGCGGGGAGCACAGTGCTTCTCGAAAATTGATTTGCGGTCTGGGTATCACCAACTGAGGATTTCGGAGGAGGATATTCTGAAAACTGCTTTTCGAACCCGTTATGGACACTACGAGTTCCTTGTTATGCCTTTTGGGTTGACGAATGCTCCAGCAGCATTCATGGATCTGATGAACCGGGTCTTCCAACCCTACCTGGATAAGTTCGTGATTGTGTTCATCGATGACATCTTGGTATACTCAAGGAGTGCCCGTGCACATGAGGAACATCTACGGATGGTCTTGGAGAAGCTGAGACAAGAACAGTTGTACGCCAAGCTGAGCAAGTTTCAGTTTTGGCTGAGCAGTATTGGTTTTCTGGGACACGTGATATCGACGGATGGGATTTGCGTGGATCCCCAGAAAACAGAAGCGGTGACCAATTGGGCTAGACCGACAACAATGACTGAGGTGCGGAGTTTTGTCGGATTAGCAGGTTACTACCGGAGATTCGTGGAGGGTTTCTCTAAAATTGCTGCACCATTGACTCGTTTGACTCGGAAGGGAGTAAAGTTTATCTGGGACGAGCAGTGCGATCGGAGTTTTCAAGAGTTGAAAGATCGATTGACCACTGCACCTGTCCTTGCACTTCCGGATGACAGTGGAGAATTCGTGGTCTTTAGTGACGCATCACTACAAGGTCTGGGCTGCGTGTTGATGCAGACTGGCAAGGTTATCGCCTATGCATCCCGGCAGCTGAAGACTCATGAGTTGAACTACCCTACCCATGATTTGGAGTTGGCGGCGGTGGTTCATGCTCTAAAAATCTGGAGACATTATCTATTCGGCGCAACGTGCCGGATATACACCGACCACCAGAGCCTAAAGTACCTATTCACTCAGAAGGAGCTTAACATGAGACAACGGAGATGGTTGGAGCTGCTGAAGGATTATGACTGTACGATTGAGTACCATCCGGGTAAGGCCAATGTGGTGGCTGATGCACTCAGCAGGAAGTCAGTGGGATCTGTTGCACACCTAGGGATGGTGTATCTTCTTTTGCTGGTGGAACTCCGGAAGGCGGGAGTTATTTTGGGTACGGATGAGCAGGGAGCTTTGTTGGCCAGCTTCCATGTACGACCAGTACTAATTGATCGGATTATCGAAGCATAACTTTAGGATCCGATACTCTGTATTTACAGAATTGAGGTCGATGCGGATGGGAGACAGGATTTTACCATCCGGGACGATGGAGCACTTGTGAAATTGGGCCGTTTGTGTGTACCTGCAGTGGCAGAGTTACGGGCCGAGATTCTTGAGGAGGCCCATAGTTCGGCTTATGCTATGCATCCGGGAGGTACAAAGATGTACCGTACCCTACGGAACCATTATTGGTGGCCAGGAATGAAGAAGGATATTGCTGAGTTCGTGAGCAAATGCTTAACCTGTCAGCAGGTTAAGGCGGAACGGCAGAGACCTTATGGGGCTATGCAGCCACTTCCTATTCCTGAGTGGAAGTGGGATCACATCACCATGGACTTCGTCTTTAAGTTACCGAGGACTCAGAGTGGAGTTGACGGAGTATGGGTGATCGTGGACCGGCTAACCAAGTCAGCCCATTTCCTTCCAGTTCAGGAAACTTATAAACCTAACCGACTGGCTCAGTTGTTTGTGAAGGAAATCATACGATTGCATGGTACGCCGGAATCGATCGTGTCCGATCGTGATCCGCGTTTCACTTCCAGGTTCTGGCAGAGTTTGCAAGCTACTTTGGGAACAACCCTACGTTTCAGTACTGCTTTCCATCCTCAGACTGATGGACAGTCTGAAAGAACCATTCAGACCCTGGAGGACATGATGAGGTCCTGTGTGCTATAGTTTCAGGACTCCTGGGATACTCATTTGCCATTGATGGAATTCGCTTACAACAACAGCTATCAGACAAGCATCGGGATGACACCTTATGAGGCACTGTATGGTCGATAGTGCAGGACACCTATCTGCTGGATGGAGATAGGGGAGCGAGCGGCTGTAGGGCCAGAATTGATGGACTTAACCATGGAAACTGTTTGAGTTATCAAGGAGAGATTGAAGGCGGCGCAGGATCACCAAAAGAGTTATGCCGATCGACGGATTCGAGACCTGGAATTTGAAGTGGGAGATTTTGTCTTCCTGAAGTTATCTCCGTGGAAAAGGATTATCTGCTTTGGTCGACGGGGGAAGCTGAGTCCGCGTTTTATCGGACCTTATGAGATCGTGGAAAGGATTGGCAGAGTTGCATACAGATTGGCACTACCTCCAGAACTATCTAGAGTTCATGATGTTTTCCACATATCGATGCTACGGAAGTACGTACATGATGCTTCGCATGTACTGGGGGAACAACCTGTCGAACTACGGGAGGATCTGAGCTTCAAAGAACAACCAGTACAGATCTTGGATCGGAAGGACAAGGTACTACGTCGGAAGACGATCCCTCTCGTGAAGGTTCTCTGGAGAAACCAGAATGTGGAAGAAGCCACATGGGAGCCTGAGGCTCAGATGCGAGAACAATTTCCTTATTTGTTTCTTTGAAATTTCGGGACGAAATTTCTTAAGGGGGGAAGGTTGTAACACCCCGGAAATTTGAGGAATTTAATATTGTAATTTAATGTGTGAATTGACGCTTTTACCCTTGTGATTGGTGTGGCCAAATTGTTGACTTTTTGATTGGTGGGTTAAATGGACTTTGACCTATAACCGTGACGTAGTTCGGGATGTCACAAGTTCATAGACAGGTGGCACGTCCAATTCGGACGATCAGGGAAAAAGTTACGACTATCGGAAGTTCAGGGGCATTACCGTAATTTGGACGTTAGGGGTGAAAATGTTGACTTTTCGTTTGACAACTAATTTTAACGCGACTCAAGGACCGTTAGGTAGGTCTCGACGTCCTGAGTCCGTAGACAGGCGGCACGCCGAAATCGGACTTCGTACGAGGAAGTTATGGTCAGAAACGTGAAATCGGGAGGTTCGTGTCTCGATTTTCGTGTCGAATATTTTATTCTGAAATTTCTGATTTGAGGACACCTGGTGAGTGACAAGTGTCACTCACCCATTGGCTAGATTGGATCAGATCCACTATGGGTTTAAATACCATTAAAAACCAACTTTTAATTCCAGCCATTGATCTGAAACCCCCAGATCTGATCTCAGCCTTTGATCTCATCCTTGAGATCAAATCTGGACCATCCGTTCCATTTGATCAAATTCCCTCCATTTCTATATATTTCTCACCCGAACCTACACACTGCCCATTTCATCCATCACACCCGCACTACACCCTGTCTCTGTGTCTGTGTGTTGCTGGATTCACGGGGAAGGACGGAGGCACGGCGGTGGACGGCGGCAGACGGCGGCGAGGTGAGCCGGTTTCAAAACCCGAAACGGTTTAAAAAACTCAGAAATGGAAGCTTGTTGTTCAGCGTTTGTTTGCATTTCCTTTTGACTCTATTCACTTCTATGGACTGTTAGGAACCTCTAGAACTCAATTGCGTGACCGGAGGTGACCTGAACGGAGTATAAACGGCGACGGAAACCGGGTCTGTTCATCGAGGTAAGCCTTTGATCCTGTCTGTGTTTGTCGATTTTGATTAGCTAGAACCCTTTCTGGGATTGAGACGAGCATCTAGGAACAAACTAGGACTGAAATGGTTGAGAAATGAAGAAATAGTGACCGGGTCATGATCGCGGGTCTGATCGACCCGAGTTGCAGAGATACGGGTCAACCTGTCTGAGGACAGAGGTGATGACGTGGCACCCTATCAGACTGTCAGGTGATGTGGACCAACCGTGAGCCGACACGTGTCACATGTCAGTGCACAGTCAGCACTGACATGTTAGTGACGTGGCCCAATCAGGGACTGCCACGTGTCACTGACATGTCAGTGACGTGGACCAGTGCCGTGCTGGCACGTGTCACATGTCAGATCTAACACGTGGCCTGACAGATCAGTGAGGTGGACCAATCGGGTGTTGACACGTGGCACTGTCAGAGTCTGACATGTCAGACCTGACAGTTGTCAGATGACGTCAGCAGGGACTGTTCCTGCATTGACCGACGCATTGACTTGCGCGTGTGGGCGCGTGTGAACAGTACTATTGGTGGGACCACCACCATTCTTTAGGTTTCGACGATCCGGATCCAATGTCGGTGGTTTCGAGTCGATCAGAGATCATTAAGTTGGTCAAAATGAGGTTTATTGCCTTGGAAAGCGTGTCCGGGCCGCTTTTTCGGATCGGTTTCGGTCTAGGGTTTCATGGTTAAATGTTAGGGGTTTGTATTGACCTTCATATATACTTTGGATATGACAGGGACTGTACAATTATACCTGAACGAGGGTATACGTTCAGTTTTCAGCATGATTGTACTGTGAGTGGGCCCGATTTCATTAAAACCTTGCATGCTTAAATTTTTTCTGATTTACTTATATGTTCACATGCTGGAATCAATAAATGGTTTTGATGATATTGAAATTTCGGTTATGGCACGTTTCACGATATTTGGGCATGAGACCCGTTTGATGAAACGTAACGATCGGTTCAGATTTTACCTATGTATACATATATGTTTGCATGTGGATATCAATAAAATGTATTTGGTACTGCACTGTATAGATCCTTCCATATGATACTGTCTCCTCCGGATGAGGTACCCCGGAGAGGTCACGGACGTCTAGAACGTCCAGCGTCTATGACGCTAAGCATCGGGGATGCTATACCCGAACGGGGTTCGGGGATTGAACTCGGAATTGAGACCCGAGTGGCACGCGTAGCCTTGTGATTGTGACCTTATTGGACGTCAGACATCAGGGATGTCGGATTGGAGTGTATAGTGCAGTGGCTCAAATTATACTTATGGTTTTATTACATGCCTTATGATTCATGTTATATGATTTATGGTTTTAAATGATGATGCATGCATGTTTGGAAAACGGAGGGGTAAATTATATGTTTTACTTATCAAATGATTTTATAAACTTGAGTTTTGATCCACTCACCCTTAATGTTTTGGTAACCCCTCCAGATCATGATACTGAGGTAGAAGAGGAACCTGAGGCTGAGGCATAGATCTACTTCTGCGTACCAGAACCCCTGCTGGGTGGTTTACCCGCAGGTTTATGTTAGAGTCGTGCTCGCAACTTGTAATTTTGGATTTCATCCCTTGTCTGACATCTGTTTAATTCGGATTTGATGTATGACTTTAATTTGGTTATTTATGCATTTGATGTTTTGAGGTTAAAATTGGTATGAATTATTGGGTGTCAGAAGGGAGTAGGGCACATCCCCTTGTGGTCCCTGTGGGGTCGGGGCGGGTCCTAACACGTCACGCGGGTTAAGTGACCCGTTTAGCTGCTGTACGGGTAAGGACGAAGAACTGTGCAAGGGTACTGTAGCAGGCGCGTGAGGGTGCGTGGGTCCGATTTTCGAGGTAGGTTCAACATGACTTTTGTCCTACACATTGTAACGAACATTTTAACGTGGGTTTCGAATTTATCGGGCACCGTTTCGATGTGGTTTCGAGGGTCCAAAGATTTATGTTATGTTTGTAATTAACGATTAATTCCGGGAAAATTATGGGAAATTAGTATGTTGTTATCTAAGCCCTTAGTGACACTAAAGTATGTTTTCGGACAAGATTTGAAATTTCTGGAAAATATCGGAAATTTCGGAAATGCTCGCAGCGCGGGAAAACGAGCTTATTGGACGGTGTGTGAGTGGACGTTGCTTTCAAAATTTAATGCATGCATAAATATTTCTATGATTTCTATGATTATGATTATGAATTGTGATTGAGTTCAATTTTCGTATTTATACGTATTTTTGCTATACATACGAGTTACACGTATTTCGAGACTATGGTTTCGCTTGCGTTTTGATGATGGGTCAATGAATGATTTTATGTGATTTGTGCGTATTATGTTCTTAAGATGTTTTGATTACGGTTATGAATATAGTTTACGATTTTGACACGTATTTCGAGAATGGTGCGGTTTGCACGTTTTACGAGATTTTGAGTATGTTTTGATTGGACCGTGACTTTGGTGATTATGATTGTGGTTTGATGTTTTGATAATGAGATTTGAGAAATGAAGTGATTTCAAGGAATTAAAATGGATTTTGAAAAGGCGATTTCGGACTTGATGCTCGGGGCATAAAAGTAACTTTGATTAACGAGATTTCGGTTTTCGGAAAGTTAAAAGTGGATTCTTGGTTTGGGTTCGGGATGATGCTTCCGGATGCCAGCTTACGGAATTATTATTGCAAATTCGAATTCAAGAATGGAAAAGGATTTAATAAAGTGATTTGGTCTGATTTTGCATGCCCCGTGTTTAATGATAATTTGATTATGTTTGTGAAGTATGATTTGGGGAATTGAATGAGGAAATTCGGACCATGAGTCCTGTTGTGAAAAATGTGATTTTGGGATGGATCCCACGTTGATGTGTTTGACAAATATTTTGGGTTTAAAGACCCGTTGAAAACTGTTTTGGGTTTAAAGACCCGGTGCTATTGCTGGAGCACGTTTTGTGTTTAAAGACTCGGTTAATTGATGACGGGGGAGGGCCCTTAATGAGTTTAAAGACTCGTGAGTTTAAAGACTCGGATATTGTGATACCCCCAGGCCTATGTTGAGTTTAAAGACTCGTGAGTTTAAAGACTCGTTGATATCCCGGGAAGGCCTGTTTATGCGCATGGTTTTGAGTTTAAAGACTCGGGCGCACTTGATATCCAGCAAAATGAGTGACTTGTGATTTATTGTTAATTTCTGATGTTTCGGACCTTTCGGTTGAGTTGGGCAGAGGCCTGGTTTATGTGGTTGATGGTTTTGGATCATGTTGAGTATCTGGTTTTGATTCGTAGTTTTGGGTTGAGGCCCTGTGTTATGATTGCAGGCTGAGACCCGAAGATTAAGAAAAGGAAAATGATTCTGATTCCATGCACTGTTTTTCTTATGATGGAAATGTTAACCGATTGCGAAATGATTTTTGTATGCATGCATTGGTTTTACACGGAGGGTAAAAACGTATTTTTGTAACTGTTTTTATAAACTGATTTATTTTTGTCCACTCACACCTTTTGGCTTTTGTTGACCCTCCAGGTCGTGGCGCGTTGTTCGAGGCTGATCGTGAGGCGGAGGCATGAGTAAGCACGGGTGGCTATCCCTGGTCTGGTACGTACTGAGGGTAACTTTGGGATTTCAGTCGTCTTGCCAGACGGGAGCAGGACCGGGCACGGTTACCAATGCCCTTTTCGGGGGCGGTCCTGTCAGCTGTCCTGGTGCCACGTATTCTGTGTGTCATGCCATGTGTGCCACTTGTTACACAACGTGTGCATTTGTTAGGTCACGTGGCAGCTGAGTCAGCGCCCAGTCAGCCATTCGCATGTTATGCGCTGGGGTAGCTCATGGAAGTCTACCTGCCTTCTGTTCGAGCATGGCGGCCCGTGCGGTGGTTCTAGGGTTCAAGGTAGCGCGTGCCACACATTATTCGATGTTCTGAATCGAATGGTACAAGTTTCGAGGTGACCATATATTTTCTTGAGGTAGTTTTGGGCGTCCAACGTGACGGTGTGCACATTTTGAATGTGTGAGTGAACCCGAGGGTTAGGGAATTTTGATACGAGGTTATGTACATGCTTAGTGACCCTCCATTTTGTCTTTGACAGGCCACATTATTCCCGAGACCTACGAGGAGCATACAATTCGAGATTGAGCTGCTCGAACTGATTGTGAGTGGACATTATTTTATAAATTGTGATGCATGCATAGTTAAATATTTTAAATTCTTTATTGCATGAATTGATTACATGATTCGAATAATGATTTGACATGATGATTGTTGAATTTATATAATGATTTCTAGACACGATTTGTTGGTTATTTGGTGAAAACATTGCTTTGAACTAAGGACTTATTAAAAAATGTTTTGAATTGACTTTAAGACATGAATTTTGTGAAAAATAATTTCTAGATATTATTAATGTTTTCCATGATTTCCATCATCTATGACATGGTTCCTTTCGAGCGTCATTGGGAATCCCGGAGAGGTCATGATACGACATTGCCTGGGGATGAGTAAATCCATGAGAGACTTGATTCCAGGAATGTTAGGTTATGACATTGCCCAGACGTCGTTGATTCCAGGGATGTACACGGAGGTGAGGATCCCGAGGTTTCTATACGTAATACAAATTATTATTGTGACTGATGTTGGATGTTGAGGATTGGTTGTTTTGAATATCAATATCTGTGTCCAGATATTTGTTACACGTTTTGATTGATAAACATGAGTTTCGGGAAAAAAGGTGGGCTATGGGCTTTTGATACATGTTATGATTTATAGGTCCGTGATGTATAATTTGATTTAAATTAAAATCCGGTTATTCATATTTTACTATATGCATGCATATTTCCATAATTGGAGGGTAACAAAATTATCTTTTTGAAAATGTATTTCAAATGACATTTATTTTGTCCTCTCACACCTTTGATGTTTTATCGATCCTCTAGGCCGTTGCTTAGGTACATGGGCTGATACCAAGACTGAGGCATAAGTTTACCACTGCGCACTCACCGACCTCATTTAGAGTAGGACTTTGATACTTTTACTGTATTGTCACCTATGCTCTGTAGAACCGTTGGTTAGATGAAAATTTTATCTCAACGGTTATGTACAGTTAGTTATCCCTTGTTTTTTCAGTTTTATTGTTTGTGCTATTACTTTTGAGGGTACTTTTGGTACTTCGGTCATTGTGTCTGACGGGAGCAGGACCCTACGGCAGGACCACGAAATCATGGTCCAAGGTTTCGAGCCTTCCCCCCATTCGCCCTAGTTACTTATACTACACCTCGTGTAGCGAGTTACAACGAAGTGATCCCCATCACCCCAAACATATCCATTCCTTCGAAAGCAAGCCACCGAATGACGACCCTAAATTCCGCTACGACAACATTTTGGACACGAATACATATATCATAATAAGAACCATTCATTCTCAATATCAACAAAATTGGATGTCATTTAGTAATCTACACGTGTCAAATAAATTAATGGTTTTGGTAAGAATTAAGATTCTATAACAAATCGTCTATTTATTTGATATATATGAATGACTAAACGACCTCCAATCATATTGATTTTTTGTAGAAATAATATTAACATAATGATTTAGAAAATAGACGGTTTCAATTATAATATATGTATAAAATAATTAGATAAATAAAAAAATATAAAAGGATACTACTAGAATGAAATGTAAGTATTATCCCCTCTCACTGGTTTCTGGTGACCTCAATCTTGTTGTTGGTCTTTGACGCTTGTGTAACTTATTAACCTAGTTTCTAAGGGTGTCAATTTTTGATATGATTCGAAATCCGCACAAAATTTATCCAGGTCAACCCACACGATTAAAATTTTAGATCATTTTCGAGTCAACCTGTTATGACATATTTAATAAACAGGTGGATTTCAGATCAACCTGTTAACCTGTATAATGACCTACTAACCCTTTTAGTAAATGGGTAGATTTCGGGTTAACCTGTTAACCCGTATATTGATTTTTATATTGATCCTTTTAATAAACGTGTTATTATTAACTCATATATATACCCATTTACCTACCTAAATACCTATTAAATCTTATAGTTTAAATAGGTTAAACATGTTAAATAGGTTAAACATGTTAAATAGGTTAAACGGGTCCTATGTTAATTGAGTTTTAAGTACGATCTGTTTATTAAATGGGTTACACAGGTTACTGGAGTCATTAATGAGTCAAATTTGGGTTAGATATCCTTAATATGATTATTAAATAAGTCAAATTCGAGTTGGACATATATGAATAAAACAAAATTTATAACAGGACATAAACCCGAGACGACATGACCCATTGCGAACTCTATTATTTTCTGCTAAGTTACAACGGTAGGACTTTGTATGCGGGCAAAAAATCATAGGATTTTGCTATAAAAACGACGTCGTGTTTGAGGATTGAAAAGGCCCTGAGAATCGAAATACATACGCAAAGTAGTTCAGTGCCTCCTCGCTCAAGCAAAGCACAAGAGAAAGCCGAACTAGGAGACGAGTTATCATTTTCATTTTACCGATTCGCCATGGAAGGTCAAGAAGGAACTCAGCAACCGCACCTTGTGCTAGCTAACAAGCTCTTTCTTCTCAACCACCCTGATGTACAAGACATCGAGAAGGTCCAACTCAGAGAGGAGGTTTTCGCTTCCGTCAAAGCTGACGGTAAAAGCTCTCTGATTTTCACTAATTCTTACCGGGTTTTACATGTCATTCTTCCAATTTTGGTTTTTTCTGACGGGGGTTTGGGTTCATTGTGTGGGTTTGTAGATATGGCACCGTTGTACGAAACCCTTGTCTCTGAATCGGTGCTGCCGTTGGACCAGAGCGTTTTGGACTCGATGCGCACGAAGATCCAGGACGAGCTCAAGACGCTGGATGATAAGTGAGTGCTTTTTTTTCCTTTTTCTCTTTGATTTTGATTTTGATTTTGATCTAAATGCTATTTGGATACGGAGAATTCTGACGAGAAGATGCGGATTGAATTTTTTTTTTTTTGGTTCTTTAATCTTATCCAATTTCCCTTTTGTGTTTATAGATACTGATAGGAAAATTCACTATTGCTAGCTAATTAGTTCAATTAGGGTTTCTTACATCATGGTTTTGTAAGATTGGTTGCGAATGGAGCATGAGGTATTTGACTATTTGTTGACTGCTTTGTAAGCAAACAATTAGGGGTTAATAACTATATGTGCTTGAATTTTTCCAGTGTGAAAAACTTTGTTATTAGTGATATTGTTACTTACATTCAAGTGACTTACCCGGGTGCCTTTGTTTAGAATTGCTGATGCCGAAGAGAACTTAGGTGAAAGTGAGGTTCGAGAGGCTCATTTGGCCAAGTCCCTATTCTTCATTCGTATTGGTGACAAGGTAGATAAGTTGTGACGTAATCAATCCTACTAGTCATCTGCTTTATTTTTCCAATTCTGGTGTTATATCTCCTTTTGACACAAAATTTCTACCAATAGGAGAAATCATTGGAGCAACTCAAGGTAACAGAAGGCAAAACAGTTGCAGTTGGGCAAAAGATGGACTTGGTGTTCCACACACTGCAACTTGGTTTCTTTTACATGGATTTTGACCTCATTTCTAAGAGCATTGAAAAAGCAAAGAAGTAAGTAGTAGTGACTTGTATTAGTCTCCTGCATGTTATGGATCTATTTTTTCTTAATTTGTAGTTTAGCCTTGTTTGTAAATATTGCATCATGTTGACAGCTTATTTGAAGAGGGAGGTGATTGGGAAAGGAAGAATCGGTTGAAGGTGTATGAAGGCTTGTACTGCATGTCTACTCGGAATTTTAAGAAGGCTGCTGACTTGTTCTTGGATTCCATTTCTACCTTCACCACCTATGAAATATTTCCCTATGATATCTTCATATTTTATACCGTCCTTACCAGCATTATATCATTGGACAGAGTGTCTTTAAAACAAAAGGTGTACTGTTTTGTTACTTTGCTTTCTTGTTTGAAGGATTATCACAGTATGTGAGGTTATTTGTGTGCTTGTGAGCAATATATTAACGTCAACCAATTTGTCGCAGGTGGTGGATGCCCCTGAGATATTAACAGTGATTGGGAAAATTCCATACCTTACAGAGTTTTTGAACTCTCTATATGATTGCCAGTACAAATCTTTTTTCGCAGCATTTGGTAAGTTGATTTCTATATTACTTAATAAGATATCTGTGCAGTTATAAATGTCTGGCTTGATATCTTATTTGTTAAATAACCCGTAGCTGGATCTGGTTCTTTAATGTAACCAACGACAATAGACTAAACTAGAAAATTTTAGGAAACTTAGAAACACACAAGAATTATAATGGTTCGGCAGAACTTTTGCCTACATCCAGTTGTGATTTCTCTTGGTAGGGAAATCACGGCTCCTTTTATTAATAATATAGATTACAGAACCTTTGTAACCTAGAACTAATCTCAAAACTTTTTCCTCTCTTAGAAATAAGCCTTGCCGCACCCTATTTATAGATATAGAGTTGGCATACATGTCCCAAGGCTGATTGAATTCCTCTTCCTAAGAGGAATAGGAATTTATACTTATCCGAAACCTTATTGAATAAGGAAACCAAAAATTTATTCCTAACACAATCCTAAACCAACTAGGACACAGTTGACGAGCCAAAAACCTAACAATCTCCACCTTGGTGAGTCAAACCACGTTCTGATCGTTGCACCCCTGAGTATTTGTGAACATCCTTGAAGCAGCTTTGGAAATCTTCAAGAGTCTTCACCTTGGCAATCTTCATCTTGCCTCATTGCACCTCAAGTGAGGAGGTGCTCGACTTTAATCAATGAACGAGATTGATCAAGTTCAAGCAACACTTGGACTTCTGGGCTGACACTATCTTTGTAAGGTAATCTGCGGGATTGTCATCCGTATGGATCTTTTCAATCCAAATCTCCTTAGACTCCACCAAATTTCTGATTTTGTGATATCTTACTTCAATGTGCTTTGATCTTCCAAAAAAGACTTCATTCTTTGCCAAGCGAATGGCACTTTGACTGTCGCACTTCAGCTTCACACAATCTTGGGTGATTCCCATTTGACTTACCAAACCACTAAGCCAAATTGCTTCCTTTCCAGCTTCGGCCAGTGCAATATATTCGACCTCTTTGGTTAATAAAACTATAATTGGCTGCAACGGAGCCCTCCAACTTATCGGTCCCCCTGCACATGTAAACACATAACCAGAAGTTGACCTTCTCTTGTCCAAGTCCCATGCATAATCAGCATCCACGTATCCCAATACACCTACATGTTCTTTTTGCTTTTCAAACATAATCTTCTGTCTCTAAGAACCCTTCAAATAACGCAAAATCCACTTGACTGCATCCCAATGTTGCCTTCATGGATTTGCCATGTATTTGGAAACGACACTGATTGCTTGAGCTATGTCGGGATGAGTGCATACCATTGCATACATGAGGCAGCCCACGACATTAACATAAGGCACCTTCTCCATTGTTTGCTGCCCTTCCTCAGACGTAGGACACTGTTGCTCACTTAACTTCAAGTGGGCTACCAAAGGAGTCGAAACTGCCTTTGCTTCTTGCATGCTGAACCTCTCAAGAACCTTCTGAATATACATGGCTTGTGATATCTAGGTCCTTCCTGCGGTCCTATCTCTCTGAATTTCCATGCCAAGGATCTTCTGAGCTGCACCTAGATCCTTCATGTCGAACTCTTCGCTCAATATCTTCTTCAAGTCTCGAATTCTAGACTAGTCTTGACACGTGATTAGCATGTCATCCACATACAGTAATAGCAATATGATCATCCCATCTTGGAATGCATGATAGTACACGCAACAGTCATAAATATCTAAAATTAATTTTCAACATGAAGTAATCTAACCTTTTGTACCACTGTCTTGGAGATTGTTTCAGGCCATACAGAGACTTCCTTAGTTGACATACTAAGTTTTTCTTCCCATTCTCAATAAACCCTTCTGGTTGAGCCATGAAAATTGTCTCCTCAAGATCCCCATGAAGAAATGTTGTCTTCAAATCCATCTGCTCAATCTTCATGTCATGCTAAGTTGCCATTGCTAAAAGCAATCTAATAGAAGTATGCTTGACTACGGGTGAAAAGATCTCATCAGAATCTACCCCTTCCTTTTGTGAGTACCCTTTAGCCATGAGCCTTGCTTTGAATCTCATGGTTTCTTGTTCATGTAGTCCTTCCTTTTTCCTAAATACCCATTTGCATCCAACTAACTTTTTGTCTTTGGGTTTAGGAATCAATTCCCAAACAGGGTTCTTGTAAAGAGACTCCATTTCTTCTGTCATAGCTCTTATCCAACTAACTCGACTAATGTTGGATCTCCTTGACTAATGTTGAGAGTATAATTAACTTCGTCTTGGTTAAACCCAAAATTGTCAGGTTTCTTCTTGTTCCGATTAGGTTTGTCCAGTGCTATGCATCTCTGGAATGTAGGTGGATTGTTGGTTGGAGTTTGAACCCTTTGGGATGTCTGGCGGATTGGACTGCCTTCAATCTGCCCTGTTTCTTGCTCCACCTGATTCCTAACTGGTGAATGATGTTGATGCTCATTTTCTTCCTTAAAACCATCAGATTCTGTATCTTGCTCAATTTGCTCTACCTGAGCTTCTTCTTTGTCTGAATTTATTAACAGAATCCTTGTTGCTTCAGTTTCAGCATCGTCTTTCTTCTCCTTACTGCTCTAGACTTTATTCAGAGGCATGGTTGTCTCATCAAAGACAACATCGCGATTGGCAACCTTTCTCATGTTGTTGATATCCCATAGCTTGAAACCCTTCACTCCTTTCTCAAAACCTAAGAATATACAATGTGTAGACTTTGGTTTGAGTTTGGACCTTTCATCACTTGGAATATGTGCGTAAGCACTACAGCCAAATACCTTGAGCTTGGAATAGTCCATTGGCTTCTCAAACCATACCTCCTCTGCACTCTTAAAACCGAGAATTGTAGATGGTGATCTGTTAATCAAATAACCTGCATGATTAACAGCCTCTGCCCAGAAACTATCGGGTAATCCTGCATGAAATCGCATGCTCCTCTCTTTCTTTATGAGAGTTCGATTCATCCTCTCAGCAACTCCATTTTGTTGGGGATTTTTCTTTACTGTGAAGTGCCTTATTATGCCTTCTTGCTTGTAGTAATCTGTAAACTCATTACTTGTATATTCACCTCCATCATCACTTCTCAAGTATTTGATCTTTTTTCCAGTTTGATTCTCGATTTTTGTTTTCCATTCCTTGAACTTTGCAAAAACCTCGGATTTCTGCTTCATGAAATAAACCCAAATCTTCCTAGGAAAATCATCCATGAAAGTAAAAAAGTACCTAGCTCCACCTTTTGACTTGGTGGGTGCAGGTCCCCAAACATCTGAGTGAATATAGCTGAGTTGCTCCTTGCTTTGGTTATCTGCATTGCTACTCGTGAATGATACCATCTTTTGCTTTCCAAGCACACAATATTCACAAAAGAGTTCAGTCTATGATGCAACCCTTTCTGACTTATGTGAACACGCCTGGTTATCTGCTTTGCTACTCGTGAACACGCCTTCTAACAAGCCTTGCTTGTGGAGTTTTTCCAACCCTTTATGACTTATGTGTCCGAGGCTATGATGCCAGAGTTAAGTCTTGTCTCATATTCCTTGAGAAACAGTTGCTCCCCCGATTATAGTGGTCCCAATTAACTTGTACAGCTTTTGGGTTGTAGGTCACCCCGGATTACCACTAGTGATCCTTGGCTACTCCGAGTCTTTCGTTTTTCGACTCGTACCCGTAGCCTGTCTCATTCAAGGTACCCAAAGAACTCAAGTTCTTCCTTAGTCTGGGGACATATCTAACGTTCTCCAAAACTCGTATCATCCCATCAAACATTTTGATTCTAATAGTGCCGATTCCTTTTACAGGACATGCAGAATTGTCCCCCATTAAAACTTTCCCGTTGCTAACTTCTTTGTAAGTATCAAAACATTCTCTTACTGCACACGTATGAAAAGTGCATCCGGTATCCAAAATCCAATTTGTGAGAGCCTTGGAGCCTGATGTTATTGAAAGAAGTTCCCCGTCATTCTCATGCTTGGTGACTGCACTAGCTGAACCTGAGTTTCCTTCCATCTTGGTTTTCTTCTCTTTCTAAATCTTGTAGTTCCTCTTCCAATGATTAGCTGAACCACATTCGAAGCAACCTTCTTTTCTTTTTTCTTCTTGGATTTTGACCTACCTCTGTTGCCTATTTTCTCTTCCATTGTCTTTTCCCGCCCCGTCTCCTTGCCTTTCGTATAAAGACCCGGAAAGCTTTCAATTATATCATCTAGTTTAGCATATGACTGAAGAGCTTGAATTACGTCTTCAAGGTTTAGAGACTCCTTTCTGAACATTAGAGTTGTTCGAAAGTGCTTGAAAGACGAAGGTAGAGACCTCAGTAAGATGATAGCCAAATCATCACCTTGGTAAGTTTCTTCAACCTTTTGAAGATTAGCTATGCAATTCTGGAACCTGCATACGTGATCTTCAATGTCACCTCCTTTTTCCCGTCGAAGTCCGAATAGTTCATCCTTTAGAAAAAGTTTATTGGACATGGTTTTGCCCATATAAACATTCTCCAACTTTTCCCATGCTTCTTAGGCAGTCATCTTTTCGGTGATGTGTGACCGAACTGATCTTGTGAGATGATCTCAATGGAACTCTTGGCCTTCTTGAGAACTTTAGTCCATGTTGCGTCTGTCATGTTTGTCGGCTTCTCTCTGTTGAGTGCATCATCCAAGTCTTGCTGTATCAGTACGTTCTTCATCATCCTTTGCAGTTCGTGAAGTTATCCTTGCCGTTAAAAGGTTATAATGCAGGTCCTAGATGTATTCATCTTTCCTCTGGACATCGCAGAACCGCTTGAGCCAAGCTCTGATACCAATTGTTAAATAACCTGTAGCCGGATCTGGTTCTTTAATGTAACCAACGACAATAGACTAAACTAGAAAATTTTAGGAAGCTTAGAAACACACAAGAATTATACTGGTTCGGCAGAAATTTTGCCTACGTCCAGTTGTGATTTTTCTTGGGAGAGAAATCACGGCTCCTTTTATTAATAATAGAGATTACAAAACTTTTGTAACCCTAGAACTAATCTCAAAACTCATGGCTGTTCTAACTGTTTTTTCTCTCTTAGAAATAAGTCTTACAACATCCTATTTAGATATAGAGTTGGCATACATGTCCCAAGGCCGATTGAATTCCTCTTTCTAAGAGGAATAGAAATTTACACTTAACCGAAACCTAATTGAATAAGGAAACCAAAAATTAATTTCTAACACAATCCTAAACCAACTAGGACACAGTTGACGAGCTAAAAACCTAACAGTATTCTTTTAGGGTATGTCTGGATGAGGAATTTCAACAAACCGAGGGATTTCTGGTATATCTCTAAAAATGTACTAAAAACGAGAAGAGTAATTGTAAGTAACTAGTTGAGTTACTAGCAAGGAGCACATGCACCACATGAGCATATCAAAACCACTAAACAAGGGATTTCCAAAGTAATACATATCAAGATGTTACTTAAAAATCCCTCTAAATGCATTGCATCTAATCATTTGAACCCCTGGTACTTTGAAGTTCCTCATTTAAGTAATTTAGTGTCAATCCTTGGTACTTCGAAGTTCCTCATTTAACTAATTTAGCCTAAATCCTTGGTACTTAGAAGTTCCTCATCCAAACATAAGCTCATGGTAACTGCATGATTAGACGTCCGTTCCTACGATATACTGTGTTTTAAAGCCACCTGAGCATATTTAAATGAAATCCGTAGATCTCCTAGTAGTGATTCTTTTCTTTCTTTTTTGATTTTTTTTCCAGCTGGCCTGACAGAGCAAATAAAGTTGGACCGCTATTTGCATCCACACTTCCGGTATTACATGAGGGAGATTAGAACTGTTGTCTATTCCCAGTTCTTGGAATCCTACAAGAGTGTCACTATTGAAGCAATGGCAAAAGCATTTGGTGTAACAGTCGATTTCATTGATTTGTAAGTGACTCTGCTATGGTTCCCTTCCTTTAGGTGTTCTTCTTGTTCTGTTCCTTGACTTGTGGGTGAGTGACTGTGCCAAGTATTTCATATGACTTCTACACAAAATCTAACCTGTTCTACAATTTACAGGGAACTGTCTCGCTTCATTGCGGCAGGGAAGCTTCATTGCAAGATTGACAAAGTTGCCGGTGTTCTAGAAACCAATCGTCCTGATTCAAAGAACTCACTCTACCAAGCAACCATCAAGCAAGGAGACTTCTTATTAAACAGGATCCAGAAGCTGTCACGTGTGATTGATCTCTAGGTAGGTTTTCCTGCATTTTGAAAGTGATCACAAAGCACATGAGACTGTAGCGACTGGTGGCTTCCTCCTTTTCATTCGATAAACTAAGTTGTGCTTCTAATTTTTCTCCAATTTTATGTTGGACTCGAGTACTCATCTTTAGGTTCCGTTTTTCATTTCTTATTGTGCTATTCATTGATGCTTTTTTGATTGTATTATTTTTTCAAGTATAAAATGCCTGCTTGGAATCATATGATGACCACGTGTCTCTGAATATTCCTGACATAAAACACCATTCCTTTATTATAGTTGGATTCCTCTTAGGGAGCATTTTTGCTCACAATTCTGCATGTGTGTGTTCTCTAAATTAACTATAATTAACGTTCTTAGAATTATTAATTATTTATTATTTGAGAGAAATTAATTTAATATAATAAAGGTGGCACAACAATCTCAGGATCTTCTTCCCCAGCCATTCATCGTCTTCCCCAACCGTTCATCTTTTCCTCCGAACTGGAAAAATTGTTGGCCGAAATTCTCACCGTCGGAAAATTGGAAATTTCGAAATTCTTTTTGTTTTCCTTCTTGTCCAACCCATGAATTTCTTGAAAATATTTTTACCGCAAGATTCAGTTGTTCCAAGTTTTTCTTCTCATAAACAAAATGTCTCTATTTTCATGAGCGAAGCCAAGAGAGTAAAAGTGCATCAATCTCTGAAAGTCTGAAGAATTCAAAGAAGGTCCGACGTCCCAAGTGATTGTGTTTGGAAGTTACCATGATTTTCGTAACAAATAATGGAATATTGACAAATAAATATATTGAAATAATTACTGTATGACGTTTTTGTTTAGATGTGAAATTATTTGAAGAAACCTTGGAGCTGTCGTGGTTTTCATATCACGGAAGGATGACCGGTTGCCCGGTTGCTGGTGCTGCTGCGGGGAAGAAGAAAAAATGGCTGCCTTATAATTTTTATTATTAAATTAGTTTCTCTCCCCTTATTGAATTAAAAAAATTAATAGATTTGAAAAGTTAATTATAATTAGTTGAGAGGACATTATGAGTGTTGAAACGAAAAAATTGGTGTCCGGCCAAATAATTATTTTTTTTCCAAATTAATACCTAGCATTTATCTAATAATGGATATTTACAAAAGAAAAATATAAAATATAAAATATAAAGTTAAATTAGAAATATTAGAGGTTTGAATTTGAAATTAGATATCATTATCTTGTTCAAGTAGGGGTAATCGGTTTAATCCATTCTGGTTTTTTTAGTTATTTCACACAGGTGTTCTGTTTTTTTGGATTGTCTTTTCTGCAGTCTTCAATTTCGTCGTCTTTAATCCGTCCATTTTGCTCTTGTAAGTATTTCAGTTTTTTTCTCTCTCTTCACCAAAACTTCTTTTGTGATGTTTTTTTCATTCCTCCCCATCTTTCAATGAGCTAGTAATTAGAGTATGTTAGGTTTTAATAGGGTAGGTTCCCACTATAGTACTTGGCAGAGGTTGTTCTTATCTCGTTTTTCAAATGAATTTTACTTGTTTTGAATCATTTACTTTTCCATCATATTGTTCAGATTGATATATTCAATATCATCTTCATTATCTAAACTGGTAGTCATAAAATTTTCATTTGATTTGTGTACTTCCCTTTGCCAAGTACTATAGTGGGAACCTACCCTTTGCCAATTATGTTGAGAGATTGATGCTTAAAGCATTTTGTTTTGTTTATGAATTTTCTAGAATGTCACTGTCAATTGTCTCTGTGAGCATCCAAATTTGGTATGGTTGGAAATTATTTTCTCTTACTCCCCAACCCAACTCACTGATTATGGAAAATGTTAAATACTGTTCCATTTAAATTTTTTAACCACATCATATATCATTCTTTTGATAAATGGTGGAAAATCTTTCAAATGATGAAAACTAAAACTTTGGAAAATCACTTTGTTAGTAATTCTTCAATAAGTGTTAATAAAGTCTTGGAAAATCATCCACCAAATTTTTTTTTTTTGTGGTTTTGAAAATATAAATCCATAATCCATTCTTGATGATTCAAAACTCTTTCTTTTATGTTGCAAAAAACTGCATGAGGCATTATTTGACGAGTAAGTTCAAAAAGATAAATTCTTTTTATTTCCTTTAAAACAGAATCTATATGCTCATTTTGAAGAATTTCAATTAATTGAAGAAATGTATTGTTTTTTTCAAAATTAAAATCTTCACTCCAATTCATTTGTTTAATGATTTGAAATCCCAATTTTTTTAGGAAAATATTTTCTTCTTTTACCAAAGAAAAATTTTGCTCTTTTTCTTTTAATTTATTTTTTCAAAATTAGCTTCTTCTTTTTTTCAACTAACTCGAAAGACAATTGAGTTATGTGTTTTCTGAACACTTCATTTTCTTTATGGATATGAGATTTCCATATTCCATTTATTTCTTCATATAAGTTTCTTTTTATTTCAGGATTGATGAAGTTTTTTCCTTCTGAATTGGAATCTCCTGCCATTTTGTTTGGCATTCAAATGACGGTGGAAACCTTTTGCTGATGCTTCATAAGTTTCAAAGTTTTCATAACATGCTCCACGGAATTTATTTTTCTTTACATGGCAAGCAGACCAATTGTTGTAGATTCCTAGTTGGAACCCCTGATACGCAACATATACCTTACTACTGTATTCTAGAGCCGTTTACTCTTGTTCATTTCCTGCACAGTATAAATAATTTGCTTTAGTGATCTTCTTAGTTAAGAAAATCTACAATAAAATTGTTAGTTCCCTTCACGTATTCAATTCCAAAACTATATTGAGAGATCTTTTTATGGATTTTTATTAAATAAGAAATCACGAACTGCTTGATTATCAGTTTTGAAAATAAAAACTTTTAGGGCTAAATAACTATGAAATCTTTTTATGGAAAGTTTAATAGCCAAAACAATAGTAGACCATAAGTTATGGATTTTAATTAAATAAGAAATCACGAACTACTTGATTATCAGTTTTGAGAATAAAAACTTTTAGGGCTAAATAACTATGAAATCTTTTTATGGAAAATTTAATAGCCAATTTTTTTTTTTTTTCAAAGGTAATGTATTTTATCTAATTTGGTTTAAATTTACCATTACCATAATTATAACCACAAATTAATTCTTCCTTTTTGAATTTTTTTAGGTATTATGATTTTAAATGGTTTAATAATAATTTTTTTAATGACAATATCCCTATCATTTCAATTTTCTTTTGGAGTGGCTTTTAGGACACATTCCCAACATAAATATGAGGCATCTATTTCTAAAATTAGCTTATCACCTATTTTCAGAAAATAAATATGTGGAATCTTTCTTAGATCATTTTTTTTTATATTTTTCATTAATTCAAAATCTTCTCGAGTCTAATTAAATTTTTCATCATTTTTTTAGTTTTTCTAAACAAGGTATTTCTTTTTGTGAAAAAGTTTTCTTTATTTTATAAAACTTAAGTCTATAATTTAGAACTCCTAAAAAACTTTGTAGCTGCTTTTTATCTTTTAATTCTTCAAGACAATATCTTATTTTAGAGATCATATGTTCTTGAAGTTTTATTCCTGAATAATATAAGGTAATTCCTAGAAAATCCATAGACTTCTTTTCTACCTCTTATGTTTTTAGGAGAAAGGATTATTCCATAATTTTGGATTGTTTTACACAAAATTTGTAAATGACGCTTGTGATCTTCCTTTGTTTTAGAGAACACAAGAATATCATCAATATAAACAACACAAAAATCTTTATAGCCTTTAAAGAATTTAATCATCCATCTTTACTATACCAGAGGGGCTATATTTAGGCCGAAAGGCATGATAGTCCATTGGTAATGGTTGCTAGTTGTACTAAAGACGGTTAAAGTTTTTGACTCATTAGTTAATTTTATCTGCAAAAAACCTGACTTATAGTCAAATTTATTAATTTTTTTTGCACCCTTAGTTTGGTTAACTAAGACATCCTTCCTGGGTATGAAATAACCATCAAATTCAAGTTGTTCGTTCAACCTTTTATAATTAATCACCATTCTAGTTTTCCTTTTTTTTTTTTGCCTACTTTCTTACCATAAATGCAGAACTAGAATAAGGGCTTACCATTTCTTCTATGAGTTTTTTTTTCTCCAGATTTTTTTTATATGAATATTGAATTCATCAATATCCATTATAGTATAAACTATATGCTTGACTCTAATTACTCTAATTATGACATTACGATCTCTTACTTTAAGAGAACAATATCTAGGACTTCTAGACTATAACTTTAATGTAACTTCATTAAAGTTTTCTTCAAGTATTTTTTATATCCAATGATTTGTTTCCTACTGAAAATTTTCTTCTTCTACTTATTGTAGGGTTAGTGTTTGGTCACCATGCTGGATTGGCGCAAACCCAAATATACATTTATGTGTATGCTGTTGAAGCAATTGAATCTCTACAAACTTTTTGTTTAGAGTCAGAGACACATAATTGTGATTGAAAAGTATGGGGATATGTAGAGAGAAAATTATTTTCTAATATAAAATCTCCAGGTATGTTTGGATAACATAATATTTTTGGTATAATCAATTTTTATAATTTAACCAAATAGCTATTTTTTCAGCTTTAAATTGTATTAATGGACTATTTCCATGAATTCCTGTAACATGAATTGAGTTTTTCATAAGAATCCACTTTTCTGCAGGAATGGCATTTGGATGACATGAGCAGGTTGTTGCTCCTGTGTTAATTGCTATATAATTTATAGTCTGCAAAGTTAAATGTTCCTAGCACATAGGTAATTTTTTTTTTTACCATGATGTGGTGAAAGATTATTTCATCTTGACCAACTTTAAGATGATGAAGATGCACTGCCTTTGTTTAATCTGGGGGTTGTTTAATTTTTAAATAACTTGATCCCGGTAAAATAAGAATTTGCACATTTTAAAGTGCTACTGCCTTGCCTTTAATTTTATTTAAATTTGAACTTGATTCATCATATTTTTTTCCATTTAGAACTTGATTCTTGTTTACCTTGAGACCTTTTATCTCTAAAGTAAACATTATTCCTTGAAACTTACATTTCAAGTAAACATATTTTTTTACTAGTTTCTCCAACAAGATTTGTAAATAGCCATAATGTAGGTATCTTTAAATCTCTACAATTTGTTAATCTTGGCTGAATTTTAGCTTCATATGGTTTTGGTTCAAGCACTTCTATTAGATTTTTATTTATTTATTTCATTGAAGTTTTTAAATTTTTTGTTAATTCATGGATTATTTTCCATTGAATTGACAAATCCTGAGATTGATGGTTCATACTTAAGTTTTTAAGTTGAATCTTAATTTTGATTGTGTTTTCAATATTGTTATCTATAATGGAAATGAAATAATTTGGTTTGACATTAAACCAAACGACTCCATTTACCAAATTGGATTGTATTCCTCCAATAATAGCCCGAAGTGGATTACTTAGTCTATTATTGAAAACTGCAGCAAGTATTGGTGTATCCAATCCTTGTCTAAACAAAACTGTTATTTGGATTTGATCTAATCCTATTTGCACATATTTTATTTCGGGATATTTTTTCTTCCATCTTCTAATTTTTTCTTTACTAAACACAAGAATTTTTGTTGTGCCTTCTCTAGTGCATTTAGCAGTGGTATTACCGCTAAATTGTTCAAAAACCCTTGCAGAAAAGATTTTAAATTTTAAAATTTGACAATTTATAAATATCTTATTTTAATTAAATGCATAGTTTGTTTTCTAAGTTTTCAAGTTGTTCTTAAAAAAAAGCTACACTTACTCCTATTATAGCCCGACTTTGAAAGGAAAATTTGGAAAATGGCCTTTTCATCCTTTTTTTTTGTTGCGAAAAATTTCCTTTTTTGGATGCCCTTTTCCAAAATTCCCCTTCAAATCGGCCGAAGCCATTATAAAAGAGGATCAGCTGCATGCATACGGACCAAGTTTTTCTTCCAAGTTGTCTCTCCCAAGTCTCAAACACTCTCTATTCTCCAAGTTAGAGAAATTCTCTAATTTTTCTTTCTTATTTTCTTTCACTTGTAATCTTTCTTTCTTTAGTTTCTTAGGAACTCATGTGCTGAGCACTTTGTACGATATGATAGTTAACTTGTTTGTAAAGATCCTTTGGTGGTGTTTGTAAGTGGTATCGGAGTAGAACCTACAAGCTTGAAGATTGTATCAAGGCTTGAAGAAAACAAGTCATCTCTCTAAGTTTACTTTCTATGAATAAAAGTTTGTATGTATTAATTTATACCTCATACTCGTTTAGATTGTGTTGGCTGTATTAAGTATTGTAATCATAATCTTTCAAAGTTAAGAAACATATTAAATGACCTTAATGTTATAATAAGAGATTATCAAGTTCTTAATTTGGATACTACTAGACTTGAAGAATTGAAGGTAAGGTGTGTAGATACTATCGGAGAATTAGAAGCTATTAAAGAAAATAGACAAGAGTATTTAGATCTTTTTTCTCGTGCCTTAATTAATTAGTTTACTTTCTATTTTTTTTGGTGTACTTATGATTGTTGGTAAACAAAACCCATAGCTATCAAGATTTCAAAGCCCATCAAGTGTCCCCTTGAACCTCATAATCACAAGTAGTGTGTAGAGGAATTGTGGGGAACAAATTGGTTTTACGCACTGGAAATCTTGGTAGATGGTCTTAGGTGCGCTGAACTAACAAATGGAAGAAAAACACAGTAAAATAGAGTGTGTAGCCATTTCTTTCGGTAAAACTGAGGATAACTATAATCATAAAATACATAATGACCTTGATCTAACACAAGAGTCTAAGGAACAATTGTCAATTCACTTTCAAAAAATTGAGAATTTAGAAATCCAAAACTATGGAAGAATGAGTCATCTTGGAGATAACAAAACTCCTAGGCTATTTTATGGTTTTGAAGATATTATGACTTTTAAAATAGAAAAGGTTGAATGATATGACCTGCCCCTAAAATACTTTGATAAATGCGCTTGGTGTTGCTCCCGCTTGACAAACAATCCCGAGATACCAAAATTACCCTCGATTCTAGTTAGACAAGGCATACTCGTACTATTATACTGATCATGCCTCCGCCTCTCGATACGCCCCAATTTTTATGCCATGGTCTAAAGGGTCATAAAAAACATGAAAAATGTGAATGGATAGAAATAAACCTTTTAAAAATACTTTCATTGAGAAAAACAATATCTACCCTCTAATTTCTAAAAACATGCATGTATGGAATAAAATCAAAGAATTGAATTTCAAATATAACAAACCATAGACCGTGGGACCACAACAATCATAAAACACTATTAAATAGTCTGCATTCATCGATTCACAACAATTCAACCAATCAAATATCAATAATTCAAACCGATTACAATACCAAATAATCAACTAATATCAAGTAACCAACCAATACCACGTAACCGACCAATGCTAGGTAACCAACTAATACCAGGTAACCAACCAGTACCAGGTAACCTTCCGGGTAATAAAATTGCATAGGCATCCTCAAGAACTACACTAAGCACTGTCCGAGTCACATCTAGGAATTCACAACAATAAACATAATCCATGAACTAAGTCACACAAGCCTCATAACTAGGCATAATCAATATTCAAACTCGAGTATCAATCACAATGAACTACAACATTAAGCATAGGCTAAATCAGGAACTGTTCAATGCACCATCTGATTCAAGTCCAGGAACTGCACTCATGCACCATTCAAACACGCCTGGGAACTACACATAGCACCATCCAGACGATAATAATATCCCCAGGAACTACACACAGTACCTTCCGGGCCGTACACAAGAACTGCACTCACACACTATCCGGACACGTCTTAGAACTCATCACATTCCCACCTCACAGTCTCAGATTTAGCTGAGCCGAGTTTTGGATGTTTGAGCTTTATTCATATTTGAGGATAGGTTATTATGGTTAAACAATTCACAAACCACGAAATCTCATTTAACACAATTCTTGACTCAAAAATTGAGTAAAAAATACCCCCGGCCTGAGCCCAAAACATAGTTTACGCAAGCACCGTAAAATACGTACTTAAAATCAATCAATAATTTTTTTTAAAAAAAATCAAATAATTATTTAAAAATCATAATTAAACCGTTGCAACATAAATAATGCAACAAAGCAATTAGAACATATAACTATGCAAGCATAATAATTTAATAAGGAAAAGTCCACTCACACACCCGTTCTTATAGTCAAATTCCAATCTATACGCCATTTTGTAAATTTTAGGAATTTTACCTCCTATCACGTCTCACCACTAAAGTCATTAATCTCCCAAATAACCTCATATTAAAGTTTCTTAACTTTCGGGATTAAAATAAATATTTTAAACCTTAAACCTAAAATAACACTTCAGAAAAACACATACACACAGCCAAAAACACACACACACACACACACCCACACACACACACACACACACACACACACACACAAGTCGATAAAGATAAGGAAGGAAAATAGTAACTACCATGTATCAAATCCATATGATCTCCGATAATGGCATACCGCATGTCTATGAATTGGAGATTTCGAGACCTATGTAATGGACCTCACAAGAAGTCGATAAAAATTTTGATTACGTTGTGGCTATGCTCCAAGGAGAAATATTTTAATGGCTAAAATATTGGGAAAAGTATGATGAAGGAAAAAACCAAAAATTTGGTTTACTAAATACCTTTCAGCCTAAAGAAGATATACTAAAAGGTTTTGCTCAAATAATAAAAGAATATTTATGTGGAACAATTGGAGAAACCATAATCCAGGTATACTCTCTAAACTCGAGCTGTGTAATATTTGTCAG
Source organism: Prinsepia uniflora (assembly GCA_032719365.1). Taxonomy (NCBI): domain Eukaryota; kingdom Viridiplantae; phylum Streptophyta; class Magnoliopsida; order Rosales; family Rosaceae; genus Prinsepia; species Prinsepia uniflora. The sequence goes on from CM064872.1 coordinate 15,108,983, forward strand.
TTTGAAGATTACAAACAAGTCTTTACAAAATATTACTTTATGTTAGAACCATCCACTAGCAAACACTAGTTAGATAAGTTTTTTCATAAACTTCCCTCACCATGGGATGTTTTAAGAGTAATAACAAAACATTACTTATATTTAAAAGCAAAGAAGCAAGTTAAAATTCAGGCAAATAAAATTATTGTGATACAATTAAAGAAGATTGCAAAATAGGTTGTTACACTCCTAGAAAATCTTTTGAAAGGAAGAGATTTAAAGGGAAGCATGTGAGAAACAAAAAAATATGTGAAAATGAAGAAATTTAATAAAAATAATTTTTCCAAAAATAATTAAAGAAAATGCAGAAATTTTATCTGTAATGAAGAATGACATTTAGCACGTCAATACGTAAAAAAGGGAATGAGTGCTAAAAAGATGATTAAGACGCTTGAAGAACAATAATTTGAAATTCTATACAGAGAAGAAATTTCATATTTAAAAGAAATTCTTTATGAAAGTCTCATCTAAAGAAGAAATATTAAAGGCAGGGCAATAGCACTAAAAAATGTGCAAGTTCCTGTTTTAATGGGTTCAAGTTCTTTAAAAATTAAAGAACCTCAAGATGAAACAAAGACCGTTCATCTTTATCATCTTAAAGTCAATCAAGATGAAATAATCTTTTCACCACATCATGGTAAAAAATGATTTATTTATGTGTCGGGAACATTTAACATTGCAGGCCATAAACCTATAGTCTTTGTACTTTAATTGACACAAGAGCAGTAACATGCTCATGTCAACCAAATGTTATTCATGAAAAAAAGTGGATTCCTATGAAATCCAATACATGTTACATGAATTCATGGCAATAGGTCATTAATGCAATTAAGGCTAAAAAAATATGGATGCATAAAATACTTGAAGAAGAATTTAGAGAAGATCCATTAAAGTTATGGTCTAGAAGGCCACGATATTGTACTCTTAAATTAAGTGATCCTAGTGTCATAATTAGAGTCAAACTTATGATTTATGCTAGAATGGATATTGACGAATTCAATATTCAGATATAAGAACTTCAATAGAGAAAAAACACATAGAAGAAATAGTAAGTCCTTATTTTAGTTCTGCATATATGGTAAGAACCCACACAAAAATAAAAAGAGGGAAAACTAGAATTGTGATTAATTATAAAAGGTTGAACAAACAACTTGAATTTTATGGTTATTTCATACCCAGAAAAGATATCTTAGTTAACCAAACTAAAAGTGCAATTTTCTTTAGTAAATTTGACTTTAAATAAGGTTTTTTGAAGATAAAATTAATAGAGGAATCAAAAGCTTTAACTTCTTTTAGTACAGTTAGCAGCCATTACCAATGGATTGTCATGCCTTCCAGTCCAAATATAGTACCTCAGGTATACCAAAGATGGATGGATACAATTAATAAATACTATAAAGATTTTTGTGATGTTTTTTTTTTTACATTGATGATATTCTTATGTTCTCTAAAACAAAGGAAGATCACAAGCATCATTTACAAATTTTGTGTAAAACATTTCAAAATCACGGAATAATCATTTTTCCTAAAAATATAGAAGTAGAAAAAGGGTATAGATTTTCTAAGAAGCACCCAAGATTTAATCCCTAAAATAAGAGATTTTCCTGAAGAATTAAAAGATAAAAAACAATTACAAAGTTTTTTAGGAGTTCTAAGTTATGGCAAAGTTTTATAAAAAACTCATCACAAAAAAAGTTCCTCTTTTAGAAAAATAAAAAATAAAAAATTTAATTCAACTCAAGAAGATTTTAAATTAATTAAAAGTATAAAAAATGATCTATCAAAGATCCCACAACTTTATTTTCCTAAAACTGGTAATAAATTATTTTTAGAAATAGATGCCTCATATTTATGTTGTGGATGTGTCTTAAATGTCAATCCAAAAAAAACATTGGAATGATAAATATATGCCATTAAAATTGTAACAACCCGTCCCGAGAGCCGGGATACGTTGTTTACAAAGGGATTTTGAAACATGATTTGGTGATTAAATGATTTTCGGAAAGCGGAATTTGGATTTAAAGTTGGAAAGTGGATTCCGGATTTGGGTTCAGAATGACGGTTCTGGATGCCGGAAGGGCATCAGACCAGTGGTTTCGGATTCGGGTTTGGATGTGGATTGGTAAATGGTTTTCAAATGATTTTGGGATTGGATTTGCTGGATCTGGATATTGGGTTTAAAGACCCGGATATATGTGACGGGGGACCGGCCGGATTGGGTTTAAAGACCCGGATTGAGTTTAAAGACTCGGGAGTTTAAAGACTCGGATCTATTGATATTCCCCCGTAGGTCTTGAGTTTAAAGACTCGGATATGATTAAGGCCTGGATTGAGTTTAAAGACTCGGGAGTTTAAAGACTCGGATAGGTCCAGCAGGTTTGATCGGAAAATAACGAATTGCCGTTTCTGGATTCTGATACGGTTTTAGGATTAACATGTTGTGGTATTTCTAACTGTTTTATAATGTTTCTGTTTCTTATGATGTGGTATATGGTACTTTGGTTTCTAACTGTTTTAATAACTGGGTTATGCATGTGGTTTTCAAAACGGGGGGCTAAACTCAGTTTTCTGATAAATGGTTTTAGAACTTTTCTTTGATTATGGTCCACTCACATTTTCTGTTTTAAATTGCCCTCCAGGTTGTGGAGCGAGTGCGGGGTCTTGACGTCGAGGCAGAGTCCGAGGCATAGACGTGAGGGATCCTGGAATAGTTTAAAGTCTTCCGTGTGCGTGTACTTTCTTGGTTTTTATTTTCCTTGTATTTTCGTACTATGCTCTGTAAACGATGACTTTGGGATATTTCGTTTAATTACTCCTGCGTCTGACTGGGGAGTCAGACGGGAGCGGGATTTACCTCGGGTTTCGGGGTGAAACCGGGGTGGGTCCTGACAAAAAAAATGGTATTAAACCATTAAAAACCATAATACATAAAAAACTTCGAAAGGAAGAATAAATTTATGGTTCTAATTTTGGTAAATTTAAACCAGATGGGATAAAATACATTACCTTTGAAAATGAACTTTATGCTATCAAACTTGCCATAAAAAGATTTCATATTTATTTGGCACTAGAAGTTTGTACTCTTGGAATTGATAATCAAGCAGTTTGTGATTTCTAGAATAATAAAAGAGCCATAACCGATGGTCGATGATTGAAATAGTATTATGGTATTTCCCAGTATAGTTTTGAAATTAAACATGTGAGGGGAACTAACAATTTTATTGTAGATTTTCTTAGCCGAAAATATCGTTGAAACAAGTGATTTATATTATGCAGGAAATGGATAAGGGTAAGTAGCCCTGGAGTACAATAGCAAGGAAAAAACCTTCTACTAAAAAAATATATGTTGTGCATTAGGAGTTCCAACTAGGAATCTACAACAACTAGTCCGCTTGCCATACACAGGTAAACAAATACCATGGAGTCTATAATGAACGCTTTGAAACTCATGAAGTAGTAGCAAAAGCTTTCAACGTACCATCATTTGAATTCCAAACAAATAGTAGGAGATTCTAGTTTGGAAGTAAAAGACTTTTCAATCCTGGAGTTGAAAGCAGCTTATTTGAAGAAATAAATGGAAAATAAATATCCCATATCCATAAAGAAAATAAAGAGTCCATAAAACATATGACCCATTTATCTTTCAAAATAGTTAAAAAAACTAATTTTGAAAAAAAAAAGAGAAAAAAAGCAACAGTTTTCTTTGATAAAAGAAGAAAATATTTTGCGAAAAAGCGAAAAAATTTGGAATTCCAAATCATTAAAAAAAAATGGAATGGAATGAAGATTTTAATTTTTTTTTAAAAATAAATACCTTTCTTTAATTAATTGAAATTCTTTAAAATGAGCATATGAATTGTGTTTTAAACAAAATAAGAAGAATTTATCTTTTTGAACTTGCTCGCCAAATATTGCCTCCTGAAGTTTTTTGCAACAAAAAAGAAAGAATTTTGAATCATTAGAAGGGGAGTATGGATTTATATTTTCGAAACCATGAAAATATAAATTTGGTAGATAGATTTTCAAGATTTTCCTTTGTTCTAATTGATGAACAATGAGATATTGACACTCCTGGTCGGGAAATTACTAACAAAGTGATTTTCCAAAGATTTAATTTTCATCATTTAAAAGATTCTCCAACATTTAACAAAAGAATGGTATACGATGTGGTTAAAAACTTTAAATGGAACAAATATTTAACCTTTACAATAACCAGTAAGTTGGGTTGGAGAGAAAGAGAATTTTTTTTTCCAACCATATCAAATTTGGATGCTAGCAGAGATAATTGACAGTGACATTTCGAAAGAAACCCTTCTAGAAAGAAAACAAATTGCTTTAAGCAACAATCCCACAACATAATGGATTGATAGTTTGCTTCATACATCATAAATTGCTAGATAATTTGTGGACTCTAGATATATGGCTAAAGCAACCGATGGACGAAGAAGTTTTGTGGCACATTTGTAGTCTAGCAGAACATTTTATGAATAACAAGAAACATAATCAATGAAGTTGGTTAGAAAACTAGCCAGCAACATGAGTGAATCAGACTTCGCAATGGAACTGAAAATACTTGCAGAAGAATAGAAGTACATAGATTAAATGAAAATTTTATGACCACCAATTTAGTTAATGAAGTTGTTGTTGAATATGCTAACCTGGACAATATGATGGAAGTGTAGAGGACCTGAAACAAGTAAAATTTATATGAAAAACTAGATGACAACGACCTCTACCAACCACTATAATGAGAATCTACTTTATGAAAACCTAACCTACTCTAATTACTAGCTCATTTAAAGATTAAAAGAAAGAAACAGAAAAAGAAGAAGAAAAGAGAAAGAAGGAAAAGTGGAAAGAGAAAAACATCACAAAAGAAGTTGTGAGCAGAGAAAGAAAGAAATTGAAATACTGACAAAGGAAAATGAAAAAGACTAGACAAAGGCGAAGAAGTTGAAAACTACGAGTGGGCTTAACATAAAGTACTATTTTTTGAAGATTTGTGTGTATTCTTCAAACTGAAAAATATTATATAGCTCTAGTTTAGAATGTAACGACCTGTCCCAAATTTCTGGGATTTATTTAGATTAAATTGAAGATTTTCGAGGCTAATCGGGGATTAGTCGAGGATTGTCGGACATTCAAGGTGAAATTACAATTTTGCCCCTAGACGATGGTAAAAAGTTTACTTTTGATCCGGGAGGTCAAATGCATAATGTAACAACCCGTCCCGAGAGCCGAGATTAGTAGCATGATTAAGGTGGGATTAGTGAGACTAATTGGTGGTTAGGTGGTCCCGATAAGTCCGTAAGCATAGAATGACGATTTTGCCCCTAGTTCGGGCAAAATGTTGACTTTTAGTTCGGGTGGTCAAGTGGGTATTGACCAGTGATCAGGACGTATTTTAGGACGTCACGAATCCATAGGTAGGTGGTACGTCCGATTTCGACATCCGAGGAGGAAGTTGTGATGTTCGGAAGGTTGAGAGCATTATCGTAATTTTGGTAAAATAAGGGGAATAGTTGATTTTTTGGACGATCGGGTTTTGGTACGTTGACCGAGGATGGTTAGGTAGATCTCGTTGTCCTGAGTTCGATGACAGGCGACACGTATTCATGGGACTTACGATGTGCGAGTTACGGGTCAAGAAAGTAAGTGGCAAAACCATAATTTTGAGTTAAAAGGAGGGGCAGTTTGGTCTTTTGTGCTCTGGAAATTGTGCAGAGAGAGGGAAGATGGACGGCTGGGATTGAGCCACTGGGGAGAGAATAGAGATGATGGTGACACATGCTAAAGGTGTAGTGGGTTCTGGGGGGGTTCTCGTGTGTGCACGGTCCAAATAATTGGGGTGCAACCGTGCAGTGTTCGTGGGTGTTCTTCGATCCAGAGTGAAACAGAGTGAGGTGGTGAGGAAAATTGAAGGGTGCTCGTGTGTGCTGATGAGTTGTGAGTGTGTGAGGGTGATCGGAGAGTGAGAGGGAGCTAGTGAGCTTGTTGAGAGGTGCAGCGGGTGTGTGTGTGAGAGCTGTGGGTCACGGGAAATCCAGAGAAAACAGGGAGGAGGTGAGAGCTTGTGGTGGTACGGTGGCCGTGGACGGTGCAAGTGAACTCGAGAGGAGGTTGAGACGGTTTTGTGGACCCCAGGGAACGTGGCGGCGAGCACGGCGGTGGACGATTTCAGGTAATCCCTCATCCCTGTGTATATGCTCTGTTTTGGCCGTGAATTTCAAATCGGAAGTCGTGGCTTGAGAGGTAGAATCGAAGAGTCTAGGGGAGTCTAGGGAGTTCAGTTGAGTCCAGGGTGTCTTTTGGTTGTGCTGCCGTGACGGGAGGTGCACGGTGGGGGTTAACACGACGACGGGTACTCTATGTGCTCTGTTTTTCCGTCGATGTTTGAACCGAAAGTCGTGAAGTTCGGGACTGAGTCGAAGGTTAAGGTGAGTTGGGATAGGTTCAAGATGGTCCTAGGAAGAGTTTGGGATGGCCACCGTGATGGGAGGTGACCTGGGTGGCCGGGAAGGAAAACAGGGGAGTTCGAGCCGTCTGGTTTCGAGCTTGAGTCGACGGTGTAGGGGCCGTGTCGAGGTCTAAGGAGGATGAGGATGGATAGAGTAGGTCTAGACGAAGCTGTGGGTGAAAAGAGGGGTCGAATTGGTGGCCGGACGGCGGAGATCAGTTCTTGCCGGTTCAGTCTGCGGCGGCCGGTTCAGCACAGTAGACTCGAGGTTGAAGACGTACTGTAGCTGGCGCGTGAGGCCCACGCGCAGCTACTTTGGGCGGCGCGTGGGGCATTTTCTGGAGAACCTTCCAACTTGGTTTTTGGTCTAGGTGTTATAACGAGTCTAATGGAAGTGGTTTCGGGTTAATCGGACGTCGAATCGAAGTAGTTCCGCGAGGGTGAAGGCTTAGGGTCTCGGTTTATTACGTTTAGGATTAGGGGAATTTTGGGGAAAATTAGGTGAACCTTCGTAGATGTGTTAATAACGTAATTTGGTGGTTGTTGACAGGATCGGGATTTCCGGAGGAAGCCAAGGAACGTGCTGGACGTTCAGGACGCGATTGAGGGCGCGGTACTGTGAGTGGACCCTTTCCTTAAACTCGAGCATGCATAATTGTTTTCTATACCTATTTATTGGTTTTATATGTGATTTCATGATTATTGTAAATGCTATGTTCGTTTTACGTATTTGCACGGTTTTCGAGAAAAAAACGGTTTTCAGCACGTTTTACGAAAAAATGGTGATTTTGGAATATAATGTTATAGTTTCGGGATTTCAAATGATAAATGATTTCTAATGGTTATAAGGGCTTTTGGAACATGATTTCGATGATTAAAGGTTTTCGGTTTTAAAATCGGATTTCCGGAACGAGATTTGGTTTTAAAGTTGAAAAGTGGATTTCCGGATTTGGATTCGGAATGACGGTTCGGGATGCCCGAAGGGCATCAGACCGGTGATTTCAGATTCGGGTTTGGATGTGGATTTCAAATTGGTTTTCAAAATGGTTTTGGATAAAGGATTTGCTGGATCTGGTTATTGGGTTTAAAGACCCGGATATTGATTGACGGGGGACGGGCCCGGATTGAGTTTAAAGACTCGAGAGTTTAAAGACTCGGATATATTGATTTCCCCCGTAGGCCTGTTGAGTTTAAAGACTCGGATATTGTTGAGGCCTAGATTGAGTTTAAAGACTCGGGAGTTTAAAGACTCGGATAGGTCCAGCAGGTTTGATCGGATAATGATGACTTGATATTTATGGTTTATGATACGGTTTTATGATGCTGATGCTGATGCTATAATTTTTATAACCATTTTATAGTGTTTCTGTCTCTTATGATGTTTTATGGTGATTGATTCATAACTGTTTCGATAATTGGGTTATGCATGTGGTTTTCAAAACGGAGGGTAAAACATGGTTTTCTTATAAAATGGTTTTAGAACTTTCTTTTATTCTGGTCCACTCACACCTTCTGTTTTAAATTGCCCTCCAGGTCGTGGAGCTAGCGCGGGGTCTTGACGTCGAGGTAGTGTCTGAGGCATAGAAGTGACGAGAGCGATCCTAGAGTGTTTAAGTTTTCTTCCGCGTGCGTGTAATTATCGTCGGTTTTTATTTCTTTGTAATTCGTACTACGCTCTGTAAACTTTAACTTCGGGATTTATTGAGTGCTTTCTCCTGCGTCAGACTGTTTTTGTATCGGGGTGTCAGACTGGAGCAGGATTTACCTCGGGTTTCGGGGTGAAACCGGGGTGGGTCCTGACACATAAGGACCGAGGACCAAGGACCGTTACGTAGATCGAGTCGATATGAGTTCGTAGACAGGTGACACATTGAAATTAGATGTTCAACGAGAAAGTTACGGGTTATAGAAGGTTCGAGGTATTATTACACGAATTATGAGGCGTGTGAACATTTGTCTCATTTAGGCCCCAGATATTTTGTGAAGGCCCAATTGGTGAGTGACAAGTGTCACTCATCCATTGATCCCTAAACATACATACATGCATACCACCGTCTCTCTTCATCTTCTTTGTGCTTCCACGCCCGAAGCCCACAAACACCAAACCACACCACCACCCTATCTCATCCCCTACTGTGATGACTGAGTGACTGAGAGTGAGAGGCTGAGATGGATGGATGGCTGAGGGACGACAAAGACCACGGTAGAAGAAGGTAAACCCAAAGACCTATTTTCAATTTTGAAATTCGAATTCCAGTTTTGGACGTTGTGGGCTGTTTCTAATGGCGGGGTTGCCTTTATGGGGTCTATGTGAGTCGATGGGGATCAAAATTGAGGGTTGAGGATGACGGAGAAGCTCAAGCAAGGAGCTGGAAAATTGGCCGGACTGTTCATCGATTCAAGGTAAAAGTTTAGGCTGTTTTTCTAGGTTTTGATCATATAGATCGATTGAGGGGATCCAGACGATCGTGTGTAAAGCAACGGCTTCAAAAATGGTGGTCGGAGATGGAAGAACGGACTTGGTCGGGTCCGCAGGTCAGCGTTGACTTTGACCGTTGACTTTGCTGACGTTAGCGTTGACTTTGCTAACGTCAGCATTGACTTTTGGTCAAAGTTGACCAGCCACCTTTGACCCGCTCATGGGGCACACGTGGGCATGTATTTCGAAGTGGAATCAGGACCATTATAAAGGTTTCGACGATACAAATCCAATGGTGGTGGTTTCAAGTCGATCAGAGATCGTTAGGTTGGTCAAATTGAGGTTTAAAGCCTAGGGAAACGTGTTCGGGACACGTTGACTTTTTCAGGAATGTTGGGGGTTCTTGATTTGGACTTGTATAGGTTAGTAGTAACCTTTGAGTATGATTTGGATAGGTCGGGATGACCCAGAGAGTATGGATTAGCCCGTAGAGGCTTATGACACGGGTATCAAGGAACAGCTTGGACAATCTGTGAGTTGACTTTGTTTTATGAATATGATGCATGCATAAATATTTTATATGTATTTATGAATATGATTTGAGATGCCACGAATGCATGTGTTTTAAATATGAATTTTTTGACATTTTCGTAGGAAAAGGCGTTATTGCATGTAGATCGAGATTTCAGTTTTATATGATGTTTAGGCTTTGGCCGAGTATACTACGTGCTTGTGTTTTATATGATTCTGAAGGTTTCAAGGAGAGGCGTGAAACCGAGGAACTGATTTACTATTTTAGAGGATTTCACGGAGATGCGTGAAATCGAGGTTCGGGCATGAGTCCCAGTTGAACGATGATTTGAAAGTGTTTTGAAAATGAGAAATGGTTTTCAGATTGAGAAAAATATTTTGAGCATGAGACCCAGTTGTGGATTTGATAGGATTCGAGGAATCCTGATATATGAAATGTCGTTGGACACTGATTTTCGGGCTGTGACCCAATTGATAATATTTCGAGCCGTGACCCATTTGGTGATGTTTCGAGCTTGAGGCCCTATTGATGAGATTTTGGGTTAGAGTCCAAAACGATCGGGTTAGAGTCCCCGACGATATGACGCTCGCCTCTGAACTGCGGATGTGTTCCTTCCTGAGAGGTCACGAGGCACTGCCTATTGTCGAGAAGCTGCGAGAGGCAATGGCCGAGGAAGGCTCGAGTTAGGAGTGCCGATGTTATTCTCTGAGATCGATCGGTGATGTGTTCATGATAATCTAGAGAGGGTTGCTGCAGATGACGTGTTCATGACGACATGCTAGGATTGTGAGCAGTCTTAAGCTATTTACACATGTGCTAGAATTGTCAGCGGTCCTAAGCTATTTACACATGTGCTAGGACTGGAATCGTGACTAACACTGAGATGAGGATGGGATGAGTTCCCACATGTTCCCTATGTTTTTGGTTTGGGCTGAGACCTTGCTTGATTTGGGAAACAATACATCTTGCTTCCGAGAAAGTATTTGAAATGATTTTATGACGCATGCATGATTTTACGTGAAGGGTATAAATTATATTTTCGATAAACTGTTGTTTTGTCCACTCACAACTTTTATGGTTTTTAATACCCTTCAAGTTGATCGCGTATGCAGGCTGTAGCAGAGATTGAGACATCACATGCCACCACCGACCCTAGCGTACTCTGGCTAACCTCGAGCGGGTGACGAGTTTATCCCTAGTCTGACATGTGGTGTCAGACGGAAGCAGGCACATCCCACAATAATCGAGGGGGATTGGGATGGGTCTTGTCATAGAAAGTATACAATTCGTGTCTTCTAGGATTATGGTTTCTCCAGTTATCCACATAAATCTTCTTTTATTATTTGTGCAAAACAATTTAGTACATTTTCTTTAGACTGAAAAGTAAATTAGCCTTTTCATTGTTTCCTTCATTGGACTTTTCCCAATATTTTAGCCATTGCAATATTTCTCCTTGGAGCATAGCTGCAACATAATCTAAAAATTTATCCTTAGTCCAACTATCTTTGTAATTTAAAATTATGATGGACATGAATTGTGCCCAATCATGAATTAACTTTTCTTTATCTTTAAAAGATACTTTGTTAGATCCAGATATGTTCCATTTTGGGCTATGACTTTTTTATTTATATGATCTCTCCTTGCATAGGATGAAGATGGCATTTCTTCTTTAACTTTTTTGTAATCCTCTTCTTGAGTGTTTCTTCTAAATTCTTTAATTTTTTAACCGTTCTTCCACTTTTCTTTTACCCCTTTTTGTTAAGGATATCTTCTTCCTAATCTGTTTGTAATTCTATTTCAAAGTCAGATGATTCTTCTGAAGTATTGTCTTCAGTCATAGCATTTGTATAATAATTAAATGAGATAAAGGTGGCTCATATTCAAGAGAAGTTTTTTGAATATTTTCTTGAATTTTATCCCTTTCCCCAACTGTTAATTGAGAATCTTCATAAATATTTTTCCAATAATAAAGTATTTCAAGTATGTTTTTATACTCATCATAGTTAAAAGAAGATTCAACCTTTCCGTTTTAAAGGTAATAATATCTTCATAGCCATAAAACAACCTAAGAATTTTGTTATCTCGAGGATGATTCATTCCTCCATATTTTTGGATTTCTAAATTCCCAATTTTTTGAAGGAGAATTGATAGTTGTCCCTTAGACTCTTTTATTAGATCCAAGTCATTAACTTTTCCAAGTTTTATTACTTGGTCAGTCGAGTATTATATTCCATATTTTCGAGTTTTTTGTCGATATAGTGTTCCTACATAATTTGTCTTTTTTTCTAACGCCAGCTTTCAAATATGTCAATTATAGAATTAATACTACTACTAATTGCATTTAAATTATTTTCTAATTTTTTCTCTACATGTAATTTATGATTATAGTTCTCCTCACTTTTGGCTAAAGAAATAGCTACACACTCTATTTTACTGTGTGCTTCTTCCATTCGTTGGTTCAATGGTACTTAAGACCATCCACCAAGATTTCCGCTGGCTAAAACCAATTTGTTCTCCACAATTCTTCTACACACCACTTGTGATTATGAGGTTAAAGGGGGCACTTTATGGGCTTTGAAATCTTGATAGCTATGAGTTTTCTTTACTAGCAAACGTAAGTACACCAAATAAAATAGAAAGTAAGCTAATTAATTTAGACACAAGAAAAAGGATCTAAATACTCTGGTCTATTTTCTTTAATATCTTCTAATTCTCCTATAGTATCTACACTTCTTAACTTTAATTCTTCAAGTCTAGTAGTATCCAAACTAAGAACTTGACAATCTCTTATCATAACATTAAGATCATTTAATATGTTTCTTAACTTTGAAAGTCTATGATTGCAATATTTAATATTATCAACACAATTTAAACGGGTACGAGGCATAAATCAAAACATACAAACTTTTATTCATAAAAAGTATACTTAAAGAGATGGCTCGTTGCTTCAAGCCTTGATACAATCTTCAAGCTAGTTGGTTCTATCTCTGATACCACTTACAAACACCACCAAAGGATCTTTACAAACAAGCTTACTATTATATTATACATAGTGCTCAACACGTACATGAGCTTCTAAGAAATTAAAGAAAGAAAGATTACAAGTGAAATAAAATAAGAAAGTAAAGTTGGAGAGTTTCTCTAACTTGGAGAAGAGGAAGTGTTGAAGACTTGGGAGAAAAACTTGGTTCTTCTGCATGCAACTGATCATCTTTTATGTTGGTTTCCACCAACTTTGAATGGCAAATTTAGAAAAGGGTATCTTTGTCTTCTTCTTTTTTTGCCTGAAATTTTCCATTTTTAGTACTTCACAATGGGGGTGTTAATCAATTTAACCGATTTTGGATTTTTGATCATTATTTCACGCGAGTTTTCCGTCTTTTTCAAGAGTCTTTCCCACAGTTTTCAACTTCTTCGCCTTTGTCCTATCCTTTCATTTTGTTCTTGTCAGTATTTAAGTTTCTGTCTTTCTCTCCTCACCATAACTTCTTTTGTGATGTCTTTTTCTTTCTCTTTTCTTCTTCTTCCGTTTCTTTCTTTCGATCTTTCATTTGAGCTAGTATTTAGAGTAGACTAGGTTTTAATAAGGTAGGTTCCCATTATGTTGGTCAGTAAAGGTTGTTGTCATCTGGTTTCTCATATGAAATTTACTTGTTTTGGGTCCTCTACACTTCCATAAGTTTAGATTGGCATATTCAACATCATCTTCATTACCTGAATTGGTGGTGTCAGGCTGAAATAAAAGGAGAAGTTGTGCATGAATGCTATATCTATTGAGAAAAAACTCAAAAGTATGGAATATAGTTTTGAACACTCGGTAGACCAAGTAACAAAACTCGGAAAAGATAATATTTGAATCTAACACAAGTCTAATGAACGATTATCAATTCTCCTTCAAAAAATTGAGAATTTAGAAATACAAAACCGTGGAGGAATGAATCATCCTAGAGATAACAAAATTCCTAGGTTGTTTTATAGTTATGAAGATACTACGACCTTTAAAACAAAAAAGATTGAATTTTTTTCTTAATTATGGTGAGCATAAAAACTTACTTGACATACTTGATTATCGGTGCTCTTTATGAAGATTCTCAATTAACAATTGAGGAAAGGGATAAAATTCAAGAAAATATTCGAAAGAACTTCTCTTGAATATGCGCCACTTTTGTGTCATTTTAATTATGATATAAATACTATGACTGGAGACAATACTTCAGAAGAATCGTCTGAAAATGATATAGGATTAGAGAAAGATCAAGAAGAAGATATCCTTAACCAAAAGGTTAAAAGAAAAATGGAAGAACCGTTAAAACAATTCAAGAATTTAGAACAATTTGAAGAACACTTGAGAAAAAAGTAAGATGAGGATTACACATAAAAGTTTAAGAAAAAGAGCCATCTCCATCCTATGCAAGGAGAGATGATATGAATGAACAAGTCATAGCTCAAAATGGAACATCTATCGATCTAATAATGTATCTTTTAAAGATCAAGAAAAGGTAATTGATGATTGAGCACAATCCCTACCTCTCATAATTTTAAATTATAAAGATAGTGGACTAAAGTAAAATTTTTAGATAATGTTGCAGCTACGTTCCAAGGAGAAACATTGAAATGGCTAAATATTGGGAACAGTGTCACGACCCGGCCTATCTAATACAATATTGTCCGCTTTGGGCACAGCCCTCACGGTTTTGTTTTCGGGAGCTCACGTGCAACTTCCAGTAGGTCACCAATCATGGGATTGCACCAGTCTCAACTCGCTTAACTTTGGGGTTCCAATCCTCCCCAAAGCCACTAAGCTCCCAAAAGACCTTGTTTAGATCAGAGTTGTGCAGCGGCCCACTCTATCTAACACGATATTGTCCCCTCTGGGCAGGGCGCACCATCACACCCATAGGGTTTTGTTCCTGGGAGCTCACGGTGCAACTTCCTAGTGGGTCACCCATCATTGGAATTGCACCAGTCTCCACTCGCTTAACTTTGGAGTTCCTCTGGAATCCAAAGCCAGTGAGTCTAATCGGTGTTTAGTTGGTTACTGTTGGCCTTTAGCGTAGAATGACGATTTTGCCCCTGATTTGGGCAAATTGTTGACTTTTAGTTCGGGCGGTCAATTGGGTGTTGACCAATGAACGTGACGTAGTTCGGGACGTCATGAGTCCGTAGACAGGTGGCATGCCCGATTCCGACATCCAAGGAGGAAGTTATGATGTTCGGAAGGTCGAGGGCACTTTCGTAATTTGGTTAAAATAGGGGAAAAAGTTGACTTTTCGTACGATAGGGTTTTTGTACGTAGACCGAGGACCGTTAGGTAGATCTCGTCGTCCTGAGTTCAACGACAGGCGGCATGCCTTCATCGGACATTGGACGAGTGAGATACGGGTCTAGAACGGTGAGGGGCAAAATGGTAATTTTGATTCATAGGGGCAATTTGGTCTTTTTGCACATTGGGATTTGTGCAAATAGGATAAGGCCAAGTGTACAGGGCTGATTGGGATATTTTGAGTTGGGCCAGGGGATTGTGGACACGTGTGGTGTGTGTAGTGGGTTCTAGGCTTGTGCACGGTGCAAGTATTTGTGTGTGCATCGTGTTTGTTCGAAGAAGGGAGAAACAGAGACTGAGATTGAGAGAAAATTGGTCGAGTGGCCGTGTGTGCTTGTGTGTTCTGGTGACTGAGTGAGTGACTAGAGTTGAGTGAGAAGTGGTGGGTGAGTTGGGAAGGCAGCTCGTGTGAAGAAAACTTGAGAGTGTGATGGGTGAGTTCTCAGAAAAACAGAGAGGTGTTGAGGGAACTTGGTGGTGGTGTTGTCGTGTGTTGATCCAATTAAGATCGAGGGAAGGCTAGGACGGCCCTGTGGACCCTGCAGAACGCGGCGGTGAACACGGTGGTGGACGGCAAGCAGGTAATTTCTTCGATCTTTTTTGATGCTCTATTTTTCCGTTAATTTCAAACGATTAGTCGTGAAGCTAGGGGCTGAGGCGAGGTGTCTGGTAGGTCCTAATCTACTCCTTAGGTCCTTAGGAACCTTTTGGTGACGAAGCCGTGACGGGGGATTGCACTTGTGGCAGGTTTGAGAAACAGGGGCTTACATGTGGTTTCTGTTTCGAGTTGGGGAGTGAGTTGTAGGTCGTGTTGTTGTGTTTGGTTGAGGGGAATGGGTTGCTTAGGATAGGACGAAGCTTTTGGACTTGAAAGGAAGGAAAATGGTGGACGGACGGCGGAGAACCGCCCTCGCCGGTTCAGACCGGTCGAACAGTTGAGGAAGAAGATAAACAGTGACTGTGTGCAGGCGCGTGAGGCCCACGCGCAGCCACTTTGGGCGGCGTGTGGGGGCGCGTGGGGCGTTTTCTGGGGAACCTTCCAACTAGGTTTTTGGTCTAGATGTTGTAACGAAGTTTTTGAGATAGGTTTCGGGTTAATTGGACGTCGATTCGAGTTAGTTCCGCGGGATCGAAGTTCTAAAGTTTCGTTTTACGTACGTTTGAAGTTCGGGAAAATTGGGGAAAATTAGGAGGACCTTTGTTAACGTGTTAGTGACGTATTTTGGTGATTTTTGACAGGTTCAGGAATCCCCGAGGAGATCGAGGAACGTGCAGGAAGCTCGGGACGTGAGTGACGTGCCCGGTAACTGTGAGTGGACCCCTTCTCTATAATTGAGCATGCATAACTATTTTTCTATAATTGTTTTATGGTTTTACATGTGATTTCATGATTATCGAATATGTTATAACTGTTTTATATAATTACACTTTTTACGAGAAAGCTACGGTTTTCAGCACGTTTTACGAGAAAGGTTTGATTTCTGGTTATGATGCCATGATTTTGGGATTTCAAACGATAAGTGATTTTCAATGATTTTGATACATGATTTGATAATCAGGAGTTTTCGGTTTTAGAATCGGATTTCGGAAAGCGGAATTTGGTTTTAAAGTTGAAAAGTGGAATTTCGGATTTGGGCTCGGAATGACGGTTCTGGATGCCGGAAGGGCATCAGACCAGTAATTTCGAATTCGAGTTTGGATATGGATTTAGAAATGGTTTTCAAATGGTTTTTGGATTGGATTTGTTGGATCTGGTTATTGGGTTTAAAGACCCGGATATTATGATTGACGGGGGACGGGCCCTGATTGGGTTTAAAGACCCGGATTGAGTTTAAAGACTCGGGAGTTTAAAGACTCGGATATATTGATGTTTCCCCCGTAGGCCTGTTGAGTTCAAAGACTCGAGAGTTTAAAGACTCGGATAGGTCCAGCAGGTTTGATCGGATCATTATATCTTGTTTTTATGATATGATTTTGAGAATGATCATTATACTATTTTATACTGTTTTATAATACTGTTTCATGTGGGATGTAACGAGATTTATAACTGTTTCTAGAGCTTGGGTTGTGCATGCATGTTTTAAAAACGGAGGGCTAAAACCCTGGTTTGTTTATGAAATAGTTTTCGAAACTTTCATTCTTTCTGGTCCACTCACACTTTCTGGTTTTTTTATTGCCCTCCAGGTCGTGGAGCTAGCGCGGGGGTTGACGTTGAGGCAGCGTCGGAGGCATAGAGTACTCAAGAGTTTTCCCGGAGTGTTTTCAATTTTCCGTTGTGCGTGTGCTCTGTGTATCGGTTTTGTTTTACTTTGTTTTTGGGTACTATGCTCTGTATAACCGTTGACTTTGGATGTTTTAAATTCTCCTGTGTCTGACAATGTAATTTGTGGTTTTCGTGAGGTCATTTCTGTCTTTCGTTTTGGGTTGTCAGACGGGAGCAGGATTTACCTAGGTTTTCAGGGTGGAACCGGGGTGGGTCCTGTCAACAGTCCGACGAAGGAAAAAACCAAAAAGCTGGTTTACTAAATACTTTCAGTATAAAGAAAATATACTAAAATATTTTGTACAAATAATAAAAGATCATTTATGTGGAATAACTGGAGAAATCATAATCCGGGAAAGTGCAAATTTTATACTCTCAAAACTAGAGCTGTGTAATATTTTCCAATTTGAAGATTACATAACAGTCTTCAAAAATTATTACTTTATGTTAGAACCATCTGCAAACAAACACTGGTTAGATCAGTTTTTTCATAAACTTCCCTCACCATGGAATGAATTAGCAATAAAAGGCTGATTGGTTAAGAAAAGTCAATTCAGTGGATACTTTAAAATAAACTATAATATAAGATTAATAATCGAACATTACTTATCTTTAAGAGCAAAGAAGCAAGTTAAACATTAGGCTAATAAAAATATTGGTAAAAAATGTTCTGATAAAATTCTGAAAGAAAATTGGAAAATAGGGTTGTTACACTCCTAGAAAATCTTTTTAAAAACAAAATATTTAAATGGAAGCCTATGAGAAAACAAAAAAGTGCTAAAAAATGATTAAGACACTTGAAGGACAAGAATTAGAAATTCTATACGGAGAAGAAATCTTTGATATAGAAGAAATTTTTTTTATGAAGTCTCATCTGAAGAAGAGATGGTCTTCCTTTACCTCAACCGTACGAAATTGCTAGTACTCATTCACAAAAGCTAGAACCTATTCTTCAAAAGATGCAATCGACCTCCGGGGGAGATGATTAAACCACGTCATGGCTTGGCCTTAAATGAAGGCTTGAAACACCTTGCACATAAGTGCATCGTTGTGTCTGTGGGGAACCATAACTCCACAGTAGTAGTCTATGTGCTTCACGGGGTCAGAATTTCCTTTGAACGGATTGAAGTTTGGCGTCGCAAACCTTGGAGGGAATGACGCCTCCTCAATATCCCTCACGAAGGGTGTAGACATCTGAATCTGATGACGTAGATCATCCTCTAGATCGCCATCTAGTTGAATACGAATGTGTCAGTCCAACATTCTTTAAACATCATTAGCTCGCAGCGCACCTCCCTGAGGCAGTGAGTCATTATGCACTATCCACCGGGAACCTCCTCGAGCCTCTCCCCTGGACCTCTGTGGTAGTGTAGGTAAGTATGCCTCATCTTCCCCCTCACTGCCATGGGCAGATTGTCTTGGGGCTTTATGTGGAGTCTGACGTTCCCTTCTGCTCCCATGTGAGCATTTCACTCGTGAAGTTGTCCCGACCCTACTTCCAAGCCGCTCATGCACTGATGGCCTTGACCGTAGCGGTCTCTTTTCCTTGCGAGTATGACTTTCTTCACCAGAGTCACTTAGCGAGGTGTCCCGAGAAATTATTCGGCATCAGACCGATTCCTTCCCCGCACGCCTTAGAACATTCTCTTGCTTTCCACGCGAAGTGGAATGTCTCTCTGGTTCTTGGATTGTTCTTTCTGCTAGGAATCGCTGCAAGAGCTCCGACTGAAATTGAACTTAGTTGCTCAACCTTTTCACTTGTTGTGCCAAGTTGTCCTGAGGAGGTCGGTGGTGACTCCTCCCTGAGATGTCGTGGCGCCCATCCAGGAAGTCCCGCATATCCATGTTTGTAGTGGGTTGACCCTACCTTGAAGCTCCTCCCACCATCCGCCCGCTTGTGTGCTGCAAGGTTGAAGTTCCTTCCCCTAGTGTAGGCACTTGGTTTATTGGAGATGAGAATGCTCCGAAACTGAAGGTTGGCATCCTTACCTGCTTCTCCATGGGCGTTTCTATGGACACACGTCGGGGACGAATTGGGTGCTCCTCTGGAGTCTCTATATGAGCTTCATTCCTTGTCTGAGCAGTTGAGGCAGAAACATTTTCTCCAGCTAAACGAACGGATCGTCGAACCCTAGTCATGCCCATCCAAGAATCTTGAATGGAAAGTTGTTGTCAAACGATGAACACGTTCAAGATCTTCGAACAACGTTATGAACGATTAAGAAGTAAGATGAACGATGAACGATCAACGATCGTGAGTGCTTCTTCTTAAATATCTTCAAGCTCTCAATGAAAGCACCAATTGTTGAAGCAGAAATCGAACCTGCTGCGAAAAGTCCTCACAATTCCTGTAAACAACAAACAATTAGCTATCGTTGCCTCGATCGATTATCCGGGGGGTTGTTCGACCAAGAACACTCCGACGCCTAAGTTAGCTTTGAGAGAGGAAAATGATATACTTCGAAGCGAAGAATCGATTTACTTTTATTGGGAAATATGTACCCCTTATATAGGAGTGAGTGAGATTTTCAATTTCCATAGTTTTGATATGGGACAAATACTCCTTGATTTGCATGCTGACACGTGTTACACAGATCGAGGGTGAAAAGGCTTGCACATGTCATCCCGATTTGGGCCCAATGTTGGAGCTATGTAAGCGTTGTGGGCTTGAGCCATGTTCGGTGTTTTGGCTTCAAGTATTATTGCCAAGGACAATTTGGTCATTCCAGAAATTATGGGCCACGTGACAACTCCACATTCATCTGGTGATTTTGGGTTCCACAAAATCGGAGACAGATTGAACGACGGAGTCCTCCCCCAATCCAAGCCTTGGCTGTCCCAACAAAAATAAAGACAGCAGCAATCGAGTTCGCTTGTTGCAACTGCTGAGAAAAGAGAATTTCTCAAGCATGAAAACAACAAAAAGATGGCTAGCATGGCCTCTCTTCCTCACCGCCGTGATCTGCTCGACAAGAACCAAAATAAAAGAAACTTGGAACAGCAAGGAAGTTGCCATCTTGATCATTCGGGGGCGAGGCAACAAGCGATGTTCATGGTTGTGAATATCAAAGGAAACGGATGACCATGATTGTCCGAGAAATGCACGGCGTTCCTGAATGGCAAAGACTGATCATGATCAACCGAAAAATATGATATTCATGGAAATGGACTATATGAGTATAAACGAAAATGGTTGATCATGATCGACCAAAAAAATATGATATTCATGGAAATCGTCCGGGAAATATATGAATATCAAAGAAAATAGACGATTATGATTGTCTGAGAAAATATGATGTTCCTGAACATCAGTGTACCATCCATACAAAAGCAAAGAAGAGACGTTGATATTCAGGGGCATGCGAATTGACGAGGCAGTAGAGTTTACCTTTAAAAAATCGCACCTATCGCCTACACATAAAGCTAGTGAATCGATCAATCGCCGTGTCGTGGGAGGGAGTTTGCGACTGTGAAAAATAAAGAAATGGTTATGTTCATGATGCGGCGAAGATTGAAATATCTGAAGATGGTTTCAAATAAATTCAGAAATATTGCAGCAGAGTTGAATGAAAACAAGTTGTACAATTGAAGCGAAGCCTTCGCTGTGGTTGGCAGACAAGATCATGCACAATGAAAAAAAAAATGAAACATGATTCTAGATGCAAGCTACAGACAAAGTCAATATCCTAATTGGCAATATCCTAGATGCAAGCTACAGAAAAATGAAACATGATTCTAGATGCAAGCTACAGAAAAATGAAACATGATTCTAGTTTCAAAGTCAATATCCTAATTGGCAATAATAGGCTCCGATGGGCTCATTCAATAAATCTTACAATGGATCAAGTGGGTGCCGTTATCTGCAACAATTTAAATCTGATTGACAATTGATTGGTCCAAAGTTCTCAAATTCACAAATTTTCGAATTATTGTGATCTAATCCAAAATGCCCGTTAGTTCACAAATCAAATTCAAGTGGTATAAAACCCTTACGTAATTTTAGACGGGACATTTTGGCACCCATTCAATTCTAAATTTCCAAGCTCCAAAATTCATTCCAAACTTAAATAGTCGGAACTACGTTGGTTTAATCTCCTCAATGGTAAATAGGCAATCTAAAATCAAATCTAGCTGCAACCACTAATTCAAATAAACTTCTCACTTGTTTCGAAGCTAAATCCAAACCAAAGTACTCAAATACATATATTTAGTAGGTCATTCACTTGCTGAAACTCTTAATAAATCTTCTTTTCTATGAATCATTCACTTTTGAAAATCCCTTAAACTACGCCAGTTTGATTCTTGCTGAGGAAGTTGGGATTTAATCCCCTTCGTCACGTCAAATTGATGAAAGAAAAATTAAGCTGAGATGATATAAGTAAAATAAGGGCACATGTTATGGTTTGTGCATGGATGTGATTTTGGGTAGGCTCATTCATGTGCTTGAAAACAAAGAAGACTTTTGATCTCTCAACTTATTGTGGGGAATTACTATACTTATGAGAGTTACCATTAGATTAATTGGAGCTAAATCTTATGTGTGACTATGCATTGATGACTTCCTTCCATCCATCCCTATATAAAGGAGAGGGATTGAACATTCTCAATCATTCTTCAAGCAATAAGTTATCCACCAAATGTGAGAGTGAGAAGAGAGTTAGTACCTGTGTGAGAAATAGGAAAAGAGTAAGAGTTACTTCCTGTGTAAGAAATAGAACGATAGCTTCATTTGTGAGAAAAAGAGAGAAAGTGAGATCCTCTTGAGTGAATCCAAGAGAGAGTTGTGTATCCACTATTGAGTGAGATTGTACTTGTAATCCCATTATTCATAGTGAAGAATTTTGGAGCTGCTGTCCGAGGACGTAAGCACATTGCCGAACCTCGTTAAATTTTGATGTTCTCTTTTACCTTTTTTTACTTCCGCTTTATTTCTGCCAATTTATTTACTCAATTTATTTTGAGAGTGGGAAAAGTTTAATCCTGGTGATTATAATTATCTATTTAATTTGTGCATCTTTCCCAACAAGTGGTATCAGAGCAACACAGGCTCGTTGTTCATGATGACAGAATCGTCAAACGCATCATCCTCAACAATGATCAAACTCACATCTTCAAACTATTCCATATGGAGACCACGAATGGAGGACATCCTCTATTGCAAGGATTTGTACGAGGTATTGCTGTGCAATGGAGAGAAACCAGAAGAGAAATTTGACAAAGATTGGACCATTCTAAACCGGAAAGCTATTGGAGAAATTCATCCATGGATCGACCAAAGTGTTTTTCACCACATTTCAAAGGAGACCGATGCCTTCCAAATGCTGACAAAATTGGCGTTGATGTACGAAAGGGAGACTCCTCAAAACAAAGCTTTGCTCATTCGTCGATTGGTGAACTTGAAGTACAAAGACGGTCGAAGTGTTTCTGAACATTTGAGCGATTTCCAAGAATTGGTGAATCAACTATCAACCATGAAGCTGGTACTTGAAGATGAGTTAGCACTTTTGTGCTTAGCTTTCTACCGGATACCTGGAACACACTCGTGGTTTCCCTTAGCAAATTTGCTCTTCAAGGTGTCCTTACTCTGCCATTGGTGAAGGACAGTTTATTAAATGAAGAAGCGAGGAGGAAAGAACAAGGGATATCAATTGAGTCAGAGGCTCTAGTTACAGAGAATCATGAAAGAAATTTTCAAAGAAAATCCCACAACCATGAGCGCTCCAGAGGCAAGTCAAGAGACCATTCTAGGGGCACCTACAGGCCAAGGAAGGAGATGGAATGTTACCATTGTGGTCAGAAGGGTCACATGAAGAGAGATTGTAGAAGACTCACAAAGGAGCAAAGAAATTGAGCCAATGAGAAAAATGAAACCAAGGATACAACCGCTACTGCTTCTAAAGGCGATGAGGTCATCATTATTTGTGATGATGGTTTTATTAATCTAACTTCTCAAGATTCATGCTGGATTGTAGATTCTGGCGCATCATTCCATGTTACTTCCCGAAAAGAGTTCTTCACATCTTACACAAGCAGAGACTTCGGAAATGTGAGGATGGGAAATGATAAAATGTCTAAGATTGTGGGAAAAGGAGAAATAGCTCTTGAGACCAACACAGGCTGCCCCTTGGTTCTTAAGAATGTGAGACATGTTCCAGACATGCGCCTCAATTTGATCTCTCCTGGCTTGCTAGATGATGAAGGCTACACCTATGTGTTTAGTGGTGGAAAATGGAAGCTCATCAAAGGCTCTTTAGTGCTACAAGGGGAAAGAAGGAGAATACACTATATATGACACATGCCAAGATCAGCAATCAGCATGTCAATGTAGCAGCCAGCCAATCAGATTCAACGATTGGGCTACAGCATATGCATTTGGGTCATATGAGTGAGAAGGGATTGCAAATCCTCGCTAAGAAAGAGGTATTAACCGGATTGAAATCAAAAGGTACACCTCTAGATCAATGCACTGATTGTTTGGCTAGAAAATAACATAGAGCTTCATTTCATTATAAAGTTGCACCTAGAAAACCCAATATATTGGATGTTGTTTATTCTGATGTTTGTGGGTCTATGACTACAAACACTCTTGGTGGTGCAAGATACTTCGTTACCTTCATTGATGATCATTCCAGGAAGGTGTGAGCCTTTGCAATCAAATCCAAAGATCAAGTCTTTGAAATATTCAAGTAGTTCCATGCTACTGTTGAACATGAGACAAGCATGACACTCAAGTGTATCCGTTCTGATAATGGTGGAGAGTGCATGGGAGCCTTCAGAGCCTATTGTAAGAATAATGGGATCAGGCATGAAAGATTAGTTCCAAAGCCCCTCAACACAATGGGTTGGCCGAGAGGATGAACAACACGATCGTTGAGCGAATAAGAAGTATGTTATCTCATTTCAAGTTACTAAAGAGTTTCTAGGGTGAAGCATTGATGAATGCAGTGCACTTGATCAATTTATCTCCATCAGCTCCACTGGATGACGATGTACCAAACAAGTTTTGGAGTGGTAAACATGTGTCCTATCAATACTTGAAGGTTTTTGGCAGCAGAGCATTTGTTCACATCCCAAAAGATGAGAGGTCCAAGCTTGATGTCAAATAAAAAAAATGCATTTTTCTGAGATATGGAGATGAATAGTTTGAGTACAGACTATGAGATCCTGTCAATAAGAAGATTGTCATAAGTAGAGATGTGGTCTTCTTTGAAGATCAAACCATTGAAGATGTCCAAAAGAGGGAGAAGTCAAATGACTCCAAAGAATATTTAGTCAACCTAGATCCAATTCCTCAGCTCAGGGCTCGTGATGAACGAGATGCAGTCGAGAACAATAATGTTGAAGCTGTTGTTAACAACAATGCTGATAATGATGTGCCTGAATATGTGCAAGAAGATCAAGCTTTTGAAGAACCACAATTGAGAAGATCGAACAGACAACAAAAGCCCAACAACTTCTACTCCCCAGACCAGTTTGTGCTGCTAACAGATGCAGGAGAGCCCGAGTGCTACCAAGAAGCAGTGACCCATGAGAAAAAGGGGGAGTGGTTGAAAGCCATGAAAGATAAGTTGAAATCCTTGCATGAGAACCACACTTATGATTTGGTGAAGTTGCCGAAGGGAAGAAGAGCACTAAAAAATAAGTGGGTGTATAAATTGAAGACCGAAGAAAACAACTCACAACCAAGATACAAAGTAAGGCTAATTGTGAAAGGCTTCAGTCAGAAACAAGGAGTTGACTTTGAAGAGATTTTCTCACCAGTAGTGAAGATGGCGTCTATCAGAGTAGTGCTTGGTTTGGCTGCTAGTCTGAATCTAGAAGTTGAGCAACTAGATGTCAAGACTACATTCCTTCATGGAGATCTTGAAGAAGAAATTTACATAGAGCAGCTAGAAGATTTCAAAGTCACAGGAAAAGAAGCTTACAAGGAGTTACTTTGGATGAAAAGATTCCTACAAGAGTTGGGACAAGAAAACCAAAAATATGTTCCTTCATTGTGACAACCAGAGTGCTACTCATTTGAGTAAGAACTCAAGTTTCCACTCAAGATCAAAACATATTGATGTGAGATATTATTGCATTCGTGAAGTGTTGGAATCCAAGCAACTTCAAATCGAGAAGATCCATACTGATGACAATGGCTCAGATATGATGACAAAGTCTTTACAAAAGGACAAGTATGAATTTTACAGAAGCGCAGTTGGTATGATGGTGCCCTCCACTTAAGTCGGAAATGGGGAAATTGATGAGTTATTCCTCCATTAAGTGGAGAAGAATTTGATGGGTTATTCCCTCCATTTAGTGGGGGAGAATTTGATGGGATAATCCCTCCATTAAGTGGAGGAGAATTAATATGATCTTTGGAGTTCCCCAAATAAAGACCTTTGATATCCCAATACACATGTTATGGTTTGTGCATGGATGTGATTTTGGGTAGGTTCATTCATGTGCTTGAAAACAAAGAAGACTTTTGATCTCCAAACTTATTGTGGGAAATTACTATACTTATAAGAGTTACCATTAGATTAATTGGAGCTAAATCTTATGCGTGTTTCCATCCATCCCTATATAAAGGAGAGGGATTAAGCATTCTCAATCATCCTTCAAGCAATAAGTTATCCACCAAATGTGAGAGTGAAAAGAGAGTTACTTCCTGTGTGAGAAATAGGAAGATAGCTTCATTTGTGAGAAAATTAGAGAAAGTGAGATCCTCTTGAGTGAATTCAAGAGAGAGTTGTGTATCCACTATTGAGTGAGATTGTACTTATAACCCCATTATTCATAGTAAAGAATTTTGGAGCTGATGTCCGAGGACATAGGCACATTGCCGAACCTCATTAAATTTTGGTGTTCTCTTTTACCATTTTTTACTTCCGCTTTATTTCTGTCAATTTATTTACTCAATTTATTTTGAGGGTGAGAAAAGTTTAATCCTAGTGATTATAATTATATATTTAATTTGTGCATCTTTCCCAACAACTACTCCACCTTAAATTTTGAAGCAATGCTCCCCACCATGACAAAAAAAAAATGATCGTAAAATTTCAACAATCAATGAACAAACACCGAGATAACCAAAGTACGACTTTATTACCAATTATTGGGATTGAGTCCCCTTTGTCACGTCAAATTGATGAAACTAGAATTAAGTGGAGATGACGATAAGTAAAATAAGAACTCACAGAGTTTTCATGGTTCAACTATTTACCCTGCATCCAAGGATTATTTCCAACTTCACAATAATATGAGAAAATTACAAGCACAAAATAACGCACTCAAAAGTCTTATATACAGACCCGAGCCACCCTTTGTATACCCTTTCTCAACCTTATGGAGATCTCACTCTCTATCAAGAGATATACCCACTGTTGAAGAACTTCTTGACCAATCTCCCTTTATTTTCTCTCGTGGAAAAGTCTTTTGAGATGATATCAACATGAGGCATAAGCCTCATTCTTATATAGCCGGAAAGCTATATGTAGATAATAGAAGGCACATCTCTCTTTTATGTAGACAGTAGAAGGAACATCCCTCCTTGTTTTCCTCTAAATCGTCTGTAACTTGATTGGTTACAGCTTTTTCCTTTTTCTTTTACTCCAAATAAGAAGGGATGCTCTATCCAACAAACGGATACGTAGACAATTTAGAGATTTAATATAGATACAATTGCAATTCAAAAATCCAAATTGAATCCCTATCAAACTACACTAGTTTGATTCCGTTAAGGATATGTAGACAATCTAGGACTCGGCCTAGATGCAACCACAATCTCCAAATCAAAACCGATGGTTTCTCAAACCAAATTCGTCCAAATATTCATTTATCAAATCAAACTTATTTTTAGTGATAAGTTATTCACTCGTTAAAAATCCAATTCGAAACTATGCTAATTTGGTTCCCGCAAAAGGATACGTAGGCAATCTAGCATCCCATTATATTCAACCGCAATCAAACATGAATCCCTGGTTCACATTAAATCAAATTCAGCCAATCCAAGTTTTGAACTACGTGGGTTTGATTCATGCGAAAAGATACGTAGGCAATCTTGCATGCCCACTAGTTGCAATTGCAATTCAAAAATCTAATTGATTTCCTAGTTCATCCCAATCTAAATTCACCCAAACACTTGTCCCAACATAGAATCCCTAATTCGTTTCTATCGTACTAAATTCTCCCAAACACATTTCTAAACACAATCACTCCAAACTTCTTCTTTTCGATGAGTCATTCGCTCATTGAAATTCTTATAACTATGAGTGGCATGATTCTGGAGACTGATACATATGCAACCTAAAGGCAACTTAGGTGTAGCTGCAAAAACAAACAAACGTCATCTCTCTTTGTTAGGTTTTTGGTATATTGGAATCAAATAAATTAAGAGACACACTTGTCATGAATATGCCAAATCTAAAATAATTAATAAAGCCCCATTGCTAGGAAATGGCGGTGAGATTATGTTGACAAACACATTTTTGGCCAACAGTGGGCAATATTTAATTTGCTTACCGGGTGGCAAGCAAAAATGCTCCGTCCATCTTATTATTCAATTGTTTTTCAACCCAAATACAGTAGAACAGAAGTACGTAAATATGATCCAACATGACACACTCTCACTTCCAGCAAGATGGAGTGGTGGCAATGGCTTTAAGAGGGTGCTTTCTACGTTTGTTTAAACCGGTAGACTCAGCCATGTCCAAATCCTCCACTCTTGCTCCACCAGGCAATGACCAATCAAATTTGTGCACGAGATTTGCCAAACCAATTTCATTCACAGCCATGGCAAACTGAATCCCTGGGCACCCTCTCCTCCCACCTCCAAATGGAAGAAGCTGAAAGTCATTTCCTTTATAATCTATCCCACTATTCAAGAACCTTTCTGGCTCAAACTCCTCTGGTTTTTCATAACACTTGGGATCTCTTCCAATCTGCCATGCATTTACCAAAACTTGTGTCTTGGCTCTGATGCTATAGCCTTGTATTTTCACGTCTTCAGTCGATAATCTGGGTACCAGTATTGCAATTGGCGGGTGTAACCGGAGAGTTTCCTTCATCACGGCCTTCAAGTAGCGCATTTCAACCAAATCATCCTCTCTAAGTAGAATATTTGCTTTGCTTCGGCCAGCTATTCCTCGTACCTCTTTCTGCAATTTGTCCATCACTCTTGGATGCCTTATAAGCTCGGCCATCGCCCACTCTAGGACTGTGTGCGTGGTATCAGTACCGGCCGCAAACATATCCTGCAATAAGAACAATGGTCTCACATTAAAAATGTTGGAAGATAAAAATTACACTCCACTATTTCGTATTTTGTGATAAATCTGTAGGTTACGCTAAATTCTTAAATTTTTCATTTAATTATATATGTATTTTGTCCAATGAATGGCTTCACTATTAAGAACATACCAGAAGTAGAGCCTTTATTGTAACTCTATCAATTGGAACACCAGTCAAGTTTTCTTTCTGAATGCAAATCAAGACGTCGACAAGAGCCTTGGGGCCACCCTCTGAAGTATGATCCATATGTTGTTCAACCACTCCATCTAAAAACTCATCAAATCGCTTAGCCACCTTGTCCATCTTAGCTTCCAAGCCATTGACACGACTCAACCACGCAAGCCATGGGATGTAGTCTCCAATGCACACACCGTTATCTAACAATTTTGTTAGCTCCGCAAGAAGCTCCATCTTCCCACTCCCAAGACGAGTACTATATTTGTTCCCCAAGGCAACTCTACACACCACATCATTCGTAAGCGTCCCGAACATTTCGCTTAAATTCAAGATTCTTGATGATGATGTTGGTGTTGAGTGATTTGATATATTGTTGATCATCAGCTGAGTCTCCTCTTCTCTCACGCCGCGAAAAGACCGGACCATTTTGGTGCTCAAGAGATGCAACACACATATGCTCCGGACCTGCCGCCAGTACTGGCCGTAGGGCGCTGTGGAGATGTCTTTGCGGTTGTAGAAGAGCTTGTCATAGACGGCAGAGTGGGGGCGGTCGGAGAATGTGACATCATGGGTTTTCAAGATCTCTTGGGCAGCCTCGGCCGAAGAAGCCACGAGGACCGGGATGGTTCCGAAGTGGAGAAGCATGAGAGGGCCGTGGCGTTTGGACAAGGCTGAAAGCGAGCGGTGCGGTTGGGAGCCGAGCTGGTGGAGGTTTCCGATGACGGGGAGCTTTGGTGGTGAAGGTGGTGAAGGGTTTGTCTTTGTGGGTATCATTGGAGTTGACAAGTACCATTTGTATAAGAAGATGATCAACAAAATGGTAACAAGTGCTAATGTGAAGGATTCCAATGGCTGCCATTGAAACAAGGTCAGGCTTACCATTTTCTAAACTTGATCTCTCTTCCTATATCTGTGATTGTGAGTGACTTGAGTGTGAGTGCAGGTAGGTATATATTGACTAATATGTATTGATGCGTGTGCCTAGGGGGGGGCTGTATCTCACTATCTTAATTAATCATATCAATTCAACCGTTTCATATAGTAATTAATAAATAATATTATTTCAATAAATTAAATTTTATTGTATATATTTTTTGTGGTGAATAGAATGACACATCAAATATGATTTATTAAGATGGTTGAAATATCAATTACATCATTTAAAATATGTTCAAATAAAGGTACATTCAAAACAAATTATTAAAGATCCCTCTAAAATACACATGTATTTAAAGAATATATTTGTATTTAAAGAACTACGAGTCACTGCATTTAAATATTACACATTTACACGCATTCAAAATATTACTGACTACTGATACAAAGTTAAATATTTTGCATCAGCCTTTTTGTACTAAAATAAATTCACTCAAAGCAACTTATTATCAATATATCACCACCCATCGATATATCCTACTCGTCTTTTGCACTTTCCTCTCCCGTAATAATATATATCTTGATTCATAATACTTGAGCGTTCCATTGCTCCCTCTTCATCTAGGACTATCTATGTCTCTTTCATCTTTCGTTTCCCAAGTTTTTCGTTTTTGTGGATAAGAAAAAAAGTTGTTCGTTTTTGAGTGCATCTATCTCTATTTCGTTTATGTGGAGATCTATTTAGAGCAATTTCTTTAGGTGTCAAACAAATAAACTCAAAAGCCTTCCCAAAACCAGATTTTTCCGACATTAATATTCAACAATTTCTTTAGGTTATAAATAATTTGTCGAAAATGAAAAAAAAAATGAGAAATGATATAATTTTTTTTGGTGATCAAAGGAAAAACAACCAAAAGAGCAGAAAAGTAGACAATAGTTCTAGAAAAGCTAATCCCTACCTTGTCCGCATAGCAACACCAACAAAATCAAGGGGCAGCGACGTAACCACCACCCTAGGGTCACACCCATGTCCCAAATTAGCCACGCGATCAGCAACACTATTACATTCCCTATAGATATGATTCACTGTGCACCACCATTCATGAGCCATGAGTTCTTTACAGCCAACCATCAGAGAAGCCATATGATGGTGAGCTCCTAATGTAGGAGACAACATATGAATAGACATAGCAGAGTCAGGCTCCAGCACAACCTCTCTGAAACTCATACTCCAAGCCAATTGAAGACCATGGAAAATTCTCCACAACTCCACTAGAAGCACCTCACCAATCTTCAGATTGAGCCCTCACAGTCTCGAATAACACCTCTGACAAAAATACAACCACTACCCCTCAGTCTAGACCCATTAGAGTTAATCTTCACTATGCCACTTGGCGGCTTCAACCAAACAAGCTCCATCACATGAAAAGCAGGCCTCATGCTCATTTGTTTATTAGATCTACACCAGCCCGAGCAGGACTCATGCTAATTCGTTTATTAGATTTACACCAGTCCCCAGGCATACGCCACCAGCACCTATCACATATTACCAAGAATGCAAAAAGAGCTATAAAAAATACTCTTATTCCACCATAACCAAATGAACCAGTAAAAGCACACAAAGAGCGTGGGCCACAAGATGCCATTCACCATCTTAGAAGGGGCCTTAAGGTTCACAAGCACGTACCCAAAGCACTAAACCATCTTGGCCAAGCCTTGATTATAGGACTCATAAAGGCGGCCCACACATCTCTTGTAACGACCCGTCCCGGGAGTCGGGATTAGCGACGGGATTAGCGACGGATGAGTACGTTGATCAGTGTTTAGTTGGTTACTTTTGGATATTTGGCGCAGAATGACGATTTTGCCCCTAGAATGGGCAAAATGTTGACTTTTAATTCGGACGGTCAATTGGGCATTGACCGATGATCGTGACGTATTTCGGGACGTCACGAGTCCATAGACAGGTGGCACGCCCGATTCCGACATCCGAGGAGGAAGTTATGATGTTCGAAAGGTTGAGGGCACTTTCGTAATTTGGTTAAAAGAAGGGAGAAAGTTGACTTTTTGCACGCCAAGGTTTCTTCACATAAACCGAGGACCGTTAGGTAGATCTCGTTGTCCTGAGTACAATGACAGGTGGCATGCCTTCATCGGACGTCGGACGAGTGAGATACGGGTGTAGAAAGTAAAGGGTAAAATGGTAATTTGAACAATTAGGGGTATTTTGGTCTTTTTACACCTTGGGACTTGTGCCAATCTGATGAGGACAAGTGTATAGGATTTAATTGGATATTTTGGGCTGGCCCAGCAGGTGTGTGACACCTGGTCACATTCTAGTGGCTTCTAGCCACTTGCACGGTGCAAATTAAATTGGCTGTGTTGAGTTTGAGTCGTGCTTAGGAAAACAGAGACTGAAGACAGTGAGGTAAAATCGATCCAATTGAGTGATTGTGTGAGTGTTGAGGGATCCTATTGTGTTTGAGTGAGAGTTGGGAAGTGTGTGATCGTGTTTGAGAGGAATTGGGAATGACTGAGTGTGTGAGTGGTGGGGAAAAACCAGAGAAACAGAGAGGGAGTCTTGGTGGTGGTGCAGTGTAATCGATCAATCGTGGCTGGTGGTGGTGTTCTAAGGACGGAGGAGGACCAGAGGATTCGAGTAGACCCAGGGGAACGCGGTGGCGAGCACGGCGGAGGCCAGAACGACGGTGAGTTTACTGTGTTCTCTGTTTTTCAGTTTGGGTTCAAACTTAAAGTCGTGGGTTTTGAGGTTGAGTCGAACTGTTTTAGGGGTTCTAAGGAGTCCAGTGAGTTTTCTTTGAGCTTAGGTAAACAGTTCGAGGCTGGGAGGAGGAGCTGGTGGCTGGGAACAGAAACAGGGTTTTTTCTGGGTTTCTGGTTCGAGCTTGGGAGGTGAGTATTAAGGCCGTGATGTCGTGTTTTTAGTAGTGGAATTAGTTGCTAGGAAGAGGACGAAGCTAGTGGGTTTGAAAGGAACAAAAATAGATGGAAAACGGCAAGGAACCAGTCACGCCGGTTCAGACCGGTCGAGTGGCTGAGGAAGAAGATGAACAGTGTTCACTGTTCAGGCGCGTGAGGCCCACGCGCAGCCCCTTTGGGCGGCGCGTGAGGACGTGTGGGGCAGTTTCTGGGGAAGTGTCCAACATGGTTTTTAGTCTAATCGTTGTAACGAACATTTTGGCACTATTTTCGAGACGATCAGACATAGTTTCGGGTGTTCGAAGGTTTAGGGTTCCGTTTAATTACGTTTAAAATTCCGGGAAAAATGGGGAAAATAGGATAAGCTTAGTTGAAGTGTTAGTGACCCGTTTTGGTGACTTTGGACAGGTCGAGAATTCCCTAAGGCGACCGAGGAACGTACGGGACGCGAGGGACGTGCTCAGGAACTGTGAGTGGACTCTTTCTTTCTAACCGAGCATGCATAACTGTTTTTATCTACTTGTTTTATGGTTTTAAATATGATTTCATGATTACTGATTATTCTATACTTGTTTTACATAATGACACGTTTTTCGAGGTATTTACGTATTTAGCACGTTTTACGAGAAATGCTTTGATGATGCTTTTGATGCTATGGTTTTGAGATTTCAATCTATAACTGGTTTTCAATGATGATAAATGGATTTTGGAACATGATTCGATAATCAAGGTTTTCGGTTTTAGAATCGGATTTCGGAAATCAAGATTTGGTTTTAAAGGCTTGGAAAAGGAATTCCGGATTTGGGTTCAGAATGACGGTTCTGGACGCCGGAATGGCTTCAGAATAATGATTTCGAATTCGGGTTTGGATATGGATTTAGAAATGGTTTTCAAACGGTTTTGGATTGGATTTTCTGGATCTGGTTATTTGGTTTAAAGTCCCGAATTATGATTGATGGGGGATGGGCCTAGATTGGGTTTAAAGACCCGGATTGAGTTTAAAGACTCGGATATTATATTTTTCCCCCGTAGGCCTGTTGAGTTTAAAGACTCGGGAGTTTAAAGACTCGGATTATATTGAGGCTTGAATTGAGTTTAAAGACTCGGATGGATCCAGCAGGTTTGATCGGATGATGATATTGGTATCTTATGCTTTACTGCTAATGGTTTATAACGTTTATCATACTGTGTTTATATTACTGCGGTTTCCATGACGATAATGATATGATTTATAAATGTTTTTAGACACTGAGTTATGCATGCATGTTTTCAAAATGGAGGGCAAAACCCTGGTTTGCTTATGAAACTGTTTTTGAAACTATTATTTATTTTTAGTCCACTCACACTTTTCTGGTTTTTAACTGCCCTCCAGGTCGTGGTGATAGCGCTGGGGTTAACGTTGAGGAAGAGTTAGAGGCATAGAGTTATCCCGGGGTATTTCCAGAGTTTTTTCTGTTACGAGCTTTTCCGTTGTGCGTGTAGTAATCCTTTTGTTGGATTTCCGTCTTACTTTGTTTGTACTATGCTCTGTATGGCTGTTGACTTGTTGGATTTTGAATTCTCCATGGTCTGGCAATGTAATTTGTGGGTCTTCGTGAGGTCGTTTCGATCTTTTGTGTTGGGTTGTCAGACGGGAGCAGGGTTCACCTCGGTTATCAGGGTGATAATCGGGGTGGGTCCTGTCATCTCTTGTAGCTATACACTCCACCAAACTATGGGCAGAAGTTTCCACCACTAGTGCAATTATGGGAGCTAGGATTATCAGTCAAGCCCTTATAATTCGTTGAACATTTGGGAGCAATTTATCTTAGTAGGTGACCTAAAGAAAAAACTTCATTGTTAGGGGGCAGTGTGCCTTCCAAATGGCGTCCCAATGAGTCTGATGACCATCATCAGAATCCGTAATAAGACCGTAGATACTCTTCACCAAAAACTCACCATTGACTGTGCCATCCCAAATCACCCTATCACCACTTCCACTAGGCAACCCACCCCACTGGGATTTTTAGAATCTGTCATATAATGTTCGTATGGAGATCCGCATGCAGTTTCACCATATTCCACACACCATCATGAACAAACTCAACGACCTTACTACTAGAAACAGGACAGTCATCCTCGAAACACTCTTTACTAGCCTTCCATAATCACTTCACCAATCCAACCAAAAACTAGTTTCTTTGCCATCTTCAATTTTTTTTCAGCAATCAATCTGTATGACCCAAGTAGCAGATATGATCGCTCTCTACGTCGATGAGGCACCAGCCTTAGTTACTATAGAGTCATCGAGTAGATTGGAAGGGCCTCCGTAGGTATTTCAAAGAAAGGGTGTGAGCCCATAAGTTGTTAGGTTTACCTAGAAGGCCACCCAACCTTTGCAAGCAGTGCTTGATCCATATGACTAGCCTTCTTCAAACCTAAGCCACCCTGACTTTTAGGCTGATTTACAATGTCCCTATTAACCATATGAATTTTCTTCGTCCCATCAACACTCTCCTAGAGAAAATTACTATTCAGACAATCAAACCTATTGCATGCACTAGCTAGAAGCTTAACTAACAACATCGTGTAGGTAGGAATTGTAGCAGCGACATATTAGATCAAAGTGGTCCCGCCTACCATATTAAGAGTTTTACTATCCAACTTGTCAATTTATGTTGAACCCAATTAATAATCCCCCAATACTTTTGACAGGACCCGACCCTAAAGACACCTCGATAGTCGTATTCGCGCCCTGCTTCCATCTGACAAGTATCCTTAAAATACCAAATTTAGCATCAAACCTTGTTAGAATAGAGATACAAGTACAACTCGCTAGCTCATGCATTCGTCTATCTAGTAGCCTCAATTTCCATGCAGTGGTCCTGGAGGGTTTCAAAACTAGAAAAATGTGTGAGTAGACCAAAAAGAAACTTTTAAAACTTAGTTTCGAAAACACAAGTAAATCCCTCCGTTTTGTAAAACTATGCATACATCTGATAAATTCCCAAAATCCCAACAACACAGATAATAATCCCCAAAATGTCCCCATACGTGTCAGACAAGGGAAAGTTTTACATAAATACAACAGTTAAACATAGTAATAGAGCCCTAAGACGAAAGGGAAAATAGTAAACACTACAAAATCCTACTCTGAGGATCAAACACGCACAGGGAAATCGACACTGAGCCTCCATCCTAAGTATGCCCCGCCACAGTCTTGATGGGAAAGAAAACAGAAAATCATGAGTGGACTGGAAACAATAGTTTAAAGACATTTAGCCAAGAAAAGATATTTACTCCTCCGTTTTCCAGAACATGCATGTATAAGAAATACGATCAAGTCATTATAAATCCAAAACCAATATACAGAAAACACCCAGGGCCCATAAATCCCGAAAACATCCCACGTGAACAGCCATCGGGAAAAACAACATGGACACCACATACGCTCACCATTTTATCCCATCTTTTGTACCTGACCATGCCAACCAATCCTTGTACTACACATAGACGGGTCCCAAGATCTGATGGAGTCATAATCCAGATGCTAGTCTGGGAAATACAAGCCCCCAGGCACTGACAGAGATACTCTCTCAACGCCAGATTGGGAAAAAGGTAATCACCATAAATAGCTGTCTTAGGATATGCGGAGCCCTACTCCGGACGTCTGCGAGCCAGTCAAATCCCTAGGTTAGTCAACTATGGAACAATCATATTAAAAAATAAACCCAAAACATCATTTAACACATACATCAAAGTCAAGTCAAAGCATAAACCTGGCCCAAGGCCAAAACATAGTTCACGCAAGCAAATCCGTAAAATCGGTGTCCAAAATCATATCAACGAGTAACCGAAATAATTAACAAGTATATCAAAACAACCAAAACTAGAATATTTATTCAAATCATGTAAAACGGTT
Organism: Prinsepia uniflora; assembly: GCA_032719365.1. Classification (NCBI taxonomy): domain Eukaryota; kingdom Viridiplantae; phylum Streptophyta; class Magnoliopsida; order Rosales; family Rosaceae; genus Prinsepia; species Prinsepia uniflora. The sequence continues at coordinate 15,145,184 of CM064872.1, forward strand.
CTATATGCATGCAAAATAGTTGAAAACAAAGGTCCACTCACAGTATGTCCGAAATCGCTCAATCTTGAACCGCGCGCTACTCCGAGGTCTCCGGAGCGTGCTCACCTATCAAAATCACACTCGAATGTCACTTACAATCTCTACAAGTTCATACATAAACACCCCCTAGACCCCTAAAAGTATTCACCAATTGTACACCGTAAACTGCAAAGCCAACCTTAAAAATACATCATATTATTCCCACAACAGAAGAAAACAAACATGGACAAGCCTACAATATCAAACTTAACTATAACCTCATGCCTCATCTTCTGCTTAATCGTTTCGTCTTGTGAGTTCTTTATTTTCTTCCCGTGATTTACTACAAGAAGAACATGTTTTAGTTTTTTATTTATTTAATTATTGCTTATAATTTTCAGGTAACGAAGGAGTGTTGGGTAAAAGATGCAAAACAAACCATGATTGCGAATTGTATCAATGTGGTTCAAGTATAGCTTATTGTACAGACAATGTTTGTGCATGTGAAGTCCCGAATATTGTTCCAGACATTAAAAATGGGAAATGCTCAAGTGTGGCTGACTGTAGGGGACTGCTGAAGTGTCTAGATGCAACGCTTGAATGTGTGAGTTTGCAAATGTGTAAAATCCTAGTAAAACACTGCCTGAAAAAAAAAAAAACAAAAAAAAAACGCATTCTCATCGGGTGGTTTTTATTTTTCTTTGGGAATATTAATAAAAATAAATCAAACATTTCATTAGTAAGCTCTCAATTTGCACTTCAATTTCCTTCCTCACAATGGTTTCAATTGGAAAAACTACATTATAAATTAATCTAACTATAGAAACGGGAATTCATACTCTTTGGGAGGCACACCAACTGATCAACTGGCCTAAGTCTCATTCGTACCCTAAGAGTGAGTTAAAAACTAAATCAAATGATCCAATCAAACGGTATACTTCCAAGTTCGGTTGATGAGGGGTATTGAATTGGAGCGAACAACACATCAAATTTAATATAGTTCAGTGCAAAAATTGAATGTATTGATTGTAAGGCGATTATTGATGTTAGCTTATGGATGATTCTTTATCGTGTTATAAAGTGTGTTTCTCGATAATGATGGCTTATAGACGATTTTACGATAATTGTTTAATGCACGTTTTACGAGACATTCGCATATGTTGTGTTTCTGGATATTCTGGATTCTGAATTTTGTTTTTGGGAATTGAGATGAGTTATATGTTTTCTTGATATTTGTGATGTGATGTGATGTATTGTGGATAACCCTCCTCGTAATGCCGGTTGGTTGGTTGGTCGGTCTCGGACGTCAAGATAATACTCTGTAGTTCCCAAGACCGATATTGTGATAGGTAGTCTCCGACGTTGAAGTAATGCTCTGTATTCCTGAGACTGGTGAGTAGTCTTAGATGTTGAGGTAAAGTTCCACATTTCCTGAGACTAATATGGTGATTGGACTGTGACTCAGAAGTCGAGCTGTGCTCCGTACTCTTGAGTTATTCCACACTCGGACGTCAAGCTAGGCTCTGTAGTTCCTGAGTTGTTTGGCCTACCGGTAGTGCAGTTGTAGTATGATGATTGGCATTCAGGCATCGAGGATGAGTTGATTGGCTTGTTTTTTGGTATTAGTGGATTTTTTACTATTTGCACGTATTTCAAGATTTCGTGATCATTATTTTTCTTACGAGTTTTTCATGATTTATCTTATGCATGCATAGTCTTTAGAAAACGGAGAGAAATTACTTATGATTTTCGAAACTGTGTTTTCAAAATATTTATTGTTAGGTCCATACACGTTTTCTTGGTTTTGAAACCCTTCATGGCCATTGCATGGGAAATTGGGAACCGTGGCTGCTCGAGAAGCTGAGGCATAAGGTGACGAAAGTACAAATATCCCTTGTCTGATAAGTGATAGGGGCAGTTATGGTCGTTGGATAACTTGCTAGATGGGAACATGGCTCGAGTGTGTCTTTCAAGGTGTTTTAGGGTCGGATCCTGTCAACTATGCTATAAATTAATACAGCCTAAAAGTACTCACCATTTGTTCACTGTGAACTGAAAAGCCAACCTTAAAAACTCATCATATCAACCCCACAACAAAAGAAAACAAACATGGGCAAGCCTACATCAAACTTAGCTATAACTACATGCCTCCTCTTCTGCTTAATCGTTGCATCTGGTGAGTTCTTTTTTTTTAATCATTTTCCCACCATTAATCAACAATAAGAACATGTTTCATTTATGTATTTAATTATTACTTATAATTTTCAGGTTTAGGAGTGTTCGGTAAGAGATGCAAACCAGTTATTGCGAATTGTATCAATGTGGTTCAAGTATAGCTTATTGTATTGACAATATTTGTGCATGTGAAGTCCTGAATGTTATTTCAAAAATTAAAAATGGGGAATGTTCAAATGTGGCTGACTGTAAGGGACTGATGAAGTGTGTAGATGAGTTAGACAAAAAAGTAAAAATATCCAATCCAATCCTCAAAATAGTAGGATTAAACTAGATAAGATCCTTCCATGTCTTATCTTATCTAATTAATCCGCTTACAATGACAACATATACATTTTTACATGATCTAAGATAAATTGACTTAGATGAGTTATCTAAACAAGTTTCGCTGTATATAAGGTTTTGTTACGCTTTTAGGATATATTCAAATCATAAATCCTTCAAATACTCCACATTTCATTGAAACGTACTGTCATCTATGTGAGAGGCTACCAATTAGGTTTCTCTTTTCAATATGTTGCAAAAGATCTCCAGTTTGAATCATTTCTTTAATAAAACTTGAGAAACGTTTGGCAAAGTTTTCATAGATAAATGAGATAGAACGAAATGGATATGAAGCAGAGAAAACATGGTAAATGAGATGGAATGGAATCGATTTGAAGTAGAGCACAAAGATACTTTTAGGTATGGAAGATTTGAGAAGAATGTCTGTTCTTTTAAAACGAAAGCAAAACTTTTTTTTTTCCGTACATGTAATTAACATCTACACACGAAAGACACAATTATTCGTGTTTACACACTCACCAAGTGTTCACTGTAAAATGCAAACCATAATGCTATAATACTACAAACATGAACCCCCAAATTCATATTTTATGAACAAGAATCGCTATGATACTATAAACATTCACCAAGCGTACACTGTAGACTGCAAAGGCAACCTGAAAAATTCATCATATCAATCCCACAACAAAAGAAAACAAACATGGACAAGCCTACATCAAACCTAGCTATAACCGCCTGCCTCCTCTTCTGCTTAATCATTGCATCTTTTGTGTTCTTTATTTTTTTATTTTTTTCCCACCATTATTCTACAATAAGAACAATGTTTTATTTTTTGTTTATTCAATTATTATGTATAATTTTCAGGTTCAGAAGGAGTGTTAGGTAAGAGATGCAAAACAAATCGTCATTATGAATTGTATCAATGTGATTCATTTGTACTGACAATGTTTGTGCATGTGAAGTCCCAAATATTGTTCTAGAAATTAAAAGTGGGAAATGTTCCAATGTGGATGACTGCAGAGGACTGCTTAAGTGTGTAGATGCAACGCTCGAATGTTGAATAGGGTATGCAAATGTGTAAAATCCAAGTAAGACACCACCTGCAAAACAAGTGCGTAGTCATGCATTGATCATATGACCGGTTCTTATCTTTCTTTGGTGATAATAACAATAATAATAATAATAATAAGCCAAATGTTTCATTACTAAGCTCTTAATTTGTACTTGAATTTCTTCCTCACAATGGTTTGAATTGGCAAACTACATTCTAAATTAGTCTAACAAAAGAAAGGGGAATTCATACTCATTGGGAGGTACACCATCTGATCAATTGGCCTAAGTCATGTTAGTACACTAAAGTAACTTTAAAACTAAAGCAAATGATCCAATTAAACAAAATGTTTCAAGTTCGCTTGGCGAGGGGGTGTGAATTGGAGTGAATAACAAATTAAATTCAATGTAGTTTGATGTAAAAATTGATTGTATTGATTGTAAGGGGATTATATTTGACAATTTTTTTAAGGGATTAGAAATGGTAGAAGGATAAGTAAAATTATCCTATCCAATCCAATCTTCTCAAAAGAGTAGGATTAAAATAAATAAGATTCTTCTATGTCTTCTTATTCTTCTTTGTTATGCTTTACGATATATTCAAATCATGAATCCCTCCAATGCTCCACATTTTCATTCAAAGTGTCATCTATAAGAGAGGCTACCAATTAGGTTTCTCGTTAAAATATATCCATTTTGAATCCCTTCTTTAGTAAAACATGAGAAAATTTTAGCAAAATTTTCATACACTACAAGAAACTCTGCATTACCCGGCGAATTGACTTTGTTGGGTAAAATTAAAGATTAATTATAAAAGTATCTAACTGTCGGACAAAGGATGATTATACATTCGTACAACTCGATATATACAAAGCAGAAGTTTAACATGACCCAAAAGACAAGATTTTTATCCTAAGAGTCCAAAGATACACCTAAGCAGGTCCCGTCGTCGTGCCACTGCCTGGAGGGCAAGTAAAATCATAAAAACATGACTGGATGAAACTAATTTTTGAAAAACATATTTGGGAAAACATATATTTATACCCTCCATTTTGGAAAACTAAGCATGCATATAAGTCATTAAAACTTAATGGAAACATAATATTGTTTATGACCTCGAAATGCATGAAAAAGGTACATAAAACTAATAACCGAAAACCAATCATTATTCGTAAAACCAGCTTAATTAAGAAGTACCAACACACCACAATAACAATAGTCAATCAAACCGAGCCATCACATCTATAACATATAATCAATCCATATCCAACCCATCCTCGATGCACAATATCAACCATCATATCACCCACACTAATGGTAGGACAAACCACTCGGGAATTGGAGCCTAACTTGAGGTCCAAGTGACAAATAACTCAGGAACTAGAGTCCTGTTTGAAGTCTGAGCCATCACAGTAACAATCTTAGGAACTAGAGCCTAGCTCGACGTCTCAGACTAACTGACTAACGCACATCACGAGGAGGGTTTTCCATCACATACATCACCCATCATCACAATACCCGAATATTGAGCACACACATTTATGTCACACAACAATTTCATAATCAAATCCTCGTTTAGAAACCCGATCCTAAGCCCAAAACTAAACATTACACCATACCTTGTAAAACGTGCACAAACAACCTTTTCCATGAAAATCATTCAATAATCATAACAATCCCACATCACAACCATTTCCACCACAAATATCACGAATATTTTTTAACCACACTCAACCCAAATCCACAATTGAAGCAAAACATGGAAATATAATCTAAAGGAAATCTCGTAAAACGTGCAATAAAGCAATTTCCGTCAAAATCGTCAAAAATCATATAAAAATACCAATCAATCCAAAATCGCCAAAAACACATAGGAAATCATTTAAGTTAAGTAAATTTGCATGCATAATATTTTAATAAAAATAAACGTCCACTCACAATGTGATTTCGTCGTTTATTCCTGTTTCGAACGTTCCTACAGCTTTGGGGATTATATTTCTTGTCAAAAATATAATTCTAGGTTATTAATGTCCCACGAACCCTCAGCTAACCTCCTAGTACAAACCCTAACTCCCAAGAATTTAATATTAATGTTTAAATATTAACTATGTACTTCAGACACCCAAAACTACCTCGAGACGTCTGATTACCTCGAAACCTCCGCCAAAATGTTCGTAACATCAAAAGGAGTGAAAAACAAGCTGGTCGTATCCCAAGATAAGCTGACACACGCTCGCATGCGCCAGGAATGTTCATCATCCCTTTTACTCAATTATTTAATTTTTCAGGTTGCCAACCCGACAACCCGCCCCAAACCTAACTTGTTCAAAACTCAACCTTTTTCACTCCCATTTCATCCAATACCTTCTAATTAGTCGCTAGAAAAGATCTAAACTTGAAAAATACGAAAAACTCACCTAAAATTGTCACCCAAACTCTTGATATTCGACCAAGACTCGTCCTTCAGTTCTTAGTGGTTTCAATGTCCAAAACCAAAAACTAGAAGCTTATTACTGAACTTGTGGCCCTGAAGATAGGCTACGTCCTCTGAATCTAGTTCTGGTCCCCACTGGTTGTGGGTTGACTTCTTCCTAACATACCAGAAGTCTGGCCATAGTCTATCGCATCTGGCCCTATCATGTCATCATCTGAGCGATTTAAGAAATCTTTAAGAGAATGTCCAACTTCTCCATACCCAAAGCAACACTTCATAAAAGTTCCGCCCCCTATCTATTTGACGATTGTATTGAAGCTCGACTAGATGAAGTGGGTATCTATGTCCTGGACCTCAAACTTTGGGTACCTCCTAATCCAATCTCTTTACTAACTGAAACTAAGCCACCATTGACAGGACCCATTCCAACTGGACTTTGATAATCGTGCTTGGTCCTGCTCCCGCCTGACAAGTCAACTGAAGTCCCGAAACTACCCCTCAGCACCTGTCAGACAAGGGATAACTGCACTGATTTCCGCTCATGCCTCCGCCTCTCGATCATCCCCGAACGTCGTGCCACGGCATGGAGGGTCATCAAAACATAAAAGGTGTGAGTGGACAAAAATAATATCATTTCAAAATACATTTTAAATAAACCGTTTCCCCTCCAGTTTATCAAACCATGCATGTATAGGGTAAAACATATGAATAATAATCACCGGCTTTCCAGCCAAATCACATAAAACGTATCAAATCCCGGCTCTCAAGCCAAACATGTGAAAACACTAACCTAGCCACAAAGACCAAAACTCGTACTCAATACCAATGCACAAAGAATGACCAAAATCCCGTACTCAATACTAGTACGCAATCAAAATCAACATCAAACAGCACTACTCACAAGTGCACAATCAATCAATCAATCCGCACTACTCACAAGTGCACAATCAATCACACAATCACATCCGCACTACGCGTAGGCCAGCATCCAGCCACATTCTCGGATCAGACACATTTGGGCTCAATCCTTGGGATCAGTCACATCTGGGCGAACACATCCCCAGGCTCAGACACATCCGAGTGGTACATCCAGGCTCAGTCGCATCCGAGAAGTTGGCTTACCATAAAAACAACTCACAATCATATCCCCCAAGCTCCGGTCGTCTGAATTATCCCCTAGCTTCGACCATCGGAGCAAACACAATCACAATGAAAACCATCTCGGGATTACATCCCAAAACATTTCAATCAAATCCTTGACTTCAAACCAAGTCAAAATCATTCCCGACAGGGTCTCAAATTCAAATACCATTTACACGTAAATCCATAAAATTTCATTTGAAAACATTAAAATAATCCAGAAATCATCCTTGACTTACCAATTAAGTCAAAATATCCCTTACCAATTAAGTCAAAATATCTTTTTTGAAACCATTTTGACTCCGGGCCTAGCCCAAAATATCATTTGAACATTCCTGGTAAAACATGCCCAAAAGACCGATTAAAATAATCATTAAATCACAAATAAACATGCCAAATCACCATGACATCATTTGTTAGGACCCACCCCGGTTCCAACCCGAAAACCGAGGTAAATTCTGCTCTCGTCTGACACCCCGACACGCAACTAAAGTAAACTCGCGAAACCACCAAAATACATGCCAGACGCAGGAGAAAATTTTAAACATCCCGAAATCAAAGTTTTACAGAGCATAGTACCAAAATACAAAGGAACGAAAACCGATAAACAAGGTACACGCACAACGGAAAATTTAAAGCACTCCGGGGTCACTCTCGAGTATTCTATGCCTCCGACGCTGCCTCAACGTCAACCCCCGCGCTAGCTCCACGACCTGGAGGGAAATTTAAAAACAGAAGGTGTGAGTGGACCATAAATAAAAGAAAAGTTTCCAAAACCATTTTATAAGAAAACCAGGGAATTGGCCCTCCATTTTGAAATCATAAATGCATAACCCATTTACTGAAAATAGTTATAAATCACATAAAGATCGTGATAAAAACAGAATTGAAAGCAGTTACAGAAATCACGTCATGAACATCATAAAACCATATCATAAAACATAAGTCTCAAACAATCATTATCCGATCAAACCTGCTGGACCTATCCGAGTCTTTAAACTCCCGAGTCTTTAAACTCAATCCAGGCCTCAATAATATCCGAGTCTTTAAACTCAACAGGCCTACGGGGGAAATATCAATATATCCGAGTCTTTAAACTCCCGAGTCTTTAAACTCAATCCGGGTCTTTAAACCCAATCCGGGCCCGTCCCCCGTCAAACATAATATTCGGGTCTTTAAACCCAATAACCAGATCAAGCAAATCCAATCCAAAACCATTTGAAAACCAATTCTAAATCCACATCCAAATCCGAATCCGAAATCACCGGTCTGAAGCCCTTCCGGCGTCCAGAACGGTCATTCCGAACCCAAATCCGGAAATCCCACGTTTCAACTTTAAAACCAAATTCCGCTTTCCGAAATCCGATTCAAAAACCGAAAACCTCGATTATCAATCATGTCTCAAAATCCCTTTATAACCATTGAAAATCACTTATCGTTTGAAATCCCAAAATCATGGCATTGAAATCAGAATCCAAACTTTTCTCGTGAAATGTGCCAAACACGTACTTTCTCGAAAAACGTGCAATTATGTAAAACCAACACCACATATTCAACAATCATGAAATCACGTGTAAAACCATAAAAAAATTATAGAAAAGCAGTTATGCAAGCTCAGTTATAAAGAAGGGGTCCACTCACAGTCACCGGCACATCACTTGCGCCCCGTACGTCCCGTATGTTCCTCAGCCTCCTCGAGAAGTCCCGATCCTGTCACAAGTCACCAAAGAACGTCACTAACACGTCTACCAAGACTCTCCTAATTTTCCCCAAAATCCCCGGGTCCTAAACGTAACGAACTGGGACCCTAAACCTTCAACCTCGCGGAACTAACCTCAAACGACGTCCGATTAACCCGAAACTTAATTCACTAGACTCGTTACAACCTCTAGACCAAAAACCTAGTTGACACTTTCCCCAGAAACCCCCGCACGCGCCTCCATGCGCCGCCCAAAGTGGCTGCGCGTGGGCCTCACGCGCCTGCACATAGTCACTGTTCATCGTCGTCTTCAACGGGTGAACCGGTCTGAACCGGCTTACCCGGTTCTCCACCGTTCCTTCACCATTTCGACTCTTCTCTTCACCAGTCTCTTCGTCCAGTCCTAAGCAACATATTCCCCTCACTCTCACACCTCGACTAAGCCTCTAGATCATCGTCCCAAACTCGAAATAAAAACAACCCGAAACCCCTGTTTCGGTTCCCGGCCACCCAGACACTCCCCCGTCACGGCAACCACCTTAGACGACTCCTAGGAACCTCCTGAGTCTCACACCACTCACCAAATCCCTCGACTCATACTCAAAACCCACGACTATTGAGTTGAACCTAAACGGCAAAACAGGGCAATTACACGGGTAAAAGAAATTACCTGCATGTCGATCACCGCCGTGCCTGCCACCTCGTTCCCTGATGTCCACAGGGCCGTCTTAGCCTCCTCTCGAGCCCAATCGATCAGCACACGACCACACCACCACCAATTCCCTCAGCATCTCTCTGTTTTTCCCGTAACCTCACCCTCTTCACTCACCAAACTTCCTCACACGAGTTGCCTTCCCAACTCACTCACTGTCTCTCTCTCGATCTCTAGTCCCTCACCACTTGATCACTGAACACACAAACACACTCTGCACTCGTCCAATTCCTCCCTAACTCTCAGTCTCTGTTTCTCTCTTGTGCGAACACACACACGAACACACAGCCAAATAATTGGAGCCGTGCACCCTAGAACCCACTAGACACCTTGCATGTGTCACCATCCTCTCAGCCTTCTGACAAAAATCCCAATCTCCCCTGTACACTTGTCCCAATCCGGTTGCACAATTCCCAATGTGCAAAAGACCAAACTGCCCCTCTTTTGAACCAAAATTACGATTATGCCCTTACCGTTTTAGACCCGTATTTTATGCATCCTAGGTCCGATGAACACGTGCCGCCTGTCGTTGAACTCAGGACGACGAGCTCTACTTAACAGTCCTAGGTCAACGTGCCAAAACCCAATCGTACAAAAAGTCAACTTTTCCCCTATTTTAGCCAAATTACGGTAATGCCCTCAACCTTCCGATCATCATAACTTCCTCCTCGGATGTCGGAATCGCGCGTGCCACCTGTCTACGGATTCGTGACGTCCCGAACTACGTCACGGTCACCAGTCAATACCCAATTGACCACCCGAACTAAAAGTCAACTATTTGCCCAACCTAGGGGCAAAATCGTCATTCGACGCTAACGGACCTATCGGAACCAACTAACCACCGATTAAGCTCACTAATCCTTCACTAATCACCGTCTTAACCCTAATTTCCGGGACGGGTCTTTACATCATTGCAATTCAAATCATGCAATCAATCATGTAAAACATTTAACTATGCATGCATAACAGTTTATAAAACAAACGTCCACTCACACACCGTCCAAACCGCATGTTTTCCGCGCTGCACGCGTTTCCGTAATTTATGGTACCTCCCAGGAATTCCAAGTCCTGCCCAAATTCATCATTAAGGGTCACTAATGACTCAATTAATATTCCATAAATTTTCAATAATTTTCTGGGAATTAAATATTAATTTAAAACATAATATAAGCTTTTGGACCCTCAAAACAATATCGAAACGGTATCCGATTGACTCGAAACCAACGCCAAAATGTTTGTTACATTACATAGAATAAAATTCATGTTGACCTCACCTCGGGAATCGTGCCCACGCGCCCTCATGCGCCGCCGTGAGTGGCTGCGCGTGAAACCCATGCGTGTGCTACAGTACCCTGCACAGTCGTCTCCTTCACCTGATTATCCTGCAAACGGGTCTGGTAACCTGCGATTCAACCCGGTTAGTTCTCAATCAATTCGACTCCAATTTATTTGTTTCTTTCATCAATTTTCGTCTAATCTCACTTAATTAGAGATCTGTCTTCTTACTTTCACGAATTAACATCATAAACAAGTCGATTTTCAAGTCGATACCCAGTTGGTTATAAGTCCAATTGTATCCAATTTCAGTTCAATTCGAGAATCTAATCAACCAGAAAGTGTCTTAAGATCATTATAAACATGAATTCAAAATCAATTTTAAGATTTCTTACCGCCAATTACATGAACTCAACCTCACGATTTCTCGAATTTCGCCATGTCTGTTCAAGGCTCCAAGAGCTTCAAACCTTGAGTTTTTTGATTTGGATCAACTAATAAGGGTCCCAGAAGTCATAATCTAACCTTAATTCGACTTGGGCTATCCTACAACTCGAATTCGAATATTCAATTTTCTAAGCACAGGTTTCGGGTTTTCTGGGTATTTTCGATTTCCTCTTCTTTTCTCTCTCATTTCTTGTCTCTTACGAGTTCACCCTCTCAATCCGCTCAGATTCTCATGTTCTCTTAATTGGTTGCTGGGACAATTGATTAAGCACCCTTTGTTCTCTGTTTTTGGTTTGAAGGAAACAACACACGATTTTGTTCTAATTCAAACACATCCTATCCAAATAACCGACAGCATCAATGCCACTAATCCCATCTACACAGTGACAGGTGTCACTCAAGGAGCTAAATGACTCACCCATGTAACTGTATCATCAAATTCCAGCCCAACCAAATTTACCATTTTACCCTTACCTTCAAAATTACCAAAATGCCCCTAGCCTTCGCATACCCGCAACTTTCACATCCGACCTCCGGTTGACGCATGCCGCCTGTTTACGGATTCAGCGTCCCGAGACCTATCTAACGGTCATCCCGGAAAGTTCAAACAATGTCCCGATTAAAAAGTTAACTTTTTGCCTCCCATAACTAAGGGCAAAATCGTCATTTACTTCCAATTTTTCCGATTTTTCCTTTTTTGAATTTTCGGGTCGTCACAACCACTACCAAATGTTCCAACACTTTCGCTTTCTCCTCTTGGAATTTTCTAACTTGAAGTGTCCATATACGAATTCTCACACTTCTGGCCAGAAGTCACGCCCTAATATTGAATGGACAAGCTTGCCTCTACCTGAACAATGGAATCTAATAACTACCTCAAAGTGGCATATGCTGACACGACCCATCCCAATCCCCCCGGGATTAACGCGGGATGTGCTATGCTCCCGTCTAACCCACGTGCCACACGAGGTAACACGAAGGCCAGACAAGGGATAATCTGAAATCTTGAGCCCAATTCGCTCCCAAAGTGCATCAGGATCAGCCAAGGAATATGAGATATCGGTCTCTGCTACAGCCCGCATCCGCTATCAACCTGAAGGGCATTAAAAACCAGAAAAGCTATGAGTGGATGAAAATAAATAATTTAATAAAACATGTTTCGTAAAAAGACAATTATGCCCTTCACGTAAAACTATGCATGCATTCAAAAATCAATTAGTTCAAATATCATAAAACCGTTTAGAAAACCAAAGCCATTTCCTTTTCTCAAATCATAAGGGCCTTAGCCCAAACCCATCAATCAAGGGTGGGAACTCAGCCCAAAACCGTAAAACACCAAAATCCGTAAATCCAAATCCAAGTGGGTCACTACCCAAATCCATTATCACAGAAATACAACTTCATAAATTCAATAAATCATGTTTACCAAATACCCATCCTCGGCATCTCAGATGCCTAGCGTCCCAGATGTTTGACGTCCTAGACGTCATATCTCACGGTCTAAGCGCCGCGTGCTGCCCGGGGTCTCTCCGGGTCCATATCTCTGACATCCCAGATATCTGACGTCCCAGATGTTTAATCATAGCAATCCTGCTCTTGAGTCACTATTCGGTCTGGTCGCTCCGTGCAATGACCCCTCGCAGACAATGCGCCTTGACTTCCCCATTGTCCCAGACATCTGGAGGTGACCATCCACATATCCTCATCTAAGGATGGTAAATGGGAAACATCTTTATAAAATCATTTCCAAGACATCTCAAAGTCTTTCAAAGGGGCCTTGCCTGGAATTTCCATGAAACCATCAAAATCCATTTATCCAATCCATAAATGGGTCCCCGATCCGAAATCACATTTATTAATAATAACTGGACCTCATCCCCGAATTCGTAAACCAACTGGGTCTCAAGCCGATATCTCATTAATCAACTGGACTCCAAATCCGATAGTTTCAAAATCAAATGGGTCTCATGCCCGATTTCATATTCCTAAATCCAAAACCATTCTATCAAACCATTATTGAAAACACAAGCACATACAAATCCACATAAAACGATACACCTTGAAATACGTGTAAATACGTAAATATCAAATACCACAAACATACGTACTCAAGGCATTCAAAACATAAATATAAAACACATAAAACAGTTATGCATGGATCATATTTATAAAACAAAAGTCCACTCACAGACCGTCCTAGTTGTCGCCTCAAGCGGCTGCACGTGAAGCCCACGCATATGCCCAATGTCATCCTTGTCCTCGCATCGAAATCGGTTCAAATAGGTTCTCTGGTTTCTGATTCGATCGGACCGACGAAACCGGTTCTCAGCCAATTCTACCCCATTTTTAATCCCGTTAATTCCTATAGCCTCGTCTCATCATTTCCTATCGATCTACATGATCAAATTCGTGAAACAAGATCAGGATCATACCTGCTCGAATGTTGAACAGTGGCCCCAATTGCAAACTCCGTTTTCGGCCAATTCCGGTCACTATCAGCCTCGATTCCACGTCCCATCAGTTCATCTCACCTCCAGGGACCTCATACAAACCACCAAAACCGTCGACAATCATCAGAACCTAATCTACCACTTTCGAACAAAAACAGAGCTTTCGGGTTTGAGCTTACCTCCACCATCTTTGCACCGCCGTGGCCACCATAACGGTCGTCTCGACCTCAGGAGCATCCTCTCATCCTCCAAAACATTTGACAGCCCTCAAAACCAGGTTTCCAATGTCGAACACCAACATAAGCCGTCTCTGTTTTCCTACCACCGTCCACGGTGATCGACGCTGTTAGCACCATCATCATCGTCTCACCCCACTCTCCAACTTTCATTCACACACTAAGCACAACTGATGAGGATTGAAGGGGCTAGTATATGAGGGGTTGCACAGTTATGGGTTTTTCCATGAGTTTTGGGAAGAAGGCTCGAGAAGATGATCGATCGAAGGGGACCCATTTAATTAGGATCTGGGCCTATCAGATGTGTGACACTTGTCACTCATCTGGTGGGTCCTTCTAGAAACTTCCCCAATTAAATCCTGCCACGTGATAATTTTCCTCGGTTTACGTGCAAAAGTGTCATTAAACTTCCTAGACCCGTAACTTCCCCGTCGAACCTCCAATTTTGACGTGCCGCCTGTTTACGGACTCGTAACGTCCCAATCTACGTCACGGTCATCGATCAAAGTTCATTTGACCATCCGGGTCAAAAGTCAACCTTTTACCTATTCCTAAGGCCAAAATCGTCATTTTAAATCGTCTGTTCAAGATCCTCCAACTAATCGCCGGTTAGTCCCACTAATCTACGATTACTCACTAATCTAATTTCGAAATTCGGGAGGGTTTTTATAGACTACCCCCTTACAAAAAATTTGTCCTTGAAATTTCAAACTCATCCCATTCCATACTCTAGTGGTGGACATCCCCGTCCTACACAGGAGTCCACACTCGACCATACTGCCCACGTCGATACCACCTGATAGATGTTACTCAACAGTGTCTGTAACTCAGATTGACACATTAAACACCACCTTGGCAGTTTTTGACAATTATGGGATTATACGAACACTTTCCAACTGTCACCGCCTAACAATATCACCTTGGTATCAGAGTTCCAACCATAATCTCCAACCGTCATTCAGTCACTAACATCACCTCGAAAACTGCTACTCGGGTTACGACACCAACCTTACTTCACTAGAGTCATACTAATGGTACCTCGTAGCACAACTCCCTCAATGTAACGTAAGATTCTGCTGTCACAATGACACGGATTTCCACCTAACTAAGCCAAGCTCAAAATGGCGGCATTTGTCGGTCTCGGTACTCACTTCAGTCAACTCCCTCAAGGATCCATGTGGACTCAACCAGAGTCATAGAGCAGTCGCTTCATGCGAAGCAACCTGCTCGCTCACTTCCTCTGTGGTTACACGAACCACAAACTCGCTCAACCTGTGGGTACACCATTCATATCTCACCCTTCCTGGGTGTAACTGGACCTCCCCGAATACTTGTCTCGTAGTGATAACACATCCGCATTGTAGGGTTCCCTTAGTCATACACGGCTTTGAGCCACTACTCACATCAATCACTGAATCCTACCAGATCACTCCGACCCAAACACACGGTATCCAATGTCCAATCCATGTCCATCCATCACCACTGATGCAAGCCACAAGCACACGCAACATCCTCGTCATAGTCACTCCATGTTATTCGTACATCCTCGCCATCAGTCAAAGACAACACGAAACACGTCTAGATTGTGGGTTCTCTTCAATTATCTCATATCGATCAGTTATAGTCACTCCATGTTATCCTTACCTATCGGACTCCCTCGTCATCATTCCCTATGTCAGATCAATCCTGACGTCGTGCCTAGGGAAAATCAAGGATGGTCCAAGATGACGACATCAAAAATCATCATACGTGAGCGCAACACAATCCCTGTTCCACTCACCACGCTCACCACTCATTCCTGAGTCGGAACTACATTCACAACTTCTCTGGCGCTCATCCACTAGTCTGGAATCAAGCACAACTTCTCCTCGACTCAATCACAACCTCTCTTGATTCCGAAGTTCCAACCATGTTGGAATCATACCTATCTTTTCCAACCATTGGACTGTCCTACCAAGTCTCTTCATCGGACTCCCCAATCCTCAACTCACCCAGACGTCAATCATGTGTCCGTAAACAATCCAACTCCCAACTCACGTGTCCGTTTGAGACCGTTTATGCGCATACACCCAACTCATTTTGGATGTGCATACATTACTACCTTATCTGACAAATTGACTACTAATCCTTGGATCCACGACAGGAATCCCAAGTCGCACAATCCTATAGACAGCCAAGCCCGAACCCCTAGCCAACCAATCTTCATCCTCAACTCGACTCAACTAGAGTCATCCACCCGGGTATTCATCGCCTCAGCTGCTCTCTGTAGCACCATTGCCAAAGCTGACATGTCCCCACGGTCTCGACTCTGAAAAGTCGCCAAATCCACAACAACTATGGACTCACATTTCCAAGTCATCAATCACAACCTACTTCGGCTGCACTCTGCAGCGCAATCACTAATACAATCATCTAACTCGCATTTTCCATGCTAACCAACTTTAACTGTCTCCAACTAGGGTTATCACAACTAGGGTTTTCACAATTTAGGTTCGAGAAACTCGGCTGCCTCCAGCAGCACAATCTCCCATCGGACCGCCCTAACAGTCCTGCACTGCCAATTCGTCACATACAACCCTCACTCAGGGCTAATCATAATGACTAAGGGAATATCGAGTGAAACATCCTCTTTCCACGATTTATTCCTACTAACTATCTTATTTTATTGCCCTCACTTTCAAGTTGATGACAGGCTGTTCCTCGTAAGGATCTCACATCGTGGGCACATGCGCACAAGCTGCTCCAGTTCCAAACTGACAATCTCGCTCTGACACCCCTCGGTGTCAGGGTACTACACATTAACCTCGCTCTGATACCACTCAGGTATCAGAGTGCCATAAGAAAACCTCGCTTTGATACCACTCTGACACGACCCATCCCAATCCTCTCCCCCCCCCCCCCGCCCGGATTAACGCGGGATGTGGCATACTCTCGTCTAACCCACTTGCCACACGAGGTAACACGAAGGCCAGACAAGGGATAATCTGAAATGCTGAGCCCAATTGGCTCCAAGAGTGAGCCAGGATCAGCCGAGGAATGTGAGGTATCGGTCTCTACTACAACCCGCATCCGCTATCAACCTGAAAGACATTAAAAACCAAAAAAGCTGTGAGTGAAAGAAAATAAATAATTTAATAAAACACGTTTCATAAAAAGACAATTATGCCCTTCACGTAAAACTATGCATGCATTCGAAAACCAGTTAATTCAAATATCATAAAACCATTTAGAAAACCAACGCCATTTCCTTTTCTCAAATCATTAAGGCCTTAGCCAAAAACCATCAATCAAGGGTGGGAATTCAGCCCAAAACCGTAAAACACCGAAATTCGTAAATCCAAATCCAAGTGGATCACTGCCCAAATCCATTATCACAAAAATACAACTTCATAAATCCAATAAATCATGTTTACCAAATAGCCATCCTCGGCATCCCAGATGCCTAGCGTCCCAGACGCTTGATGTCCCAGATGACATATCTCACGGTCTAAGCAACACGTGCTGCGCGGAGTCACTCTGGGTCCATATCTCTGACATCCAGATGTCTAACGTCACAAACGTCGAATCATAGCAATCCTGCTCCCGAGTCACTATACGGTTTGGTCGCTCCGTGCAATGACTCCTCGCAGACAATGCGCCGTGACTTCCCTAGTGTCCCAGACATCTGGAGGAGACCATCCACATATCCTCATCTAATGATGGTAAATGGGAAACATCTTTATAAAATGATATCCAAAACATCTCAAAGTCTTTCAAAGGGGCCATGCTCAGAATTTCCATGAAACCATCAAAATCCATTTATCCAATCCATAAATGGGTCCCCGACCCGAAATCACATTTATTAATCATAATTGGGCCTCATGCCCGAATTCATAAACCAACTGGGTCTCAGCCCGATATCTCATTAAATCAACTGGACTCCAAGTCCGATAGTTTCAAAATCAAATGGGTCTCATTCCCGATTTCATATTCCTAAATCCAAAACCATTCTATCAAACCATTATTGAAAACACAAGCACATACAAATCCACATAAAACGATACACCTCGAAATACGTGCAAATACGTAAATACCAAATACCACAAACATACTTACTCAAGGCATTCAAAACATAGTTATAAAACATATAAAACAGTAATGCATGCATCATATTTATAAAACAAAAGTCCACTCATAGACCGTCCTAGTTGTCGCCTCGATACGCGCGCCATTAGCCTTCACGAGGCTAGTCACCATGACTAGAACCTCCGAACTTGTCCAAACGATACCTGAAGGTCACTAATTACTTTAATTAACCTCTCATTAAAAAACCCTAATTTTCCAGAATTTTTAAACGTATTTAAAATAGACCCTAAACCCTCGGACATACAAAACTACCCCGACACGGTGTTCAATCGACTTGAAACTTGTCCCAAATTGTTCGTTACATCGAAAGGATGAAAACAAATGTTGACCATAATCCCCAACTCAACCCCACGTGACGCGCTTGTACAATGTCATCCCTGTCCTCGCATCAAACCCGGTTCAGGCCGGTTCTCTGGTTTCCAATTGGAACGGACCGGCGAGACTGGTTCTTAGCCAATTCTACCCCGTTTTTAATCCTGTTAATTCCTATAGCCTCGTCTCATCATTTCCTATCAATCTACGTGATCAAATTCGTGAAACAAGATCGAGATCATACATGCTTGAACGTTGAACAGTCGCCCCAATTTCGAACTCCGTTTTCGGCCAACTCTGGTCACTACAAGCCTTGATTCCACGTCCCACGAGTTCGTCTCACCTCCAGGGACCTCATACGAATCACCAAAATCGACGACATTCATCAGAACCTAATCTACCATTTTCGAACAAAAACAGGGCTTTCGGGTTTGGGCTTACCTCTACCGTCGTTGCACCGCCGTGGCCACCATCACAGTCATCTTGACCTCAGGAGCATCCTCCCATCCTCCAAAACATTCGACAGCCCTCAAAACTAGGTTTCCAATATCGTACACTAACACAGACCGTCTCAGTTTTCCTGCCACCGTCCACGACGGTCGACGCTGTTAGCACCACCATCATCGTCTCACCCCACTCTCCAACTTTCATTCACACACTGAGCACAACTGATGAGGATTAAAGGGGCTAGTATATGAGGGGTTGCACAGTTATGGGTTTTTCCACGGGTTTTGGGAAGAAGGCTCGAGAGGATGATCAACTGAAAGGGATAAGGACCCATTTAATTGGGGTTTGGGCCTATCAGATGGGTGACATTTATCACTCATCTGGTGGGTCCTTCTAGAAACTTCCCCAATCAAATCCTACCACGTGTCAGTTTTCCTCGATTTACATGCAATAGTGCCGTAAAACTTCCTAGACCCTTAACTTCCCTGTCGAACCTCCGATTTCGACTTATCGCCTGTCTACGGACTCATAATGTCCCAATCTACGTCACGGTCATCGGTCAAAGTCCATTTGACCATTCAGGTCAAAAGTCATCCTTTTGCCTATCCTAAGGACACAATTTTCATTTTACATCGTCCGTCAGCGATCCTTCGACTAAGCCCCGATTAGTCCCACTAATCTATGATTACTCACTAATCTAATCCCGAAATTCGGGACGGTTCGTTACATTTGTACCAACTGTCACACCAGCCCGAATCTCACCTCGAAGACCCAACTCAAATCGCCTGCATTTATCTGCCACAATTGCTACAACTGCCTAGAAAAATCGGGATAATCTCAAAAAATTCTACTCATACTGGTTAACTGTATTACTTCCTTATTCTAGTCACCAAAATACTACCTCCTTAGCATCACGATAAGAAGGAGGGCAAAATTGATGCAAAAATTTATCTTTAAAGGTTTCCTATGTCACCTCCTAGGCCTCTCAACGTGTCATCTGTAGCCCCCACCACCACTGGTAAGTATAATCACTTAACTGAAATGTAGCTATCATCACATTGTCCCCCGGTAGACCTCGAAAATCCTTTCCATACGAGCAATCCACTTATCTGATTGTTCTAGGCTCACTTTTCCTGAAAAGTAGTAGCCCTCAAACAATGGGCTCTGTATATGTCTGGGCCCTCTCTAACTCGTTCTACTTCATCATCAAACTAGGCACGAGGATCTCATGTCGGAGGCATAGCTGTTACCCTAAATCCCAAAAAAACACATTGAGTTCACACCCTATACTCGCAAGTGCAATCAATAGACAAAAACCTGGCTTTGATACCAAATTGATAGGACCTATCTCGAGAAATCTAGATAAATCACGAGGGATCTTATTCCCGTCTGGCAGTCACTACTTAAACATCGAGAATAGTCTCAAAAATTTGTACAATAACCACAAAAGTATCTAATTGTCAGACAAAGGATGATTATACATCCTTACAACTCGTTATACATAGAGCATAAGTTTAACATGACCTAAAACAAAAGATTTTTGCCCGGTCCAAAGATACACCAAAATTCTCGCATATGCCTCCGCTCCTAAGCAGGTCCCCGTCGTCGTGCCACCGCCTAGAGGGCAAGTAAAATCATAAAAATGTGAATGGACAAAAATAACCTTTGAAAAAAATATTTTGGAAAACATATATATATACCCTCCGTTTTGAAAAAAAAATGCATGCATATAAGTCATTAAAACTTAATGAAAACATAATATAGTTTATAACCTCAAAATGCGTGAAAAATGCATATACAATGAAAAATCGAAAACCAATCATTATTCGTAAAACCAGCTCAATTACGAAGTATCAACAACCCACAGTAACAGTAGTCAATCACATTGAGCCACCACATCTATAACACACAATCAATCTATATCCAACCTTTCTTCGATGCATAATATCAATCATCATATCACCCGCACTACCGGTAGGCCAAACCACTAGAGAACCAGAGCCCAGCTTGACCTGCGAGTGACAACTGACTTAGGAACTAGAGCCTTGCTCGACGTCTGAGTCATCACAATGACAGTCTCAAGAATTAAAGATCGAATCGACGACTGAGACTAATTGACTAACACGTATCATGAGGAAGGTTTTCCATCACATATGCCACCCATCATCACAATATACGAATATCGAGGACTCACACAATTATGCCACAAATTAATTTCATAATCAAATCCCTGTTTCAGAAACCTGTACCTAAGCCCAAAACTAAACTTTACACCATACCTCGTAAAATGTGCACAGACAACCATTTCCATGAAAATCATCTAATAATCATGAAAATCCCAAATCACAACCATTTCCATCACAAATATCATAAAACACACTTTAACCACACTCAAGCCAAATCCATAATTGAAGCAAAATCCGAAAACATAATTACAACCTTTCTTCTGATCAAAGCGATTGTGAGGCAGACGAACAAGAATTAACCTACGCTGTTCTTTTCTATGCTTTTTTTTAAGGATTTAAAATATTTTCTTTCCAACGTAGCCCTAGTTCAGAAGTTATTTCGCCATGATATTCAAGTTGACAACGTTGTTATTTCAGTAATTATATGACCAATAGTCCCACGTTTTCTCGAGTCGAAATCAAAGTATTTGGACAATGCACAAAGATGGTATCCCAACTTGGTGAGTCACGAACCACACTTGGATGGTGTATCCCAAGTACCAATTACTTAAGAAAATTTGGTTTGTATTGAAATGGATTGGAAGTACAAGTACACGAATGTAAAAATACTGGAATTGAATAACAACTAAAATTACCAAGTACAGAAAAGTAAAATATTTCTTTCGCATTCAAACCTGTATCAAGCAAGAAATTTCAGAAATTATCAACTAAAATGAATATTAGTCGAAAATCATGTCATAAGATAGCAGAACACACAAAAGTGATGGAAAGACGTCGAAATGGAGATTTGAGTTCCTCAGTGACTAGCCATGAAATATACATGTACGTACTAGACTTATGATAGGTAAATTATACCATAATCTACCTATATGAATAACCCATAACAATTATTTTAAGTATTTTAAAAACATTCCTACAGATGATCACAATAAAAAAATCCAACATTAAACAAACAAACAAAAAATATCATATATTCTTCACAGCAAAAAGGCCCCAAAAACAGAAGGATAAAAAATTGAAATTAAAATTTTGCACCTTAGAAACCTACTTCCACAGAAATTTCACTAGAACATGTACTTTATATATATATATATATATATATATATATATATATATGCTAATCTCAACACTAATACCCATCGTCTGATTTCCTCTATAGCCTTCATCTCCGATTGACGATATGATCAAATTTAAAATTCAAAATTTGAACAATTAGATAGAAAACACTTGAAAGTTCAAAACAAAACAAAAACATGTGTTTGTCAAACCCTAAAATGTTTTGTACACTCACAATATACAAGATATATTATAGCATGCTTGTAATTCTTTTAAAAAATAACAAACTAAAACTAAAGCTACATTTTGAACAAAAGTAAAAAGAAATTAAGTTGTTTCTTAATTACTGTTCCTATTTACTATAGTAGTCTAATTTATATCGTGGACTCTAAAACCTGATATATATATATATATATATATAATTACCCTACCCTAATAATAAACCAACTCTTTAGATACTAAGGTCTTAAATATTTGTACTTCAATTACATTCTAAATTAGTCCAACTATAGAGAGGAAAATTCAAACAACATTTGAACAATTGATCTAAGTCACGTGTGTGCACTAAGAGTGATTTTAAAACGAAATCAAATCAATCAAACAACACGTTTTAGGCTCATTTAGTGAGTGGATTGAATTTGAGTGAATAAAAAATGAAATTTCATGTAGTTTAAATGTATAATAATATGTATTGATTGTGAGGGGATTAGATTTGACTAATTTTATTTTTAAGAGGATTAAGGAAGTAGATATGGAAGTAAAATTAACAAAAGGAAAAATATAAAGATAAAGATAAAGATAAAAGATAAAGTGCATTAATTAACAAATGCATAAATATAAAAATAAAGATAAAGGGAGAAAGATAAAGAATGTGAATCAAAAGAATAATATTATTTGGATACATTAAATTGACTACATTTAAGGATACATTTAATATGATAATCAATAAATATTATTATTTTAATAAATTAAATAATGTGATGCATCCACTACTCTATTTATTAATCACCATCTTAAATGTGTTACTATATATAATTAATTTAATATGATCAAATAACCTTGGACATTATACAAAAGAAATCATGGCAATTATGTGAATTCTGAGCACGCCATGGCATTCCAAAATGGAGAGCAGTTTGTGTTTCCTGACATTAAAAAAAAACAAAAAAGTAAGCCGCATCCAAGATTCAAAGCCAAGGCGAAGCCTTACATGGCAAGCAACTTTAAGCCTTACCCACTTGGTTGTTGGACTTTTGCGTCACCCATTTGACTTACCTCCCTCACCTCACAGTATTTGTGCTGTGCTCACTAGTGTTTTTTTTTTTTTGATTTTTTTTTTCATCCACAATTTTCCGCGACTCAGATAAAATCGATTCGTCACATGCCAGTCGCAAGTTCCAATTTTGAAGCCCAACCCATTAAACAGTTCGAACTACGGTCTGTCCGATTTGGAATTTTAGGATTATAATCAATATTTACAAAAAGAAAAGAAAAAACCTGGAGCGATAGGAGCTCAGAGGTAGCTATGCTTCCTCTTCCTCCCATTGATCTGAAGGATGTGCAGCAAAAGCTCGCCACCCATTTCAGGCCTTGGCAACGATCCTTTCAGTTCTGGGCTCGAGCTGTCGATATCTACACTGGCTACAAGGTCTCTCTTTTCGCTTTCTCTCAATCAATATCGCATGTGTTCATGTTTGCATTTGCATGCCTGGAATTTATGAGAATCGCAGTGGCTGAGGTTGTTAATTTGATGGGTTTTGTTGGGTGTCGATAGGTGTTTCAGCTGCGAGTGTGTTTGGTGAAGGATGTGAAAAAACAAGAGGAAATGTGGGAGAGACAGCATGAATTTGCGGCTGAGAAGATATACAACATGTGCTCAGACCTTGGCGGTTTCTTCCTCAAGGTGTTCGACGAATTTACTCTTTGCCACAGAAATTTTATTTTCGGCCTGGGAATGTGAAATGACATAGGATTTGGCCCAACCCATATATATGTTGTGTTCTATTACTATTGAATACTTGACAGCAAACAAAAGTTAAAGTTACAAAGATTAGATTTTTGTTAGGTTCTTAATAATTTAAAGTATGGAATGGGCAGGGGATGGTTAATTAAATAGTTATTTTTTAATCTGCAGTTTATTCCTTAATGCGTCATTGTTATTGGTTTCTGGTTCATTTTGATTTTCTTTCTAATTGGTTTTCAGTTTGAAGGGAGTTATAAGAGAACCTATGGGATCCAAAGAACCTTGGAATTCATCATGAGTGGCTTTTGGTTTTGTAATATTGTGCTGAATACTGAGATCTTGAATGGGATTTCAATTAGGTTGCCCAAATTATCGGGAAGCCAGACTTGGCCCCAGCAGCATGGGTGAAGAGGCTTGTTACGTTGTGTGATCACGCTCCTGCAACCCCGTTTGATGCTGTTCAACTTATTCTGGAGATGGAGTTGGGTCGAAATGTTGGTGAAATGTTTGAAAGATTCGATGAGGATCCTATAGGCTCTGCTTCAATTGCACAGGCACATTTTTCTTCATGAGCAAGTTCTGCTTTGCTATATATTCAAGTATCATGTTTTTATTTTGAAGAGACTTT
Source organism: Prinsepia uniflora (assembly GCA_032719365.1). Lineage (NCBI taxonomy): Eukaryota > Viridiplantae > Streptophyta > Magnoliopsida > Rosales > Rosaceae > Prinsepia > Prinsepia uniflora. Next base: position 15,169,882 of record CM064872.1, read on the forward strand.
CTGAAAGCGGACATGACTTAATGTAATTTGCATCTCGATCATTATTAATTAAGATTTATGGACTGATGTAATCATTAAGGAGGAATTAGGCACAGTTCAGAATTCTTCAATTTTGCAATCTATAATTATCTTTGTTTTTGGATTTTATTCTTCTGGGCTAGCTGTTTGCCTGATATATGTTTTTTGTGCAAAGTAGGTTCACCGAGCAAGATTGAGAGGTGATAAGAGTGATGTTGTTGTCAAGGTAAGGGAGTTTTGAAAATTCTGTGGCTTTTTTATGTTCTCCCAAATCCTAATTTCTTTTGGTGTATGATAGGTGCAACATCCTGGAGTTCAAGACCTTATGATGACAGATATTCGTAACTTGCAAGCCTTCGCTTTATGCATACAAAAGACGGATATCAAATTCGATCTATATTCTGTGACTAAGGAAATGGAGAAACAGGTGCTTTATACACACAATTATGGAGGATTTCTCATGTGTGGTTACCATCTGAAATGCAATCATTAGTATTTGGAGAATAACTATATTTCATGTTTCTGATTCAAGATTGGATACGAATTTGACTTCATGAGGGAGGCTAATGCTATGGAAAAAATTAGACTTTTTTTGTATGAGAATAACAAAAAGAGTCCTGTTTTGGTGCCTCGACTGATACGAGATATAGTCACAAGGTATATAATGTTGCATTCCATTTTCTTTCCCTTACTGATAATGCATATGAAGTTTTTCCTTCTCAGTGCATTGCACCATTTAATTGTAGTGTTAGAAGTCCATTTGATTTCTATTGACCAAATGGTTCTTTTTTGGTTTAGGAGGGTCTTAGTTATGGACTATATTGACGGAGTTCCAATCTTGAATCTTGGTGATGAGATTGCGAAAAGAGGCATAAATCCTGGTGGTAAGATTGCAGCAGCAGCAAAGCAGTAAGCTTCTAGTCCGTTCAGAGTGTATGCTGTCAAATTCATCTACATGTCTCTGTTATACAAATCATATTTGATTGTCAATAATATCTATTTTTTATTCTCACTACTTAATGAGAAAGTATCTCGTTTCATATTATCAACAAACAGCCATGTTAGGTGACTTTTAACACATCGTTCAACTTACTTGAAAGGATATCTCTTTGTTTCCTGTCTCATCTCTCCTATTCATGTAGTAATTTTCATTCGTTTTAAATTTGATATGTCATTTTTCCCAAATTTGTTACCATAACTTTCCCCTTTCTTTCTCTTTCAAGTTGATTTCATGTATGAAGATTTAAGCAAAGTTCTCTATACTAACTGTTTATATGAAGATCCTTAGAAAATTTCCTCACATTTTTCTTTTTATTAAATAGTTCCTTAATATAGAGGGGCAGTGATATTTTTTTTTTCCCTAAAAATTGCAGGAAAATCCTCCAAAGTTTGACACTAGCATATGGACAAATGATTTTGAAGAGCGGTTTCTTCCATGCAGATCCTCATCCAGGAAATATCCTAATCTGTAAAGGCTCGGAGGTAACTGAAATCTTATGGCTTTATATGTTGTCTCTATCCTGAGTTTGATCTTGCTATAATTTTCTTTTCATGTTTTATGCTCATCTGGCTGGAAAGCTACCTACGTTTCTCTTTCTAGGTAATAGCTTAGATTATAGAAAAAAACTCTTTTGTTTGAGGGGTTAGCTGACTTGGAATTTGTATGATTCCTCCAAGTTAGGTTGCCTTGCTGGACTATGGTCAAGTGAAAGATCTTCCAAATGAGTTGAGACTTGGTTATGCTAACCTTGTTCTTGCCATTGCCGATGGTGACCCTATTAGAGCATTAGAAAGCTACAGGTAATGAACTTTGCCATTGTTTCCTATGCTTCTTATGAGAGGGATTTAAAACCACAATTGAACAATTATGTGAATTAATATCATTGACTGCTACATGGAATGATTGACACCAGTGAGAGTAGTGTTGCTCAAAGTTAGGTGTTCGATGCATGGGCCTAATTCAAAGAATGAATATTTTCCTTTCCAGCCTCAATGTGATGAGGGAAACTTAGAAAATAGGTTGATTAATGTTATTGACTGTGAGTGGATAGAATGGAATCGATTATTGTTGTCCTCAAGTTCGGTATTTGAAACATAGGCCTAATTCAAAGAATGACTGTTGTTTTTCCTTTTTGAGCAGTGTCAGATAGTTTGATGAGTTGCTTTGGGGTTGACAATTTTATATTCTTTTATTCCTCTTTACAGGGAGCTTGGCATAAATACCTTAACCAAATGTGAAAATGAACAGCTTGAAATGTTAAAGCTGGCACAGACGATGTTCGACACAAAATTACCCCCCGGAGTGACAATGCTGCAGCCTTTTTCCGAAGAATCTTCAATTAAAAAAATTGCAGTTCAGGTAGGCTTAGATTCCAAACTCTCATTGACTTTCCCATCATTTTTTTTATTATCAACTACTAAAGACATGAATTGTTTCCTAATCGGCTAATCCTAATGTTTTGTTTCTCCTATTGTCCCTGCCTCTTGTAGGCTTTCCCAGAAGAATTGTTTTCTGTTCTCCGAACAGTGCACTTGTTGAGAGGACTTAGTGTCGGTTTGGGAATCAACTACTCATGTGCAGAACAATGGAGACCCATTGCAGAAGAAGCTTTGGTTCGTGCCGGGAGATTAAAAGGTTCCCTTTTCAAACTCCTAAGTTACACATAGTAAATGGGGGATCATATATTATGCAGCACATTAACAAGCACACACACACAAACGCACTTGAATATTCTCACGTCAACTCTGTCATGAGGAAGTATGTTCTTGAATTCCTCCTATTTCAATTTGCTAGTTGAGAACTTGAAATTTGGCATACTACACGTCAAGTGGTTTCTAATTACATTTCTTTTTTCACTCTCACTACCAGGTAATGCTATCAAGAGTAGAGGTCGTAGGCGGTTGTTATTTTGAAGAGAATGATTTATTTTGTAAGAACGGTGACGTTTTCTAATTGTTGGATTAGTCATTTCCTAATTATTGGATTAGCCATTTCCTAATTATTGGATTAATGTTAGAGAGAAACTTCAGTTCATCACCGGCCTATATTTTGGGCACCATTTTATGTTGCCACCACCATCACTCCACAAGCTCTTCCGTCACTGAGTTGCTTAAATTACTTGAGATGTAAACTTTCCGTTGGCTTATTGTACAATTTTTCCGACAGTGGCTTATTCGACTACACCTCTCCTTGCTCATGCTTGGTTCTTCCAATGTATCAAAAAAAAAAAAAAAAAAAATGGCTTCAATATGCTTCCACTACTCATAAAACCTGTTTAGGTTTGCCTTAAATAATCAAGACAAGCATCTTTTTGTTTTTTAAGATGAAAGGGATCTAATTGGAGGATAGGGTAGCCATTATTATCAATTTAAATTAGGACAAACGGCACAAAATTCCCTAAATTATAGGGGTTATTACAAATTTATATCCAAATTATGAATTTTTTTATTCAAGTATCTAAATTATAGGTCATCAATAATTCATTACCTCCGTGTTTTCATCTAAATTTCCATTAAAATGATGCGTGGTAACTAATTGGTTTAGTCAACTCATGATTTGATCAAAATTAGAAGGGAATTTTCCGCACAAATTTTACGTTAATCAAAATCCTTAATAACAGCCAAAAATCCCAAATTGAAAACCCATAGCCCCAACCCTTCCTCCCTCATCTGCAATTCCTCACCTGGCACCACTGGCGGATCCATCAAGGGGCAAAGGGGGTCAATTGACCCCCTCAATCTCTTGAGTTCTCTATTAAAGTACTTATCTTGATCCCTTTGGACATAAAAAATTTACACTTTAATTATTGGCTATTGTCTTTTTTAAGTATGATTATTCAATCTAAAAAATAATCTTGATCTATGCAAACGTAGAAAATTTTCCCCTCAAACTCCAGCTCTAGCATTCTTCTTATGATGATGTTGTCACTGTTCTTAAGCTTCTTTACTTCTAGACAGCGTACGCTGTTTTAATCTTCTTTTATTTTTTATTTCATTTTTTATACACTAACTAAAACTAATTTAGGTAAGACGTTATAAAATAAGATTTGTGTTTTATTCCTTTCCCAATTCTAATACCACCAAACTAATCCCTAATATATATCGCTCCACCCAATCTCAATTCATACAAAATATTTGAATTTAAAGTATGTTCACAAATCAAATTATTTCAAAACTTTCAATATTTTGAATATTTTGTAAACAATTTGGTTTGATTAATTGTTAAAAAACTTTTATTTTGACTATCTTTTTTAATTGATTTGTTGCCCTACTTGTTTTTCATTTTTAATTATTTCTTAGACTTTTTTTATATAAGATATTAATGGAGCGAGAACAAATTTATACATATAGACTATTGAGTGTCAACCGTATTCTTTATGAGATTGAACCTGAAATCTCACTGCATAATAGGGTGTGTATGAGTATCATTATTCTAATTGTACTAGTTTTTATTCCTAATAGAGTGCATTTTGTTCAAATAATAAAAAAAGTTTATCCGTTTTATATCAAACAATTTGAATATAATGTGCTATTTTAAAGTATATGTGACTATTCATATTGTACATATAATTTACATATTGACCCTCCCGACACAATTTTCTGGATCCGCCACTGCCTGGCACCCCTTCTTCCAACTTAGATTGAAACCCCAAATTGAATCCTAAAATCCCAAATTGAGAGCCTAATCCCAAATTAAGCCAGAGGAAAAAACCCCACAATGAGGAGCTAGAGCGAAAGCCAAGACAGATTCATGGATCTTTGATTTCATTCAAAGAGGAGAGCAACATAGTCACTGATCTCTTGAAATTCGAAATAAAAGCTCTTCAAGAACTGAAGCAGCTCCTCCAGGAAGCTCTCAATACTAACCAATTCACTTCCCAAAACCTCAAGACACCCACAAAAATTTGTCGCCAAAGCTCCCAAAATTGAAGCACCCATTTATTACTACATCTCATATTCAAACTGGGGACTCATTACACTCTTTGATGGGTCAATTCCTCCATTAAATGGAAGAGAGTTTCAATAATCTTTGGAGTTCTTGAAACTTAGATTTTGATGCACATGTGAAGAATTGTGCATTGATGTGATATTGGGTGGATTCATTCCTATACATGAAAATAAGGAAGAACACTTATTGATGGAGAATACTATACTCATGAGAATTACCATTAAATTAATTGGAGCTAACTCTTATACATGACTATGCATTGATAGTTTCTTTCCATCCATCCCTACATAATGAGTATTCTCAATCGCCCTTCAAGTAACAAGTGATCCACCAAAGTGAGAATGAGAAGAGAGTTCCTCTTTTTGTGAGAAATATAGAGATAACCACTTTTGTGAAATAAAAAGGGGAAGTGAGATCCTCTTGAGTGAATCTAATAGATAGAGAGTTGTGTATTCACTATTCAATGAGATTGCACTTATAATCTCATTATTCATATTGAACGATTTTGGAGTTATTGTATGAGGACGTAGGCACATTGTAAAATCTCATTAAATTTCGGTGTTCTTTTTCATATATTTATTTCCACTTTATTTATGCCTATTTATTTACTTAATTTATTTTGAGATCGTGGAAAAGTTTGATTTTGGTTTTCTATTTATTTGTGCATCTTTCCCAACAAGTAGTATTAAAGCCAAATAGGCTCGTTGTTCGTAATGGCTGAATCGTCAAACTCATCATCCTCAAAATGATCGAAGTCACCTCTTCAAATTATTACATATGGAGACCACAGACGGAGGACATCCTCTATTAGAAAGATTTGTATAAGGTACTGATGTGCGATGGAGAGAAACCAGAAGAGAAACCTAGCAAAGATTGGGTCATTCTAAACAAAAAAGCTATTGGAGAAATCCATCCATAGATTGACCAAATTTTTTCACCACATTTCAAAAGAAACTAATGCCTTTCAAATGCTGACAAATTGGTGTCCATGTACGAAAGGGGGACTCCTCAAAACAAAGCTTTGCATATTTGTCGATTGGTGAACTTGAAGTACAAAGACGATCGAAGTGTTTCTGAATACTTTAGCGATTTTCAAGAATTAGTGAATCAACTCTTAACTATGACGATGGTGCTTGAAGATGAGTAGATGGCACTTTTGTTGCTTAGTTCTTTACTAGATACTTCGAATATACTCGTGGTTTCCCTTAACAACTGTCAGGACCCGACCATCCTCGGTCAGGACCGACTCTAGCACGATATTGTCCGTTTTGGGCCTCCTCGCCATCATGGTTTTGTTTTCGGGAGCTCACGGTGCAACTTCCTAGGGGGTCATCCATCATGGAATTGCACCAGTCTCAACTCGCTTTACTTTGGAGTTCCAACCGAACCTAAAACCACTGAGCTCCCAAAAGGTCTCGTGCTAGATAGGTGTGTGCCTACACTTTTAAGGCACACCACCATTCCCCTCCCAGACCATTCCCCTCGCATGAATGTGGGATCATTCACCGTTCCCTCCAGAACACCGGTTTTTACAATCCACCTCCCTTAGGGCCTAGCGTCCTCGCTGGCACACTTCCCAGTCGGGGTTTGGCTCTGATACCATTCTGTCAGAACCCAACCCTCTTCAATCAGGACTCGACTCTATCACGATATTATCCACTTTGGGCCTCCTCGCCCTCACGGTTTTGTTTTCGGGAGCTCACGGTGCATCTTTTCAGGGGGTCACCCATCATGAAATTGCATCAGCCTCAACTAGCTTAATTTTGGAGTTCCAACTGAACTCATAGCCACTGAGCTCCCAAAAGGCCTCGTGCTAGATAGGTGTGTGCCTACACTTTTAAGGCACACCACCATTCCCCTCCCAGACCATTCCCCTCGTAGGAATGTGAGATCGTTCACCGTTCCCTCTAGGACACGGGCTATTACAACAACTCTGTTCATCAAGTTGTCCTTACTCGGTGAAGAACAGTTTATTAAGTGAAGAAGAAAGGAGAAAAGAATAAGGATATCAAATGAGTCGGAGGCCCTTGTTGTAAGACCCGTATCCTGGAGGGAACGGTGAACAATCCCACATTCTTGCGAGGGGGAATGGTCTGGGAGAGAATGGTGTGGTGTGCCTTAAAGGTGTAGGCACACACCTATCTAGCACTAGGCCTTTTGGGAGCTCAAGTGGCTTTGGAGGGGATTGGAACTCCAAAGTTAAGCGAGTTGAGGCTAATGCAATTCCATGATGGGTGACCCCCTAGGAAGTTGCACCATGAGCTCCCGAAAACAAAACTGTGAGGGCAAGGCCCAAAGCGGACAATATGGTGCTAGATGAGTCGGGTCCTGATCGAGGAGGGTCAGATCCTGACAATTTGGTATCAGCGCCAGACCCCGACCGGGAAGTGTGCCAGTGAGGACGCTGGGCCTTAAGGGGGGTGGATTGTAAGACCCGTGTCCTGGAGGGAACGGTGAACAATCCCACATTCCTGGAGGAGGAATGGTCAGGGAGAGGATGGTGGTGTGCCTTAAAGGTGTAGGCACACACCTATCTAGCACTAGGCCTTTTGGGAGCTCAAGTGGCTTTGGGGGGGATTGGAACCCCAAAGTTAAGCGAGTTGAGGCTGGTGCAATTCCATGATGGGTGACCCCCTGGGAAGTTGCACCATGAGCTCCCGAAAACAAAACCGTGAGGGCGAGGCCCAAAGCGGACAAGATGGTGTTAGATGAGTCGGGTCCTGATCGAGGACGGTCAGATCCTGACAATTTGTAAGACCCGTGTCCTGGAGGGAACGGTGAACGATCCCACATTCCTGCGAGGGGGAATGGTCTGGGAGAGGATGGTTGACAGGACCCGCCCCAATCCCACTGGGACCACCCGGGGACGTGACCCGCTCCCGTCTGACAATGACTCTAAACATGCCAAAATTACCCTTAAATAAAAACCGAATACTTAAATAGATAGATAACGTACAACCACAGTGTTTAAAGCGATACTGTCAGACAAGGGAAAGTAAAATACAACATGTGAGCACACTAGTCAGAGTACATTTATTCGGTGCTCAACCTACCCACAAGTGGGTGTACAGGTGCACAGCTAGGCAAACTAAACCTCTGCCTCCTCCTCCGGGTCCTCCTCCTCTAATTCCGTGTCAGGGTCTGGAGGGGTCAGTAAAACAAGGGTGAGTGGGCCAAAAATAACAGTTTAGAAATCAATTTAATAATAATATAATCATAAGGTTTTACCCCTCCGTTTTCCAAATCTTGCATGCAGTGAAAACATAATATTATAATGAAATCATAGCATATAAACCACAATAATAATCGAAAGGTGAAACTAACATATCAGTGCACTGTAAAACCCAACCCAAATGATGTCACGGTTCTAAGGCTACGCGTTGCCACTCAGGGTCTCACACCCGAGACTCTCTAGGTACATCAGCTCCCGGTATCCCGGTCACTGCCCGAGGTATATAAACATGCCTTCCTGAGAGTAAGCAGCCCAACGGGGGTCAACTCCACTCAGTCAGAGCCCCGTGACTACTCCAGGGTCCACCCAGGCCAACGACCCTCCCTGGAGGAGACAATATACACAGGTAGGAAAGTACAGTACAATAACAGTATAGTTTACCCTATGTCCCCCGGACATCCCAAACAAAATCCACATATAATCCAGACGGGTCTCATGCCCAAAACATTGTAATAGCATATATAAACAGTTCATAAGACTCATCAGTGGAAATAGTAAAACAGTTTATGCATGCAAGCCTTTTATAAATCAAACAGCCCACTCACACTCGGTCCTTGCTGCTCAACGATCTCTATAAACCTGTATTATTATTCCTGAGGGTTACTTATGGACCCTATAATATCAATACCAAGACCCTAGAACAGATCCGCCTCAAAATCGCATCCCGGGCACTATTCCCGGTGCTTCAAACCCCATTTGACTAACATAACGATCTCCGATCGACACGAAACCACCTCCATTGGATCCGCATCGTCGAAACCTTGAAAATGGTACCGGCCCCACCAAAATCACTGTTCACACGCGCCCCCACGCGCCTGGTCAACGCGTGGGTCAACGCTGCTATAGTACTGCTGACGTCAGCAGTGACGTCATGCTGACGTCAGCATGACGTCATGCTGACGTCAGCATGACGTCATCACTGACACTTGTCAGGTGACACGTGGCATGTTCTGATTGGTCCCTGGTCTGACAATATCTGACAGGATGACGTCATCATGACGTCAGAAGTGACGTCAGCATGATGACGTCATCATGCTACAGTACCGAGTCAGACCCGTTTGACTGGAACCGGGTCGCCGTCGACCCGCGGCTTGACCCGATTCAACCGTACAATTCCGGCCACCATTTTCGACGGGGTTCATCCCTATAGGGTCGTCTAGGTCTGTTCTATGGTTCTACAACCTCAAACTAGAAAGAAAACGGGAGAAAACTCACCAGTTCGTCGTTGAAACTCACGGCCAAGGTCCGATCGTCTTCTCCGGTGATCCACGCCGTTTCCGTCGTCCAAACCGGTCCTGATCAACTCGTCTCTCACCCTAGGACATTTCTAACATCACACAATCAATTTCCTAGCACTAAAACACGTTGGTTCGAAACAGAGGGGTAAAAACGGGTTCTCGGGTAAACACGTTGGTATCAGAGCCATACCCTGACCGGGAAGTGTGGCAGCGAGGACGCTGGGCCCTAAGGGGGGTGGCTTGTAAGCCCCGTGTCCTGGAGGGAACGGTGAACGATCTCACATTTCTGAGAGGGGGAATGGTCTGGGAGAGGATGGTGGTGTGCCTTAAAGGTGTAGGCACACACCTATCTAGCACTAGGCCTTTTGGGAGCTCAAGTGGCTTTGGGGGGGATTGGAACCCCAAAGTTAAGGTGCAATTCCATGATGGGTGACCCCCTGGGAAGTTGCACCATGAGCTCCCGAAAACAAAACCGTGAGGGCGAGGCCCAAAGCGGACAAGATGGTGTTAGATGAGTCGGGTCCTGATCGAGGACGGTCAGATCCTGACAATTTGTAAGACCCGTGTCCTGGAGGGAACGGTGAACGATCCCACATTCCTGCGAGGGGGAATGGTCTGGGAGAGGATGGTTGACAGGACCCGCCCCAATCCCACTGGGACCACCCGGGGACGTGACCCGCTCCCGTCTGACAATGACTCTAAACATGCCAAAATTACCCTTAAATAAAAACCGAATACTTAAATAGATAGATAACGTACAACCACAGTGTTTAAAGCGATACTGTCAGACAAGGGAAAGTAAAATACAACATGTGAGCACACTAGTCAGAGTACATTTATTCGGTGCTCAACCTACCCACAAGTGGGTGTACAGGTGCACAGCTAGGCAAACTAAACCTCTGCCTCCTCCTCCGGGTCCTCCTCCTCTAATTCCGTGTCAGGGTCTGGAGGGGTCAGTAAAACAAGGGTGAGTGGGCCAAAAATAACAGTTTAGAAATCAATTTAATAATAATATAATCATAAGGTTTTACCCCTCCGTTTTCCAAATCTTGCATGCAGTGAAAACATAATATTATAATGAAATCATAGCATATAAACCACAATAATAATCGAAAGGTGAAACTAACATATCAGTGCACTGTAAAACCCAACCCAAATGATGTCACGGTTCTAAGGCTACGCGTTGCCACTCAGGGTCTCACACCCGAGACTCTCTAGGTACATCAGCTCCCGGTATCCCGGTCACTGCCCGAGGTATATAAACATGCCTTCCTGAGAGTAAGCAGCCCAACGGGGGTCAACTCCACTCAGTCAGAGCCCCGTGACTACTCCAGGGTCCACCCAGGCCAACGACCCTCCCTGGAGGAGACAATATACACAGGTAGGAAAGTACAGTACAATAACAGTATAGTTTACCCTATGTCCCCCGGACATCCCAAACAAAATCCACATATAATCCAGACGGGTCTCATGCCCAAAACATTGTAATAGCATATATAAACAGTTCATAAGACTCATCAGTGGAAATAGTAAAACAGTTTATGCATGCAAGCCTTTTATAAATCAAACAGCCCACTCACACTCGGTCCTTGCTGCTCAACGATCTCTATAAACCTGTATTATTATTCCTGAGGGTTACTTATGGACCCTATAATATCAATACCAAGACCCTAGAACAGATCCGCCTCAAAATCGCATCCCGGACACTATTCCCGGTGCTTCAAACCCCATTTGACTAACATAACGATCTCCGATCGACACGAAACCACCTCCATTGGATCCGCATCGTCGAAACCTTGAAAATGGTACCGGCCCCACCAAAATCACTGTTCACACGCGCCCCCACGCGCCTGGTCAACGCGTGGGTCAACGCTGCTATAGTACTGCTGACGTCAGCAGTGACGTCATGCTGACGTCAGCATGACGTCATGCTGACGTCAGCATGACGTCATCACTGACACTTGTCAGGTGACACGTGGCATGTTCTGATTGGTCCCTGGTCTGACAATATCTGACAGGATGACGTCATCATGACGTCAGAAGTGACGTCAGCATGATGACGTCATCATGCTACAGTACCGGGTCAGACCCGTTTGACTGGAACCGGGTCGCCGTCGACCCGCGGCTTGACCCGATTCAACCGTACAATTCCGGCCACCATTTTCGACGGGGTTCATCCCTATAGGGTCGTCTAGGTCTGTTCTATGGTTCTACAACCTCAAACTAGAAAGAAAACGGGAGAAAACTCACCAGTTCGTCGTTGAAACTCACGGCCAAGGTCCGATCGTCTTCTCCGGTGATCCACGCCGTTTCCGTCGTCCAAACCGGTCCTGATCAACTCGTCTCTCACCCTAGGACATTTCTAACATCACACAATCAATTTCCTAGCACTAAAACACGTTGGTTCGAAACAGAGGGGTAAAAACGGGTTCTCGGGTAAACACGTTGGTATCAGAGCCATACCCTGACCGGGAAGTGTGGCAGCGAGGACGCTGGGCCCTAAGGGGGGTGGATTGTAAGCCCCGTGTCCTGGAGGGAACGGTGAACGATCTCACATTTCTGAGAGGGGGAATGGTCTGGGAGAGGATGGTGGTGTGCCTTAAAGGTGTAGGCACACACCTATCTAGCACTAGGCCTTTTGGGAGCTCAAGTGGCTTTGGGGGGGATTGGAACCCCAAAGTTAAGGTGCAATTCCATGATGGGTGACCCCCTGGGAAGTTGCACCATGAGCTCCCGAAAACAAAACCGTGAGGGCGAGGCCCAAAGCGGACAATATGGTGCTAGATGAGTCGGGTCCTGACTGAGGAGGGTCGAGTCCTGACACTTGTTACATAGAATCGTGGAAGAAATTTTCCCAGAAATTCTCGCAACTGTGACTGCTCCAAACGAAAGTCAAGAGACCATTTCAGAGGCACCTACCGACCAAGGAAAGAGATATAATGTTACCATTATGGTAAAAAAGGTCACATTAAGAGAGAATGTAGCAAGCTCAAAATGAGTAAAGAAATGGAGCCAATGAGAAGAATGAAACCAAGGATGCAACAATCACTGCTTCTAAAGGTGATGAGGTAATCATTATTTATGTTGATGATTTTATTAATCTACTTTCTCAAGTTTCATGCTCGATTGTAGATTCTGGTGCATAATTCCATGTTGCTTCCCGAAAGAATTTCTTCACATCCTACACAAGCGGAGATTTTGGTCATGTGAGGATGGGAAATGACAAAGTGTCTAAGATTGTAGGAAGAGGAGAAATAGATCTTGAGACCAACATAGGCTGCCTTTTGTTTCTAAAGAATGTGAGACATGTTCCAGACATGCATCTTAATTTGATCTCTCCTAGCTTGCTAGATGATCAAGGTTGTGCACTACAAGAAAATGTCTCATTTACAGCACGGGAGATGCGCTAAAGAAGAAACCATTCCTAGAGATTAGCTTTTCCCTAGCGAGTCGTCTCTGCCTTCTTCTTCCTTTAGTCACAACCAGATCTATTTGGTTTTTTCTTTTCCATTTCTGAATCTGTACATCTTCCAATGAATTTATCAAGAATTGTAGTTATTTTTTTGTTTTAGGTTAAGTATTCTAGAGACGTGGAACAAGTTTCGTTTTCTTATCTCTTGCATAGATGTGAATAGATTTTGTTTTCTTCTTTTATTTTATTACTGTTCTATGGATATAATCTGGAATGGGTTCAATTGATTGATTAAATGGTATTTATTATAAACGATTCTACCTATTAAGTCCAGTGATGGTTCAATTATTTTGTTAAAATTGATTAAAACATTAGAAATGCTTAACTTAATATTTTGGGCATTCTGTGAGATATATGACCAAATTTTGAGAAACGGAGGATCGTATTGTCATGAAGGTTAGTTAGTGGGCCAAACCCATTTTATCTCTCTAATTGCTGTGAAATCCTTTGGAGCATTTGTTTATGTATGCTCTTCTTTCTTTTTTGTTTTATTACTGCAAATATTTTTATTAATCTTGGTTTGGACGTTCCATATTTTATTGTAGTTGGTTCCGATGCTATCTTTTTTGTTTGATATTGGTCTAATTCATTATGGTTTTTTTTTTTTGGATTGTTAACATTGTCACCAGAATGTGACTTACAACAGTTTTTCTTGCCTGAATTTAATGTTGGATGTTATTTCTCTCAGAACATGATTCATTATATTGTGATTGCTATTCATCTTCCTGTATTAGTTCCTAGTTTTCCAATGAAACTCTTTTTGGTTTCTTTTTGTGGAAGTGTGCTTGATATGTTCGAGTGTTAGGTGTTGTTTGAAATTCCGATTCGTCATATAGAATTAGGTTTAATAATGCCATGAAAGACTTTAAGTTCTGTTCCAATTTTTTTCCTCTATTACCATTTATACCAGTAGTTAAGATATAGGCTCCCCGTTTTATTTATTTATTGTATTATTTAATTTATTTTGGAACCTTACAAGCTTCTGTTTCCATGTCTTTTAGGACCAGCCAACTACTCGGTCTCATGGATTTGGCCACACAACATTTGCATTAGCTGCAGATGCCTAGGTGAGTTAGTTTATAATTATGGATGGACCCTGTTTGTATTCAGTAAGTGATATCACTGCTATTGTGTATTATGGCATGATCAGGTTTTTTTTTTTTTTTTTTTTTTAAATGCAAAGAAATATGTGTTAAGATCAATAATCAATATTTCAAATGTTTAATGCTTGGCCTCTTTTTTTCCACAGGCTGCAGTACTAAGTGAGCATTTTCTTGGTAATAGAATTCTTTAAGTTAAAATAGCTACTCCAAAGGTCTTATAAATTCATAATCAGCATTGCTTTCGTTCTATTCTCACTGTTGTTGTGTATGTCCAATTGTACTTCATGTAATAAGAAACTGTGCTTTTATCTACCGATGATTATTCAAGTTTTTGTTGCCATTCTGCGGGAGTTGAGAGCACTTACAAGAAAAGTTGATGCTCTATTGGCAAAGTGATTGCAAATGTCATCTTATGATGCATAGCTGATTTGTGGTTAGTGGCGAGGAGCTCTCTATGTATTGGTCAGCCCCATCTGAGAGGCAAGTCTCCCCCGAGAAGGTCTATCGTGAAGCTGTATTAAGGAGTAAATTTGTTGACAAAATACTAAAAGTCTGAGAGAAGAAACTAGAAAAGGTTGGTTTCCACTTGCAAAAATGGGTGCATATTACTTGATGTGAGGATCCAAAATTTTGTGTGTGTTTCACATTTGAGATGTGGTCCGTCCTCTAATCTAATATTTATGGTTCTGGGTGATAAGTTGAGAGACGAGCTTGAAAAACAGCAAAAGGAAGGTTTGGCTTACAATATTCAAGTTATCTTATATTAGATGTGCATTTTGTGCTTTATAAGTCATATTGATCTGTTAGGCATTTTCTTGAAAGGGTGAGCTTTTGCATATTTGATTGGTCTTTAGTTCTCTTAGGTATTACCTTATACTTGAATATTAAATTTGTTTATACCATATCGGCCCAGACCGACCAAGGGGGCCAGACCGACCAGGAGGCCCAGTCCGTTACCAAATACATCAGCCCAGACCGACTCCAGAGGCCCGGCCCTCCGTCGGTCGGCACGTCGGCCCAGACCGGCCCATAGGTCCAGCCCTCTAGTAGCACCGGACCACAGGCAGACTCTAGAGGACCACCCTCTGTCAGTCGGTATGTCACGCCCAGACCGACCTAAGGGCCCAGTACCTCTGCCCAACACAAGCCCAAGGGGCCCAGACCCACTCAGACAAGCAAACCCTAGTAGGGTCTGGTCAGCACCGGCACGTGGACATCTTCTCCGTCCATGTGTCGGCCCCACAGCAGCTGACATTTGTCCCACATCAGGATAATGTAATTATTATACTCACCACACACCACACCCATACAAAATGGATCCATTTGTCACATAAAGGTAATTAATGATACGACCCATCCCAATCTCCCCGGGATTAACGTGAGATGTGTCATGCTCTCGTCTGACACGAAGTGTCAGACAAGGGATAATACGTATCACAGCCCATACGGGGCTCCCAGAGTGCGCCAGGATCGGTGGAGGTGTGCGATGTCTCGGTCTCTGCTACAACCCGCATCCGTGATCAACCTGAAGGGCATTAAAACCATTAAGAACTGTGAGTGGACGAAAATCAATAAGTTCTTAAAAACACATTTCATAAAGATATTTATGCCCTTAACTTAAAAGTATGCATGCATCGCAAACCCGTAATCAAAACATTTACTTAAATAAACCATTAGGGCCTTAGCACAAAAACCGTAAATCCAAAACCAAGTGGGCCATCGCCCAAATCCATAAACACAAATCCGACCGAAAAACCACTTCATAGATCAAATAATCCATATTTACTATATAACCATCCTCGGCATCCCAGATGCCTAGCGTCCCATACGTTTAACGTTTCAAACGTCATATCTCACGGTAATAAGCAACGCGTGCTACCCAGGTCTCTCTGGGTCAATATCTCTGACATCCCAGATGTCTGACGTCCCAGATGTCTGACGTCCCAGACGTCTAATCATAGCAATCTTACTCCTGAGTCACTATACGGTCCGGTAGCTCCGTATAATGACCCATCACGGGCAATGCACCATGACTTCCCTAGTGTCCCAGACACCTGGAGGAGACCATCACATATCCTCGTATCAAGATGGTTTATGGAAAACAGTTTTACAAAGCCATTTCAAAACATCTCAATGGGCCCTGCCCGAAATTCCCATAAAACATCACAAATCCATTTAGGGTCCTCGACCCAAAATCACGTTTATGAAACATAGGGTCCCAGACCCGAAATCACAGTTATAAAACCCAACTGGGCCACATGCGCGATTTTGTAAACCACTGGGCCCCCAGCCCGATCACATAACTCAAAAGGGTCTCAGCGCGATTTCATAAACCAACTGGCCCTTGGCCCGATCTCATAATTCAAATGGGTCTCATGCCCGAGTTCATCTTTCCAAAACCCAAAACTAGTTCATCAAACCATTAATGAAACCACATGCACGTAAAACTACAGTAGAACCATAAATCTCAATATACGTGCAAATACGGGATTACCTCGAAAACGTGCAACCTTGTAAATCACCAATGCCACAATCATCACTATAGAAATCACATATATAAAACATATAAAAAAGTTATGCATGCATCACAGTTCAGAAAACATTCTCCACTCACAGACCGTCCTAAGCTGCCGCCTTGATACACATGCCATAAGCCCTCCCGAGCTACACTACTATCACCGGGACTTCCAAACCTGTCCAAAGCATACTAGAGGGTTACTAACCTCTCATTAAAACCCCGTAATTTTCCCGAATTTTTAACTATTTTTAAACTCGATCCTAAACCTTCGGACACCGCGAAACATATCGAAATGATATTCGATCGACACGAAACCAGTCCCAAAATGTTCGTTACATCGAATAGATAATTTCACGTGTTCAAAACTCAAAAAGCCCCTCATGCGCCCCCACAATCGGCATGAACCTCCGGCGCGTGAAAGTCACGCGCCTACTGTTCATCGTATTCTTCACTGGGAAAACCAGTCTGGTCCGGTTCGGTTGGTCTGGTCCGGTCCAACTGGACTGGCGTGACCGGTTCGGTCAATTCTAACCCTTTCTTAAACCCGTTTTTACCCCAATTTCCTCCTAAAACATCCTCTAACTATTTCCAATCGATCCGTGGATTCAAAATGAGAATACCAAGTCTAAAACCATACCTTCAAGTTCGATTATTGAATCGGCCGACCTTCACCGTTGGTTCCTTTGCCTCCGGCCACCCTTCAGCCACCGTTCCAAGCCTATTTGGTTCCTAGCAACCTCAATTACATCCTCCAATTAATAGCATCGATCAACCATCACTAAATCACAGTTTGCCATTTTTGAATCCAAAAACCATGAATTTGGTGCCTTACCTCCGAATTGCCACCACCGTGCACGACGGTGCACGAAACCGATCCCAGCCGACACGTATGAGCTCTAGCAACTTCCTAGGGTCATCTAGATCGATCAAAAAATCCCCAAAACCAATATCACGATTTTTGAACCAATTCAGTCCCTTGCCACCGAACCAGGCCACCGTGCACGATGGCTCGACCCGTGGCCACCATTCGACTCATCTCACCTCCCTCACTCACATTCATTCATATCCCAGAAGCAATGGATGAGTTTTGAAGGGGATGTGGTTGGGTTGTGGTTTGGGATTTACAGAGAAAATAAAGAAGATGATCGTGGAAAGGAGAGAGATATGAGAGATGAAATGGACCAATGAGAGATCCCTTTTTTAGGGAAAAAGTGAGCAATGGATAAGTGACACTTGTAACTTATCCAAGGGCCCCACACAAATATCGGCCCAATTGGATTAAAATAATATTTAATTGCGAATCCCGAGACGTAAATCCCCGATTTCGATCCCATGACCATAACTTCTCCGTTTGACTTCCGATTTCGACGTGCTGCCTATCTACGGACTCGTGACGTCCCGATCTACGTAACGGTCATTGGTCCTTGTACGTTTGACTCCCCGAGCCAAAAGTCAACATTTTGCCCAACCCAAGGGAAAAACGGTCATTTCGCACCGTTCGTCTGAATTCTCTCAACTACTCCCAGATTAGTCATTCTAAACCATAATTAATTAATATATAATCCAATATTCGGGACGGGTCATTACAACTAAGCATTTACTATTGACAACTACTTTGACAATACACTTATTACCACTCAGACCGACTACTAACTTGGGCGTTGGAGTACCTTTGGGCTGGTACCACATCAGTGCCTATACTCTGACCGAACAAAAAATTCCTTCTCTTTCAGGTCTCTTTTAAGGCACGTGGCAGGGCAGCATTCGCTCCCTAAGTTGGCACATTTTGTGCATCAACATTTGGCGTTGGACCAGCACTCGGACTATCCTCCTTAGCTAGGGGTGCAGTGGCAGCCAGACGCCTTAGCTGTACAGCTCGTTATAAAACAAGGCCCAACCCTCGGGCGCCTCGCTTGGCAGCTCGGTGGGACTGACAACCAACATCTCCAAGTCCGAGGACACCGCCCATGCCAACCAAAATTTCTTTACTGACGCCTCTGTCTCCCGGCTCTCATATGAATCTATCGACCACAACATCGTGTCGATAGACTCCTCGATAGGACCCTCAACCTTCTGTGTTGTGCTCACACCGACAGACCATTTCCTACTGGACAGACCGGAAGCCGACACTCTGTCTGATCACCTCTTGTGGTTTCTTAGCAGCTTGCCTTGTTTGTGTGTCCTCCACCGAGGGCCCCCCGTCCAATGAGGAGCTCTGTCGGTCTTCCTCGTCGTAGTCCCGTACTTCATTCGACTGGCTATCTCTGTTAGATATCGAAACACTGTGAACAGAAACACCTTTTGATCACCGACCACTGTTTTCCCAAGATCGAACCATCGTCCAATCTCAAGTTCATCCACAGTTCATACCGAAGAAAAAATGAAAACACCACACTGAATCGAAAAACAGCAAAAGACGGAGGTCATACCTTGTGATTCAGTGAAGGTCGCCCTCACCGGAAATCGCACCACCGTAGACTTTTCCAGAAATGCTCGTCGGAAATCACCTCAACATTGAAAAATCTCAGAAACCAGAAATGCGAGAAAGTGAAAAAGTTCAAATGTTTTTCACCCACTATTTATAGGAGCGGGTCGACAGCCGAAGCATCCCCTCGTTTTGCATGACATTTATTACCCTTCCAGCTGTTTTCCACAGACCCCACGTGCCCCCGCACGCCTGGATGACACCTAACGGTCACGAACACCAACGGTCACACCGACGAACCTGCGGTATCGACGACCCCTCAACATCCGAACCTACTACCACAACTCGGACGGACTTCGTTTTCCCCGCCAACACCGACCGACTCACATCTACTCGGTCTCCCCTATGCCTCCCACTGCAGAACACTCCGCTCAGCACACTTCCTCGCCTGAGGGACTTGAAGTGTCAGGGTCCACCCCTAATCCCCCAGGATTAGGGACTAAACCCTGCTCCCGTCTGACTTACGCATGACACGAAGGCTAAACCAACGTCCAACTTTCGTGCGACATGTAAGTCGGACAAGGGAGTCTCGATCCAATCATCCGAAAAGATAACCAGTCTTCCCAGAGTATGCCGAACTGTTGTGGATCGCGGGTGTGATGTTTCTGTCTCTCTCGACCAACAGCCCGCACCGCAACAACCTAGAGGGTATCGAAAACACGAAAAGACTGTGAGTGGACAAAAATAAAGTTTAAGTTTAAAAACATTTCATAAAACAATGACATTTATACCCTCCGTTTCAAAACCAATGCATGCATACTAATTTCATGTCATAAAACCATTCAATATTTTGGTTAAACAAACCATATAAGAAAAACCGAACACAAGTTCTTTTTTCCAAATCCCGGGCCTCAGCCCAAAACCATCGAAAACCAATTCATCCAGGCATAGCCCAAAACCTCATAAAACCATGATTGAAAACCATACCACATTTTCGTTCATCGAACCTGCTGGATCTATCCGAGTCTTTAAACTCCCGAGTCTTTAAACTCAATCCAGGCCTCAATATAATCCGAGTCTTTAAACTCAACAGGCCTACGGGGGAAAATATCAGTATATTCGAGTCTTTAAACTCAATCCGGGTCTTTAAACCCAATCCGAGCCCGTCCCCCGTCATATCATAATCCGGGTCTTTAAACCCAATAACTAGATCCAGCAAATCCAATCCAAAACCGTTTGAAAACCTTTTTTCATTTCCGAATTCAAATATGCAATCTCATCAGGATCCCGAATCCAAACCCAGAACTCATATCCATCTCTTTTCCAGATCCGAGTCCGCAACCATCATTCCTTAAGCCGGGATCCAGAATAACCATTCCGAACCCAAACCCGGAATCCACTTTCAAGTCCCGAATCGAATCCCGAATCGTCATCCGGAATTCCGATTCCAAAACCCGAAATCACGTTTCTCAAAACCACTTTTCTGAACTAGGCTTCAAGCCCGAAAACACTTTCCAAAATCCTTTTACTTTCATTGAAACCAAATCGTATTTCAAATCCCGAAATCAAATCATTAAAACCAGGTTCAAATCACAATATCCATCAAAATCTCGTAAAACGTGAAATACCGTCATTTCCTCGAAAAACGTGCAAAAATCGTAAACCATCACAATCATAAATCAAATCATAGAATCAAGTATAGAAAACATATAAAAACATATATACATGCATCAAGAGATAGAAAGCAAAGTCCACTCACAGACCATTCCGATGTTGCCTCGATACGCGCGCACTTAAGCTCTCCCGACTAATCCGCTATCACCGGCTTCCCCCCCCCCCTGTCCAAATTCTATAAGGAGGTCGCTAACTACTTCAAAAAGCTTATACTATAGCCCTGTATTTTTCCAGTATTTTTAACTATTTTTAATCGAGGCCTAAAACCTTCGGACAGCCCGAAACATATCGAGCGGATGTCCGATTGACTCGAAACTAGCGCCAAAATGTTCGTTACATCGAATACTTTAAAAGTTGTGTTGGAAGATTCCCCAAACCACCCTTCACGCGCCCCCACACGCGTCTGGAAGTTTCTGCGCATGAGACCCACACGCGTGAATAGTGTCGTCGTCAACCTCAGGTGAACCCGGTTTGAACCGGTTCGGTCTAAGTTGAACCGGCGTTCCCGGTTTTCATTCCATTTTCAACCATTTTTAATTCCAGTTAATCCATTAGGTTCGTCCATGTCTTTCCTATACAATTACACAAACAAATCAAGGAATTAGGGTCTATTTGTTACTCACCAAATCGTGAACACACGAACGAATTTCCCTTCTCTATTCTAGCTTCTTCGACCACCATTGACTATGGGTTCACGTCCTAGGAGTTCACCTGAACTTCCAAATCAATACTTAAATAACCAAATCGATTGACAATCAAGAAATAACGTCTTACCATATTTGAATTAAAAGTTACCTTTCACGGTTTTGACGTCCCCCGACCACGGAAGGCCCTCTTCCCAGGCCTGATCGACTCGCCTGAACTTCCTGAACATCATCCAATCATCCAATTCCCTTAACAATCCTTCTAACACATCCTCTTGTTTTTTACTGTAAATAGGGTAGTTCACGGGAACACGCACCGGCCGTCGCCGCCGTGCACCGCTGTGGCCACCAAAAGACTCCTCATAACCTCACCTCTCTTCCTTGTTCACACCGAATTGGTCATGGATGAGAGATGTATTCACAATCTCACTCTTAACCTCCATTTTGTACTCTGTTTCTCTGTTTTTCAATGAACACGCACACACAACCGTTAAAACCATTTCAATCGAACACTTGAGACTGTGCACAAGGTTTTACAGCCATCCAGACCTTGCCAGGTGTCCAACTCCTAGTGGTCACTCCATCCAACACAGCCACATGTCCTTTTGTTATTGGGCACAGTTCCCTAGGCAGGACAATGACCAAAACACCCTTTGAAGTAAAAATTACCATACTACCCTTCGCACGTTTAGACCCATAACTCTCTCTACCGACCTCAGAATGAAAAGTGTCGCCTATCATAGTAACCAGGAGATCGAAACCTACCTAACGGTTCTCAAATTATGTGAACTTGAATTGTCGTTCAAAAAGTCAACCATTCCCCTTCTTTTAACCAAATTATGAAAGTGCCCTCAAACTTTCGAACATCATAACTTCCTCATCGGATGTCAGAATCAGGCGTGCCACCTGTCTACGGACTCGTGACGTCCCGAACTATGTCATAGTCATCGGTCAATGCCCAATTGACAGCCCGATCTAAAAGTAAACTTTTTGCCCAAACTAGGGGCAAAATCGTCATTCTACGCCAAACGTCCAAAGTAACCCACTAAACACCGATTAACTCAGTTAAGTCCTCACTAAACACTTCCCTAATCCTGACTCCCGGGACGGGTCGTTACATGAAGGATTGGAGGCATGCACACCTGGTCTGGGGCATTCTTTTTTACAAGTCTCCAACCGAGAAATTCCACCTCGGTCACGAACTTGGGGGACTTCTGTTTATACCATATCGGCCCAGACTGACGAAGGGCCCCAGACCGACCAGGATCCCTAGTTCGCTACTAAATACATCAGCCCAAACTGACTTCAGAGGCCCGGCCCTCCGTTGGTCGGCACGTCGTGTCAAGACACGTCCCAATCCCCTCGGGATTAACGAGGGACGCTCCTGATCCCGTCTGACACGGAGTGTTAGACTAGAGAAAATTTGAACCTTTAGCCAGACCGGCTTGGAGAGTACGCTGGGATCCAGGGGAGGTATGTGATGTCTCAGTCTCTACTACAGTCCGCACCGTATTCAATCTGAAGGGCATTGAAAACAGAAAGACTATGAGTAGATGAAAAATAATGGGTTGATAAAACACATTTCATAAAAAACCTTTATGCCCTTCACTAAAAAGCATGCATGCATAGGAAATCCATTTATCAACCATATATATTTAAACAACCATTTATACGGTCGCAGCCCCAAATTTCGTAAATTCAAATCATACGGGCTTCTGCCCAAATCCATTTACAGAAATATGTGACATAGTAAACATATGTGGGAACTCAGCCCAAATCTGTTTATCATCATAAAACACAATTTCGCAAAACCGAGAAATCGCGTTTATCCATATATATCATATAACCAATCCTATCACGGTATCTAGAGCTACGCGCGTGCTACCCGGTGTCTCAAAGCCCAAGTCTCCCCAAGTTCCACCGAGGTCAATGTCCGTAGATCAATGACCCTCCCTGAGGGTTATAATCCATAGCTTTTCTGAGAGTAAGGAACCCAACGGGGGCGACTCCACTCAGTTAGTGCTCCGTGACTACTCTGGGTTCCACCCGGGCCAACGACCCTCCCAAGAGTAGACAATCTATATATAAAGGATGGTATACGAAAAACCATTTGAAATAATTATTAAAACCTTTCAAGGGTTCATGCCTGGTCCCCATAAATCGTCATGAACCATAAAAACCTTTCAAGGGTTCATGCCGGTCCCCATAAACCGTCATGAACCATAAATCCATTTATGGGTCCCCGACCCGAAATCACAGTCGTAAACCATAACTGGGACCTAAGCCCGAATTCACAAACCAACTGGGCCTCGTGCCCGATTTCGTAAACCAAATAGGCCTCGTGCCCGATTTTGTAAACCAAATGGGCCTCGTGCCTGATACGTAAGTTAATTGGGCCTCGAGCCCGATGCGTAAACCAACTGGGCCTCATATCTATAAACCATATAAAACATTTATACATGCATCACATTTATACATGCGTGTCGTAAACCTCACCAGCTAATCCGACCTCTCCGGGTTATCCGGGCCTGTCCAAATCATACCCTAAGGTTACTACTAACCTATACAAGTTCAAATAAAGAACCCTAAACTTTCCTAGAAAAGTCAACGTGTCTCGGACACGAATCCCGAGGTGAAAAACCTCGATTTAACTAACCTAACAATCTTCGATCGACCCAAAACCACCGCCATTGGAATTCGGATTGTCGAAACCTTTTAAAATGACATTGGGCCCACCTCAAGTACTATTCACATGCAGCCACACGCACTGGTCAACGCAAAAGTCAACCCTGTTGTAAAGTCAACGCTGACGTCATGCTCACGTTAGCACTGACAACCTGACAGTGCCATGTGGCAAGCCCCCATTGGTCCATGTTCTGAAATGTCAGTATGACATTGTCAGATCTGACAAGCTGACGTCATCAATCATCCCTGACCTTGGTCGGGTCGGCCATAAGTCTACAACCGGGTCGCCGTGACCCACGGTTTGACCCGGCTGGTTCTCCCATCTCCGGCCACCATTTTCAGTGTCGTTTGTTCCATTCGACTCGTCTCAGCCTAATCTAGAGTTCTATGGGCTCAAAAACTAGAAAAAAAAATCAAGATAATTACCTGTGATGCCAAACTCGAAGCCCAGAATTCCCAGTCGTCCTCCCCGTCAACACAGGCCATCCCTTGCCTCGAACCCACGTCCGTTGAGCTCGTCCTAGTCCAAAGAATCATACACGATCGACCAAAACGGTCGTTAGACGTTAAATATTGAAGTCTTAGAAAATGGGTTCAAACGGGTTCTCGGGTTTGATTTTCTCACCTCCGTCATGTCGCAGATGTGCTCAGCCCATCCAGTCACGTCGTCCTAGTCCATCAGGTCTCTCTCTCTCTCTCTCTCAGTATCCCATAAAGGCAGATAGCAATGAGGGGTCGCGGTGGTGTTTGTGTTCTTCGCGGTTTGGGTGATGTCGAGAAAGGGAAAGAAATATTTGAGTTTGATGATGATGATGGGTCAGATGAGAGGGAAAGGAACGGTGAGGATGAGAAAGGGGTTAGAGATGGATGGTTAGGATGAGAGGTGGGTGAAAATATTATAAAATAATTAAAGATTAATATTATAATAATAAAGCCACCAATCATAATCAAGATCTACTTTTTGGAGTTAATGACCAATAGGATGAGTGACACTTGTCACTCATCCATGGGTCCCACTTAAAAAGTTAACCAATTAGATAATGCCACCTAATCCTTTCCTCGTAATACGTTCATAATGCAATCAAACTTCCGTGACCCATAACTTTCCCGTTCGAAGTCCGATTTTGGCATGCCGCCTGTATACGGATTCGTATCGACTAGATCTACGTAACGGTCCTCAGTCTTCGGCTAATGGACCTCTTGAGTCAAAAGTCAACATTTTGTCCATGACTAGGGGTAAAATGGTCATTTTGCGTCGGTCGTCCGATTTCGCTAAACTAATCACCGATTAACCTTACTAATCCTTGATTAGTCACTAATATAATCTCAGAATTCGAGACGGGTCGTTACAACCTTCCCTCCTTAATTAATTTCGTCCTTGAAATTCCAAATATCCTAATTCCACATCCACCTCGTGGGAAGCAAATTCGTTCTCGCATCATGTGTACACTCGTCCACCAACTAACTAGAACAATACCTATTCTCACCCAGATGTTCCACTAACATTCACGTCACATCGTCCACACTCAGCCTCTTCGAGTGAAAGTAATCACACGTTCCGAGTTGATACCACCCGATAATTCTACCATTTCGCTGACACGAACAACTCGACGGTTCCTTTCTCAATCACCAATCTATCCTAATGTCTGCTCCCACTGGGAGTCACCAAACCTCACTCAACGATCCCCGTTGACACATCCCGACAAACTGTCACCACTTAACAGTTACCAGTCGAAAACTGACACTATACTCACTTGTGGTTACACTAACCACCAACTCACTCAACCTGAGTACATATTTACCAATAAAGCACTCGACCTGTGTGTAACTAGACCCATCAAAAATACCATGACCCAGTGAATAGTATCTAATGTCCAGTTCACGTCCTTGACTAATCCAATGGTATCGGGGCTAAGCCGACAACCAACACGCTCACCAACGTACCTCTGGTATATCCCATATACCGTCACCAAGCACCACAAGTCTGCCCAGTATCGTACCTCGAACAACGTACAGGATACGTACGTCCATCCATCAACCAACCTACAACCTAGGTCGTAGCCAATCACGTTTCAATTCTGGAGTCCATCTGTCTAATCCAGTACTAAAAAGATCAAAACTCCAACCCATCGTCTATTTCGAGTCCCATGGTCACCCGAGCAGTAACAAAATGTCTACTCCTAATCACTTAATCCAATACGTGCCAATCCGAATCACGCCCACCAAGGCGTATCTATTCATGCCAACTAGCATCCAATCTCACCCACATCTACCGAGACGCCCAGTTTTGAATCTATCAGTTACCTGCTAATGCGATTAACACATTACATTCGATTGACTTCATAGGGAAGCCAATCCCACCATCCACACATCTAAGGCTGACCAAATCCGATCCTGTCGGACACCTACTAGCTCGATTAATACACCATACGAGATTTACCTCGAAAGGAAGTCAGTCCCAACATCCTCCTCAACCATTTCCCACATCTAACCAGATCAGTCAACGACGAGACACGTTGAGATTGTGGGTTCTCTCCAATTACCTCGTATCAATCTTTGGCATTCCACCTAGGAAAATCAAGGATGATCCAAGATGATGACATCAACATTCATCCTACGTGAATACAAACAAAACCTACTGCACTCACCACGCCATGTAAACCAACATCATCTGCCACCAAGCAGAAAATGAGAAATCTCATTCACCTATCTTCAAAATACTCAACTCCTCCTGATGACCCAAAACAAAATTGCGGGTCCACCAACCAATACACGATCCATGTACTGGTGACAACAACCATCATCTGCAATGGCAGAAAGCCAGAACCTGAGAAGTCACCTTAATGACTTTGAAATACCCATTACCAATGCGGAAAACCGGCACTCCTCTCGTCGCCTCAAACACGACCTCTCTCGATTTCGAAGTTCCAACCAGGTTGGAACCAACACACTCAGACATCAACCACGTGTTCGTAACTAGTCTAATTCCTTACCAAGTTTGTCTATTGGTTTACACCGTCTATGCACATCCAAAGAATGTGGACCACTACTACTCGATCCTCATGTCTCAATTACTGCTGGATCCTATCCAGTCCATCACTATATGAAATCCATCGACGGACCACAGATTCCGAACACATGCCCATCTCGATGGAGTCACATCCCGACTCGTGACTCATCGTCACCACAATCACCGGCACCAGCACCAGCACTAGTACCAGCACTAACACTAGCATGTCGCATGCAATCAGTCAACCCTAGATCTCCGCTCATACTGAGCGACAGCCCCGTACCTCTGCTCAGGTTGGAGGAACTCTGCCTTCCTCGTACCCAACAACTCTGGGTACAATCACCCTGATAACTCACATGAGAAAAGGAAATGTTCCTAGACCGTCTCTGATTCCTAATAACCGTAACTACAATCACTCTCGGTAGTAGTGCCTGCCACATACTCGTGCAGACCTAACCACCAGACATCGCTATCGAGACTCCGTATCCAACGGAATCAATCGCCCGTACTAACTACTCTGTATCCTCACTACGAGATTCCATCGACAAGTACCAACCCTAGTAACTTGTCCAACCAATCTCTAACCAATTGTAACTCGACTCAACCAATGTCGTCTACCAGGTCATCCAAGACCTTAGCTGCACCAACAATCCTTCGCAGATAAAGTAGTACGATAACCTACTAGGTCTAACCAATAAGTACAACCTCGACTGCAGAGTGCAGTCCCATCACTAAAGCTGACATGACTAGACCGACCGACGGTCTCGACTCTGAAAAGTCATCAAAGTCAAACCATTTGCCAACTCACCTTTCCGAACCATACATCATACATCACGATCACTACCTAGGGTTCCTCGGAACCCAACTGCAGAAGGCAGTATAATCCACAATCTTACCAACCCCACGGTCCCGACATCGTATGGACGTCAATCCATTACTACTGTCAGTTGAACTAGGGTTCCTTGAACCCGGCTGCTCCCAGAAGCATAGCCACCTAACTAAACAAAATCCGACCATCTAATGGTCACAACTCCTAACCAGTCATCATAACCGATCCTACAACATCGTGAAAGACGATCCCAACTAACCGTCTCACTATCAAGACTCTAAAGTACTGTTACGTTCATCCTTCAGTAGGGTCCCACACTTCCAACATCGACAGAATTATGGAAACCCCAGCATCAAGTGCCGAACTAAGATGATCTACGATTCAATCCTACTAACTATCGTACTGGCATCCTAACTATCAGGTTGATAACGAACTACAGCCCATAGAGACATCACATCCTCGACCTCCGCGCACCGTAAGAGCAAACTTGCTCTAATACCACTTGGCAGGACCCGTCCCAATCCCCCCCGGGATTAACAAGGGATGCTCCTGATCCCGTCTGACATGGAGTGTCAGACCAGGGAAAATTTGAACCTTTAGCCCGACCGGCTTCTAGAGTACATCAGGATCCGGAGGAGGTATGTGATATCTCGGTCTCTGCTACAATCCGTACTGTATTCAACCTGAAGGGCATTGAAAACATAAAGAATGTGAGTGGACGAAAAGTAATGGTTTGATAAAACACATTTCATAAAAAGACCTTTATGCCCTTCACTAAAAAGCATTCATGCATAGGAAAACCATTTATCAACCACATATATTTAAACAACCATTTATAGGGTCGCAACCCCAAATTCCGTAAATTCAAATCATACAGGCCCCTGCCCAAATCCATTTACAGAAATACGTAACATTGTAAACATATGTGGGAACTCAGCCCAAATCCGTTTGTTATCATAAAACACAATTTCGCAAAACCAAGAAATCATGTTTATCCGTATATATCATATAACCAATCCTATCACGGTATCTAGGGCTACGGGAGTGCTACTCGGGGTCTCAAAGCCCAAGTTTCCCCGGGGTCCACCCAGGTCGATGTCCGTAGATCAATGACCCTCCCTGGGGGTTATAATCCATAGCCTTTCTGAGAGTAAGGAAGCCAACGGGGGCGACTCCACTCAATTAGTGCTCCGTGACTACTTCAGGGTCCACCCAGGCCAACGACACTCCCTGGAGGAGACAATCCATATATAAAGGATGGTATACAAAAAATCATTTGAAATCATTATTAAAACCTTTCAACGGTTTATGCCCGGTCCCCATAAACCGTTCATGAACTATAAAAACCTTTCAAGGGTTCATGCCAGTCCCCATAAACCATCGTGAACCATAAATCCATTTATGGTTCCCCAACCCGAAATCACAATCGTAAACCATAACTGGGCCCTAAGCCCGAATTCACAAATCAACTGGACCTCGAGCTCGATACGCAAACCAATTGGGCCTCGAGCCCGATATATAAACCAACTGGGCCTCCAGCCCGATGCCTTGTTAAATCAAATGGACTTCATGTCCGAGAGTTCGTAAATCAAAGGGGTCTCGTGCCCGATTCCATAATTCCAAATCCAAAATCGATTCAAGAACCAATTGGGCCTCTGGCCCGAGAAAGTAACTAAATGGACTTCGAGTCCGAAGGTTTCCAAAACCATTTCATGAAATTATTTCCAAAACTACAAACACGAAAAATCAGTGCAAAACCGTAAATCGCCTCGAAATGCGTGAAACCATGTAAATCACAATCATCCAAATCATCATCATAGAATCATATCTATAAACCATATAAAACATTTATGCATGCATCACAATTTAGAAATCAAGGTCCACTCACAGACCGTCCTAAGTTGCCGCCTCTGTTTGCGTGTTGTAAGCCTCACCGGCTAATTCGACCTCTTCGGGTCATCTGGATCTGTCCAAATCATACCCAAAGGTTACTACTAACCTATACAAGTCCATAATAAGAACCCTAAACTTTCTCAGAAAAGTAAACGTGTCTTGGACTCGAATCTCGAGGTGAAAAACCTCAATTTGACTAACCTAACGATCTCCGATCGAACCAAAACTACCTCCATTGGATCCGGATCGTCGAAACCTTTAAAATGACATTGGGCCCACCTCAAGTACTGTTCACATGAGCCCATACACGTTGGTCAATGCAAAAGTCAACCCTATTGAAAAGTCAACGCTGACGTCAGCACTGACAACCTGTTAGTGCCACGTGGCAAGCCCCCATTGGTCCATGTTCTGACATTGTCAGATCTGACAAGCTGACATCATCGTGATGATGTCATCAGTCATCCCTGACCTTGTCGGGTTGGCCCGAATTCTGCAATTAGTTCGCCGTGACCCGCGGCTTGACTCGACTGGTTCTCCTAGTTCTGGCCACCATTTTCGGTGCCGTTTGTTCCATTTGATTCATCTCAGCCTAATCTAGAGTTCTATGGGCTCAAAAACTAGAAAAAGGATCAAGATAATTACCTATGATGCCAAACCCGAAGCCTAGAATTCCCAGTCTCCTCCCCGTCGACACAGGCCATCCGAGTCTCCTCCCCGTCAAAACGGGTTCTCGGGTTTGATTTTCTCACCTCCGCCGTGTCGCAACTGTGCTCAGCCCATCCAGTCGCGTCGTCCTAGTCCATCAGGTCTCTCTCTTTCTCTCTCTCAGTCGCCCACAAAGGAAAATGCAGATGAGGGGTTGCGGTGGTGTTTGTGTTCTTCGCGGTTTGGGTGATGTCGAGAAAGGGAAAGAGATATTTGAGTTTGATGATGATGATGGGTTAGATGAGAGGGAAAGGAAAGGTGAGGATGAGAAGGGGGGGTTAGAGATGGATGGCTAGGATGAGAGGTGGGTAAAAATATTATAAAATAATTAAACATTAATATTATAATAATAAAGCCACTAATCATAATCAAGATCTACTTTTTGGGGTTAATGACCAATAGGATGAGGGACACTTGTCACTCATCCATGGGTCCTACTTAAAAAGTCAACCAATCAGATAATGCCACCTAATCCTTGCCTCGTAATACGTGCATAGTGCAATCAAACTTCCGTGATCCATAACTTTCCCGTTCGAAATCCGATTTTGGCGTGCTGCCTGTCTACGGATTCGTATCGACCAGATCTACGTAACGGTCCTCCGCCCTCGGCCATTGGACCTCCCGAGTCAAAAGTTAACATTTTTCCCACGACTAGGGGCAAAATGATAATTTTGCATCGTTCGTTCCGATTTCGCTCAACTAATCACCGATTAATCAGTAATCTAATCTAGGAATTCTGGACGCGTCGTTACACGTCGGCCCAGACTGACCCATAGGTCCAGCCCTCTACTAGCACTGGGCCACAGGCAAACTCTGGAGGACCACGCTCCGTCAGCCGGTATGTTAGGCCCAGACCGACCTGAGGGCCCAGTACCTCTGCCGAACACAAGCCCAAGGGGCCCAAGTCCACTCAGACAAGCAAACCCTAGTAGAGCCTGGCCAGCACCGACACGTGGTCATTTCCTACGTCCAGGTGTCGGCCCCACAGCAGCTGACATTTGTCCCACATCGGGAGAATATAACTATTATACTTACCACACCCATACAAAAGGGGTCCTTTTGTCACATAAAGGTAACTAAACATTTACTATTGACAACTACTTTGACATTACACTTGTTA
This sequence comes from Prinsepia uniflora, assembly GCA_032719365.1. NCBI lineage: Eukaryota > Viridiplantae > Streptophyta > Magnoliopsida > Rosales > Rosaceae > Prinsepia > Prinsepia uniflora. Next base: position 15,201,396 of record CM064872.1, read on the forward strand.
CCACTCCTTACCACTCAGACCGACTACTGACTTAGGCTTCGGAGTAACTTTGGACTGGTACCACACCGGTGCCTATACTCTGACCGACCAACAAATTCCTTCTCTTTCAGGTCTCTTTTAAGGCACGTGGCAGAGCAGCATTCGCTCCCTAACTTGGCACATTTTGTGTATCAACAAAATCCTTCCTACTCTTATTGTTGTAGATACATTTTAATGGCAGAGCCTAACCATATTTTATAAACCCATTTCCTAATTTGGTAGATGGAGGATGATGTCCTACTGGTTTCCCATTTTTCTACATAAGGATAACTACACATTTCCTATTAAAGTTTTATTTTGAGAAGAACGACCCAATCAAAAATATTAATCCAATTGGCAATTCTCTTGTAATTATTAAAAAGGTAATATCTTTTAGTAAATTGTACTTCGTTTGGATGGAGCCACTCGTTGAGCACAAATTTAACTATTAATATTACTGATTATATAGATGTGTCTTGTTTTGTTGGGAAAAATTGAGTCTTGTGATGAATGAATGAATAAATCCAGGATGTGCTGGAAACGATTGCTAGCTCCTACATTTTGCTACATGGTTGAATATTTCTTTGAGGATGAAAGAAGACATGGGTACGATAGCGAAGCCTAAGATTAGATGATTGATGACAAAGCTTTTGGATGGGTGTTAGAAATGTGAGTTTGACTATGAATTTGATTTTTAATCTAAATTGAGTTCCAGCAGTTAGAGGTACCATCTTTGACGTGAATCTGTGCTTCACCTGTAAAAGTTATTATAGTTGAGAAACTATTGTAATTTTGCATAACAGATAATGTAATTATTTCAAGGTTTAATAGAATTTGAGTTCATTTTAATTATGTTTTAATTTATTTTTTATTACAAAACTTACATTAGAATTTTTTTATAGCATTTTAGAACCTAAAATAGCATACAAAAAAGTTTTAAATAAATCTAATAGGTATAATAGCGTTTCAAAACCGCTATGAAAAAACTTTCCACAACGTTTCAAAAATACTATGAAAAACCTATCATAGTGTTTTAGAAATGCTGCCATAGTGTTCCTAAAACACTTGGGGTAAGGTTTCAATAATGTTTTAAAAATGCTACTATAGGGTTTCTATAGCGTTTTAGGAATGCTATGTTAGCTACTTTCCATAGCGTTTTAAAAAAAAACTATGGTAGAGTTGCCTCTACCATAGCATTGGCTATTACATCATTTTCATTAACATTTTGGTAGGCTATAACAACGTTTTTGAAGTGTTGTGGAAGCTGATTTAGGTGCAATGCTGTTTGGTGGTGGAAAATGGAAGCTCATCAAAGACTCTCTAATGCTAGCAAGGGGAAAGAAGGAGAATACATTCTATATGACACATGCCAAGATCAGTGATCAGTATGTCAATGCAACGATCTGTTAATCAGATTCAGCGATTGGGCTATGGCATATACATTTATGTTATATCGGTGAGAGTGGATTGTAAATTTTCACCAAAATATAGGTATTAACAGGATTGAAAGAAAAATGCACACCTTGAGATTAATGCATTGATTGTTTGGCTAAAAAACAAATAGAACTTCATTTGATTATAAAGCTACACCTAGAAAACCCAATATACTGGATGATGTTCATTCTGATAAATGTGGGCGTATGACTACTAACACTCTTGGTGGTGCAAGATACTTTGTTACCTTTATTGATGATCATTCCAGGAAGATGTGGGCCTATGCAATCAAATCCAAAGATCAAGTCTTTGAAGTGTTCAAACAGTTCCATACCACTTTGAACGTGAGACTAGCATGAAACTCAAGTGTATCCGTTCTGACAATGGTGGAGAGTACATGGGAGACTACATAGTATATTGTAAAAATAATGGGATCAAGTATGAAAGATCATTTCCAAAGGCCCCTCAACACAACGGTTGGCCCGAGAGGATAAGTTGAGCGACTGTTGTGCGAATAAGAAACATGTTATCTCATTCCAAGTTGCCAAAGAGTTTCTGGGGTGAAGCACTGATGTCTGCACTGCACTTGATCAGTTTATCTCCGTCAGCTCCACTGAATGGCAATATATTGAACAAGTTTTGGAGTGACAAACAACTCTTCTACCAATACTTGAAGGTGTTTGGCTGCAGAGCATTTGTTCACATCCCAAAAGATGAAAGGTCTTAGCTTGATATCAAATCAAAAGAATGCAATTTTCTAGGTTATGAAGATGAAGAGTTTGGGTGCGGATTATGAGATCCTGTCAACAAGAAGATTGAGAGAAGTAGAGATGTGGTTTTCTTTGAAGATCAAACCATTAAAGATATCTACAAGGGGGAAAAGTCAAATAACTCCAAAGACTATCTAGTCGACCTAGATCCAATTCCTCAATCTAGGGTTCATGATGAAGAGGGAGATGTGGTCGAGAACAATAATTCTGGACCTATTGTTAACAAAAATGATGATAATGATGTGCCGAAATATGTGCATGAAGATCAAGCTCCTGAAGAACCATAGTTGAAAAGATCAAACAAACAGTGAAAGTTCAAAAACTTCTTCTCTCCAAATCAATTTGTGTTGCTGACAGATGCAAAAGAGCCCGAGTGCTACCAAGAAGTTATGAACCATGAGAAAAAGGGGGAGTGGTTCAAAGCCATGAAAGATAAGTTTTAATCTTTGCATGAGAACCAAACTTAATATTTAGTGAAATTACGAAAGGGAAGAAGAACACTCAGAAGTAGGTGGGTGTATAAGTTGAAGACAAAAGAAAACAACTCACAACCATGATACAAAGCAAGGCTAGGGTGTTGACTTTGAAGAAATTTTCTCATCAGTAGTGAAGATGACGTCTATCTGGGTAGTGCTTGGTTTAGCTGCTAGCCTGAATCTAGAAGTTGGGCAACTAGATATCAAGATTGCATTCCTTCATGGAGATCATGAAGAAAAATTTTGCTTGGAGCAGCTAGAAGGTTTAAAGGTCACAAGAAAAGAAGATATAGTCTTCCTACTAAAGAAGATTTTGTATGGACTTAAACGTGCACCACAACAATGGTACAAGAAGTTCGATTCCTTCATGATTGAACATGGATACCAGATGACCACTTCTGATAATTGTGTTTTTTTCAAGAGGTACTCTGATGGATAATGTAATATACTTATTTTATATGTTGATGATATGTTGATCGTAGGTCGTGATAGTGACAATATTAGAAAGTTGAAGAAAGAACTCAACAAGTCTTTTGCAATGAAAGACTTAGGACTAACAAAACAGATTCTCGGTATGCATATATCTCGTGATCGGAAGAATAGAAACCTGTGGTTATCACAAGAACGATATATCGAGAAGATGTTGAAGAAATTCAATATGGACAAGGCAAAATCAGTTGTGACTACTCTTGCTAATCATTTTATGATCAGCTTCAAGTAGTGTCCAACAAGTGACAAAAAGAAGGAAGAAATGAACTCAGTTCCATATGCCTCAGGAATTGGAAGTCTTTTGTATATAATGGTGTGCACCGGGCCAGATATAACACACAGAGTTAATGTTGTTAGTAGATTTTTATCCAAACTGGGTAAAGAACATTGGGAAGCAGTGAAATGAATTCTGAGATATCGCAGAGGTACCTCCAAAATGAGTTTGTGTTATGGAAGTGGCAAGTCCAAATTGTTTGGGTGCACAGATGCAGACCATGTAACGACCCGTCTCAAATTTCGGGATTAGATTAGGAATGATGATTTCGGATTTGGCTTTATTCAGAATGATGATTTCGGATTCGGATTTGGAAATGGATTTATGGATTTGGATTTGATAAAATGGTTTTGAATTGGATTTGCTGGATCTAGTATTGGGTTTAAAGACCCGGATATGATATGTGACGGGGGTGGGCCCGGATATGTGATTTTGGATTTAAAGACCCGGTGAGTTTAAAGACTCGGGAGTTTCTCGGATATTGTGATTTCTCCCGTAGGCCTATTGAGTTTAAAGACTCGGATTGATATTGAGGTCTATTGTGTTTAAAGACTCGGATATATATTGAGTTTAAAGACTCAGATAGATCCAGCAGGTTCGATTGATGGAAATGCGTTTTAAATGATTTTGGATTTCTGTGATACACAGATGGTTTTCCAATGGTTTTCAGATGTTTTGGGCTGTAGCCCAGATGATTTGGATTTTTCGATTTTTGGGCTGAGTTCCCGTACTTTGACTTTGATTTCTGGTTTTCATAAATAGTTTTTAGTAACTTGGAAAAGAAATGGTTTTCGAATGGATGCGTTGGTTTTACGTGGAGGGTATAAATGTCTTTGCTTGTAAAATGTTTCTGTAACGACCCGAACCGAGGATAATAATATTTTAATGTAAAAAGACTATTTTGCCCCTGAGGGGGGAATCTTTGACTTTTGACCCGGGAAATAATTTGGCCTTTGACCCATGACTATGACGTAGGTCGGGACGTCACGAATCCGTAGACATGCGGCACGCCGAAATCGGAGTTCGTATGAAGAAGTTATGGTCAAGGAAGCGTTTTAGCGGAATTTACGAACCGAGAACAACGGAATAAAATATTAATTTATTATGGGAATCCGTGCCAACTAATATTTAAATCAAACCAGTGGATTGGTGACAAGTGTCACCCATCCAAGCCCATACTATTCTAATAAAGCAACATTACACTATTTACCTATTTTTAAATCATTTAATTTTCCCTCCCAAATTCCCAGCCGTTGGATCCCTGCCTAAACTAATCCCAGCCCTCCATCTATTCTGATTTTTCTTCTTCATGCACGATCTCTCTGTCTGTTTCTCTCAAACACACAAACACATCCAGCCCCCCTTCACCCGTGCATCTTCTTCCATTTTCTCTCAAACCAGGCGATCGAACCAGCACCCCTCATCGCACCAGCCAACCACCAACACCACCACCATCATCTGATCATCATCACCCTACATCACCGGCGACCACCACCCCATTTCCCTGCCCCGAACGGCCGTGCAAACTCAGACCCGAAACACAGAGGAATCGGGTCCAAGAAGCAAACCACGACATCCACCGCACCTCGACGCAAGGGAAGCTCCAGTCTACACTGTGAGGACCCCAGGAGCGTAACTGAACGACGGCGAAGCCTGCGGCGGCGACACGGCGGCGGTAAGACCCAAAACCCGAAAGCCCCGTTTTGGTTTCCTGTTTCGAACCAACGTGTTGTGATGCTTAGGAATCGATTAATTAGTTATAGACATGTCCTAGGGTTAGATACGAGTTGATTGGAACCAGTTTGGACGACGGAGACGGCGTGGATCGACGGAGACGACGATCGGACTTTGGCCGTGAGTTTCAGCGACGGACTGGTGAGTTTCTTCTCGTTTTCTTCCTATTTTGAGGTTGTAGAACCATAGAACAGACCTAGACAACCCTATAGGGTTGAACCCCGTCGAAAATGGTGGCCGAAATCGTACGGTGGAATCGGGTCAAGCCGTGGGTCGACGACGACCCGGTTCTAGTCAAACGGGCTAACCCGGTACTGTAGCATGATGACGTCATCATGCTGACGTCACTTCTGACGTCATGATGACGTCATCCTATCAGATGTTGTCAGACCAGGGACCAATCAGAACATGCCACGTGTCACCTGACAAGCGTCAGTGATGACATCATGCTGACGTCAGCATGACGTCACTACTAACGTCAGCAGTACTGTAGCAGCGTTGACCCACGCGTTGACCAGGCGCGTGGGGGCGCGTGTGAATAGTGATTTTGGTGGGGCCGGTACCATTCTCAAGGTTTCGACGATACGGATCCAATGGAGGTGGTTTCGTGTCGATCGGAGATCGTTAGATTAGTCAAAATGGGGTTTGAAGCACCGGGAGTAGCGCCCGGGATGCGTTTTTGAGGAGGATCTATTCTAGGGTCTTGGTATTGAGGTCATAGGGTCCTTAAGTAACTCTCAGGTATAATAATACAGGTTTTTAGAGATCGTTGAGCAGCAAGGACCGAGTGTGAGTGGGCTGTTTGATTTATAAAAGGCTTGCATGCATAAACTGTTTTACTATTTCCACTTATGATTTTGATGAGTCTTATGAACTGTTTATATATGCTATTACAATGTTTTGGGCATGAGACCCGTCTGGATTATATGTGTATTTTGTTTGGGATGTCCGGGGGACATAGGGTAAACTATACTGTTATTGTAATGTACTTTCCTACCTGTGTATATTGTCTCCTCCAGGGAGGGTCGTTGGCCTGGGTGGACCCTGGAGTAGTCACGGGGCCCTGACTGAGTGGAGTTGACCCCCGTTGGGCTGATTACTCTCAGGAAGGCATGTTCGTATACCTCGGGCAGTGACCGGGATACCGGGAGCTGATGTACCTAGAGAGTCTCGGGTGTGAGACCCTGAGTGGCAACGCGTAGCCTTAGAACCATGACATCATTTGGGTTGGGTTTTACAGTGCACTGATATGTTAGTTTCTCCTTTCGATTATTATTGTGGTTTTATGGTTAAGATTTTATTACGATATTATGTTTTCACTGCATGCAAGATTTGGAAAACGGAGGGGTAAAACCTTATGATTATTTTCTTATTAAATTGATTTATAAACTGTTATTTTTGGCCCACTCACCCTTGTTTTACTGACCCCTCCAGACCCTGACATGGAAATAGAGGAGGAGGATCCGGAGGAGGAGGCAGAGGTTTAGTTTGCTTAGTTGTGCACCTGTACACCCACTTGTGGGTAGGTTGAGCACCGAATAAATGTACTCTGACTATTGTGCTCACGTGTTGTATTTTACTTTCCCTTGTCTGACAGTATCGCTTTAAACACTGTGGTTGTACGTTATCTATCTATTTAAGTATTCGGTTTTTATTTAAGGGTAATTTTGGCATATTTAGAGTCATTTTCAGACGGGAGAGGGTCACGTCCCCGGGTGGTCCCAGTGGGATTGGGACGGGTCCTGTCAGTTTCTGTACTTATTATTTATTTTTGTCAACTCACAGTCTTTTATGTTTTTCGATACCCTTTAGGTTGTTTATGTGGTGCGGGCTATTTTTCGTGAGATGGAGACATCACACACGCGATCCACAGTGATTCTGCGTGCACTCTGGGAAATCGGAAGGTGTATTTGGACGACGTTTACCTGGGTATCCCTTGTCTAACTTGCGTGTTCCATAGAGGTTGCACATAGGTTTAGCCTTCGTGTCACACGTGGGTTAGATGAGAGTATGACTTATCCCTTAATCTTGGGGGTTGGGGGTGGGTCGTGTCAGACCATGCTGTAGAATTTGACTCTCGAAAGTCCATTTCAGGTTATTTGGTTACTTTTTCTAGGGGAGTTGTTTCCTAGCAGGCTAAATTATAAAAGTGTGTTCCTCTTTCAACTAAGCAGAGTTTATTTCTACTACAGAAGCTTGCAATGAGTTATTATGGATGAAGATATTCCTACCAGAGTTAGGACAAGAATAACACAAATAAGAGTGCTACTCATTTGAGTAAGAATTCAAATTTCCATTCAAGGTCAAAGCACATTGATATGAGATATCATTAGATTCGTGAAGTGTTAGAATCCAAGAAACTTCAAATCTAGAAGATCCGTAGTGATGACAACAATTCAGATATGATGACAAAGTCATTACAGAAAAACATGTATGAGTTTTGTAGAAGCGCAACTGGTATGATGGAGCCCTCCACTTAAGTTGGGAAGGGGAAAATGATGGGTCAATCCCTCCATTAAGTGAAGAAGAGTTTCAACAATCTTTGGAGTTCCCAAAATGAAGACTTTAATAGTCCAATGCACATGTGGTTGATTGTGTATGGATGTGATGCTGGGTTATGCATGAAAACAAGGAAGAACACTTATTAATGGAGAATACTATGCTCATCAGAATTACCATGAGATTAATTAGAGTCAACTCGTATGCATGACTATGCATTGATGACTTCCTTTCATCCATCCGTATATAAAGGAGATGAATTTAGCATTCTCAATCATTTTTCAAGCAACAAGTGATCCATCAAAGTGAGTGTGAGAAGAAAGTTCCTCCATGTATAAAAAATATAGAGATAGCCTCTTTTTTGATCTAAAGAGAGAAAGTGAGATCCTATTAAGTGAATTCAAGAGAGAATTGCATATTCATCATTCAGTTAGATTGTACTTGTAATTTCATTATTCACAGCGAAAGAATTTTGGAGTTGTTGTCCGATGACATAGGCACACTACTAAAGCTCGTTAAATTTCAGTGTTATTTTTCACATATATATTTCCGCTTTATTTTTACCTATTTTATTTATTCAATTTATTTTGAGAGTATAAAAAATTTGGTCTTAATTATTTATTTATTTGTACATTTTTCCCAATCCTCTTTCCTAATTACTGTTGGCCCTTTTATTTTCTACCCAATACAGATAGGAGAATGGAGACTAGATCCCAGCTAGGGGCAGCAGCAACAACGCCACTACCACCACCAACAACATCACAATAGTCGTTAAGAGTTGAAGAGAGTAAGAAAGTTAGGATTATTTGCTCTCAGGACTAATACTCAAATCTGCATCCGATGCAGCATGGGAAGCAACACCCTCTCAATCTTAACGGTCAGATCCAATACATATTGCCTTCATTGGATGAACTGCTCGAGGCATAGAAATTTGTTCCAAACCAATTCTCCAATGTCTGATCATCCCCATTCCCATTCCAATCACAACCCCTCCTCTGACTCAAATAACAAGATGCTCCCGGCAGGGAATCAGAACCGGGAGTCCCTCTCCAACAAAATGTACAGATACAGGTCGTCCTCATCATCTCAGTCCCCCTCGTCCTCATCACGATGGTCCTCTATGTCATGCCCCTAGCGACGGACGCCAACTTTCTACCACTACCGCTCCCAAAATATTTCTCCCGAAGATACACATTCTCCCTCAAAAGCATCAAGAAGGAAACCCAAAGTTTATCTGCATCTGCATTTAGCGCTGCTGGCTTTTGCTCATGTAGTGGCACTTGAATCCATTCTCATCTGGACATTGCTTCTGGCACATCTGACAGTAGCATGGAAGCTTCTGGATCCCCTTAGCCTTGACTCAATTAGCGATTGCCTTGTTGGTTAACAAGTCGTTCTTCACCACGATTTTTTCTTAAATTTATAGAGAATTCGATGAAATTTCAATCAGGATTGGAGGTGGGATTTTGATTTTCAAAGTGAAATATAAGCTGTAGGTTAAGAGAAGACCCGGACACATTTCTTTTGAGATTACTCAACCTCTTTTAGGAACCGGAGCAAACTCGTGTGAGGAATTGCAGACGAGGGAGGAAAGGGTTGGAGCGATCGGTTTTCAATTCGAGATTTTTGGTTTTTATTAACGATTTTGACTAACCTAAAATCTGTGACGAAATACCGTTTTAATTTTGATTAAATCACATGTTGCAGTTTTATATGAATATTAAGAAGTAATTGTGTGTTCGTGTTTGTGGGTCTTGATGGTTGTGGAAAGAAAGATGATGAAAAAGAAGACGAAAAAGATGTTGAAGAAGAAGTCGAGTTCTTCTCCTACAGATCATTATGAAAAAATTGTTAGTGTATACTTGGAATTTGACTTATTATTTTTTTTCTAATCTACATGGCAAAGTCAACTTTAAAAAGTAAGTACTACGAATGGCATCAATACTTGATAGATTTTTAATGAAAAATAAAAATGGAGTCAAGTTATTTAGGATATTAAAATGTAAAATTTGAAATTTCAACTATCTCTGAAATGTAATGTAAAGCCCACATAGAACTAAATTGTAATTTGCTTTAAAAAAACATAAATGCAAATTAGCTCCCGAATGGGTCTGGATATTTTGGGCCAGACCGAGATTGGGCCGAAGCCCAGAGTGAAAGAGTTCAAAGCACGCTTCCCGCCCAAGTTTCAGTCCTTCCCGCGCCCATTACTTTTGTCTCTTCCCCTCTTTTGTAAAAGCGAAGGGGATCTGATGGTTCAGATTTCAGATCTCTGCGCGAGAGTGAGAGTCAAAATGTTCGGGAAAATAAGAGCGTCGTCTTGCCCGGCCGAAAACTTGGAGAGGCCGCCGTCGAAGATTCTTAAAGACGATTCTATCTCCATCTATGGTAAAACCCACCCACCCAACCCACCACCGCCCCCCCCCCCCCCCCCCCCCCCCCCCCGCGCCGCCACACTCTACTTTTCCATAACTTTCCCTCTATGATTTTATTATTGCTCTTGTTCGTAGGCACCATTATGTTCGCCTATCTTCTGATTGTTAATTTGCGACACTGACCACTTTTGTATTTCAAGTTGCAACCGCTTGAGTCCTCATGAGAAAAAATACTAGAATTATTGTCACCCAAGTTCATATTTGAGCCTAGTTGGTACTTCTTAGATCTCATATGTAAGAAATGTAGAGTTCAATCGCCCACAGGGAAGTCCATGGGTGGCTGAATTTCTCCAGTGAATGTATGTGTGTATCTCATGCTTGTAAACATCTGCTAGTCCACGAACACTCCCATTGTCATTGATTTCCATTTTCTCTTATGCAGAGGCTACACTTATGAAGCTTAAATTAGGTTCCAAACGGAATTTAAGTCCATGCTCTAATGCAGTAGGGGTGACAGATGACGGTTCTACTTCAAGCTCTCCCGATTCAGAGCCAATGAAGATAGAGCTGGAGTGTGCTTCTTCAGGCACCTCACGAGATTGTATACAGGGTTCCAGCTCTCCCCACGAGGAATCATGGCATTAGACATAGACTCTTCTTCAGAAAGCAGTACGGCAAGTTCTAGCGATTGCCAATCTGGGGGCACCTCAAAACACCAACAGAGTACAAGAGGTTCGGTTCTCTACCTGTTCACTAGATTTAAGCGAGCTCAGGACGCAATCTGCTCATCCTCCGGGGATGCGATGACAATCGGCAATGCTAGTACTTGTCCAATTTCTAGCCAATCTCTTAACAGCACAGAACAACTGGAACAGGAGGAATGTATCAATTCTTTAGCTGCTAGCCAAGCCACTGATGCATTCTTTGAGCTGGGTTTATGAATACTGACGGGCCTAAATAGGGTGCGCCTAATTTGGCACTCGGGATTTGTTGTGATCTGTATATTCATTGAAGAAACTTACAAAGAAAACATGTACTGTTATGCATTATCAGTTGGAAGCGAATTTTTGGTTGTAATTTGTAACCCAATTATGATGGAAGTATTTGTATGGGAAAGGCTATCACCAACTGAGATATGATGAAGTTCTAGTGTTTCGTTTGCCATGCTGTTGAACTTGTAAAATTCATACCCAATTATTTCAGTTTCTTGCCTTGCCTATGAATTGGTAAATACTCAGAGTAACTTGTAAAATCAACGAAGTCATTCTCATTAAATCAATCATTGGTACAACAAAAAAATTTCTTCAGGGGTCTCGAAAAACGTACTTAACATCACAGTTCATGACAAGATTATTAGGTTGTGTAAGATCACATACATAAATGACAGAAAGATACAGATGCTCAGCAAACTCTTTCAAAATTGCGTTCATTGTTGTCGCTGAGCATTTAGTGACAATCACTCCCTCAACCATGGAGCTTGAGCTGGTGTCCACTGACATAATTCACCTTCTTTGAACCAGAGAGCTGCATAATTCAAATAGTGAATGAGACAGGCAAGTGGGAAGTGTTGGAGAGAAGAATTGGACAAATATCCGTCACAAGAGTCAAAGATAGCAAGCTTACAAATTTCACGCTTGCCGTTTTCAGGGCTGTCACTCCCATGAACCACATTCCTGCCAAGATTTTCAGATGAGACCTTACCCCGTTAGATCCGATTGCCATCAAATGAAAATAAAACAATTATTTGTAACCAGTGCAACTTGAGTTACGCTACCAAGGGTAGAGAACCCAACCTTCCAGTTTGAACAGCAAGATCCCCTCTTATGGTTCCCGGTTCAGCTTGAAGTGGGTTCGTAGACCCAATCAACTTGCGTGCTGCTGCAACAACGCCAACACCTTCCCATGCCTGGCTAGATCAGTATCCTTGTAATAAATCACAGCTAAAATACACCTTGGATTCATTGATTTCCACAAGACACAGAAAATAGAGGAAAACAAGGGTGAATCATACCATACACACAACTGGGCCAGATACAATGTACTCGATCAATTTAGGGAAGAACGGCTTTCCATTAAGATCCTTATAGTGCTCCTGAACAACCAAAGGGAAAAATACAAAGAGTACCAGATTCAAATCATATTGAACCTTCCAAGTGTTACATAATGGTCAGGAAAACTATAAACAAGATTACAATTATGAGCATCCGCAATTGATTGCAAAGAATACGTGATACATATTATATGAGGCTTCTCAAGAGTAGATTTCCAAGATTTATTTATTTTTGGTTCATCTTCAACTGAAATTCTTTTCACCTTGGACTTTTGAGCAGAACAAGATGTTTATTTTGAAATACTTCACTTGCTTGATTCACCGACTAGGCAAATTAAAATGTAAACACATAGAATTACTAGAATCCTCAAATGAACTTTTGCAAGCTTATTTCGGGGGTTTTCTTTATATTAGGGGAAAAAGAAGAGAAACAGACCTTTGCCAATTCTCTGGGGCACTGGAAGAGCTTCAAGCCAGTCAGTTTAAATCCCTTCTTTTCAAACCTTGAGATTATCTCTCCAACCTAAAAACAATTCAACCCACATGAACAAAACTAAGAATACCAAGATAAAATTCTACTGATTTGATAATAATTCTACAAAATTCAAAATCTGATTTGGAGCCAAGTAAGATTCATTTTCTTATGTTTTCAGAACCCCATTCAAAATTCAAAATTTCACACAATGCCCAATTGTTTCCAGCTGCCAATTAACCCAACACAAAATTTACTGCTGAAATTGAACAGAAAAAATTAGAAGTAGAGGATTAGCTTACAAGGCCACGTTGAACTCCATCAGGCTTCACCATTATGTACGTCTCGTCGACTTGTTCCTGGAAACACAAATCCGCCATTAAAATGCCAAAAATTCCAATTGGGTATTTAATAAATGAAAGAAAAAACAAAGGGTTTACAACAATTTTAAAATGAAGGGGCTAGGGGCAAACCAGTGAAGCAACCAAGCGAGGAAGGAAGATGCGGGGTTTGGCGAGGGTTTTAGAATGAGGACGAGTTGGAAAATATGAGAAAAGATGGGAGTTTGAAGAGAATGCCGATAGCTGGTGGTGAGGGGTGCGCAGGGTAGACTTCAGGCGAGCGTCGGATAAGCTGCGGCTTGTCCCAGCCGGTGAGCGTTGAAGGGATGAGGAAAAACATGGACTCGGTCCACCAAACACTGCCACAGTTTCCATTCTGTCTCTCCTTCTCTATCTATCCCTCCATTCCGTGCACGTGCGTATATGTAGGCTTTCTATTTAACATGCCCATTGAATATCCAATTAAGTCACAAAATACCTTCGAAATACAAAATACAATTTTAATTCAGAATACTTTCTGAACATGATTTTAATTAGATGTTTAATTTCACAGTTCTCTATTAAATCAAAGGGACAAAATTGACAGTACCCTCATTGAAATCAACTCGATATTCATGAAAGGGCATCTATTAAATCACGACTCGTTTTTAGTTTCTTCTATTTTCTCGTCCCTTTTTCATAATCAAACATACCAACATACTCACAATTAACCCAGAAACACAATTCTAATTCCAATTTGAGGATTAAACTCACCCTAATTCCTCGAAATCACTAAAACTTCACGATTCAATTTTGAACGCTATCCAAGGCTAGTCCTAGAGTGTTTTCCTTCAGTTTTTCGGTGGTCATGCTCGTAATACTTCAAAGAAGAGGTTTACAGCCTCAATTCGATCAATCAATGTCCAATTCAACAAAACCCGATTCAAGGTCCACGGGTTCAATTTTTCAAAATCCAGAATCTCACTCTTTTCTGTTTTCCTTCACCAATTTCATCACTCTGCTTTCTAATTCTCTCCTTGTTTTCCTCTGCACTCAGTTATCACGGATAAGGGTGGATGCTCTTGAATGTTTGGGTGTTCTTTGTCATACAACATACGTGAAGAACATGCTCAAAACAACATATAAATAAACACCTCATCCCCCTAACCAAGTCGGTGCAAGCATTCCAAGGAGACAAGGAGAAACCAAAATGATAAGCCTGGTCATAAAAGACCTCCCGTGTGAAATTATCAAAATACCCGTAATATCAAAATTACTAAAATTCCCTTAATATATTTAGATCCGTAATGAACTCATCCGATCTCCATTTTTTGCATGTCATCTGTTTACGGACTCAGAATTCCGAGGCCTAGATAATGGTCCCTGCAAAATATCCAAAAAGTTAACTTTTAACCCTTTAAGGGCAAAATCATCTATTTACACGAACTTTTTACCATTTCATTTGTCAAATTTTCGGGTCGTTACATCCTCACCTATCAAAGTAACAACCGAGGGTCACTAACAATACATATAACCTTGTACATAAACCCCTCCTAAACACTGGGATAGTACACGCGTCCTAAACACGTAACCAGTGAATTTGAACGCCCAAAACGAACTCTGATCGACCTGAAACCACACCATTGGATTCAGCTCGTCAAAATCTTTTGAAAAAGCACCGGCGTGTCCCGAGATTCTTGCCCATGCACAGACACACACCACTAGAAGGCCAGCAGCTTTCCCCATGTGCCACCCTATGTGCACTGATACAGCGCGTACGTCACCCTACTGACTTGCAATGCTGACATTAGCCCATGCTAATGCGGCACCTACTAGCATCACCCTATGCGCTGATGTGGACCTACTGACGTGGCACCCCTGACGTAGCAAGTGACATCGTCATTTGCTGATGTGGCAGTTGACATCATCGAGATGTTATGTTGACGTCACGTGGTGACATCATGCTGACGCAACCCTCTCATCGGAGAAGACAGCTGCACTGTCGTGCGCCCCCAGCTGGAAATCCCCATTTTTATTCCAATTTTGTAACCTTCATATTTTCCTCATTTCTCAACCAAATCGGATAAACTTTATATGGAAATTCATCTAATCATCCCTAGGAATCCAAATTCGAGCTCAAAATCAAGAAAAGGTACATGATTTCCCGATATTAGCCTTAGAAGTTTCAGATTTCTTCCTTTTCGTGTGCTGGCTGTGTCCACACAATTCAACCTTTAAGCTTGAGATGTTTTTTTATTGCGAAGGTCCAAGGAACACAACCCCAGCCATGGTTTGAGCTAGAAACGTCTAAAAATTGAAGTTGAAAATAATGGTTGTACGAGTTTATTTTGGGGTGCACGGGTGAAGGAAAGATAGATGAATGTGATGATAAAAGAGTGTGTGATTCCCAACCACGTACTAACAACCTACCAAAAATATCCCATTTTGACCAAAATATGCCTCCTCAAAATGCAAACCTAATAAAAATTCAAGAGCAACATAGTACAAATGTAATTAAAAATCCCATAAAATATGTATTTTAAAATCTGAGTCGTTACAATTTACCCACATAAAGAAATTTCATCCCGGAAATTCGCACTATCATTAAAAAAACAGTGGATACCGGTCCCACATCAAAGCCGTGGACTCCCACGCTGTCTCCTCCATGTCATGATCCCTCCACAAAATAAATACAAGGGGAAAAATTCACCCAATGTAGCACCCTGTCTAAACCCATATATGAATAGAAGGCTCATCAAACTCAAAATCCTCTCCAAGTTCATCTGATTGCTTCACTAACAAGTGAGTCTCATCAAACCCGTACTCTTGGAGCATAGAAACCTGAAACAACTCATGAGCCCTAGAGAACTTTGGAGACAAAACTAACATGTACATTATTGAGCCTATCCTCTCGATACACCCCAAAGGCCCAACCGACCTACGTCTACCCAAACGTACAATCCCTAATCACCTCGCTTTGCTACCAATATAACACCGGTCAGTGTACCAATACCCATGTCCCAACCAAGTGGGGTTAACTCTCGATCGAAAGAAGGAGTAAACCCTCGAGAAACAAAAAGAGTGTGTGCCTCGAAATCCATCAACACTTAAGCAGACCATAGAGAGAAAAAATACATATCACCACTCTTGTTGCAGCGCAAGCCTCATGCTCCGTAATAGCGAACACATGAGCTCATCCACCTTCGGGTCAGCTGTATCCCCTCTGGCCACTGCCTGCACTGACGGCCCCACGGGTAGTCTCATGACTTCCAGAAGCTACAGTAGGTAAAGGTGTCGGTATCTTTTAACCATGATCTGCTATATCCAATATGGTAGCACCAACTTATGTACGATAAGGACAGTCCCGATTGAAATGCTCAAGCTCCCCAAAAAAGAAACAACCATCCTCGCTACTCCGAGAAACATGTCCACCATGTCCCGACCCACGATCACAATAACCCGCACGATTATAACTAGAAGAACCAGAACTAAAAGCTCCCTTCTTCGAAGCTCTATGAGTAAAAGGCTTATCATTTTGACCTTCTCGGCGTCACCCAGAACCTCAGTACTGTTGCCGTTGTTGGGGTTTCACTAAACTTACCTCCACCTGAAAAGCCACATCTAATAGGGCCTGGAGAGTGGTGATTGCTCTAAATAGCACTGATTTTTGAATCTCATTCCGAAGACCAAGCAAGACCCAATGATCCTACTCGCCTCGGTTTCCACCAAATCCTTTGCATACAAGGACAAACCCAAAAATCTCTGCTCATATTGAGTAACCGTCATGTCACCCTGCTCCAGCCGTAGGAACTTCATCTTCATCTCATCTCAATAAGACTGGGGATATAACTAATCCATGAAACGCATCATGAACGTCGCTTAAGTCATAGTAGTTTCATCCAAACCCACTAATAGTAAAGTCTGCCACCACCTCTATACGTAAACACTCAAGAAAAAAATGGCTATCTACACCATGTACTTAGGAGGGCAGTGCATCACTCCTAATATCCTCTCAGAGCGTGTGATCCACTCATCAGTCACCCCATGAGCCGATGCACCTATAAACTTTATGGCTCCAAGCCGCTAGACCCGCTCGATATCTGCCCCTCGGAGACCCTCCTCCCCTGAAATACGACATTCAATGCCTGACCAAACAGATTAATGGTATTTTCCCATCTAGACTCTCTACCATTGTCCTCACTACTAGGTTGGTGACGGGGCTTGTGTTATGGAGGCATAATGTCCTATAAGAGGCACAAGTTAGTAACAAAACAACCCCACACGACAAGTGTGCAACCTAAAGGAAATAACCTAGTGCTTTGTACCAAATTGAAATGACCCTTCCCAAAATCACCTCGATGCTTGTGAAATGGCTTGTTTTCGTCTGACACAAAAACTTTAAATCCCAAAAGTACTCTCAATCCAAGAATAAATATGAAGATAGTTCAGACAAGGGATAAACTCTATGTGTCAACTGTTAAATACAAGTTTGCTAATTTACAATTATATAAAGCACTAGACAAGAATTAGACAACCAAAATCCTACTCTGGTTAACAAAAGCACGCAGTCCCAGGTAATAAGCCTCAGCCTCAAAATATCCCTCGCCATAAGAACAACATAAAGGGTACGAAAACCATAAAAACTATGAGTGGGCAAAAATAAACGCCTTTTGGAAAACATTTCCTAAATAATCCTTTTTTCCCTTCAGTTTATAAAAACATGCATGTATAGGCAAATAAATACTTGATTTCAGATAAAACAATTACATATATAAAACCGTGGGACCGACATAAATAATGTAATACATATAAATGCCCCTGGCCCACCTTGAAATCCCTATTTATAAACAATTCGAAAACACCTCTAGACACAACAACCAATAATAGTCAAACCACAAACCATGCTGATCTAACTAGCTAATCCCCAGTACTCTGCGTAGACAATTACGAAACCTATAGAGTCCAACTTCGACTACTTCTGAGTCCGTATCCAGGAACCTCATGGAGTCCAATTCCATAATAGAAATCCAATCGCATGAGGATGACTACATTGGGAAAAATAGTTTACAAACAGATACCTTTTAACTTGTTTTTGAAATACCCGCAAAATCCCAAACAATTGTTGGCCAGGAATGAGCCCAAAATTTGGTTTTTCCCAAAATCCATACTAATCTTTGTCCAAAAAACAACATCCTGAATATATATATATATATATATATATATATATATATATTCTAAAACCAGTCAATTATCAAGAAAGCATTTATAATCATATATTACATCCATTGCAAACCATACCATGCAATAAAACCATAGGAAATATGTAAATATGTATATAGCTCAATTTATAAACAAACATTCCACCCACAGTCCAACCAATAGCTCACTCTTGAACTGTGCGCTCTTCGGAATTCCCAAGAGCATCCAGGCTTATCAAAATAACAACTGAGGGTTACCAACAATACACATAACCTTGTACATAAACCCTTTCCCCAAAATCCCAGCATAGTACACGTTTCCCAAACACACAACATGTGACTTTGAAAGCCCAAAATTACACCTAAATGAACTCTGACTGACCTGAATCCACCACCATTGGATTTAGCTCGTCGAAACCTTTCGGAAAAGCATCGTTGTTTCTCTAGATTCCTACCCACCCACTGCCACACGCCGGTGGAAGGCCGATAGCCTTTCCCACGTCCTGGACCATGCACGCTTACATGGCGCTGACATCATCATGATGACATGTCACACTTACATCAAACCTTATTGATGTGGAACTTGCAGATGTCACCACCCTCGCTGATGTGGACTTGTTGACATGGCAGCTGACATCATCATGCTGACATCACCTGGTGATGTCATGCTGATGTCACCTGGTGATGCCATGCTGACATCACCCTCTCGCTGGAGAAGACAGTTGTGCTACCACTACACTGCTGGAAAATACCAATTTTTGTCCCAATTTTTAAACTTTCATATTTCCTTCATTTCTTAACCAAATCAGACAAAATTCATATGGAAATTCATCTACTTATCTTCAAGAATCCAAATCTGAGCTCAAAAGCAAGAAAAGACACCTAATTTCACGATATTAGCCTTGGAAGTTTTGGATTTCTTCCTCCTCGCATACTAGCCGTGTCCACGTGATTCCACCTTCGAAAGCGGGATTAACGCAGGATGTGCCATGCTCTCGTCTGACACGAAGTGTCAAACAAGGGATAACTCAAACCTCAGCCCATTCGGGGCATTCAGAACGCGCCAGAATCGGTGGAGGATTGTGAAGTCTCGGTCACTGCTACAGCCCGCATCCGCGATCAACCTAAAGGGCATTAAAAACCATTAAAAGCTGTGAGTGGACGAAAATGAATAGTTTAATAAAAACACATTTAATAAGAAGACATTTATGCCCTTCAATAAAATGCATACATGGATTCGAAAACCAGTTATATCAATCAAATCAAATATAATAAAAATCGTTTATGAAACTGAAGTCATTTCCTTCCTCAAATCATTAGGGCCTTAGCCCAAAACCAAAAAACCAATCGTATGGGCACTCAGCCCAAAACCGTAAAGCGAAGTCATGTGGGCTACTGCCCAAATTCATAAACACAACCGTAAATCCAAATCATGTGGGCCACTTCCCAAATCCAAAAACACAAACATCCAAATTAGTAAATTCTATAAAACACATTTGTACCAATCCTTGGCATCTGAGATGCTTGGCGTCCCAGACGCTTGACGTCCTAGACGTCATGTCACGGTCTAAACTATGTGTGCTGCCTGAGGTCTGAACCCGAGTCAATCTCTGACATCCCAGATGTCTGAAGTCCCAGACGTCTAGCAATCCTTCTCCTAAGTCACTATATGGATGAGACAATCCATAGATATAAGGACGGTATATGGAAAAAATTTCATAAATCCTTTTAAAACCTTCTGAATGGGCCTATGCCCGGGATTTCCATAAAACCACCATAATTCACAATTGGGTCTCGTGCCCGAAGTATAACATCATAAAACGTTTCCACAATTCCAATTTACAAATTCAAGGAATTCAGCCCCAAATTCCATTTCACAAACCAACTCGGCCTCAAGCCCAATCATGTAAGTCAACTGGGCCTCTAGCCTGATGTCTCATTAAATCAAATGGACTCAAAGTCCGATAGTTCGTAAATCAAATGGGTCTCAAGCCTGGTTCCATATTTCCAAATCCAAAACCATTCCATTAAGTCATCATTCAAAACCCAAGCACGTATAAACACAGTATAAAACCGAAAACCTCGAAATACATGCAAATACAGAAAACACCTCGAAATACCTGCAAATATGTAAATCACCAAAATTATAATCATCGTCATAGTAATGACATGTGTAAAACATATAAAATAGTTATTCATGCATCATAGTGTAGAATACAAAGTCCACTCACAAACCGCCTTAGCTGCCACCTCGATACGCGTGCCATAAGCTTCCCCGAGCTAAATCACCATCACCGGAACCCTCGGACCTATCCAAATCATACTCGAAGATCACTAACTACCTCAAATCACCTAACAAGAAGTCCCCCAATTTTTCAGGATTTTAAATGTATTTAAAATAAACCCTAAACCATTGGACATCCAAAATTACCCTGAAACGGTGTCTGATCGACTCGAAACCTATCCCAAAATGTTTGTTACATCGAAAAGGATGAAAACAAAGGTTGGCCATGCCTCAAAAATTGGGCTCATGCACCCTCACACACCACCCAAAGGGGCTGTACGTGAACACCCCGCACCAGAATAGTGTCATCATCCACCTCGAGTGAACCCAGTTCACCTGGTTTTCCGGTTCAACCGAACCGACGAACCGACCTGACCAGTTCTCCCAACTCCGGCCACTATTCTCGATGGGGTTTCATCGTATGGCTTCTTCTAATTTCCTATAATCGATCTAAAGATTCAAAATTGGAAAACCAATCCCAGAAATTACTTGTGATCACGTGCACAGTACCCGTGGCCTGCAACTCAGTTCTGCCACCGCTTCCGACCACCTCCATCCTCATTTCCGATCCCAATCAACTCATATGACCTCGAGAAATCACCTCCAATCGTTAAAACCAATCAACAACCCCTAAAATCCAATTTCCAAATTTGAACTAAAACCTGGACTCTTGGGTTCTTCCTTACCTCGCCGTTGTGAGCACCACCGTGGCCACTGTCATGGTTGTCTCATCATCCTCACCATTCTCAGTCTTCTCACATGAACACAGCAAATGGTAGGGTAGTGGGGTGGTGTGTGCTTGTGTGTTTGTTTAGGGTGAAAATGGAGATGGTGCACGGGAATGAGAAGAGAGATGGATGAGGGAAAATAAAATAATATGTTTTAATAAGAACCCACCAATCAAAACTAGATCCCCATTTTAAGGAAAGTGGCCAATAGGATGAGTGACGCTTGTCACTCATTCAAGGGCCTCACATTAATTAATCAGCCAATAAGATTTCATTAATATTTAATTCGAATCTCGAGACGTTAATTATCCCGATTTCGATCCTGTGACCATAACTTCCCCCTCGAATGTCCGTTTTCGACGTGCCACCTGTCTATAGACTCGTTACTTCCCGGTATATGTCACGGTCATTTGTTCTCGTATGTTTGACTCCCTAGGTCAAAAGTAAACATTTTGCCCAATTCTAGGGGTAAAACAGTCATTTTACACCGTCCGTCCGAATTTTCTTAACTAATCCCCAATTAGTCATGCTAAATCCATAATTAATTAATATTTAATCCCGATATTCGGGATGGGTTGTTACAACCTTCCCCCCTTACCAAATTTCATCCTCGAAATTTAAATTCATCTCATAACGCCGCACTCAGCCGACACTCACGGCTCCATGTCACCATTCGAGTCACCAAAACAACCCTGACTCCCTCAAGAGTTGCATTAAGGTACCTCATACCTAAAACTCCCTCAATGTAACGTAAGATCAACGGCAGGATCTTACCTAGCAGGGCAAGCTCAAATCTGTGACATTTATCAGTCTCGTTGCTCACATCAGTCAAGTCCCTCAGCAATCCACGCTGATGCTGGTGAGAGTTACAGAGCAGTCGATTCACGCAAAGTAACATGTGGTTACACTAACCACCAATTCACTCAACCTGAGTATACGTATACAAACATCTCACTCTACCTGTGTGTAACAAGACCCCATCGAATACCTCCCCAGTAGTGATACACATCTCCACCCTAGGGTTCCACTTACCATCCACGGCTCTGAGCACCCGCTTATACAATTACTGAACCCATTAAAATCACTCTGGCCCAGCGCATAGTATCCAATGTCCAGTCCACACTCTGAGCCAATCCAATGATATCAGAACTAGGCCGACTACCAAAACTTTCATCAACATACCACTGGTATATCCTATATACTGTCACCAGGCACCACTCAAGCCTGTCCAATATTAGTCATCGCATAACGTACCAGTACATACATCCATCCACCAACCAGTCCACTACATAGCTCGTAGTTAATCACGTTTCAATTCTGGAGTCTATCTGTCCAATCCCTTATGAGACAGACCACACACTCCAGCTCAGTATCCATTCCGAGTCTTTTGGTCACCCGACCAGCATCCAAAGAATGCCCAAACTCACTGATGTCATCCAAGATGTACCAATATGAACCTGTCAGGTACCTACTCATATGTTTACCATATCATATCCGATTGACTTCATATGGTAGAAAATCCCAGTAATACACCTCAGTTACGGAGATAGCCTCCGTCTGATAGTCACTGACACTTCTGGTCTGAATGAGTGAATCCAGGATCCATACTTATCCACATATCCAAGACAGATCGTATACACTCCTCACATATCCTAGACACTCCAAGACGCATAAGAACTCACATACTTGAGACAGAGCCTACACACTCCAAATCACTCAACTACCGCCTCATACTGGATTAACTTCGAAAAGAAGTTAACCCAACATTCCCATATCCAAGACCATACCCACTCACGTATCCAAAACAGAGGTTGGATAATAATTTCGTCCTATTCCAAGAGATTCTTCAACTGTCTCACAATACGATTCACCTCTATTCCAAGCTTAGCATAATCAGAAAGGCAAAGTCTGCCAACACAGCACGACAACACAATCCACACCATCCTGATCCACTACATAAGCTGATCATTAAGATCATGATCCAGCTCATCACAACACCCTATATCCTTAACATCACTCTCCTGATCCACACATGCTCACTCTCAACTAATTACCAGATTTCAGGTCACAGGGTCTTACACCCTATTTGAATCCTTCGATAGTCATATCACTCCTCAACCATTTTCCACATCTAACAGATCAGTCAAAGACGAGACACGTCTAGTCTATGGGTTCTCTCCAATTACCTCATATCGATCCTTGTTATCCCACCTAGGGAAAATCAAGGATGATCGAAGATAATGACATCAAAATTCATGCCTCGTGAGTGCAAGCACAATCTCATTGCACTCACCACACCATGTAATCCTACATCGTCTGCCACCAAGCAGAAAATGAGAAATCTCCTTCACCAACTTAGAAATGCCCAACTTCTCCCAACGACTCAAAACCAATCATAGTTCCATCAACCAATACACGATCAACGTACTGGCGACAACAAACATTATCTACCCATGGCCACAAACGAGAAGTCACCCTCAGGGACTTCGGAATATCCATCACCAATGATAAATCAAGCACTCCTCTCATCGTCTCAGTCACATCTTCCCTTGATCCCGAAGTTCCAATCATGTTGGAACTAACTCACTCGGACATCAACCACGTGTCTGTACCAAGCTAACTTAGTACCCCCAACTCGCCTATCCATTTATACCGTTTCATCCAATCACCACTTAGTCATCTCAATCACATCAGTTATCTCAACCACGGTTGGGTTAGAGTCCCAACACATCCCATCCACTTCTGGATCCCATCCAGTCCATCTCTATCATATCTATCATCTAGACACAATTCCCTATAATCAACACTAGCTGACGAATCACCATCGTCAAACCCACAGCGAACATAAGCACATCACATTTGAGTCACATCCTCAGTTCGTGGCTCAACATCTCCTATCTTCATTGCAATCACTGGCACACAGCGTGCGAATCAGACCCAAACTAAATCTTAGCTCATACCAAGCTAGAATCCATAATCTCTGCTCATATTGGAGGAACTCTATCTCGCTCAACTCACTAACTCTAGGTACAATCACCCTGACAATTCATACAAGAAAATGAATGTTCCTTGAACATCCTCTGATTCTCAACAACCACAACTACATCCACCCTCGATGGTAGTGACTGCCACAATCTCGTGCAGACCAAACCATCATACATCACTATCATGACTCTGCATCCAAAGGCACTTGTGGATCGGATCCCATCATTTTTCTTAGTGTCAGACCAATCAATCTTCGTAGTCTCAACTAGACTCAACTAGACTCAACCAGATTCATCCGCTAGGTCATCCATGACCTCATCTGCACCCTACCACACAATCCCCAAAGCTGACATGACATGACCGACCAACGGTCTCGACTCTGAAAAGTCGCCAAAGTCAAACCACTCGCCTACTCATATTTTCGAACCATACATCATACACTAGGGTTTCTCGAACCCGGCTACTCTCAGCAACACAATTCCCAACTCAACATGACCTGACCATCTAATGGTCACAATTCCACACTAGCGTCATAACCAATCCTGCAATATCGTGATAGATGATCCCGACATAACCGTCCTAAGGTCAAGACTCTAAAGCACCGTTACATTCATCCCTCAGTAGTGTCCCACACTACTAAACCATGACATAAATATGGTATACATAAGCATCAAATGCCGAACCAAAACTATCCACGATTCATTTCCACTAATTCTCATACTCTTTACCTTAACGACCAGAATGATGACGGGTTGTCGTACACATAGAGACATTACATCCTGCACCTGCACACACTCTAAGAGCAAACCTTGCTCGGATACCAAGTTGACCCGACCCATCCCAAATCCCCCAACGATTAACGTGGGATGTATCATGCTCCCATCTGACACGAAGTGTCGAATAAAGGATAACTCAACCCTCAGCTCATTTGGGGCTTCCAGAGCGAACCTGGATCAGTGGAAGAGTGTGAAGTCTCAGTCACTGCTACAGCCCGCATCCGAAATCAACCCGAAGGGCATTAAAAACTATTAAAAACTGTGAGTGGACGAAAATAAATAGTTTAATAAAAGCACATTTCATAAGAAGATATTTATGCCCATCACAAAAAAACATTCAAGTTATCTCAATCAAATCAAATATAATAAAAACCGTTATAAAATCGAAGTCATTTCCTTCCTCAAATTATTAGGGCCTTAGTCTAAAACCACAAAACCAATCGTATAGGCACTCAGCCCAAAACCGTAAATCCAAGTCATATGGGCCACTGCCCAATTCCATAAAAACAATCGTAAATCCAAATCATGTGGGCCATTGCCCAAATCTATAAACACAACCGTAAATCCAAATCATGTGGGCCACTGCCCAAATTCATAAACACAAACATCCGTAAATCAGTAAATTATATAAAACACATTTATACCAATCCTTGGCATCCTAGATAACTGGCATCCCAGACGCCTAATGTCCCAGGCACCTGACGTCCCAGACATCATGTCACGGTCTAAGCTACGTGTGCTGCTTGAGGTCTGAACCCGAGTCAATCTCTAACATCCCAGATGTCTGACGTCCCAGACGTCTAGCAATCCTGCTCCTGAGCCACTATACGGTCCAGTCATTCCGTGCAGTGACCCCTCGCAAGCTATGCGCCATGACCACTCCAGCGTCCCAGATGATTGCAGGAGACAATCCATAGATATAAGGACGGTATATGGAAAACATTTCATAAATTCTTTTAAAACCTTCCAAATGGGCTTATGCCCGGGATTTCCATAAAACCATCATAATTCACAATTGGGTCTCATGCCCGAAGTATAACTTCATAAAACGTTTCCACAAATCTAATTTCCAAATTAAAGGGACTCGGCCCGAAATTCCATTTCACAAACTAACTGGGCCTCAAGCCCGATCATGTAAGTCAACTGGGCCTCCGGCCCGATGCCTCATTAAATCAAATGGACTCAAAGTTCGATAGTTCGTAAATCAAATAGGTCTTAAGCCCGGTTCCATATTTCCAAATCCAAAACCATTCCATTAAGTCATCATTCAAAACCCAAGCACGTATAAACACAGTGTAAAATCGTAAACCTCGAAATAAGTGCAAATACGAAAAATACCTCGAAATACGTGCAAATATGTAAAACACCAATACCACAATTATCATCATAGAAATCACATATGTAAAACATATATAAAACAGTCATGCTTGCATCATAGTTTAGAAAACAAAGTTCACTCACAGACCGTCCTAGCCGCCGTCTCGATACGCGTTCCATAAGCCTCCCCTAGCTAAATCACCATCATCGGAACCTCCAGACCTGTCCAAATCATACTCGAAGGTCACTAACTACCTCAAATCACCTAACATGAAGTCTCCAAATTTTCTGGGATTTTTAAACGTATTGAAAATAAACCCTAAACCTTTGTACATCCAAAATTACCCCGAACAGGTGTCCGATCGACTCGACACTTGTCCCAAAATGTTCGTTACATCGAAAGGATAAAAACACACATTGACCATGCCTCGAAAACTGAGTTCACGCGCCCTCATGTGCTGCCCAAAGGCGTTGCGAATGAAAGCCATTCGCTGGGAACAGTGTCATCGTCAACCTCGCATGAACCCGGTTCACCTGGTTTTCCGATTCAATCGACCCGACCGGTTCTCCCAACTCCGACCACTATTCTCGATGGGGTTTCATCAGATGGCTTCGTCTAATTTCCTAGAATTGATCTAAAGATTCAAAACTGGGAAACCAAGCCTAGAAATTACCTGTGATCACGTGCACAGTACCTGTGACCTGCAACTTTCGACCACCTCCATCCTCGTTTTCGATCCCAATAAACTCATATGACCTCTAGAAATCACCTCCAATCGTTAAAACCAATCAAAAACCCCTAAAATCCAATTTCCCAATTTGAACTAAAACCTTGGCTCTCGGATTCTTCCTTACCGAGCACTGCCGTGGCCACCGTCATGGTCGTCTCATCATCCTCATCGTTATCAGTCTTCTCACATGAACACATCAGATGGTAGGGCAGTGGGGTGGTGTGTGCTTGTGTGTTTGTTTTGGGTGAAAATGGAAATTTTGCACGGGAAATAGAAGAGAGATGGATGAGGGAAAATAAAATAATATGTTTTAATAAGAACCCACCAATCAAAACCAGATCCCCATTTTAAGGAAAGTGGCCAATGGGATGAGTGACACTTGCCACTCATCCAAGGGACCCACATTAATTAATCAGCCAATTAGATTTTATTAATATTTAATTCGAATCTCGAGACGTTAATTATCCCGATTTTGATCCCTTGACCATAACTTCCCCGTCGAATGTCCGTTTTCGACGTGTTGCCTTTCTACGGACTCGTGACGTCCCGATCTACGTCATGGTAATCGGTCTTAGTATGTTTGACTCCCCAGGTCAAAAGTCAAAATTTTATCCAATTCCTGGGGTAAAACGGTCATTTTATACCGTCCGTCCGAATTCTCTAACTAATCTCCAATTTGTCGTACTAAATCCATAATTAATTAATATTTAATCCCTATATTCGGGACGAGTCATTACACCTAAGGATAAAAAAATTTGAAAAATGCAGATAAAGGCAGCCAAGAAAAAAAACATTGAAGAAGAAGAAAGGCATCTGAGAAAAATAAAACATAGTCCCCAGGCTTGAAGAAGAAGTAAAAGCGATTACCCAATGGCTTCTCTTATTCAAAGGTTGGAGTTGGAGGAGGCAATGGCTCTGGTAAGCTCTCAACTAATCCATCAGGTAATGAATCAACTTCAACAAGTACATTTTCTTTTGGGTTCTCCATTTTCACCTACAATGTTCAGGCATTCTTAGAAGCATAAAACATCGCTGACCACCCCTCCTAAGAACTAGAAATAAAAAACCATTTCATCTCTTAATATTGCTGAGAGGGGTGAGAGAACAAAATCCACAGACAAAGCATATTTTGCAGTTAGGTTTATTCACCATTTTAGCCACAACATTTGATATTCAGTAAAGGACAACACTACAACCCCATTAGGGTTGCTAACAAAACTTGAATTGAACAATAAATAAAGAGAGTAAAGATTCAGTATTTAACCTATTTAAGATAATTGAAGAATTGGAACATGTAGAACCCACACAATTATGATTAAAATATTAACCTGGGTTAAATTTCCTCAGTTTCTATGGCTATCCAAACTGAAAAATTAGCAAAACTCATTCTTGCTTACAATCATCAACAAGGCAATATGAACAATCTACTAAAATTTAGAGAATATATAATATAGAGAAAGGTGAGGCAGTACCTTGGTAGATAACGACACCGAGAGATGGACGAAGTGATCTCTGTGTGGAACCCAGTCATGGAATTGCCTTCACACTTGGGCGTTGTGTTTTTCTTCTTGGCTTCCTTTTTTTTTTTAATTTTTTTCCTTGGTTGCCTTCTTCTGCATTTTTCTATTTCTTTTATCCTTATGCCTTCACACTCAAAACTTTGGAAAATTTTACCACTTCAACTTAGCAAAAAACTATGAAATTAAACATCTAGGGAGAACATTGGGACTAAAATCGTGTTTAAAAGACATCCTAGGTCAAAATTGTGTTTGGGGAGCATTTTGAGACTTAACTCGATGTTTGAGGGATATATTTAGTAAGAAGCCTTATATATACTACATTTTCATCAACGATTATTAGTTTTATATATATTCTTTATTTATATGTACTTTTGTGTATTAGTTAAAAGAATTAAAGAAAGGGATTTGTCTTATGAATATGCCTTTCCAATCATGCCAAAAGTAATTAAGTTTCAATAACCTTGGCAACCAAAGAAGAGTTTCTACAATTATACATCTATTTTGATGATTATGGGATTATTTGAGATGATAGAGAAACTGTTTACACCCAAAAAAAATCTCTTTGGGCTAAAGCATATAGCCTAAGGAATTAAAGGCTCAAAGCGCGAAAACATAAGCCCAAATGCTCACTTGGAACATGCAGAAGAAGAAGACGAGGGAAATGGAGTAGAGACTTTGATGCCCACAAAGACTTAGAAGGGCAAAGGAGACAACTTAGAACAAAATAACTACAGTGTGGGACCGGCATACCCCATATGGCAGCTTAGTCAATATCTCCACCTTCTATAAAAGGTGAAAAAGCCATCTTCTCAAGGGAAAACCAATCTACTAATCAAAAACAACAAATTGATCAAACTTAATTAATTTCAAAACAACTGCAAACCCTCATAAGTTTCATTGTTTCAAAGGCCCATCCCTTTAGGGACAACATGTTTCTTTTGATTTAGGATCAAGATTCGGACCTCTTCTTAACCCTTCTGATGAGAAACTTGCAGAAACCGTAGGCTCAAATTCAACCCGTGAGGTGGGGAATTTCCACCATTGGGATTTGATGTAGGAAATAGAAACCAAGCTTCTTACAAGCTTCTACGTGTCCATGTGACCCAAAAGAAGGGTTTACCATGACAGGATGGGCACTAGAACAGCCCAGGCAGGAGGTTGATGGTGGTCGTCCATGATCGTATTAAATAGGGCCTTTGGAGGTAAGTTTCTCTACTTTTGAGTATGTAGATCCCTTCCTGAGATACTATAGTGAATATTGAATGAAACATAATTGGAAAAGCTTGAGAAATAAGGGTTTTATGGCCGGGTCGGGTCGCCGAGTCAGGCGACCCGAAAACTAGGCGAGTAGGGCTAGGAAGACGATCTATAGTGCTGGCGTGTGGGCACGCTCGCAACCACTTCAGGTGGCACGTGAGGGCACGTGTAACGACCCGAACCGAGAATAATAATATTTTAATGTAAAAAGACTATTTTGCCCCTGAAGGGGGGAAACTTTGACTTTTGACCCGGGAAACAATTTGGATTTTGACCCATGACTATGACGTAGGTCGGGACGTCACGAATCCGTAGACAGGGCACGCCGAAATCGGAGTTCGTATGAAGAAGTTATGGTCAAGGAAGCGTTTTAGCGGAATTTACGAACCGAGAACAACAGAATAAAATATTAATTTATTACGGGAATCCGTGCCAACCTAATATTTAAATCAAACCAGTGGATTGGTGACAAGTGTCACCCATCCAAGCCCACACTATTCCAATAAAGCACATTACACTATTTAACCCATTTTATATTATTTATTTTTCCCTCCAATTAACCCCAGCCCTTGGATCTACTGCCCAAATGCATCCCAGCCCTTCATTTTCATCTGCTTTCCTTATTCATGCACGATCATCCTCTATCTGTTTCACTCAAACACACACAAACACACATTCATCCCCCCCATCACCCGTGCTTCTACTTCCATTTTCTCTCAACCAAGACGATCAAACTAGCCATCCTCATCACACCAGGCGACCACCCACAGCACCACCATCATCTGACCACCATCACTCTGCATCACCGGTGACAACCAACCCATTTTCTTGCCTGAAAATCCCGTCCAAAAACACGACCCGAAACGCTAAGGAAACGGGTCCAAGAAGCAAACCTCGACAGCCGCACCACCTCGACGCAGGGGAAGCTCCAGTCTGCACCGTGAGGACCCCAGGAGCACAACTGGACGACGGCGAGGGCTACGGCGGCGTGACGGCGGCGGTAAGACCCAAAACCCGAAAGCTCCGTTTTGGTCCCCTGTTTCGAACCAACGTGTTTTAGTGCTAGGAAATTGATTGTGTGATGTTAGAAATGTCCTAGGGTGAGAGACGAGTTGATCAGGACCGGTTTGGACGACGGAGACGGCGTGGATCACCGGAGAAGACAATCGGACGTTGGCCGTGAGTTTCAGTGACGAACTGGTGAGTTTTCTCCCGTTTTCTTTCCATTCTGAGGTTGTAGAACCATAGAACAGACCTAGACGACCCTATAGGGATGAACCCCGTAGAAAATGGTGGCCGGAATCGTACGGTGGAATCGGGTCAAGCCGTGGGTCGACGGCGACCCGGTTCCAGTTAAACGGGTCTGACCCGGTACTGTAGCATGATGACGTCATCATGCTGACGTCCCTTCTGACGTCATGATGACGTCATCCTGTCAGATGTTGTCAGACCAGGGACCAATCAGAACATGCCACGTGTCACCTGACAAGTGTCAGTGATGACGTCATGCTGACGTCAGCATGACGTCACTACTGACGTCAGCAGTACTGTAGCAGCGTTGACCCACGCGTTGACCAGGCGCGTGGGGGCGCGTGTGAACAGTGATTTTGGTGGGGCCAGTACCATTTTCAAGGTTTCGACGATACGGATCAAATGGAGGTGGTTTCGTGTCGATCAGAGATCGTTATATTAGTCAAAATGGGGTTTGAAGCACCGGGAATAGTGCCCGGGATGCGATTTTGAGGCGGATCTGTTCTAGGGTCTTGGTATTGATGTTATAGGGTCCTTAAGTAACCCTCAGGAATAATAATACAGGTTTATCGAGATCGTTGAGCAGCAAGGACCGAGTGTGAGTGGGCTGTTTGATTTATAAAAGGATTGCATGCATAAACTGTTTTACTATTTCCACTGATGAGTCTTATGAACTGTTTATATATGCTATGTTTTGGGCAAGAGACCCGTCTGGATTATATGTGGATTTTGTTTGGGATGTCCGAGGGACATAGGGTAAACTATACTGTTATTGTACTGTACTTTCCTACCTGTGTATATTGTCTCCTCCAGGGAGGGTCGTTGGCCTGGGTGGACCATGGAGTAGTCACGGGGCTCTGACTGAGTGGAGTTGACCCCCGTTGGGCTGCTTACTCTCAGGAAGGCATGTTCATATACCTCGGGCAGTGACCGGGATACCGGGAGCTGATGTACCTAGAGAGTCTCGGGTGTGAGACCCTGAGTGGCAACGCGTAGCCTTAGAACCGTGACATCATTTGGGTTGGGTTTTACAGTGCACTGATATGTTAGTTTCACCTTTCGATTATTATTGTGGTTTATTTGTTATAATTTCATTATAATATTATATTTTTTTTACTGCATGCAAGATTTGGAAAACGGAGGGGTAAAACCTTATGATTATTTTATTATTAAATTGATTTCTAAACTGTTATTTTTGGCCCACTCACCCTTGTTTTACTGACCCCTCCAGAACCTGACACGGAAATAGAGGAGGAGGACCCGGAGGAGGAGGCAGAGGTTTAGTTTGCCTAGCTGTGCACCTGTACACCCACTTGTGGGTAGGTTGAGCACCAAATAAATGTACTCTGACTAGTGTGCTCACATGTTGTATTTTACTTTCTTTTGTCCGACAGTATCGCTTTAAACACTGTGGCTGTACGTTATCTATCTATTTAAGTTTTCGGTTTTTATTTAAGGGTAATTTTGGTATGTTTAGAGTCATTGTCAGACGGGAGCGGGTCACGTCCCCGGGTGGTCCCAGTGGGATTGGGACGGGTCCTGTCAGCACGTGCCAGCGAATTCTGGGGTATGATCAAAACGGAAAATTCGTCTCCCTTCATTCTTTGTTCTTGGTATTAAATTTGTGTTAAATAGACTTCATCTGGATATAGTTTCGTTTATTCAAAGTCTTACTTTAAACTAAAATTGATCTTGATTAATTAAAAGGACTTAATCCCCATCCTTTGGATCTGGATAATTAAAGGAATTAAGTATAATGAACCTCAATAATTTATAAGAATAATTATGGTACTTGGATGTGGTACATTGATAATTATATTGATGCTATGATTATGATGATTCTTGGAAACATGATAAAATAATAATTTCTACTACTTGTCGGGGATAGTGGGTTGGACGTGGGCGGTGACCCTGCGAGGTAGAATTTTTTTGGGATATTTAATAAGGACTCGAATCGAGTTAAAGGTTGTAAAAATCCTTTGTCTGACCAGGGTCGTCAGACGGGAGTAGGACCAGTCCAGTTCCTCTACAATTGGGGGACAAGTTCTATTAAGAAACCATCTTTGTGTCTTGGCCTGATACTATGATCCCAACTTGAGGGAACCTGAGACTCTAACCGCAAACACCACTAAAATAACAAGTTGCTAACTTGAATATCATGTAAATCACATGAACCTGGACCACACTGAAAAGAATTATTAAAAGTCTTGAATACGTTAAGAAGAAGGTAGTTAAAAGAATGACGAAAGCTATCTTGTCTGCTTGCCTCGCAATCATTTGATTACAACAAAGGTCATAGGGCTGCGAATAGAACTCATTTACACTGTTTAGTAGCTACTTCTACTTGTAGCATACCTACTTTGAAGGCATCAAGGCCTCCTTGTTTCTTGATCGTCCCACCTAGGAATAGACATAGCAGAAAGGGCCTTTAGTTCATGCTTTCAATGTTGGAATATTGAGTATAAGCAGATAGCTTTTGAGGCAAGTAACGGGACTTAAAACTAATAGAGTCCATTATGAATTAAGAATCTATTTGGAAATCCTTATTGAATAAGGTTTAAGTCTTTTATGTAACTTAAATCTAATTGGTACCCTATTGGAAGTCATCTAGGATTCCTACTTATTATGTGATAGGAATAGAATAGGAATCTAGATGCTTATAAATATTGGTCTCTGCTCTCTCAGAAAATATGCCTTAATACCAGTGCTAAGACCTATCAAAAGCTAGGGGCCTTCTGATCTGAAAGAGAGGAGAAGATCAATATTCTAAGTCTTGTTCATCAAGATGTTGAAATCAAGTTCTTACTTAAAACTGTTAATTCTCATTGTCATGTCAATTGTTCCTCAATTATATATATATATTGTGTGGCCTATGTAGCATGTTTGAATTAAGGATGTATGAATTAGTTTACAAGTGGTATCAGAGCTACAATCACGCTCTTAGGTCCATATTAAATTATATGATTGATGATTATTTTGTTAGGAGACAAATTTAACGGATCCGAATGTTGCTTGATGATTATTTTGATTGCTGATTAATGATCATATATATATAAAAAAAACAGAGGAAGGATTTAATCGTGGTTCCTTAAATTAAAGAACTTAGGTTTATCCTTAACAAAATACGACATGTCGTTTGCCTTCAAAATAATTGTAGCCGTTGGACTCCAACGGATACTTCAGCTTCTTCTGAAATTCTCCCGAAATCAGAAACCACTCAAATTGATCCTTACTTCCTGCTGCGATTAACCTTCGTTCTCATTCAATCGACCAAGTAAGAACTCGATTTTCATTCTCTTAATTAAATCCCCAAAATCGAAAGCCCCAAAACCCTTTAAAACCCGGATTGTGATCCAATGGTTTCGATGGACTTCTGAGATATGAATGCGAACAAGGTAAGTAGTGTTTTCTTTCACAAACTGATTCGACTCTGTGATAATTTTCGATTCATAAAATTCACTGTTGTTATATCTGCATTATATCTGATGGAATCATCTCATGATTCGTCTGTTAAGATGATTAGATGTATGTTTTGAAATTGTAAAATCGAACTGTTGATTGTAGTTTTCTGAATTAAAACGAAACTCATACTTTGCGTTTCACACTTGTATCCCAACTGCTTTTGTTCTCAGATTGGAAATATAAGGACTCATTGATGAGTCGTGTCAATTCCCTGCAAATTGACAGAATT
Source organism: Prinsepia uniflora (assembly GCA_032719365.1). Classification (NCBI taxonomy): domain Eukaryota; kingdom Viridiplantae; phylum Streptophyta; class Magnoliopsida; order Rosales; family Rosaceae; genus Prinsepia; species Prinsepia uniflora. The sequence continues at coordinate 15,236,045 of CM064872.1, forward strand.
CACATGTTAGGACTGATTGGTTGCCACCACAGTGGTGTCCAATCATGTTTTAACCTATGATTGAGTAATGAATGGTCGAATCCTGTCATGTTCCTTGTTCTCACAGAGAATTAAGGAAAGATTCGCCTTGTGGTCAGTTTGGAGCCTAGGAGTCGTGTAGGGTCATCATACACATGGTTGTTTCCTAAACGGTTCCTAACTTCACACTCAACCACTGTGAGATGATTATGACACCCACAGGAGTCATTATTTGTCTCACACTAATGTAGTATAATACTTAAAGTACATCAGTACCTATTGAAACTAAAACATTACTGTCAAACCTCTACTTACTGTGAAATCAGGAGGATTGACAACCAACTTCAATGAGATAGAGACACTTACTGGGAACAACTATAGAAAGTGGAGATCAGACTTGGAATTCCACTTAGGATATGCAGGGCTGGACTTGGCATTATTGGAGCCAAAACCAGCAGAACTCACAGCAACAAGTACTAAGGAAGAAAGGGACTATTTCAAGGAATGGAATCACTCCAATCGACTGTCCCTTCTGTGCATAAGGAAATCTATGCAGGACAGTGTTAAGGGAGCAATTCAAGTGGAAAACAACCTAGCTAAGGATTTTTTGGAAGCTGTGGCAGCAAAGTACCAGACTTCAGATAAGGCAGATGCAAACACTCACCTTGCTGAATTGGTGAGTATGAAGTTCGATGGGAGTGGCAGCATCCGTGATCATCTAATGAAAATGGTTGAGAGATCCTCCAAGCTAGCTGAACTCAAAATCCCCATCAATGAGCAATTCCTTGTCCACTTAGCTTTGAATTCCCTACCACCCGAATATGGTACCCTCAATGTGACTTACAACCTGCAGAAGGAAAAATGGGGAGTTAATGAGCTCATCACTCAATGTGTTCAAGAAGAACTGCGACAGAAGAAGGAGAAGTTAGCAATGGTGAATTTCATTCACTCTTCCAAGGGCAAACAGCTTACTGTCTCGGGTAAGAAGTTTAAACCCTCCCATAAAGCTAGTAAACTTGTCATGAAACCTCATAATCCCCTTAAGGCATCTGCATCTCACAATACTGAAAAAGGAAAACAAGAGTTCAAATGTTACTTCTGTAGAAAACCTGGTCATGCCAGGAAAGACTGTGCTGATTTCAAAGCCTGGATGATAAAGAAAGGTGATTGCTTTTCAACTTTACATGTTTTTGTTTGTTTTGAATCCAATTTAGTTTTCACTCCACAAAATTCTTAGTGGTTTGACACTGGATGTTCTGTCCATATCACCAACTCTTTGCAGGGTTTTATAAAAATGACACATCCAAGTAGACAGATTTACAAAGTTTATGTTGGCAATGGATCTAAAGTTGAAGTTGAGTCTGTTGGGAGTGTCAAGCTTGTGTTCTCATCTGGTTTTGTTTTAGACTTAAAAGAAGTTCTTTATGTACCTTCTATGAGGAGGAATTTAATTTCAGCATCCAAACTTGTTAAGGATGGTTTTTGTTTTATTGGGAATTCAAACTCAATTTCATTTTTTAAATTTAATAAAATGGATGAGTTACTTGGCACTACTACTTTGATTGGTGATATGTGGCAATTAGATTGTTCTGTTATGAATGAATGCTATTCCATTAGTCATGTTGGATCTAAACGAATGCTCCTTGATGAATCATCTTTTATGTTGTGGCATAAAAGACTAGGGCATATCTCTAAAGACAGGATCATAAGACTAATGAAATCTGGTCTCATTCCCAAATTGTCCCCAACAGACTTGACTCATTGCATTGATTGCATTAAGGGAAAAACCACAAACCCAAACAAGAAACATGCATCTAGAAGCCATGCTTTACTAGAAATCATTCATACTGATGTTTGTGGGCCATTTCCCTATAAAACTATTTTTGGCAATCTTTATTTTGTGACATTCATTGATGATTTCTCTCGTTTTACTTATGTCTACTTGATACCTGAAAAATCTGCAGTTTTAAAGTGTTTTGAAATTTTTAAAACTGAAGTTGAAAATCAATTAAATAAAACCATAAAAATTGTGAGATCAGATAGGGGTGGTGAGTACTATGGCAGGTTTACTGAATCTGGACAGCAAAAGGGTCATTTTGCCCTTTACTTAGAAAAACATGGGATAGTGGCTCAGCATACAACCCCATACACACCTCAACAGAATGGAGTAGCAGAAAGGAAAAATAGGACCCTGATCAACATGGTTAGAAGCATGAAGTGTAGGGCAGGCCTTCCTAATTTCCTATAGGAAGAAGCACTGAAGACAACAAATTATGTACTGAACCGTGTACCAAGTAAGGCAGTCCCTAGGACACCTTTTGAGCTTTGGAAAGGTTGGAAGCCTAGTCTCAACCATTTGCACGTTTGGGGATGCAAAGTTGAAGCAAGACTGCACAAACCAAGTGAGAACAAGCTGGACAATAGAACTGAATCATGCTACTTCATTGGTTATCCTGAAAAATCTAAAGGCTTCAAATTCTATTGCCCTCACTTGCACACACGGATTCAGGAAACTCACAATGCCAAGTTTTTGGAAGATTTTGGGTCAGATTACTTAGCAGTTGACAATTCAGATTTTGATGAACTACAAACCACTGATGAGACTCTAGAAGCAGTTTCTGGAAACACTGCAAGGTTACATACGGCTCCTGCAATTCTGATTGAACCACCCGCTCAGCCTCACCCCTCTCCAAACTCTATACACACTACTTCAGTTTCAAATATCCCATCTTATTCCACTGTAAACCCAGAACCTCTTCCACTCTCTACAACACAAGTGGTTGAGGATTCATTTACACTCAGAAGATCCACGAAACAAAGGAAGTCAGCTATTCCACCTGACTACATGGTGTACTTACAGGAGACTGAGTATGACACTGGAACAGATGAGGATCCACTCACTTATCAAGCTGCCATGGCAAGTCCCAATGCGGTTTTGTGGCAAAAGGCAATGGATGAGGAGTTGCAATCAATGGAACAAAATCAAGTATGGACATTAGTTGAGCAACTAGACAATACAAGGGCTATTGCCTGCAAATGGGTGTTCAAAACCAAAAGGGACTCATAGGGACAGATTGAAAGGTACAAAGCTAGGTTGGTAGTAAAAGGCTTCAATCAAAGGGAGGGTATTGACTATTCTGATACGTTTTCACCAGTTTCATCTAAAGATTCCCTGAGAGTAATTATGGCTTTAACTGCCCACTTTGACCTTGAGCTTCATCAGATGGATGTCAAAACTGCTTTCCTTAATGGGGTTTTGACTGAACAGATCTTCATGCAACAACCTCCTGGATTTATTGAAAGGGGGAAGGAGTCTATGGTATGCAAACTGAAAAAGTCCATTTATGGACTCAAACAAGCCTCACGGCAGTGGTATTTGAAATTTGATCAAGTAGTAACCAGTTTTGGCTTCAAAGAGAACAAACTTGACGATTGCATCTACCTTAAGGTTAGTGGAGCCCAATTCATCTTCTTGATTCTATATGTTGATGATATCCTGTTAGCTAGTTCTGACATAAGACTGTTAGAAGACACTAAAAGCCTGTTATCTACCAGTTTTGAAATAAAAGATCTAGGTAATGCCCATTTTGTACTAGGGATTGAGATAGTGAGAGATAGAGGTAGTAGTCTTCTAGGATTATCTCAGAGAAACTACATAGAAAGAGTATTAAAATGATTCAAGATGGATAAATGCTCAAGTGGTGATGTTCCAGTAAACAAGGGTGACAAACTACATAAAGATCAGTGTCCTCAAACTGAACTTGACAAAGCTAAGATGCGTGACAAACCCTATGCCTCCTTAGTAGGGAGTGTCATGTATGCACAAGTGTGCACCAGACCAGATTTGGCTTTTGCTGTTAGCTTGTTAGGCAGATTTCAATCAAATCCAAGAGAAGCTCACTGGATTGCTGGAAAGAAAGTGCTTCGTTATTTACAGAAAACCAAGCAACACATGATGATTTATGGTGGCTCAAACACATTGGAATTAGTTGCTTACTCTGATTCAGACATGGCTGGTTGTTCATTGGATAGAAAGTCCACAGGAGGGTACATTTTCATGATGACAGGTGGGGCAGTGTCCTGGAAAACTGCTAAGCAAACTACCATAGCCACATCCACAATGCAAGCTGAATTTATTGTTGTTTATGAGGAAACTAAGCAGGTTATGTGGCTTAAGAACTTCATGAGTGAACTTTTGGTTATTGATTCTATCCAGAGACCTATTACACTCTACTGTGACAATACTTCAGCCGTATTCTTCTCTAAGAACAACAGAAGAACATCTGCTACACGTTTGATGGAGGTCAAGTACTTGCTGGTACAGGAAAAGGTTAAGGATGGTGTCATAGACGTGGTATACTTGAACACCAAGTTGATGCTTGCGGATCCATTAACAAAGGCCTTGCCTGTGAAGGAATTCCAAGTCCATGTGGCAAACATGGGACTCACATATAGTTTTGAATCACTTCATCAGTGGGAGTGATACAGGTTTGTTTTTATTAAGTTGTTTTGTCTCATGATCAGGATTCTCATAATTATATTGATGTTTTCAGAACTCCTACTTGTTTTTCCAGCCTTAACTGCAATATTGAGCTTGGAGTGTGATTGTCTCAGTCTCTGCCACAGCCCGCATCCGTGATCAACCTGAAGGGCATTAAAAACCATAAAAGCTGTGAGTGGACGAAAATAAATCATATAATAAAAAACATTTAATAAAAGAAGACATTTATGCCTTTCACTTAAAAAGCATGCATGCATGGTTAATTCAATCAAATCAAATATATAAAATAAAAGATTTTATAAAACCAAAGCCATTTCTTTGGGGCCTTAACCCAAAACCATAAAATCACCAAGCATGGGGACTCAGCCCAAAACCGTAAATCCAAATCATGTGGGCCACTGGCCAAATACACAACACAAAAACACCATTTCATAATTCCAATAAATCTATAATCCAAATATCGATCAAAGGCTAAGCGAGCCACTCGGGGTCTCTCCGGGTCAATCTCTGACATCCCAAATGTATGACGTCCTAGGCCTCTAATCATAGCAATCCTACTCCTGCGTCACTATACGATCCGGTCACTCCGTGCAATGACCCCTCGCAGGCAATGCGTCGTGACTTCCTCAGTTTACAGACTTCAAAGAAATGTTTTGTGCATCTGTAATTGTATATTTTGCTCAATTCATACTTAATGTGGTTACTGCATCATTTGGAACTTTTGTTACTGTTCTGAAATGTGATATGCCTATTCTCACTTTAGTGTTCTACATTTGGTTGAGTAGATTTTGTGATGGAGTTTATGTTTATCATATTGATGTGACCAAAATGTGGGAGTGGCCCTTGAGGCACTCACTGGTTTCTTGTGTGGAAAAGCCAGATTTTACAGCCTTGTGCTGCTGTTTTAGTATCATATGTGATTATAAGGCAATGATACAGAAGTTGTATCGGCTGCCTTGTAGTTCTGTGGTTCAAAACAACAGTGACTGTTGTGTTGGATTAAATTCTTAAAATTTTGGGGACTTAGTGATCACTTTTAGTTTCTAAGTCGTGTTTGAACTTGCTGATTTGTCTCTTATACTCATGTGGGAGAATGTTGGAATATTGAGTATAAGCAGATAGCTTTGAGGCAAGTAACGAGACTTAAAACTAATAGAGTCCATTATGAATTAAGAATCTATTTGGAAATCCTTATTGAATAAGGTTTAAGTCTTTTATGTAACTTAAATCTAATTGGTACCCTATTGGAAGTCATCTAGGATTCCTACTTATTATGTGATAGGAATAGAATAGGAATCTAGATGCTTATAAATATTGGTCTCTGCTCTCTCAGAAAATATGCCTTAATACCAGTGCTAAGACCTATCAAAAGCTAGGGGCCTTCTGATCTGAAAGAGAGGAGAAGATCAATATTCTAAGTCTTGTTCATCAAGATGTTGAAATCAGGTTCTTACTTAAAACTGTGAATTCTCATTGTCATGTCAATTATTTCTCAATTATATATATGTATATATTGTGTGGCCTATGTAGCATGTTTGAATTAAGGATGTATGAATTAGTTTACATTCAGCCCATCCAACAATCACGTAAACCACACATCACCAAAGAGACCCATGTGAAAATCTGCTCCTTTGCTTCATAGCCCGGTTTTGCGTGCAGACCCAACGAAGATGGCTTTGAACCCATGCACCAAAGAATTTTGGGCAAGAATAGAAACACATAATTATATAGAGTTGATAGCACACAAAAATCTCTAGTCATTTCGATATTAACTCTTATCTAAAGTTCAAGAAAAAAATACTCTCCATTTGAAAATTGTTCCACATAATTTTACTTGCGCTCTTTCATTCTAGCTAATGCTGCTAGAGAATCCTAACTTAAGTAGGGAGTTAGAAATTATGAGAGTAGCTTTAGAATCTTATAAAGAATATAAAACTTTAATTGATCTCCATCTTGGTTTACATAAAAATGAATCTTAGATGTGGTCAAAATAAAGAATCATCAGCTATCTTTATTTGCATATAAATGAATTCTAAATATTATCATAGTAAAAAATCCTTAAAGAGGGCGTTCAGTGTATCACAGTAAAACATCTTAATAATAATTTTCGCCATGATTTATAAGTGTCAACTTTGTTCATAAAAAAGAATCAAGCAAATGTTAATAATATGTACCATTGAGATTGAGCCTATATATTGCACACGCCAAGGCTTCTTTATTCCATGTGTTGAATCGCCCAAACAGCTCTAAATTGAAAGCCAAACTCACTTATTTTTTCTAACTGTTCCAACACAGTTTGTCACACAACACAACCTCCACCGAGGGCCTCCCTTCCCTTCCAAGAAATCCTCCTGGATTGTTTTATTCGAATTTAGGCCAATTTGTGAGTTGGGATTTTTTTTTAAATTTTTCCTTTTCCTTTTTCGAAACCGATATCTGATGTAAATTGGGAGATTTAACTAGAAGCCAAATTAAAAGTTGTTGAATTAATAATCAGCATTTCCAGCATGAGGCAGCAACAATAGGCTTGGATTTCCAACCAAGAACAAGGCAACCCTTATCCTCCAAAATAGTGTACCCTTCACACAACTTGATCTTCCCAAGCCACTGCTTGGCGTTAACCGATATCTTAATCGGTGCAGCCTGAAACCCGGCCCGACTCATTCTTCGCCGCCACTGATCAACCCTCTCATGCCTCTCCACCCTCGCCGGTCCCTCGCAGCTGATTATGTTGTTGATCTCCTCTGCGAAGTAAAACTGCTCCATCTTGGCACGTCGCGTGTCGTATTTGGGCAGCATTGCATCAAGGGAATCGAAAATTGCAGAGTAATAGTGCAATGCCTCCATAAATCTACCAAGAAAAAATGGCCCATTGTGGCTTGAATCTTGCTCAACAAGAACCAAGATTTTCGGGGAAAGCTCGTGGACCATTTGAAGAACAGAATTCAGAGCTCCTCTGCTTTCTTTCACAACACAATGGAGCTGGAGAATGCTGTTGACAACCAGCACTTCTCCATCCAAGAGTTTGATGTCGTGGGGACGAAGATTTTCCAAGTTGCTTTCCACCACAGAATATTCCAAATTGATTCCCAAAGTCTCAGCATAGGCCTCAAGCTCGTCTCCAATGATTTGCAATCTGTCACCGCACAAGCCAACTCCTGTTATCCTTAGAAGATTAACGGGCTGACTCGTACGCGTAGCAAGACTTTGAATCAAAGCTCGCCACTGGTCTCCATGTGGCAGACCCAGGGTCATCCCCAGGTCCACCACGTGGACAAAACTCTCTCCCTCAAAGGCTTCCAATATTGATGAATTGGCCACGAAATGACCGAATTGAATGTGTGGGCAAATCTCATAAACAAGGCGCAGTGCCTCTTCCTTCTTGTCCAAGGCAAAGTCTCTACTGGCGGTGCTGCTCATCATGGCCGATCCAATAAACCCAACTGCCCCGAGCGGCTGAACTATAGCAAGGCGGTTGGCAAGACCCTGGACAAAACACGACGCCACGCGCTGAAAAGAAGACCCGAAAACCAAGGCATTGGCCCGAAGCTCCGAAAGTAGGGCCGAGGCATGTGACTTGTCCCGACAAGCCACCGCCTCAGCACAAGCAATGAGGAGCTGAACTAGCCTCATCCCATCCGCAGTTCCATCTTCTTCGCCATCAGCACTACCAACGTTTTTCATCGCCGCCTCTGCCGCCGCCTCTTCCACGGCTTCCGCCGCAAGGTACCTTTGTGTATAAGTCCATATATGATCACGGAAATGAAGCCTTGGCAAAGTGTTCAAGCTACTCGTGCTGCTGCTCCGGGTGATTCCGCCGCTAATGGATGAGACCGACTCCGCAACACTAAGAGTTCTTTTCAGCCTCTTGTGATCGCCGCCGCCGCTCTCATCGGAGTAAGGCATAGCACCGCCGTCCTCCTCCAGCAACGGCAGGTAGGGAAATGGATAGCAAGGTCGGGCGGATTGGTGGCTAATGAGATGAAGAACACTCATATTCTCCGTCGCCGTCGTGTCATCATGATTGATCATCATGAAAGCCCCTTCCGGCATGATATTTCGACTAGGAGCCATTTCTCGCAACTCTGAGCCTCGCCCCTCACTTATATTTTTCTCAAAATATATATATTCAACAAAGCTCTGAAAGACCCTAGTGCCTAGCAACATGGACTTAAATAGACATTATTAGCTCTTCAATCCAGCTCTCAATTTAATTTCCCTTGTTAAATGCGGGAATTCCGATGCGCATTTTTAAAAAAACTCAAAACGAAAAAAAAATAATAATTTGGACCCATTTGATGTCCTCCTGCTGAAAACATTAAGCAGAAGATATTTTTTGTTTTTTGGCATAAAGCACTCACAAAGACAAGGCAGCTTATATTGCCTCTCAACAATCTTGGATTTTATTTACTGCTTTGTTCCTCTTCATAGGCCGCAACTGTCTTATTTTTATCTTGGGATAATAATTTAAATTTGAAAATACCCTATTACTATTTTGCCCGAAAAGTTTCGTGACAGTGGGCTCGAGGTTATCGTCGTTCGGTCTTCACGTGGAATCAAGTCGCAGAGTAAAGGAGCATATTTCGTGTGGATTTCTCTTATTGGATGACTTATACGGACTATTTGGATGGTTTGAAAGTTGTAGGCTAAGACATGGGTGGAACGCCAGGGTAGGCCTAGAGGGGTCTGGGCCCTACTGAATTATATATTTTAATATAATATGTAATGACCCGTCCCAAATTATCGAGATTTAATATTAATTAAATTAGGATTATCATGACTAATTCAAGATTAGTCGAGTGAATATGGACGAACGACGCAAAATGGCCGTTTTGCCCATAGATTGGGAAAAATGTTGACTTTTGACTCGGGAAGTCAAACGTACGAGGACCGATGACCGCGACGTAGATCGGGACGTTACGAGTCCGCAAACAGGCGACACGTCTAAATCTGACGTCGAACAGAGAAGTTATGGTCACATGATCGAAATCGGGGATTTACGTCTCGAGAATTGAAATATATATTATTTTAATCAGTTGGCAGATATTTATTTGGGACCCATGGATGAGTGACACTTGTCACTCATCCTATTGGTGGCCTCCCTAAAAGTGGATCTAAAGTATTAAAATATTTTTATTTTTATTATTTTATTAATTTTTCTCCTCTCATTTCTCTCTCTTCTTCCTCGCGCATCAACCTTCATCCTTTTCTTTGTTTTTCTTCTTCAAACCGTGCACCATCTCCATTTTGACCCCAAAGAAACACACAGATGCATACCACCTCACTGACCGTTCATTTTCTGTGTTCTGGTGAGAGACTGAAAAAGGTGAGACCGATGGACGGCCTGAGATACGGCGGGGATCATGGCAGCACGTCGAAGGAAACTGGAACCCATAACCCGTGAACAAGCAAAGCCAATCCTACATGAACACCCTCCAAACTTCATCTTTTGCTTGTGAACCCTGAATGGAAGTTGGAGAGGGAGATGAGACGACCCCAGTCACGCTACTCTGAGAGACATGGTCGACGCAGCGGTTCGTGTCGAGGCCAGTCTGTAGGCACACCAGGCACGACAGCCTTCAGGCGAGGGGCGACGTCGGGATCGTCCATACCTTGGACCAATGGGCTAGAGGAACACCAGGGGAGGAAGTTACAGAGGAGCACCTTCATCTTTGCGAGGTCATTGCTGGTCAGGTCGACGTGGGAGCTCTCAGAGGACAGGATCGAGGTTCAGCTCAGGGCAGCATTCATCTTGGAGTGGTGCATCTGGTGGGTCTTCTAACAGGCCGAGGACAGTCAGCTCCTTTGCTTGTGGAGGAGCGGGCCACTATGCCCGAGATTGCCCACTGTTGTCTAGGAGCAACGATGCAGGGGGCTCTAGTGCTGTACAGAGTTCGGCTTCTAACACTGTCGGAGGTAGAGGACAGGGAGGTGACCGTGGTGCTGAGCGTGGCGTGCGTGGGCGCAAACAGACTGCGGGGCCCAGGGCTCGCATATTTGCAGTGACTCAGCAGTAGGCTAGGACAGCCCCAGGTGTGGTTACAGGTACTCTTCATATCTCAAACTTTCTTGTACGTGTATTGATGGATGCGGGGGCTACTCACTCTTTTATTTCGAGGAGTTGTACGGGTATGCTAGATTGTGAGGTATCAGCTTTAGATAGCGAGATGAGTGTTGGCACACCGATGGGAATCGTGTACTTGGTGAATCAGGTGATTCGGAGGTGCCCGGTGAGAGTAGAGGATGTGGATCTACCAGCAGACTTAATCATTATGGATATCCATGACTTCGATGTGATTTTAAGGATGGATTGGTTATCGAAGCATGGGTTGCTCATTGATTGCTGTAGTAGGCAAGTGATTCTGCGAAGTCCGGGTTTGCTAGAGGTTATCTTTCAGGGGGAGCGTGACGGTTCGCTTCCTGAAGTGATTTCTTCACTTGCTGCTACCAAACTTCTACGAAAGGGATTCCAGGGTTATCTGGCGCATGTTGTGACAGAGCAAGTTGATACTCCGAGTATCGATGAGATACCAGTGGTGCGAGAGTTTCCGGATGTGTTCCCGGAAGACCTACGTGTATTACCACCACCGCGGGAGATCGAGTTTACGATTGAACTACTCCCCGGTACCCGACCTATATCTCAGGCACCATACCGGATGGCGCCAGCCGAGTAACGGGAACTCAAGACTCAGTTGCAGGAGTTGGTGAATTTGGGATTCATCCGACCGAGTACATCACCGTGGGGAGCACCGGTGTTATTCGTGAAGAAGAAGTATGGGAGCCTCCGATTGTGTGTAGATTATCGACAGCTCAACAAAGTGACACTGAGGAACTAGTACCCTCTACCCAGGATTGATGATCTATTCGACCAGTTGCGAGGAGCACAGTACTTCTCGAAGATTGATTTACGGTCGGGGTATCACCAGCTGAGAATTGCAGAGGAAGATGTTCCGAAAACGGCATTTCGGACCCAATACGGACATTACGAGTTCCTAGTGATGCCTTTCGGCTTGACGAATGCTCCAGGAGCATTCATGGATCTGATGAACAGGGTCTTTCGATCTTACTTGAATAAATTTGTGATTGTCTTCATTGACGACATCCTAGTGTACTCAAGGAGTGCTAGAGCACATGAGAAACACCTACGGTTAGTGTTAGGGAAACTGAGACAGAAATAGTTGTACGCAAAGCTGAGTAAGTGCCAGTTTTGGCTGAGCAGTATTGGTTTTCTGGGACATGTGATATCAGCAGATGGGATTAGCGTGGATCCCCAGAAAACAGAGGCGGTGACTAACTGGGCCAGACCGACAACAGTGACAGAGGTACGGAGTTTTGTCGGGTTAGCGGGTTATTATCGGAGATTCGTGGAGGGTTTCTCCAAGATTGCTGCACCGTTGACTCGATTGACTCGAAAAGGGGTGAAGTTCATTTGGGACTAGCAGTGTGAACAGAGTTTTCAGGAATTGAAGTATCGGTTGACCACTGCACCCTTCCTTGCATTGCCGAATGACAGTGGAGAGTTCGTGGTCTTTAGTGATGCATCGCTACAAGGTTTGTGCTGCGTGTTAATGCAGAATGGTAAGGTTATCGCTTATGCATCACGGCAGCTAAAGACTCATGAATTGAACTACCTACCCATGATTTGGAGTTGGCGGCGGTAGTTCATGCTTTACAAATCTGGAGACATTACCTATTCGGAGCGACGTGCAGGATATACACCGACCACCAGAGCCTAAAGTATCTATTCACCGAGAAGGAACTTAACATGAGGAAACGGAGATGGTTGAAGCTAATAAAGGATTATGACTTTACGATTGAGTACCATCAGGGTAAGGCAAATGTGGTGGCAGATGCACTCAGCAGGAAATCAGCGGGATCAGTTGCACACTTGAGGATGGTGTATCTCCATTTGTTAGTGGAACTCCGGAAGGCTGGAGTTATACTGGGGACGGACGAGCATGGAGCTTTGTTAGCTAGTTTCCATGTACGACCAGTGTTAATCGATCGGATCATCGAAGCACAACTTCAGGATCTGATACTCTGTATCTACAGGATTGGGGTCGAAGCAGGTGAGAGACAGGATTTTACCATCCGAGGTGATGGAGCACTAGTGAAGTTGGGCCGATTGTGTGTACCTGCAGTGGCAGAGTTACGGGCCGAGATTCTAGAAGAAGCCCATAGTTCGGCTTATGCTATGCTTCCGGGAGGTACAAAGATGTACCGTACTCTCCGGAGCCATTACTGGTGGCCAAGGATGAAAAAGGACATTGCAGAGTTCGTGAGCAGATGCTTGACTTACCAGCAGGTTAAGGCGGAGTGGCAGAGACCTTACCGGGCTATGCAGCCACTTCCGATTCCCGAGTGGAAGTGGGACCATATCACCATGGATTTCGTCTTTAAGTTGCCAAGGACCCAGAGTGGATTCGACGGAGTGTGGGTGATTGTAGACCGGTTAACCTAGTCAGCCCATTTTCTGCCGGTACAGGAGACTTATAAACCTAACTGACTAGCTCAACTGTTCGTGATGGAAATCATTTAACTTCATGGTACGCCGGAGTTGATCGTGTCTGATCGCGATCCGTGTTTCACTTCAAGGTTCTGGCGGAGTTTACAAACCACCTTGGGAACAAACCTACATTTCAGTACTGCTTTCCATCCACAGACCGATAGATAGTCAGAGAGGACCATTCAGACCCTGGAGGACATGATGAGGTCTCGTGTGCTGCAGTTTCAGGATTCGTGGGATACTCATTTGTCGTTAATGGAATTCGCTTACAACAACAGTTATCAGGCAAGTATCGGGATGGCACCATACGAGGCACTGTATGGTCGGCAGTGCAGAACACCTATCTGTTGGATGGAGGTAGGAGAGTGAGCGGCAGTAGGGCCGGAGTTGATGGACTTAACCTAGGAAGCAGTCTGTATTATCAGAGAAAGATTGAATGCGGCACAGGATCGCCAAAAGAGTTATGCTGATCGACGGATTCGAGACTTGGAATTTGAGGTTGGAGATTTTGTTTTCCGGAAGCTATCTCCGTGGAAAGGGATTATCCGTTTTGGTCGACGGGGGAAACTGAGTCCACTTTTTTATCGGACCATACGAGATCATTGAGAGGATTGGCCGAGTTGCTTACAGATTGGCACTACCTCCAGAACTTTCTAAAGTCCAAGATGTTTTCCACGTATCGATGCTACGTAAGTATGTGTTTGATGCCTCTCATGTACTGGAGGAGCAACCCATCCAAATCCGAGAAGATTTGAGCTTTGAGGAACAGCCGGTACAGATTTTGGATCGAAAAGATAAGGTACTACGTCAGAAGACCATTCCCCTAGTAAAGGTTCTCTGGAGAAACCAGAATGTGGAGGAGGCCACATGGGAACCCGAGGCGCAGATCCGAGAGCAGTTTCCTTACTTGTTTCCTTAAAATTTCGGGACAAAATTTCTTAAGGGGGGGGAGGTTGTAATGCCCTGGAAATTCGAGGAATGTAAAATTGTAAAATAATGAATGAAATGACGTTTTTATCCCTATGAATAGTATGGTCAAATTGTTAACTTTTTGATTGGTAGGTCGAACAGACGTTAACCCATGACCGTGACGTAGTTCAAGACGTCACGAGTCCATAGACAGGTGGCACGTCCATTTCCGACGATCAGGGAAAAAGTTACGACGTTCGGAAGTTCAAGGGCATTTTCGTAATTTGGAAAAAAGAGGGGAAAATGTTGAGTTTTTTATTTACAACTGATTTTCACACGACTCGAGGACTGTTGGGTAGGTCTCGATGCCCTGAGTCCGTAGACAGACGGCACGCTGAAAACGGACATCGGACGGTTGAGTTACGGGTCTAGGAAATGAAAGGCATTTTGGTAATTTTTGAACAGGAGGGCAAAATGGTAATTTTTGCACGGGTTACTGTTTGCAGCCGTGGGAAACAGAGTTTGCACGCCGTGCTTGGTGGTTCTGAGAAAACAAATTGTTTAACCTATTAGTGGCTGGACTGAATGGATTGTTTAATTGTTTTGAGACAGTGGGATGGACTGAACCAAGCACCAGGCACGGGCAACCTTGTTTAATCGAATTGAGTCTGTTTTGCAGGAAACAATTCCATAGTGGAACTGAGAGGATTCTCATGGGTGTTGGGTCACGGTTTAGTTAACTGAGAGTTGGGAGGTGAGAGGAGTTCATTTCGGTGTTTGAGAGTCTGAAAACTGAGAGAAAACAGAGAGTTGGAAAATCTGAAAAATTGGAGGGAACAATTGAGTTTAATCTGGGAGGCTAGTTGGACGAAACCAAGGATTGGTTTAGCCTTCTGGGACCATTTGGAACTCAACCACATCGAATTCGAAGGGAATCGATCACTGTTTGGCCAGGAAGCCAAGTTCCATTTTCGAAGAAATTTCAGTGTTGTGGACGACAACTTCCAGGTGAGTATTCGTTCAATTGTTTGTGTGTTTTGGTTCGTATTGGTCATAGTAAGCTTCTGGTGAAGTTAATTTGAAAATGGGATGGAAACCAGTGAGTTATGGTGGTCGATCCGTTTGGTTGATCACGGGTCGAAGGGTTGTTTTAGGATCTGTTGAGATGAATTAATAACTCAGAACTGAAATTAATTATTAAGGAAGATCTTAGGTTTAAAAACGAGGGAAATCGAGTGGGAATTGGAGGTTAATTGGCCGGGTCGAGTCGCGGGTTGAGGACCCGTTTATCAGATGTATGGGTGAAGGAGATGACACTGTAGCTACAGTGTCAGGCGCGTGGCTTTCACGCGCAGCCACTTTGGGCAGCGCGTGAGGGCGCGTGAAGCCTCATCTCCGGTCACAGTCAACTAGAGTTTTCATCCTTTCAGTATTTTGAACATTTTGAGTTTAATAATCGAGTCGATCGGGGATCGTTAAGTTGGTCAGAATAGGGCCAGTTGCCTCGGGAAGCGTGTTCGGGCGGTTTTCCCGAGCCGGTTTCAGTTTAAGACTTCTTGGATAAATGCTAAGGACTTGTAGTGACCCTTGTGTGTGATTGGACTGACAGGAATCATGCGGTAGTTCCGGGACAAGGTTGTACACGCGGTTTCGCAGCAGGACTGTACCGTGAGTGGGCCTGATTTCATTAAACCCTTGCATGCATAACCGTTTTCACTTATATATATATATACATGCTAGAATCAAGTAATGGTTTTGATTATCTTGAAATTATGGTTATGGGACGATTTACGATGTTTGGGCTTGAGACCTGTCTGGCGAAATTTAAGTATTGTTTTGGATTTTATATACATATATATATATATATATATATGCATGTGGATATCGAGGACTATCTTTGGTACTGCACTATATAGATCCACCCGTGTGATCCTGTCTCCTCCGGATGTGGTACCCCGGAGTGGTCACGGCGCATTGCCTGCGAGGGGTCATTCTACGGAGGGACCGGACCGTAGGATGACTCAGGAGCAGGATTGCTATGATTGGATGCCTGGGACGTCGAGCGTCTGGGATGCCGTACCAGGACTGGGTTTGGGGATTTGACTCGGGATTGAGACCCCGAGTAGCACGCATAGCCTTGAGACTGTGACCTTTTTGGACGTCAGGGACGTCGGACATCTGGGATGTCAGGATTGGAGTGTATAATGCAGTGGCTGTGGTTATATTTATGGTTTTATTATATGACTTGTGATATCTTATATGATTTTATGGTTTTAAATACTGATGCATGCATGTTTGGAAAACGGAGGGGTAAAAGTATATGTTTTAATTTTTAAACTGTTTTATAAACTTTGAGTTTCGGCCCACTCACCCTTAATGTTTTGGTGACCCCTCCAGGCCGTGCTACTGAGGTAAAAGAGGATCCTGAGGCTGAGGCATAGATCTACACTGCGCACCTGAACCCCTGTTGGGTAGGTTAACCCGCAGGATAACTTAGAGTCGTGCTCAAAATTTGTATTTTGGACATTATCCCTTGTCTGACATCTTTTGAATTCGGATTGTATGTATAACTTTATTTTGGATATTTATGCATTTGAAGTTTTTAAGGTTAAATTTGGAATGTTGGTTCGGGTTTCAAACGGGAGCAGGGCACGTCCCTTTGTGGTCCCCGGGGGATCGGGGCGGGTCTTGTCACATTAGGCTAAGAACCTTCTGATAGGTTCTAGGACGAAGTGCTACCGTCTCCATTGAAAACTGAAAATATTGGTGGTTTGAAATTTCTAAGAAATAAATTTTAGAGTGGTACTTCTGTCTTGGTTCTTTCTTTAGTAGCCTCTTAATTTTGATTGCTACTACTACTGTCTCTTGAAGATCAGAAAATGTCGTATCATTGAACTTCTTCCTAAGGGAAAACTTTAGAGCTCTTTGTGAAATTGCCACCATTTGGGCAATTTTTATGCATTTCATCTTTAGCCTTTTGAATCTGGCAATAAAATTCTCAATTGTTTCATATTTAGCCCTACTTGATAGTAGTCAGATCGTTGAAGGTGATCTCAGGTTCAACTTTGTAAAATTTCTTAAGGAATCTAGCTTCCATTTGCCCCAATTGTGTATGGATCTTTCTAGGAATCAAGTAATATGAGAAAGCATCCCAAGAGAGGGAGCTCTTGAACAATCGAAGCTTGAGGTAAGATTTTTCTTTTATAGCTACACATTAGGCTAAGAACCTTCTGATAGGTTCTAGGACGAAGTGCTACCGTCTCCATTGAAAACTGATAATATTGGTGGTTTGAAATTTCTGAGAAATGAATTGTCCTGATTTACATTAGCCGAGTAATGCTTTCTATAGATCAAGAAATTCACTATCCTAACAGATGCTGGTTAGCCTTGTATCGTTCGTCTTATCTCTGCCATCTGGTTCATAATGGCTTGATGGTCAACAATGCAAGATGGCCTTTGGTTAGTCCCAAACTCTTCTTCTAATCTCGTGTCGTTCATACTCAATTTTCCAGCTTATTTTTTTTTTT
This sequence comes from Prinsepia uniflora, assembly GCA_032719365.1. Classification (NCBI taxonomy): domain Eukaryota; kingdom Viridiplantae; phylum Streptophyta; class Magnoliopsida; order Rosales; family Rosaceae; genus Prinsepia; species Prinsepia uniflora. The sequence continues at coordinate 15,253,506 of CM064872.1, forward strand.
GGGTTGGGATTTTGACTTTTGGTTCTTCCCAACCACTCATAGATGGTCAATACTTTGAAGACATTCTGAATTCTTCTTTTGACATCCCTCATCTAGCTCTACTCATCTTCGAGGTTTCATTCCCAAAACCTTTTGAGAAGGCAGATTCTGAGATCAAGGGTTCAAAGATCGATACCTTGGATCCTATGGTTTTCTTGCCTTTGTTAGGGCTCGAAGAACCTGAGATTGGATGTTGATTTTTTTTTTCTTTAGCTTCCTTTTGCTTGGAAAGTTCTTGGACTTGATAGTTCAAGGCCACAATCTATAAACTAATGGAAGATATGTAGTCCTTGAAGATTTTCATCAATTCTTTCTTGGCTATCTCCTAGTTGGTAATGTTTTCAATCTCTCCATCACGGTGAATCTCCATTTCATCTTTTGTTACTGACAAATCAGGAAGGGTCTTTCAGAAATCTTCCTTTAGCATCTCGGCATTGCTAAGAGTATCTGAACTTGGACTTGCATTAGAAAGATTCCCATTGGGTATGCCAGATTATGTTATGCCCTAAAGTTTTCGTTTCAGTGGGCCCGAGGCCATCTTTGGTGGGCCCGAGGCCATCTTTGGTGGGCCTCTATGTGAAACCCTATTGCAGAACAAAGGAGCAGGCTTCATATAGTTTTCTCTCAATGGATGAGTTATGTAGAATGTTTGGATGGTTTGAAAGCAATAACCCAAGGGGCCTTCGAGTCATGATCCTTCCCTAGATGGGCTAACCATAAGGTAAAAAGGCCTTAGCCGTCTTCAAATAAGGCGTGCCACTAATAGAGACTACCACTTGTCAGTTTGAAGGTGAGTTTTGTTTGCAGCCCAAGAACCATTTTTATAATCAAGTGATTGTGAGGCAAGCAGACAAATAGCTTATGTTTTTCTTTTCTATACCTTCTTCTTAATGTATCCAAAGACTTTAATAAATTTTCTTTCCAATCTAGTCCAAGTTCATGTGATTTTTATGATGTTTAGGTTAGCATCTTGTTATTTAGTAAGTTATCAGTTAGATAGGCAAGTTCTCTTAAGTTGGGATGATAGTACTAGACTGAAACACTTAGATGGTTTCATGATTTAGGCAGCTATGAAAAATGGTTGGTATATCCCGAATACTTATCTCTTCTTAAGAAAACCCGGTTATATTGTAATGAAAGTAAAGTACAACTACCGAAGCGTAAATGCATTAGTATTGAAATGTATGAAGTAAATTACAAATGATGAAAGTAAATTATTTCTTTCCCAATCTAGATTTGGGAATGCACGTTCTTTTAAAAATCATCAACTGAATAAACATCAATTGGAATCATGTCATAGATTGACAGAGCATTCATGAGATGTTGAGGCGTCGAAGGTTGAGTGTTTGGATGCCTCCAATACTAATTTGAGCAGCAATTGAAATGAGGATTGGTGCTAGGTGGCCTTCAAAAATGGCTGAGGAGGCAAATAAGGATGAAGGTAAGTGTTGGAAATCTTCAAAAACTAACTTGGGATGCAATCTGGAATGAAATGAAACTTTTTGTTGTTAGTTTAAGAACTGAGAAAGGGGTTAAGAAGAGAACAAACTCTTGATCCAATATCGAAAAAAATAGGTTGTGCCTAAAGAGGCTAGTCTTTGAAACATATAAATTTTTGAGGGTTTGCAGTTATTTTGAAATTAATTGAGTTTAGTCAATTTATTTGTTTGATTGATTGATTGGTTGTCCTCTGGGAAGATAACTTTTTCATTTATAAGTGGCGTGGGATTGAACTGGAATGCCATGTAGACCTTGGTATTGAGTATAGTCAATTTATTTGTTTGATTGATTGAACGGTTGTCCTCTGGAAAAATAACTTCTTTTTCATTTATAAGTGGCGTGGGATTGAACTGGAATGCCATGTAGACCTTGGTGGGGCCCATGCTGCAATAAGGTTGTCGAGAACATTCTATTTTCCTTCTTATCCTTTGGGCGTGTGTTGACTTCCCCTCCTCCAAGTTTCTACGCCTGCACATTCCAAGTGGGAGTCAATGGGCTTGGTTTTGCGACTTAGGCGTTTAATTCCTCTTGTCATTTGCTTTAGCCTAAGGTAAAGTTTTTTCGAGTGTAAATAGTTACGCACTCGGTCATTTTCTGCATTGTCCTGTAACCTTTTGTCTTCAGCTGATGCTCCCATTTTTTACCTCCTAAGTCATTTCATTTTCATTGATCAAGCAGATTCGAGACTCAAAAGTGTTCTCCAATTGGGCATCAATCCGGCCTCCGAATCTCCAATGTTTTTGGGTCAGTACAAGGTTTCATTTTAATTTTAATCTTTCAGTAACACTTAGAATGTGATGGTACCAAAGACTAAGAAATCGAGCTGATTTTCTTCAAGTTTCTTTCAATCCAACACCTATTTAAATGGATGATCAAATTGATTAGAATCGAACTGAAAATTGTAGGCCGATTTCTTAACAGAAGCCGGCTGCCCCCCATGCAACTACGTATTAGCTTATCTGGTGCATTCAATTGTTAAATTGTGCAGCTTGCAGACCAGACACAGCAAAGCAGACCAGAACAGACCGAAGCCCCTCCAATGCATTTTTCACATTGACTAGATTCGATTTTCCGGCTTGGACGAGAACATTCAGAAAAAACAAACAGAAATTGGTGAAAATTGGAGCTCATTGAGACGTCATAGAGCCCTCTACGGTTCTTCTATATGTATGCATCCAAGTATTTTATTCCATTTGTTGAACAATAATGTCCGGATTCCCTTAATTGATGACATTAAAATTTTGGCCCACTTGCTTCGATACAACCAGTGTAGCATATTCTATGTCTACATTTTTGCAACAAGAAATTCAATTCAGCTAGTATGCATACACATACATATAGCTTGCTTGGTCAAGTGTCACTTGTGCCGTGGCCAAAGCAAAATAAAAAATAAAAAATAAAAAGATCATCAACGTAGCGCCGTCTTCTAACTGCAGACAGCAATGGAAGTTTCTGCTGCATGCAGGAGTAGCTTATTTTTGTTAAGCTAGATCATTTAACATAATGCAAGCAGGCTTTGTGTATATCAATGATTTCAGATTAAAATTTGAAGCAACAGCTCATTCTTCTTATATATAACCTAGAAACGGAAAATATTTTATTTTTACTTTTTTATATATATTTTACGTTGAGAATAAAATAATTATGGTAGAAGAGGGACAACTGAGGAAGAAAATTTTGGATTGATGCATAAAATTATGGTAGAGGGACAATTGAGCAAGAATATTTGGATTGATACACTACAAAAAAAAAAGTATTAATTATCAATGAACAAGAAATACTAAGATTAATTATAAATGAACAAGAAATACTAAAAGCAAGTCTAACGGGAGCAAAGTAGCCCAGGCAAGGCATAAAATAGCCCTTAGCCCCTGAGTTGCTTGTTCTAACGGGAGCAAGTTTGGCCAGGGTAAGGCTTACCCTGAGGCTATTCTTGCCTCCCTCCATGCCCAGGCAAGGCAATTGGCACACCAAGCAACTACTAGAGACCAACGGCTACTTTGCTCGAGATAACACCATATTTCATCCTTCACGGATGAATAGAAATGGAAACACCAAAATTCAACGACAGCATTCGAACAATTTTAGAGGAAAATTACAATTTCGTCCTTCACGGATGAACATAAATTGAAAATTTCAGAGGAAAACCCCAAAAAACCACAAAAATTCACATTATAAATTGATCAATTTGAACAAATTTGGGGAAAATCAAAATTACAACTTCATCTTTGCAGACCCAATGCCCTTCGATTCAAGCCAGCCCAACTCCATTCTCCATCTCCTTCCTTCTTCGATTCAAGCCCTCGCAACACCAGTCCGTCGACAGTTTTAGGACGAACTAGCACAGCCAGTCGATGATCTTAGGTCGATGACCTCACCACCTCTGGAATCTCTCGAACGGTCAAACCCCTCGACGGCTCTCGAACGGTCTAACCTTTTGATGGCCTCATCTCGACCTCTCTCTATTCCTTACGACCTCTCCCCTTCTCGACCTCTCTTTCTCGTTCTAGATTTCTGCCCTTCTCGACCTCTCTGTTCTCCCCTTCTCGACCTCTCTCTTGCGGACTCACATCGAATATGGTGAGGGAAAAGATAGTGAGTTGAGAGGAAGAGAGATCCTTCTCGACCTTTCTCTCTCTTTTAATATCTTTTGTTCCTCTTTTTTAATTATTATTATTATTATTATTATTATTAGCCATGAAACGTTTGTTGAAAAAAATGAATTAAGATTGAGAGGAAGATGAAGAACGTAGGCGTCAAATGAACATGCTTATCGTTAGCACTGTGGCACAATATCAAAGTTCATCTTCCAATTCATCCACCCAACCAAGTTCACAATTTAGTCGCGAAGTTAAGAATCGAGATAGGCATGTATATGCCCCTTTGCTCATGGAGGATTACTTTTTGCCGCGACCGATGTATTCCGATCATGATTTTCGTAGGCGCTACAGAATGAAGCACCACCTATTTGACCGCATATTTCAATATGTTGTCGCTAATGACAATTACTTCGCACAAAAGCCAGATGTCGTAGGTGTACTCGAGTTATCACCTCATCAAAAGATTACATGTGCAATTAGAATGCTAGCATATGACTCTTCAGCAGATCAATGTGATGAGATCTGCAGGTTGGGGGTTCAAACAACCATTGAATACATGACACATTTTTTGCAAAGTAATTGAGGATCTTTACACCAACGAGTACCTCCGATCTTCGACATACACAGACTTGCGGCGAAAGCTGAGCATTGGAGTTTCCCAGGTATGCTTGGTAGTATTGATTGTATGCACTAAACTTGCAAAAATTGTCCAATAGGATAGGCAGAGGCTTATCATGGCCACACAAAAAAAAACTCCTACAATAATCTTAGAGGCAGTTGCTTCATATGACACATGGATTTGGCATGCCTACTTTGGAACTCCAGGATCGCATAACGATATTAATGTTGTATGGGCTTAACTAGTGTTTAATGAACTCACAGCAGGACGGGCACCACAGGTGGTGTACAATGTCAACTGCCGCAACTACAATTTGGCGGACAGTATCTATCCAAAATGAGGTACGCTTGTTAAATCATTTCCAAAGCCTATTAATGAGAAGAAGAAATTATTTTCTAGGTGCCAGGAGTCATATCGCAAAGACGTTGAAAGATGTTTTAGTATACTACAAACTTGCTTTGGCATCATTCGGGGGGCTGCTCGTATGTGGAATAAATCTACTCTACGAAGCATCATGATGACTTGTGTGATTATGCAAAGAATATATGAGCAACCACCAGAGGCTTTCAAGCTTGTGGGAAGAGATGGGTATAATTTTGAGGGTTTTATGCCTCGATATGCACAAATTCACTCTGATATTGTTCATAACGCCCTCCGAGATGATCTAGTTGAACACATATTGACAGGACCCATCCCAATCCCCCCGGGATTACCATGGAATGTGCCCTGATCCCGTCCAACAAGGGGTGTCAGACAAGGGATAACCAAGAGCTACTGCCCAAACGGGCCATCCAGAGTGCGCAAGGACCGATGGAGGAGGTGTGCAATGTCCCAGTCTCTGCTGCAATCGCATCCGTAATCAACCTGAAGGGCATTAAAACCAAAAGCTGTGAGTGGACAAAAACCAATAAGTTTACCAAATACATTTATAAGACATTTATGCCCTCCAATAAAAACGTATGCATGCCACCAAAAACCAGTAACCAAAACGTTTGCTCAACCGAGCCATTAGGGCCTTAGCTCGAAAACCGTTAACCAAAAACCAAGTGTGGGAACTCAGCCCAAAACCGTGGAATACCACCACCATACATATTAAAACCATGTGGGTCACCACCCACGACCATAGGTGAACATCAATTCAAAAATCCAAAACCATTTAGGGTCCCCGACCCTACATACCATATCATAACCAATAATCCATTTTTACCACATAACACATATCCAACCAATAAGCCATTTTATTCATTAATCCATATTTTACCATTACCATCACCAGCATCCCAGATGCTTAGCGTCCCAGACGCTAGACGTCCCTGACGTCATATCTCACGGTTTCATAAGCTACGCGTGCTGCCCGGGGTCTCTCCGGGTCCATATATCTGACATCCCTGATGTCTGACGTCCCTGACGTCAATCATAGCAATCCTGCTCCTGAGTCATCATACGGTCCGGCTGCTCCGTATAATGACCCCTCGCAGGCAATGCACCGTGACTTCCCCAGTGTCCCAGACATCTGGAGGAGACCATCATATATCCTTGTATCCAGATGGTATATGGAAAACAGTTTTATTAAATCCTTTTATCACATTATTATCATTGGGCCCTGCCCGAAATTTCCATAAAACCACATAATTCCATTTAGGGTCCTTGACCCAAAATCACCATTATAAAACATAGGGTCCCTGACCCAAAATCACATTTATTATCCAACTGGGCCTCATGCCCGATTTTATGAACCACTGGGCCCACGGCCCGATTTGTAAACCAACTGGGCCCGCAGCCCGACTTATAAACCCACTGGGCCCACGGCCTGAATTCACAAATCAACTGGGCCCCTGGCCCGATCATATAACTCAAATGGGTCTCAGCCCGATTTCATACCAACTGGGCCCCTGGCCCGATTTCATTAACCAACTGGGCCCCCGACCCGATTCTCAAATGGACTCCAAGTCCGAAATTTCCAAAACAAGTGGGCCTCAAGCCCGAGTTCATATTTCCAATTTCAAAACCATTTCATCATATTATTTATTTAACCACAAACACACAAAACCACAAATAAACCGTTAATCCCAATATACGTGAAATACGGAAAACACCTCGAAATACGTGCAACATATCCAAAATCAATGCTCACAAATACCATCATAGAAATCATGTATATAAACCATATAACACATTTAAGCATGCATAGGATTTATAAAACCAAAGTCCACTCACAGACCGTTTTAACCGTGTGCCTCGATACGCGTGCCACCGGCCCTCCCGGGCCACACCACTATCACCGGGACTCCCAATCCTGTCCAAGTCACATTAGAGGGTCACTAACCTCAACATTAACATCCTATCAAAGTCCCGTAATTTTCCCGAATTTTTACTTATTTTTAAACTTAATTTAAAACCTTCGGACATCCCGAACAATATCGAGACGGTGTCCGATCGACACGAAACCAATTCCAAAATGTCCGTTACATTAAATAGGACAGAAGTCATGTTGACCTCACCTCGAGATTCGCGCCCACGCGCCGTCACGCGCCGCCGTGAGTGGCTGCGCGTGAAACCCACGCGCCTGCTACAGTGTCACCATCTAACCCGTATGTCTGGTAAACGGGTCCAGTTTGCCCGCGATACGACCCGGTTCCAATCCTATCAATTCCGCCTTAATTACAACAATTGATCATTCCATTAGCTTCGTTTTAAGTTTAATTTAAGTTCTGTAACATTGATTACACAATTCATTACCTACAAATCCACGATTCGATGATGAACACCAAGAACACCCGTCCATTGTTCATCCTTCGAACCCCATCCATTTCGATCGATATCCTGAAATTGATTCAACCAGAAGCTTCCATGGACTCCGTAGATCATTTCCCCCCAACCCAATTGCTTCAATCCAGTGTTCAATCGTCACGACACAAACTCGAGCACCGTCACTGTTCATCAATGGAGGTCCATCGATCTCGATCGGTTTCCTTCAATTGATGAACCCAGAAGCATCGTGGGATCATGAGGAGTCATTTCCCCACAACAATTGAGTCAATCACAGCCCCAAACTCCACGACTCAGCCTCGATTTCTTCCTCTGTCACCAAGCTCGATCAGAGCCAAAACGGCACCATTCCTTCTCGTTTTTGATGTGGATCGACTCGTCTCAACCTCAGGAAGATGTTTGTAACCTCCAATTCGATCATCACAGCCCAATTCCTTCAATTTGATTTTCCCTCCCAAAACTCAATCTTTCGAATTCTCAGTTCTTCCTCACCGTCAATCTCTCGTGTTTACCCAGTTGAAATCACACTCAAAATGCTCACAAATTCACACTCTCAGGTTCAGCAATGGGAGAGGAATTGGTTGGGAGAGTGTTGGATTTGGTTGTACACGGTTAAGGAAAATATGGGGATTAATGGAAGTAAAAGATTAATTAATTAATTAAAAATTAATTAAACATCATGATGAGGTCTCCCCCAAAAACATGGATTCTGATTTCAAGGGATGAGTGACACTTGTCACTCATCCAGGTGGGTAGGGTCAACAGTCACTATTCATTATTATATTATTATTTTAATCCCGGCCTCGGTTCGTTAGTTCGTTTCCTTGACCATAACGTCGTCGTCGGATCTCCGATTTCGGCATGCCGCCTGTCTTTGGATTCGTATCGACGATACCTACGTAACGGTCCTTGGCCCTCGCCCATCGGACCACCCGATCAAAAAGTCAACATTTGGCCCCTAATAAGCCAAATTACCAAAATGCCCCTCAACTTCCGAACACCATAACTTTCTCTACGAATGTCGGAATCGAACGTGCCACCTGTCTATGAACTCGTGACGTCCCGAACTACATCACGGTCATCGGTCAAAGTCCATTTGACCGCCCGAACAAAAATCAACATTTTGCCCACGACCAGGGGCAAAATGGTCATTTTGCACAATTTGTCCGATTCCGCCCTACTAACCACCGTTCAACCTCACTAATCAAGATTAGTCACTAAACTAATCCCGAAATTCGGGACGGGTCGTTACAATCTTCCCTCCTTAATAAATTTCGTCCTCGAAATTCCAACCGCTCTAAACTCAACGTACTTCCCTCCTTAAAAAGTTTCGCTCTCGAAACTCGATTACCCTGATTCCACGAACACCCCGTGGAAAGTGGAATCGACCACGCAACACGTGTACACCCGCACACCAACTACTTTGACAAAACTTGTCTACACCCAAACGTACCACTAGTACTCAAAACGCAACGATTACATTCGACCCCGTCGAATGACTAAAACTACTTGTTTCGAATTTGACACCACTTGTCAAATCCACCATCTCGTTGACGCAACAACTCGACGGTTCCTTTCCCACTCCCACTAGGAGTCAGCTGACCCCACTCAACAATCTATGTTGACACGTCCTGACAAACTGTCACCACACAGTTGTTGTCAGTCGAAAACTGACACTAGACTCACTCGTGGCTACACATGCCACCAACGTACTTAACTTAGTAAACGATTACCGACCTTTCACACGACCTGTGTGTAATTAAACACATCGGAATTACCGTGACCCATTGCATAGTAATGTCCGGTCCACAACCAATCCCATGGTATCGGAACCAATCCGACTACCAACACGTTCACCGACACACCTCGGGTATATCCCGTATACCGTAAATAGACATCACAAGTCTACAAGGTATCGTACCTCGAACCAAGTACGAAGTACACACATCTACCTAATAACCAGTCTACAACCACCTAGGTCATAGCCGAACGCGTTCCAATCATGGAGTACGTTTGCCCAATCCAGCATGAGACAAAACGAAACTCCACCCAACATCTAGTTCCAATTCCGAATCCAAATCCGCAATTTCGTAAGAAATCCCGGATCCAAACCCAGACATCACCTTTTAATTCATATCCAAATCCGAATCCGAAACCATTATTCCGTAAGCTAGCATTTGGAATAATCATTCCGTACCCAAATCCGAAAATATACTTTCAAGTTTCAAAATCGAATCCTGAATCGTCACCCAGAAATTCGATTCCAAATCCCGAAATCTCCTTCACATTTACCAAGACACACCAAAACCTAACCTATCGGTTACCCGTTCAATACACTTGATTGACTTCATAGGGAAGCCAATCCAACCTCCACACGTCTAAGGTTGACAAAATTCAACTACCTTGGAAACCTACTCACCCGAGTAGAATACCATACGGGCCCCACTTCGAAAAGAAGTTCAACCTCGTCATTTACGACTCATGTACCAAGGTAAGAGTGATATACTCTCCCCCTATCTGAATCATCAAGATCACGACCCAGATAGACACTGTGTCCCTGACAATAACGTCAAAATCTTAGATCGCCACAACGATCGACAACCGACTCCCACAACTAGACAGATCAGTCAACGACGAGACACGTCTAGACTGCGGATTCTCACGGATTACCTTGTATCAATCCTTGTCATTCCACCTAGGAAAACCAAGGATGATCCAAAATGATGACGTCAAAACTCATCCTACGTGGATGCAACAAAACTCACTGCACTCACCACATCCTCTGCCACCAAGCAGAAAATGAGAATTCTCGTTTACCTAAGTTCGAATACGTAGCTCCTCCTAATGACCCACAAACACACATGGGCCCACTAACCAATACACGCTCAACGTACTGGTAACTACACTCAACGTCTGCCAGGGCAGAAAGCAAGAAGTCAACCCCAATAACTTCGGAATACCAATCACCAAAAACGAGCACCACTCTCGTTCCCCAATCACAATCACAACGCTCTTCGACACTAAGGTTCCAACCATGTTGGAAACAGACATGCTCCCAACAAGACGTCAAATCTAACCACTAGACTTCCTACCTCCTCAACTCACTTGGACGACGTGTCCACAATCGATCCGATATTGTCCCGTTCGCACATCCCGACCTCTACAGGTTCAACACTCGGTTTTCCAAGTTCTCAATTACAAATTCCTACCTTTATACCACTAATGGTTTTCCTCGTCTTTTCCAGTTTTAATCATTTCTATGTACATTTTAGGGATATTTAAAAACATAAATCACACTAACTTTGGAGTTGCCAACAACTCCCCCAAATCCACCAATTAACATGACATAGGGGACATCATCCCAAGATTACTCAAGTCTCAATTACACCCTTTTTAATCCACTCCTTACTGGTTATCTTACCACTATTGGAACTTATCCCAACACAGCACAATCTTAACTGGATCCCATCCAGTCCATCCCTCAACCACTACCGAATCTCAAAGACCGAACATATGTTCATCATGACGGAGTCACACCCCAATTTGTGGCTCATCGTCAACACCATTACCGACACCAGCACCAGCGCTAGTGCCAGCACCAACACTCTATCAACAACACTAGTATCAGCACACAGGCATCCATACTAGCATCAGCACAAAAGTACTAACCCACAAACATTCATACTTGCACACCGTGTGCAAATACGACAACCCTGGATCTCCGTTCATACCGAACGACGATTCCGTACCTCACGACTATGGGTACCACTATTCTGACAATCCTTATCAGGAAAATGAACGTTCCCCGAACGTCCCCTGATCCCCAAGTATCAGAACCACACTAATTACCCTCGATAGCCAGTCATCTCCATATGACTTCCGACTAACTGTCATTGCTATCGAGATCCGCATCCACACATCACACCAATACCCGATCCAACACGGGATTCCATAATTTATCTCAGAACCGTATTCGTACATCGAATCCCATAGTTCTGCCTAAACTCACCAGAGCCATCCACATGGTCATCCATGACCTCAGCCACTCGTCGCAGCACAAGTTCTCATCCACTAACCACAATTAAGGTTTACCTTTTTAATACTAGGGTTCCACAATCACACCCTATGGTTCAACCGAACCAAACTGTTTTCCATAATATAAAATCCACCACCTGACCGACCCCGCGGTCTAGACATCGTATAGACGTCAAATCCAATCCTACCATCCCATCAACGTGGGTTCCACCACTAGGCCATCGGCCAACTCCGATGAACCAACATCCCTCACACTAGAAACCACCACAAGGGTTCACATTTTAGACCATTACTCACATGAGGTTCCCCGAACCTGGCTGCACCTAGCAGCACAACAATCCAATATCACATGACCGAACCGACGGTCCCACTATACCAGTTCACCACAATCAACCCCACTTGGGTCGAATCACATTAACGCACGGCGTATCGGGCCAATTGCACTCCATCCACTATCCAAACCCAAAAACTATCTATCAGGTTGATAACGAATTGCAGCCCAATGAGACATCACACCCTCGACCTGCGCGCACAAATAGAGCAACCTGGCTCTGATACCAAGTTGACAGGACCCATCCCAATCCCCCCGGGATTACCATGGAATGTGCCCTGCTCCCGTCCAACAAGGGGTGTCAGACAAGGGATAACCAAGAGCTACTGCCCAAACGGGCCATCCAGAGTGCGCAAGGACCGATGGAGGAGGTGTGCAATGTCCCAGTCTCTGCTGCAATCGCATCCGTAATCAACCTGAAGGGCATTAAAACCAAAAGCTGTGAGTGGACAAAAACCAATAAGTTTACCAAATACATTTATAAGACATTTATGCCCTCCAATAAAAACGTATGCATGCCACCAAAAACCAGTAACCAAAACGTTTGCTCAACCGAGCCATTAGGGCCTTAGCTCGAAAACCGTTAACCAAAAACCAAGTGTGGGAACTCAGCCCAAAACCGTGGAATACCACCACCATACATATTAAAACCATGTGGGTCACCACCCACGACCATAGGTGAACATCAATTCAAAAATCCAAAACCATTTAGGGTCCCCGACCCTACATACCATATCATAACCAATAATCCATTTTTACCACATAACACATATCCAACCAATAAGCCATTTTATTCATTAATCCATATTTTACCATTACCATCACCAGCATCCCAGATGCTTAGCGTCCCAGACGCTAGACGTCCCTGACGTCATATCTCACGGTTTCATAAGCTACGCGTGCTGCCCGGGGTCTCTCCGGGTCCATATATCTGACATCCCTGATGTCTGACGTCCCTGACGTCAATCATAGCAATCCTGCTCCTGAGTCATCATACGGTCCGGCTGCTCCGTATAATGACCCCTCGCAGGCAATGCACCGTGACTTCCCCAGTGTCCCAGACATCTAGAGGAGACCATCATATATCCTTGTATCCAGATGGTATATGGAAAACAGTTTTATTAAATCCTTTTATCACATTATTATCATTGGGCCCTGCCCGAAATTTCCATAAAACCACATAATTCCATTTAGGGTCCTTGACCCAAAATCACCATTATAAAACATAGGGTCCCTGACCCAAAATCACATTTATTATCCAACTGGGCCTCATGCCCGATTTTATGAACCACTGGGCCCACGGCCCGATTTGTAAACCAACTGGGCCCGCAGCCCGACTTATAAACCCACTGGGCCCACGGCCCGAATTCACAAATCAACTGGGCCCCTGGCCCGATCATATAACTCAAATGGGTCTCAGCCCGATTTCATACCAACTGGGCCCCTGGCCCGATTTCATTAACCAACTGGGCCCCCGACCCGATTCTCAAATGGACTCCAAGTCCGAAATTTCCAAAACAAGTGGGCCTCAAGCCCGAGTTCATATTTCCAATTTCAAAACCATTTCATCATATTATTTATTTAACCACAAACACACAAAACCACAAATAAACCGTTAATCCCAATATACGTGAAATACGGAAAACACCTCGAAATACGTGCAACATATCCAAAATCAATGCTCACAAATACCATCATAGAAATCATGTATATAAACCATATAACACATTTAAGCATGCATAGGATTTATAAAACCAAAGTCCACTCACAGACCGTTTTAACCGTGTGCCTCGATACGCGTGCCACCGGCCCTCCCGGGCCACACCACTATCACCGGGACTCCCAATCCTGTCCAAGTCACATTAGAGGGTCACTAACCTCAACATTAACATCCTATCAAAGTCCCGTAATTTTCCCGAATTTTTACTTATTTTTAAACTTAATTTAAAACCTTCGGACATCCCGAACAATATCGAGACGGTGTCCGATCGACACGAAACCAATTCCAAAATGTCTGTTACATTAAATAGGACAGAAGTCATGTTGACCTCACCTCGAGATTCGCGCCCACGCGCCGTCACGCGCCGCCGTGAGTGGCTGCGCGTGAAACCCACGCGCCTGCTACAGTGTCACCATCTAACCCGTATGTCTGGTAAACGGGTCCAGTTTGCCCGCGATACGACCCGGTTCCAATCCTATCAATTCCGCCTTAATTACAACAATTGATCATTCCATTAGCTTCGTTTTAAGTTTAATTTAAGTTCTGTAACATTGATTACACAATTCATTACCTACAAATCCACGATTCGATGATGAACACCAAGAACACCCGTCCATTGTTCATCCTTCGAACCCCATCCATTTCGATCGATATCCTGAAATTGATTCAACCAGAAGCTTCCATGGACTCCGTAGATCATTTCCCCCAACCCAATTGCTTCAATCCAGTGTTCAATCGTCACGACACAAACTCGAGCACCGTCACTGTTCATCAATGGAGGTCCATCGATCTCGATCGGTTTCCTTCAATTGATGAACCCAGAAGCATCGTGGGATCATGAGGAGTCATTTCCCCACAACAATTGAGTCAATCACAGCCCCAAACTCCACGACTCAGCCTCGATTTCTTCCTCTGTCACCAAGCTCGATCAGAGCCAAAACGGCACCATTCCTTCTCGTTTTTGATGTGGATCGACTCGTCTCAACCTCAGGAAGATGTTTGTAACCTCCAATTCGATCATCACAGCCCAATTCCTTCAATTTGATTTTCCCTCCCAAAACTCAATCTTTCGAATTCTCAGTTCTTCCTCACCGTCAATCTCTCGTGTTTACCCAGTTGAAATCACACTCAAAATGCTCACAAATTCACACTCTCAGGTTCAGCAATGGGAGAGGAATTGGTTGGGAGAGTGTTGGATTTGGTTGTACACGGTTAAGGAAAATATGGGGATTAATGGAAATAAAAGATTAATTAATTAATTAAAAATTAATTAAACATCATGATGAGGTCTCCCCCAAAAACATGGATTCTGATTTCAATGGATGAGTGACACTTGTCACTCATCCAGGTGGGTAGGGTCAACGGTCACTATTCATTATTATATTATTATTTTAATCCCAGCCTCGGTTCGTTAGTTCGTTTCCTTGACCATAACGTCGTCGTCGGATCTCCGATTTTGGCATGCCGCCTGTCGTTGGATTCGTATCGACGATACCTACGAAACGGTCCTTGGCCCTCGCCCATCGGACCACCCGATCAAAAAGTCAACATTTGGCCCCTAATAAGCCAAATTACCAAAATGCCCCTCAACTTCCGAACACCATAACTTTCTCTACGAATGTCGGAATCGAACGTGCCACCTGTCTATGAACTCGTGACGTCCCGAACTACGTCACGGTCATCGGTCAAAGTCCATTTGACCGCCCGAACAAAAAGTCAACATTTTGCCCACGACCAGGGGCAAAATGGTCATTTTGCACAATTTGTCCGATTCCGCCCTACTAACCACCGTTCAACCTCACTAATCAAGATTAGTCACTAAACTAATCCCGGAATTCGGGACGGGTCGTTACACATATGGGCAAGGGAAGGAAACATGTAATGTTATATTTATTGTAATATTTTTAATTTATAATATATTTTTTAATTTATAATATATGTTTTAATTTAGAATATATGTTTTAATTATCTTTAAGAAAATAATTCAAATAAAAATTTGAATTCTTGCCTCTCACCCCTCCCCATTAGAAAGATGTCATAAATAGTATCATTTGAGGGGCTAAATCTTGCATTTAGCGTCTTACCCTTGCCTATACCATTAGATGTACTCTAAGTACCTTTATACAAATATATATACATATATATATATATATGTATTGTACAGAAATAGAAAGATTTATTAAAATTTTGAATTGTGATATAAACTTGGGCATTATAGATCCTTTGTTTGTAAGAAGAAATAATAGACTAAAAACACATCCTATGGCCTAAATTAGTACCGGAACAAAAACATCTATTTACTCTCTATTTGAATATTTGAGTCTAAAGTCGAAGTGGTGAAATCCCTTTACTTACCATGGATGACGATGGTGAGTAGAATTATATTAGATTGGATAATTTATTAAACTAAATGTGTTTTGAATGTTAAATAGGAGATGGATATGGTTGTTGGTAAAAATAACGATAATTGTTATATTCACATAAATATGAAAATAAAACAAATTTTGTAATCAAATAAATGAATTATAAAGGAAATGAGTGAGAGACATTTTACAGGTATGATTGAGTCTAGGACTTGATTCTATTTTTTTTAACATGAAATTACCTCCTCACCAATGCTCAAGGATTTTTTCTTGGCAAACGTCCCCTATGATACAATGATCGCTTCTTACGAAAGCAGCACTTCAATCCACAAGAATATCGAATTCAGCTGTATTTAAAACCCTCTCTTGATATATTCTAAAATTATATGTTTTGTAGAATAAATATTCAATCTCCACAAATGTATTGAATGATTGAATATTTTTTAGTAAAAAATAAAAAACATCTAAGTATCTCTATTTATAGATGTAAAACATCTCTTCATAAAAGATATATCTTTTTGCAAGAGATACATCTCATCATAATCTAATACCTTTGTTCATAAAGTAAAGGTTCAGAGATTAAAGGATGACTAGGAATTAAATCAAAGGTAAATTGACCAAACTTGACGTGAATTTAATTCCCTCTGGTCACAAGAAGAGAAATTTGGCATCAACGATCCAGAATCAAATGGCTACAAGCAAGGGATGTAAACACCGTCTTTTGTCATCACTTCACCATTCAAAGGAAAAGGAACAATCAGATTACCCAAGTCTAGGTCCCCAATGGCTCGTGGATCGCAAATAGGGAGGAGATTCTGATGACTTTCGAGAAACATTACAAAGAAGTCTTCACCACTATAGGCAATAGGAATTGGGATGATGTCTTTGCCTGCCTTGACAGTGTTGTAAGCCCCTGTATGAACCATGATCTTTCCAAATGTATTACAGAACTAGAAATAAAAATGTCGTTTTCCAGATGGGACCTTTAAAAGCCCATGGCCTAGACAAGTACCAGGGCATCCTTTCTTCAAAATTATTGGGAAACTGTTGGTCCAAACGTGGTTGATTATGTCTGAGATATCTTCAATGAGCAGTACAGCCTAGAAGCCTTGCATCAGACAAATATTGTCCTAATCCCCAAAATACCCAACTCGGAGCTAGTCTCTCACTACATGGAAATAAGTTTGTGTAATTTTTCCTACAAGATTATATCCAAAGTCTTGACAACCCGCCTTAAACCTTTCCTCCCGGAAATCATCTCTGAAGATCAAAATGCTTTCGTCCCTGGCAGACTGATCCAAGACAACTTCCACCTTGCTCATGAAGCCTTACATTTCCTTACACTCTGGAAAACCTCCGAGAACTTTCACTTGGCAATCAAGCTTGACATGAATAAGGCGTACGACCGCATAGAATGGGATTTCCTCAAGGCTTTTATGTCAAAAATGGGATTCAATTGCCACTGGATTTGGCTAGTCATGAAATGCATAAAATCTATCTCTCTTTCTGTGGTTCTCAATGGCATCCCTGGGACAAGCTTCTCCCCTACCCGCGACCACCAGCAAGGAGATCCCCTTTTTCCCTATCTTTGCCTCCAGATGAGTGAAGCTCTATCTAAAGTAATTTGGAAAGCCCATAAGCAAGGATACATTGAAGGGCTACAATTTTGAAACTCCAGCCTCCCCATCGCTCATGTTCTCTTTGCAGATGATGCTTTGTTCTTCACAAAGGCCTCCCAATAGAACTGCCAAAAGTTGATGCAAATTTTCAAGCTTACTGCAACTCTACGGCTAACAGATTAACCTTGACAAATCCATTCTTTTTTTTAGTCCCAACACTTCTCCCCCGATTCGAAGAGACCTTTGCACGGTTCTAAACATCAGGAAGGTCACGTACCCTGGACGATACCTTGGCCTCCCCATTCTCTGGGGTCGCTCAAAGAGAAATGCCCTGACCTTTGTCCAGTAAAGAGTTGAGAAAAGAATCATAGGTTGGAAGATGAAATCTCTTAACCAGGCTGGCAAAGAGGTTCTAATCAAGGTAGTAACTCAAGAAATTTCGTCCTACCCCATGAATCTCTTCCTCTTCCCCTAAATCTTTTACCCCAAACTGGAATAAAAAATCTCAATGTTCTGGTAGGGGGCATCAGGAAGACGAAAGGAAAATCCATTGGGTCAGTTGGGCCTCCCTTGGGCTTCCTAAATCGTGTGGTGGGTTGGGTTTTTGGGACCTCCATGAATTCAACCTCTCCCATATTGCCCACCAATGCTGGCCTCATCACGGAGCCCAATTTGACATGCGCCACCCTCCTGAAAGCTAGATACTTTCCCAATGACCATTTCCTCCAGGCTAAGAAGGGGGGACGTGTAACGATCCATCCCAGAAATTAAAGTTTAGATAGTGATTAAGATGGGATTAGTGCGTGTAATCGGTGACTAGTGGGTAGAATGACGATTTTGCCCCTAGTTCGGGCAAAAAGTTGACTTTTAGTTCGGGTGGTCCAATTGTAACGACCCGAACTTTCGTAATTCTTATTTTATTGTAAAATGACCGTTTTGCCCTTGAGGGGGGAAAAGTTGACTTTTACCTCGGGAAGTATTTATGACTTTGACACGTGACCGTGACGTAGTTTAGGACGTCACGAGTTCATAGGCAGGTGGCACGTTTGATTCCGAAGTTCGAGGAAGAAGTTGTGACGTTCGGAAGTCGAGGGGCATTTTGGTAATTTGGCCATTTGGGGGCCAAATGTTGACTTTTGACCCGGGAAGTCCAACGGACAAGGGCCAATGACCGTTACGTAGGTCTCGTCGATACGAATCCGTAGACAGGCGGCACGCCGAAATCGGACTTACGACGAAAAAGTTATGGTCAAGAACGTAACCGAACTAACCGAGACTCGGAACTTAAAATAATAATAAAATATTAGAATCTGATTTACTTTAACCCAATCAATCTGGACCCTTGATGAGTGACACATGTCACTCATCTACCTCATCCACATCATCCCCAAAAATCAGTATCTGTGTTTGCCATTCCAATAATTAATTAATTTAACTTCCTTAAATCCTCACCCTTCATCCTTAAATCAGATTGAATCTCAGCCCTTCATTCCATTTTCTCCTGCTGTTCTTAAAACCATCTGAGACTCACACTCTCACATTTTCACTCTCAAACCCGTGCACCCTCTCATCCTTCGAACAAACACCTCACAGCCTCTCAGCCTCAACTCACGAACCAGGCAGCACCAGACCGACCACTACCTCCACCAGACATCGGCCAACGCCACCACGGCCACCCTGCACGGCCGGAAAACCCACAAACCCGAGAAGGAACCCGTGCAGCCCAAACTGTCCAAACCGTCCAAACCATGACTTCTGGGCTCGAACCAACCTAGGGCTAGAAGCGTTGTGACGGCTGGACGACTCAGGACCGGACTGGATAGCCCACGGCGGCGACACGGCGGCGGTAAGCCCATAAACCCGAGAAGACCGATTTTCCTTCCCTGTTTCGAAACTTCCGTTTTTAACGTTAGAATGGTTTGGTTGCTTTTGAGACATAACCTAGGGGACTAGACGAACATTTTGGACCAGGGTTCGTGGCTGAAAGCTTGACGGCTCGCCGGAGAAGACGAACCAGAGCCGGCAGCCAGTTCCCCGTCGATTTTCAGGTGGTTTCTCGAACTTAAAAACTAGTTTTGAATCCACAGAACCATAGAACATGTTTAGACGAGTTCATAGGAACAAATCCCATCGATTTTGGTGGTCGGGTTGATGAGAACTGGTCGGGTCGAACCGTGGGTCTGCGGTGACCCGGTTCTCAGACCCGATACTGTAGCTGATGACGTCATCATGATGACGTCAGCAGTGATGTCATGATGACGTCATCATGTCAGAATATTATCAGACTAGGGACCAGTAGGCTGTTGACACGTGTCCTCTGACACTGTCAGTGATGACGTCATACTGACGTCAGCAGTGACGTCATGCTGACGTCAGCATCACTGTAGCACTGTTGACCAGAGGGTTAACCGGCGTGTGAGGGGCATGTGTGAACAGTATTTTGTGTGGGACCAGTGCCATTTTCAAGGTTTCGACGATACGGATCCAATGGCGGTGGTTTCGTGTCGATCGGAGATCGTTAAGTTGGTCAATTTAGGGTTTGACGCCTTGGGAAGCGTGTTCGGACGGCTTTCCCGGGCCGGTTTCAGTCTAGGGTTTCTTAGTTGTTTAGTAAGGACTTAAAGTGACCTTTACGTATGTTTTGGGCATGACAGGAATTGTACTTTAACCCTTGGACGGGGCTTTACGCTCGGGATTGCAGCGGGATTGTACTGTGAGTGGGCCTTTGATTTCACTAAACTTCGACATGCATAACTGTTTTACTTTCTACTATATCTATATGTGATTCAAGTAAAAGTATCTGTTTATCTTGAGTATGATTTATGGCACGTATTACGATGTTTGGGCATGAGACCCGTCTGGTTGTTTATGAATGGTTTTGAGTCATGTATATGTATAATGGATCTCGATATTATCTGTGGTACTGCACTGTATAGATCTACCCTAGGATTCTATCTCCTCCGGATGTAGGTACACCGGAGTGGTCACGGCGCATTGCCTGTGAGGAGTCATTCTACGGAGGGACCGGACCGTAGAGTGACTCAGGGGCAGGATTGCTACTATTGGGCGTCTGGGACGTCAGGCATCTAGAATGCCATGCTCGGACTAGGTTCGGGATTTGGACTCGGGATTGAGACCCTGGGTGGCACGCGTAGCCTTGAGACTGTGACCTTATTGGGCGTCTGGGACGTCGGGCATCTGGGATGTCAGGGTTGGGATGTATAGTGCAGTGACTAAGATTATATTATGTTGATATTATTCTGCTTATGATTATATGGTTTTGTGGTTCATGATACTATGCATGTCTTTTCGGAAAACGGAGGGGAAAAGCTATATGTTTTCGAAATGGTAAACTACTTTGTAAACCTTGAGTTTCGGCCCACTCACCTTTGTTGTTTTACTACCCCTCCAGGTAGTGCTATCGAGGAGGAGGATCCCGAGGAGGAGGAGGAGGAGGAGGAGGATCCCGAGGAGGAAGAGGCATAGGTTTACGTTGCGTACCTGAACCCTACTGCTAGGTAGGTTGGCACGTTGTGTGTCTAGAGTCGTGCTCAATAAACTGTATTCGGGAACTATCCCTTGTCTGACACTATTTGTATTCGAGTATTTGTGTGGCGTGCTATGTATGACTTAACTTTGGTTTTTCTTTATGCATTTCATCTTCAATAAGGGTATTTTTGGTATTTTAATGTCGGGTGTCAGACGGGAGCAGGGCACGCCCCGGGTGGTCCCAGGGGGATCGGGGCTGGTCCTGTCGCCAATGGACTTTGACCGGTGACCAGTACGTAGTTTAGGACGTCATGAATCCGTAGGCAGGTGGCACGCCCGATTCCGACATCCGGGGAGGAAGTTGTGATGTTCAGAAGATTGAGGGCATAACCGTAATTTGGTTAAAATAGGGAAGTTGGTACGTCGACCGAGGATGGTTACGTAGATCTCGTTGTCCTGAGTTCTATGACAGGCGGCACGTATTCATCGGACTTACGAAGTGTGAGTTACGGGTCAAGGAAGTTAGTGGCATACTTGTAATTTTGAGTTAAAGGGAGGGGTATTTTGGTCCTTGTGCTCTGGAAATTGTGCAGAGATAGAGGCAGATGGATGGCTGAGATTGGGCCATATGTGAGAGAATGGAGTGGATTGGTGACATGTGGCAAGTGTGTAGTGGGTTCTGGGGGGTTCTCATGTGTGCACGATCCAAATAATTGGGGTGCAACCGTGCAAATGTGTGTTTGGTTCGCAGAGAAGAACAGAAAGCAGAGGAAGGAAAGTGAGAGAATTGAAGGGTGATGGTGTGTGCTGGTGAGTTTGTGAGTGTATGAGAGTGATTAGAGAGTGAGAGAGAGCTGGTGAGAAGGTTGGGAGGTGAGGAATCGTGGTGTGTGTGAGTTGAGAACTCACGGGGAAAATCAGAGAAACAGGGAGGAGGTGCGAGCTTGTGGTGGTGCTGTGGCCGTGTACGGTGCAATTGACCTCGAGAGGAGGCTGAGGCGGCTTTGTGGACCCCAGGGAACGCGGCGGTGAGCACGGCGGTGGACGGTTGCAGGTAATTCCTATTTCCCGTGTGCATACTCTATTTTTCCGCCAAGGTTCAAATTGAAAGTCGTGAGTCTAGGGGTTGAATCGAAGAGTATAGGGAAGTCTAAGGGATTTAGTTGAGACCAAGGAGTCTTCTGGTTGTGCTGCCGTGACGGGGAGTGTACGGTAGAAGTTAGCACGACGGCGGGTACTATGTGTGCTCTGTTTTGGCCGTGAGTTTCAGACGGGAAGTCGTGAAGTTCGGGACTGAGTCGAAGGTTAAGGTGAGTTGGGTTAGGTTCAAGATGGTCCTAGGAAGAGTTTGGGATGGCCACCGTGATAGGAGGTGACCTGGGTGGCCGGAAAGAAGAACAGGGGTCTGTACGGGTTTTCTTTCGAGCTTCAGTCGACGAGTTGTGGGTCGAGTCGAGGTCTATGGAGTTGGGGAAAAGGTAGCCTAGGTTTGGACGAAGCTATAGGTGAAGAAAGGAGGTGAATTGGTGGCCGGACGGCGGATAACAGTCCTCGCCGGTTTGAGTTGCAGCGGCCGGCTCAGCACAGTCGACTCAAGGTTGACGATGGTACTGTAGCTGGCGCGTAAGGGCCACGCGCAGCCACTTTGGGCGGCGCGTGGGGGCACGTGCGGTGGTCTCTGGGGAAAATGGTCAACATGGTTTTTGATCTAGGAGTTATGACGAGTCCGTTGGATTTGGTTTCGGGTTAATCAGACGTCGAATCGAAGTAGTTTCGCGAGGGTGAAGGTTTAGGGTTCCGGTTCGTTACGTTTAGGACCCGGGGATTTTTGAGGGAATTAGGGTGGATCCTCGTGAATGTGTTAGTAACGTACTTTGGCGGTTATTGACAGGATCGGGATTTCCTGAGGAAGTTGAGGAACGTGTTGGACGTTCGGGACGCGATTGAGGGCTCGGTACTGTGAGTGGACCCCTTCTCTAAACCCGAGCATGCATAACTGCTTTTAATTACTTGTTTTATGGTTTTAATCATGATTCTATGTTTATCCAATATGCTTTGTTGGTTTTACATTGTTGCACGTTTTTCGAGGAAGTACAGTATTTGGCACGTTTTACGAGAAACGTCGATTTCTGAGTAAAATGCCATGGTTTTGGGTTTTCAAAAGATAACTGGTTTGAATGCTTATAAAGGGATTTTGAAACATGATTTAGTGATTAAAGGATTTTCAGTTTTAGAATCGGATTTCGGAAGCGGAATTTGGTTTTAAAGTTGAAAAGTGAATTTCCGGATTCGGGTTTGGATATGGCTTTAGAAATGGTTTTCAAATGGTTTTGGATTGGATTTGCTGGATCTGGTTATTGGGTTTAAAGACCTGGATATTGATTTGACGGGGGACGGTCCCGGATTGAGTTTAAAAACTCGGGAGTTTAAAGACTCGGATATATATTGATATTTCCCCCGTAAGCCTGTTGAGTTTAAAGACTCGGGAGTTTAAAGACTCGGATATTATTGAGGCCTGGATTGAGTTTAAAGACTCGGGAGTTTAAAGACTCGGATAGGTCCAGCAGGTTTGATCGGAAAATGATGATTTTCTATTCACGTTTTATGATGCTTATGATATGATTCTATAACTGTTTTATAGTGTTTCTGTTTCTTATGATGTTTTCTGATAATTGAATCCTTACAGTTTTGATAACTGGGTTATGCATGTGGTTTTCAAAACGGAGGGTAAAAACTCGGTTTTCTTATAAAATGGTTTTAGAACTTTCTTGTATTCTGGTCCACTCACACTTTCTGTTTTAAATTGCCCTCCATGTTGTGGAGCTAGCGCGGGGTTTTGACGTCGAGGCAGCGTCTGAGGCATAGAAGTCACGTGAGGGATCCCGGAGTGTTTTCAATTTTTCCGCGTGCGTGTATTTAGTTTATCGGTTTTTTCCTTTTTGTGTATTTTGTACTATGCTCTGTAAAACTTGACTTCGGGATATTGGTATAATTCCTCCTGCGTCTGACTGGGTTGTGTCGGGGTGTCAGACGGGAGCAGGATTTACCTCGGTTTTCGGGGTGAAACCGGGGTGGGTCCTGACAGGACGTGCCTCTTGGGCATGGAGCAGCATTCTGGAGGCTAGGGAGGTCATCATCAATGGTTCTTGCTAGCAGTCCTAAATGGAAGCAGGGCTTGCATGTGGACTGATACATGGCTATGTAATTCCAATTATGGCATCCCTAAGGCCTGACCCAACACTTTGATCCAAGCCCATCAAAAAGTTGACTCCCTAATCGATTGAGATATTTGTGGATGGATCTTGGAAGCTGTGGAGAATACTATTTCACCAGAGGATATTCCTGTTGTCGTGGGAACCCCAATTGGAAGGAAAACGGATGACGACTGCCTAGTTTGGCCAGGGACCAAGAATGGCTATTACACTGTAAGGTCAGGCTACCACAGTATCCACGGGTTCTCGTCTCAACTAAATGTCGATGGTCCATCTCCCTCATTCTATACCCCCATCTCCCTCGCAAACGAACTCAAAAGTCTCTCCCCACACCTCTACTCGCCCAACCCCGTCCACCCCAATCACACATGGATGGCGAGCTCCTCACCACTCAAAAATCATTATGGATGCATCCTAGCGTCCTATTTCTTGTCAGTCGGGACTAGGCATTGTTGTCCGAGATTCATATGGCCAGTTCATTGGAGCAAAATCTGTTCCTAGCTCAACGTCTTCAGCACCTCTTGTTGAGGCTGCTGCTATTCTTGAAGCATTCCAGTTCGCCAAGGATTTTCACCTCTGTAACATCATCATAGAATCTGACTCCAAAATGGTCATTGAGTGCCTACGAGGCCGAATCGCCCTAGAAAATTGGGAGCTCTTTCCAATTTTGTATAGAATTAGGGATGCTTCCTTCACTTTCTTCTCTTGCTCATGGTCATGGACGAGTCGAGATGGAAATTCTATGGCGAACCACGTTGCGTCGCTGGCTACCTTGAGGATGAGTCCGAGCATCTAGATCAACATAACCCCATCCCCGTTGGTGTTTATCCTGAACAAAGACGGTATGCTCAGTCCTCCCCACATCTAGCCTGCTTCTTGGTGCTAGGCTCCCTAGACCTCCCCTTACATTGGTGGTCTCTAAAGTTTGTCTTCTGCTTGGTAGTTTGCACAGTGTGCTTGGTTTCCCCTTTCGTTGTTGTTGCTTTTTCATTTAGTTCCTGTTGTCTATTCTTGAGTTTTCGCTTATTTATTTGTTACCCTATTCTCTTTCGTGTGAATGCATTCTCACTTCCAAAAAAAAAAAAAACTTTCAAATCTTATGCGGACACCATCAACACGAATCTCGGTGTATGAGTGAATTCTCTTAATTAATTGAGCTCAAACTTAACATAATGAATGCCATTGCATATAAGGCCCCAAAATTTCTTCTAATAACACAATAATTTCAGAAGAAAAACATTTATGCTCCCCTGGACCCCCTCTCTCGTGTAACTCACTTCATCAATTTACGTAATCTTCCTCAATTTTTTTTATATGGGATGGGGGCAGGGGACAAAAAAAAATTAGTATTTTGTATGGGATGGAGCCTTTGTTTTTACCGCACAAAATCTCAGAAATTTCAAGACCGAATCTGTCTTGAGCTATAATCAGTTCAAACTCTTCAGTCTTCACTACTAGCTAGCGGTTTACTTTATTTTCTTAGTGCTTAAATATAATCAAATTAATATATAGACAAAGGAATAAATATGATAAAATACAAGAATTGATGCGATAAGTTGAAATAATCCGTACTCATACTGCGACAGTGGAAAAATAATTAATTTAATTATCTGTAAATATTTTAATATAGCCCCGCTACGGATAGGAGGGAGCGCAGACGATGCAAGCGAGCAAGAGAATGGCGGTCGACGCCGCGTCCTCCTCCACATTGGAGGTGCTCCTCTTGAACTTGCAAACCCTTGCTTTGTTACACTGTATTTGCTTCTGCTGCGGCGGTGGTGGCGGCTTTTGGGGGTTGTGGTGGTGATATTGGTGGTGGTGCTGCTGCTGCTGCTGCTGCCTTATCTTCATTGCTTCTTCCACTTTAGCCACCATTTTTTGGGTTTGCTTCAAAATTCAAATTAAAGTAGCATTCAAATTCATTCAGATATATGAAATGATGATGAAATTAAAGGAATAAGGGACAAACTAAGTGTTTGCTTGGGAAAACAAGACATGCATGCTCTTCCCTATTTATAGCAAGCGTTATCTTTTTCTCAATGCCCAAAACGCCCTCGGCTAATTTATGTACAGAGGATAGATTGGCCCTGCTTTCTGGTAATTTTATACGCTAGATTCTTTAAGATTTTAGGTTCAGTAAGTCTAATTTAATTAACCTAACCCAATTTAATATTAGTAATGAATACATAATGAAGAATTTTGATGCTATTAAAACTCGAAAGGGTACAATTTAAAACTAGAAAATAATGATTTGTATTTGTATTGCAAGTTTAACTATGAATTTTGTTGTAATATATATGCATTTAATGAATAAAGCTCGTTACGTCATTCTGATTAAGTGTATATTTTATATTTATTAATGAAATTCATTTATACCCTCGATTTTTTTTATACCCAATAAATAAATTTAGTTCATAAAAAAATCAAATTCCGAAACCGACCTTGATTTTATATGATGACGGCCTTCAGAAGATTTGAATATCAAATAATTTTGTGCATGTGGTGGGGATATGATCGCCCATTTCTGTGTTAAATGGATGGGACCATAATTGCCAACATGTTTCAATGACTGGTCTTTTTATTTCTTCAAATTTTAAAATTTACCACAACAGCAGCCGTCGTTTGAAATTTGAAATGCATCTTTTTGATCTATGAATTTTAAATTTACCACAACAGACGTTGTGATTGACTATTATTTTACTACCCTTAGGTACTGTTATTATACTACAGATGTACAGCTAGTATAAACAGTAATACATGTGCAAAGGATTGACCTGCAGGGTCATTTAGCTGCAGTCTGGCATATCATTGAAAATTGTGAACCAATTGAGTTCTTCTAGTACAAACACCAGTACTATTCTTTCCTATGTTCATCATCATTATTATAAATGTTAACCTTAATTAAGGTACATACGACACACATAGGATTCTCTTAAGTTGGAACAATTCTCAATCATAGATCAAATTAATACAATTATCATAGATGATACAAATTAAACCCACTTAATTAATAGACTAGAAATAGCTAAGGTTCTAAATGGCGTTAGGTGCTCCTAAGGTGAGGGTCGGGGCCTAGCGCCTAGCGGCTAGGCGGATGTCTAGGCAGTTTTTTTTAAAGGACAAAAATCAATAAATTATGTAATGCATAATTATATATACATAAATATACACTATATAATGAGAGAGAATATACAAAGAATAAAGACTAAAGAGATGCCCTTATTATTTTGATATTTGGTTCATAATGCCTCGATGGATACAAAATAAGAGATTATTCTAAACTCGAAAATTGAAATAATCTAGACTCAAATCAAACCCCAATATATTTAGAAAACTCAAACCCAAACAACCCAATCTTAATAGAAAATCCAAACCCATAATTGAATTCCTATATGCCTATTTATTATACCCAAATCCATAATTAAATCTGCTTGAGCAAATTGGATGGGTTAGTCTCGAAAATGAAGGAAGATGAACAATAAAACCCAGATGTTCATCTTCCTTTTTAATGTTTTGTTTTTAAAATTTTTAATTTTAATAATTTTTGGTAAATAATTAACTAACCAATCAAGGATTGTCACGTAAGCACCAATGACGGCATTACTAACAGAGGGGTAACGGATGGAGCAACGGTGCTACCAGAAGTGCAGTTGTGACAGCACATTGGAACTAAATCCATTTCGAGGAACAAAGTATTATTTAATGTCCGGTTATGGGAGCAAAGTGAGTAATAAACCTTATAGAAATCGGCCACTTACAATATGTTCTAGTTTTGACTGACAATTTTAGTATTCTCTCATTCATCGTGAAGGATGCCAAAAAAGAAGAGAAAACAATAAATGAAAATTGAAGAGTAACATTAGATATCAATTTCTCTTTAATGATAATAGAATTCGAGATTTAAAATCTCCAACTACGGAGTGAGTACAAATAACTTATCAGAGTGCTCAATTAGATTATATAATAAGTAAATTACCATATACTAGTTTCCATACAGATATGTTATATAGATATATACCGAATTTACCATCTTTCAATCACACGAAAAATAAAAAATCGATCATTACACTGTAATACTTGTGGCCATAGAAGCTGATCAGTTAGTTTGTCGTGCTCTAAGTTGTAATAGGGTGACAGAGAGCTCTTCATGTGCAAGGCCATGTGGGCATGTGTTCATGCTCTTGTTCTCTTCCGGGCTGAATGGTCTGCACAGCCCCCCAACGTTTCCCTCCATTATCTCTTTACCTACACATGTAGACTTTAGTTGACCCAAAACTATATATATATATATATGCTTTAAATTTTATGACCCACATTCCAAATTTTTCTATCAGCTTATATCATGCATTTAATTATTTTTTTTTTATAAATATTTAGTTTAGTTATATTTTCGATTCATATAGTTTTCAAACCGACATCTATTAATAGTCAAATAAGATTAGATATCATTATTCACAATGATTGCATTGGATTATGATTTGATTATGTTAACAAGCTAATAAAATAAGTTATCTATCACATGAGATTTTCTTTAAAAGTATCTTGGTAATTAGCTTTATGCTTATATATAATTGCTACGGTTATATATTACAGTTTAGTAAAGTGGGATTTACATCTTATAATATATTTATATTTGACTTTTAAAAGATGAAAAACACCTCATATATTTTCTAAAATATAACAACTTACCTAGTTCGACAATTAAAATTGTTGTCATAACTTCTGTTAAATTCAAACGTGATGAATATGGGTCCAACTTTTTTCTAACTATTACCAAGTTTAGTTTGCCTATTTTGGAGCCCAATTTGTATTTTTTTTCTTGATTTTCTTTCCCTCATTTTAGTTTTGGTCATTAAAAGAGACAAATTTATATTTGTTTAGTGAGGTTGATAATGATTAGGAAATGAGACCCAAAGACGCAACATCAACACTTAACAAAAGTTGGACATAATTTTTATCGATCAGGCCAAGTTTTTATGTTGTAGAAAGTATGGAGAGGTGTTTGCCAAGTTTTAAAAATTATGTGGATGTGTTATAAGGTATAAATTATAAGATAATAAAGAGTAATTTGCCCTACAATAACTGTACATACTTTATTAGTCTTTGATAAATATATACCATTAAAAATTGCTACAGTTGATTAGTACATTCCTTTCTATTTTCGAGTGAAAGATCTGAAATTCAATTCACATAAATATATAATAAAAATAATTGAAATTTATGATCAATTTGATACTTAAATATTGTTGATGCAGAAATCGTACAGTTCTGTGAAATTCCTTATCGATCCCTACACACAATAACGAAAATCAAACGGGGTTAAGGTTGAATCCCGGGGGGAGGGGGTGTTGTTCAACCGAAAACGCTCTGATACTTAAGTTAGTTTTCTGAGAGAGAATAATCTAACAGAGTGTTTACAGAAGTTTTTGATCACCTTTAGAAGTGAGATGATATCTTCTATTTATAGTGAAGCCTTGAGAGTCACCGGAGCGACTGATTGGTTGAAAGAGAAAATATTAAATAAGTGATTATACCGAGTGTAATCACTTATTTATTAATGAATAAATAATTCGCTGGAAAGTTATTTATTATCGACATTGATTCGATTAATTAATATATTTAGCTGGTAAATATATTGAATTAATGCAGAGATCGTAACATATCGATGTCAATTTTACCAAGGGTAATATTGGTATTATGGGAATTGTTGGCCACGTGGCGGCTCCAAAATATTTTGGTAATTTATGGTTCCACAAATGCCCCCACATTGCTTAGAAATTCGAGGAATCCTAAGAGATGTAATTTTCGCGTGGTTCCAGTAAACTACGCTTCAATATTTTTATGTGAAAGTAGGACTCCTTTTTCCTTGATGTAGTTAGGGATTAACCTCGACCTTGTCCCAAAAAAAATTCTTTGAGCTTGTAGTCCTGCTTTGAGTTGATTTTGCGAGCCCTATTAACCACAAGGGTTTGTTTAACTTTCTTTATTTAAATGAGAGTACATGGCTCTTATTTTCATAAAAAAAAAAAAATCAAACCCTAATAGTGCTTTACTGCTTAGCCGATGTGGTGAAAGAATTTTTCTCTGCCATCGGTAAAGGTAGCCTCTTCTTTCTTCCTTAATTTTTTATCTCTAAATGTTGTAGTTGGTTGAGTGGAAGGATGTCAAAAAGAAAGTCTGGCGGGTCCCATGGCCTATTATCGCTGTCGGCTGGAAGGAGACTGCTGTAATGGTGGGGCATGCGGCGTGAAGACTTCCTAATGCACGCAGATCGATGGCTACTGCGAGCGGATGACTGAAGGCTTCTGGTGCATAGGCGCCATCGCACTGGCACAACTGGCATGGTGAAGCGGGTCCCACGGTTGCGGGATGGTCAACGAGGCTCTCGGCTACTGCCGTCGCTTGGAGGAGACAGTGAGTCTCACGCAAAAAAACCTCTGCTGCCCTTTTTTTTTATTATTTTTTTTTTATTTTTTCTTTTTTGTTTTGCAGCTGCTTTTTTTTTTAGTTCAAGTGGTTGAGCAATTGACATGTGATTTGCCAACCTAGCTTTCTCAACGTTATCAATATGAAGTTTTCTTTGTTTTCCGTCAAATTTTGTAAGATCTTATCCTTCCTAGACTTGTTTTGACACGTCGAAATTTGAGCTTTGTAGAACCAAGTGCAACTTGGACTCGCGTGCTGCTCCGCGAAGGCGACCTTTGTGTATAGAAATGCTCGCCAGTAGCACATCATAACTCAGAATTGAGTGAGGTTGATAAGGTTAGAAAGCTAAGTTCCATACCTTTCCACTGCCACCAAGTTTGTTCCAAGGCGATCCGAATTGAGCTTTGTAGGATCAGTCGAATCTTGTGCTCGTGCGCTGGTACGTACAATTGACCTTCGTGTACAAAAACATTCGCTGGGAACTCGTCACAACTCGGAATTGTGTGAGCTCAACGGATTTACAAAGCTGAATTCCGTACATTTCTAGTGCTGTCAACCTTGTTCTGAGCCTATTCAAATTGAATTTTCTAGGACCGGACAAATCTGGTACCCGTGCGCCGGTACGTGCAGTTGACCTTCATGTATAAAAACGTTCACCGGGAACTCATCACAACTCGGAATTGTGTACGATCAACGGCGTTGGAAAGATGACTTCCGTACCTTTCTAGTGTTGTCAACCTTGTTCTGAGCCTATCTAAATTGAGTTTTCTAAGACCGGACAAATCTGGTACTCGTGCGCTGGTACGTGCAGTTGACCTTCATGTATAAAAACGTTCACTGGGAACTCGTCACAACTCGGAATTGAGTGAGGTCAACGGCGTTGGAAAGCTTGCTTCTGTATCGTTTTAGGGCCATCAAGATAATGTCAGGGTGATCAAAATTGAGCGATCTATGATTAAATGAATCTCGGTCTCGTGCACTGAAATGCAGAATTGGACTTCGCATGTTAAAACATTTGCCCATTGTTTGTCATGGCCTGGTGGTTGCCCCTCTTGGTGGAGTTGGAAGCGTTTTTTAGTAGCAACGCTGCTAGACTCCAACAAGTCTAGGTGTTGGATGGTTTCATGTGCTTGGCCAGGGTGGGCCTTGAGCGCTTCGTGTGGCGAGGGCGTGGCGTGCTTCATATGGCGAAGACTTGAGTGCTTTGCATGGAAAAGGCTTGATGTGCTTCGCATGGCGAAGACTTGAGTGTTTTGTGTGGTGAAGGCTTGATGTACTTCGTGTGGCGAAGGCTTGATGTGCTTTGCGTGACAAAGGCTTGAGTGCTTCGTGTGGCGAAGGCTTGATGTGTTTTGCGTGGCAAAGGCTTGAGTGCTTTACGTGGCGAAGGCTTGAGTGCTTCGTGTGGCGAAGGCTTGATGTGCTTTGCGTGGAAAAGGCTTGGTGTGCTTTGCATGGAAAAGGCTTGAGTGCTTCGTGTTGCGAAGGCTTGATGTGCTTCGCATGGCGAAGATTTGATGTGTTTTGCGTGGGAAAGGCTTGGTGTGCTTTGCATGGCAAAGGCTTGATGTACTATGCGTGGCAAAGGCTTGGTGTTTTCTAAACAAAAGTGTAGGTGATAAGAAAATTTCATTAGACGTTGAAGCGAAACATCTTGAATATTATTGGAAGATACTATGCGAGAAAAGTAAGCATTGAGCTGAATTTTAACCACACATGTTGTGTCTTTGACTTGGTCACTGATTCAGTTTCCTAGACGTAGTACTTCCGAAGGTGATGGGCATTTAGTGCTCCACTTACAAGTTTCCCATCCATGGTCTCCAAGATGTAGCTTCCTTTCCCGCCTACTCGGTGGATGCGGTAAAGACCTTCCTAGGGGGACTTGAGCTTTTGGGACCCGGGACGGTTTGGTGTTGCAAATTTTTTCTTGAGGACCAGATCGTCAGGAAGAAATTGTCGAATCCTTGCCTTCTTGTTGTAGAAACTCCTAACTTGTTGATGGTAATTGCAGATGCGTTTAACGACTTGTTCCCTCAACTTTCACTTAAGTCAAGGGTTGTTCTTAAGGCCACAGAGTTGACGGTAGGATCATCGAGCTCCGTGAAAGGTGCCGAAACGACGACGTGTGGTAGGATGACAACGTTGGTTCCGAATGCAAGTGTAAATGGGGACTCGCCTGTCGCTCATCGTGGGGTCATCCGGTAGGCCCAAAGTGCACCGTCTAGATCTTCCTCCCATAGTCCTTTCTTGTCGTTGAGTCTCTTCTTGATGCAATCAAGGATGGTCTTATTTGAAGCTTCGGCCTGGCCGTTGCCCTGAGGGTAATATGCAATGGAGGTGAAATGCTATATTTTCCACGATTCGAAGAACTCCTTGATTGATGCGCCAGTGCATTGCGTTCCATTGTCGGTTAATATGACTTTCGGTATTCCAAACCGACAGATGATTTGACTCCAGACGAATTTTTTCACATCCAATTGAGTGATGGTTGCTAACGCTTTGGCTTCCACCCACTTGGTAAAGTAATCGGTGGAGACAATCAAGTACTTCTTATTGGGTGTCAGTGTAGTCAGCAATGGCTCGACAATGTCAATGTCCCACTACATGAATGGCCACGGTTTAACCAGAGAGTGCAATTCTTTAAGGGGTGCCTGGTGGTTGGTTTTGAACCTTTGACACTTATCGCATGCTCGCATGCTCGTACATATTTGAGTGCATCTTGATTCAAAGTCGGCCAGTAGAATCCCGAGCTAAGAGTCTTTTGTGCGAGCGATCTTCCTCTGGAATGGTTTCCACATTGTCCCTCGTGAATCTCGGCCGAGACTTTCAATGTTTCGGGGTGCCTTAAGCATTGTAAGTTTTCCCCCGTGAAGTTCCGACGAAAAAGTTGGCCATTGTCGATGTATTATCGTGCAACCTTCATTTGAACTTTGCGAGCTTCTAGTCCGTCATCTGGTAGGGTGTCGTTCACTAAGTAGTTGACGAGAGGGTCTTGCCAACTTTGGAGAGAGGTCAAGTTCTCTCACTTCAACATCTTTCACGTCAATGCTACGTTGCTCTAGATACTCAATCGGGATCGAGAGTCTGAAGCGATAGTCAAGTGACGATGATAAGTTTTCAAGTGCGTCGTCTTGTGCCTTTTCGGCTCTAGGGAGCTGGTGAAAGGTGAAGGCTGTGAAGAAAGATAGCAGCTTTTGTACCTTGTTGTTGTATTGGAGCATCCTAGCATCCCTTGTAGCGTATTCTCCAATGGATTTGTTGGTGATCAACTGAGAGTAAGAGTGTACGGCAATCTTCTTAATTCCTAGTTCCTTGGCAAGGCCTAGGTCGCAAATCAATGCCTCGTATTCTGCTTTGTTGTTGGGGGCCTTGAATCTGAATTGGACTGCTTGCTCCATCATCGAACCATCTGGGGTTATAATGACGATGCCTGCTCCCGCGCCTCGTTGATTTGACGAGCCATCTACGAAGAGCTTCCAAAGTGGGTCGGTCTTGGAGTGGCATGATGAGGGTTATCCGGGCGCTTGTTCCTGTTGTGAAGAAAGCTTGGCCGTGAGGGAGACTTTCTCTAGTTCCATGCCTCGACTTTCTTCTGGTGATGTTGGCGTGAACTCCACAATGAAGTCTGCTAGGGCTTGGCCTTTTATCGCAGTCCTTGGGCGATAAAGCATGTCGTGTTGACTCAGCTCTATTACCCACTTCATGACTCTTGTTGAGGCGTCTGGTGCATGGAGGAGTGACCGCAGGGGACACTTTGTCATGATGATCACCCGATGGGCTTGAAAATAGGGCCTCAGCTTCTTGGTGGTAACCAGTAGTGCCCGAATTAGTTTCTCGAGCTTTGGATACCGTGTTTCAGCGTTAAGGAGAGCCTTTGATGTGTAGAATACTGGGAATTGGACTTCGTTTTCTTCCCCGATTAGCTCAGAACTTACTGCCACGTCAGAAACTCCCAAGTAGAGGAACAAGTTTTCGTTGTCCTTTGGCTTTGACAGCAATGACGGAGATGCTAAGTAGCTTTTGTGACAGGACCCGCCCGATCCCCCTAGGACCACCCGGGGGACGTGCCCTGCTCCCGTCTGACACACGACCTTAGAATTCCAATTTTACCCTTAATGTAAACTCAAATGCATAAATATCCAAATTAAGTCATACAAATCGTTCGAAAATAAAATAGTATCAGACAAGGGAAAGCTTAAACAAAAAATGAGCACGACTTCCTAAGATCTCCTCACGTTGCTGACCTACCCAAAAATGGGGTTCAGGTGCGCAACGTTAACATATGCCTCTGCCTCATGATCATCGTCTGCCTCAATAGCACGGCCTGGAGGGGTCAATAAAACACTTAAGGCTGAGTGGGCCAGAAACATAAAGTTTATAAAACAGTTTAATCCATAAAGTAAACATACGATTTTACCCCTCCGTTTTCCAAAACATGCATGCATCAGAATCGAAAACCATAATAGCATATAACATCAGCCACTGCACTATACATCCTAACCCTAACATCCCAGATGTCTGACGTCCCAGACGTCCAATAAGGTCACAATCCCAAGGCTACGTGTGCCGCCCGGGGTCTCAATCCCGAGTTCTGATCCCGAACCCAGTCCGGGTATGGCATCCAAGATGTCTAACGTCACAGACGTCCAATCATAGCAATCCTGCTCCTGAGTCACTCTAAGGTCCGGTCCCTCCATAGAATGGCCCCTCGCAGGCATTACGCCATGACCACTTCGGGGTACCCACATCCGGAGGAGACAGTATCACTAGGGTCGATCTATACAGTGCAGGACTAAAGATAATCATGGAAATCCATATACATATATATAACTCAAAACAGTGCATAACTAACCAGACGGGTCTCATGCCCAAACATCGTAATGCGCACCATAATCATAACTCAAGCTAATCAGATGCTTTTGCTTGAATGATATATATAATTTAAAACAGTTATATGCATGCAAGGGTTTAATGAAATCAAAGGCCCACTCACAGTCTGGTCCCACCACTAACTGGACGTATAAACTTGTCCTGGTGCTTATGTACAATCCCTATCAAGTCCAAAGCACACGTAAAGGTCACTATAGGTTCCTACATCTCAAATATGAAGCCCTAGAATGAAACCGGCCCGGGAAAGCCATCCGAACATTCTTCCCGAGACTTCAATCCCTAATTTGACCAACTTAACAATCTCCGATTGACACGAAATGACCGCCATTGGATTCGTATCGTCAAAACCTTGAAAATGGTACTGGCCGCACCAAAAATACTATTCACATGTGCCACCATGCGCCTGGTCAAAGTCTGGTCAACGCTGCTACAGTACCCTGTTGACGTCAGCATGACGTCAACCCTGACAGTGTTAGATGACACGTGTCATACCCTAACTGGTCACCGATCTGACATATCTGACATGATGACCTCATCACCCCTGACATTTGGTCTGGCCCTACTAAAACCTGTGCTGTTCTTCTGTTGATACCCATCGAAACTGGTTCCAACCTTGAAATTGGTTATACTTGATCGTCACTGTCCCTAGATCAAGTCCCTACAACAAGGAATGAAGTACACACGTTAAAACCGTCTGTTTGGAACTAGGAAGAAACTAAGGACCACTCGGGTTTTTCCAGCTTACCGCCGCCGTGTCGCCGTCGTGGGCTTGCCTCATCCACTCCTCAATTCTCCTGACGTCCTAACAAGCCTAGCCTAACGTTGGTTCAAATTCTGGAGTTGAGGTTTGAACGGTTGGGTTCTTTGGGGCTGGCTCTTCCTTCTCGAGTCTGGGGGTTTTCGGGTTTTACAGACAGGGGAGGAGGAAATGGTGGTAGCTGATGATGAAGATGGTGGGTGGTGAGGACGAGTGTTTGATCTGTGGTTGGGGAGAAGCAAGTAACGGAGAGTGGTGAGTTGTGGAGTGTTTTTTTCGAATTATGGAGATGGTCTCCTTCACGGTTGCAAATGAGAGTGAGAGAGATGAACATGTTTGATCAGATAAAAAGAAAAAGGGGAGATGGATGAATGGTGCAGATGTAATCTGGGGATTTAGATGGACGGCTAGGGTTGCATGAAGGGAATAAATTATATAATAATTAGCCAATGGGGGCAATATCCATGAATTAGGGAAAATGGAGTGTGGGATGAGTGACATTTGTCACTCATCCAACGGTCCGGATTAACTTCAGTTTTGCATCAGATTACAATATTATATTATTATTTTGATTAAACCCCCGGTTCGTACATTTAATCGATTTCGCTCCCCTGACCATAACTTCTTCGTCAAACGTCCGATTTCGACGTGACGCCTGCCTACGGACTCGTGACGTCCCGATCTACGTCACGGTCATGGGTCAAATCCAAAATATTCCCCGGGTCAAAAGTTAACTTTTTCCTCCCCTCAAGGGCAAAATGGTCATTTTATAATAAAATAATAATTACGAAAGTTCGAGTCGTTACATTTTGAGATCTTGGAAGGCCTTCTCGCACTTCTCATCCCATTTATCCTTGGATGCATTCTTCATTACTTGGAAGAAAGGTCGACATCGATCCGTGGCCTTAGACAAAAATCGATTTAGAGCAGTTCCGCAACCTGTGAGACTCTGTATCTCCTTCAGACTTGATGGTGACTTCATGTCCTGGATTGCTTTGATCTGCTTCGAGTTTGCCTCGATTCCTCCCTGGGTTACAAGGTACCCCAAGAATTTTCCGGCAACCACCCCGAAGGTACACTTTAGAGTGTTAAGCTTCATCTTGTATTTCCTCAACAACTCGAAAGTTTGTTTCAAGTTTGTGATATGGTCTCCACGCTTCTCTCCCCTGATCATGATGTCATCGACGTAGACCTCCATCGTCTTCCCGATAAGATCCTTGAAGATGCAATTGACAAGTTGCTGATAGGTAGCGCCTGGGTTCTTAAAGCCAATGGGCATGACTTTGTAGCCGTAAACTCCTCTTTCGAAGACGAAAGCCATCTTGTCTTTGTCGCTTTCATGCATGAAAATCTGGTTGTAGCCGGAGTATGCGTCAAGGAAGGTAAGAAGCTCGTTGCCTGCCGTGGAGTCTACCAAGAGGTCGATCCTTGGTAGGGGATAGTTGTCTTTTAGGCATGCCAGGTTGAGGTCTCTGTAGTTAACGCGAACTCTCCATCACCCTTCCTCTTTCTTTTCAACGAGTACAACGTTGGCTAGCCATTCTGAGTACGGGACTTCCTCAATGGAGCCAACTTTGAGTATCTTGTCGATCTCATCCTGAATGATTACGACTTTCTCCGGGGAGAAGTTTCGCTCTCTCTGCTTGATTGGCTTGAAGCTTGGATTGAAGTGCAACCTGTGGCAAGCGAATGTGGGGTCTATCCCGGCCATGTCTGACGGCACCCATGCTAATACATCTTTGTGCTCGCGTAAGAACAAGGTGAGTTCTTCCTTTTCTTCGGGGTTTAGGCGTGTCCCAATGCGTGCATACCTCTCAGGAAACTACGGATCAAGTCGTATGAGGGTGACATCGTGACAAGACCCACCCCCAATCCCCCTGGATTAAGGGCTAAATCCTGCTCCCATCTGACTTACGCATGACATGAAGGCTAAACCGACGTCCAACCTCCATATGACACGTAAGTCGGACAAGGGGTTCTCGATCCGACCGTCCAAAAGCTTCCATACTTCGTAGAGTGCACATAGTCTACTGTGGATCGCACGTGTGATGTCTCCGTCTCTATCTACCAACAACCCGCAACGCAACAACCTGGAGGGTATCAAAAACACAAAAAGACTGTGAGTGGACAAAAATAAAGTATAAGTTTAAAAACAGTTCATAAAACAAGTACATTTAAACCCTCCATGTAAAAACAATGCATGCATATCAAGCCAAGTTATAAAACCATTCTCTACTCACGTTATTTAAACCATGTAAGAAAAACCGAATACATTGTTCTTTGCTCAAATCCCGGGCCTCAGCCCAAAACCATCAAAAATCATGTCATCCGGGCATAGCCCAAAACATCGGAAAACCATGATCGAAAACCATCATCATCAAATCTCAGTGAAAACCAAACATATTTGGAACCATATTTCCATCCATCGAACCTGCTGGATCTATCCGAATCTTTAAACTCAATCCAGGCCTCAATATAATCCGAGTCTTTAAACTCAATAGGCCTATGAGGGAAATATCAATATCCGAGTCTTTAAACTCCTAAGTCTTTAAATTCAATCCGGGTCTTTAAACCCAATTCGGGCCCGCCCCCGTCATAGTCATATCCGGGTCTTTAAACCCAATAACCAGATCCAGCAAATCCATTTTCCATTTCCGAATCCGAATCCGTAATCTCATCAGGATCCCGGATCCAAACCCAGAACTCATATCCACAATCCATTTCCAAATCTGAGTTTAAACCATAATTCCGTAAGCCGGAATCCGAAATAACCATTCTGAACCCAAACATGGAAATCCACTTTCAAGTTCCCAAAATCGAATCCAAAATCGTCATTTCGAAATCCGATTCAAAAACTCGAAATCACATTCTTGAAAACCACTTTTCTGAACTGAGCTTCAAGCCCGAATTTACTTTCCAAAATCCATATGAAACCATTGAAATCAAATCAAGTTTCAAATCCCGAAATCAAATCATGAAAACCGGTTCAAATCACAACATCCATCATATTCTCATAAAACGTATAATTCCGTAAATACCTCGAAGAACGTGCAAAATCGTAAACCATCAAGATCATAAACCAAATCATAGAATCATGTATAGAAAATATATAAAACATATATGCATGCATCAAGAGTTAGAAAACAAAGTCCACTCACAGACCATAGAGTCGTCGCCTCGATAGACGCGCACTTACGCTTTTCCGGCCAATCCACTATTACCGGCTATCCCGAACCTGTCCAAATCCCAATACAAGGTCACTAACTACTTCAAAAAGCTTATACTAAAATTCCATATTTTTTCCGAATTTTTAACTATTTTTAATTGAGGCCTAAAACCTTCGGACATCCCGAAACATATCGAGACGATGTCCGATTGACTCGAAACCAAACCCAAAATGTTCGTTACATCAGATAATTTAAAAGTCGTGTTGGAAGGTTCCCCAAATTACCCTTCACGTTCCCCATGGGCCCTAGAAGCTTCATCGTCCACCTCCGAACGACCCGGTTCAGATCGGTTTTTGCAACTCGAACCGGCGTGGCTGGTTTTCGTCCAATTTTCATCCGTTTTTCATCCTTTTAAGGCCTCTAGCTTCGTCCTATTCATTATGATCGACTTAGCTAATAAAATCACCGTTTATAGACCAAATTCTTACCTTCTCGAATCGATAAAAATCCGACCACTGTTCCTTCATCGCTTTCTTTGATTCCGGCTACTAACATCCTTGATTTTTTCCCAACCAATCTCTGGAAGCTCAAGAAACATTATTCGATCGTCAAAACCACAAAACAGATGATAAATCTCTAAGTACCATTTTTTAATTCTAAATCGAAGAGTACGGTAACCTACCTTATCATTCTTGTTGAACCTCGATGTCAAGCCCACTGAGTTCCTCTCATCTTCCTAATCATTTATTTTCACACAACATATGCAATTGATGCGAATTTAGGGAGATTGGATTTACAATCACACCTCTCTCTCTGTTTTTCAAATTCGAAGCCGCCGCCCACGATGGCCCTCGTGGCAGCACCAACACCCCCTCACCGTCTACTCTGTCACTCTTCCTCACTCTCACAACTCTTATTTCAGGTGGAGGGTTTTCAAAGCCAGCCTCATACTCTCATCTTCTCTCTGTTTTTCCTCTGTTCCCCCTTAAACCATACCTTAAACCGTTTAAACTGAACGAATGAGGTGGTTCTACCACCATCCAGACCCAGCCAGGTGTCCAAAACCTGGTGGGCACACTTACCAAAGCAAGCCAAGTGTCCTTCTCTAATTGGGCACAGATCCATAGGCCCCAAAGGACCAAAATGCCCCTTAATGCTTAAATTACCATTTTACCCCTCGTAGTCCTAGACCCATAATTCTCTCTTCCGACCTCCAAAGGACACGTGCGGCCTGTCGTTGTAATCAGGAGATTGAGATCTGCCTAATGGTCCTCGAAATGCGTGAAAAGTCCATGTCGTTTGAAAGGTCAACAATTTGCCCCTATTTAACAAAATTACCAAAGTACCCACGAACTTCCGAACATCATAACTTTTTCCTCGAATGTCGAAATCGGACGTGCCACCTGTCTATGAACTCGTGACGCCCGTACTA
This sequence comes from Prinsepia uniflora, assembly GCA_032719365.1. Taxonomy (NCBI): domain Eukaryota; kingdom Viridiplantae; phylum Streptophyta; class Magnoliopsida; order Rosales; family Rosaceae; genus Prinsepia; species Prinsepia uniflora. The sequence continues at coordinate 15,294,474 of CM064872.1, forward strand.
CATCACGGTCATCGGTCAAAGTCCATTTGACAGTTCGAACGAAAAGTCAACGTTTTGCCCATTCTAGGGGCAAAACCGTCTTTCGGCACCGTCCGTCCGAAAACATCTAACTAATAACCAATTAACTTCACTAATCCGTCATTAATCACTCATCTAATCCCGGTCTCTAGGACGGGCTGTTACACATCGTCTTCTGGCTGCCATCCTTCAGGCAAAGGAGGCTCTTCACGGATGCCGGGATCTTGACCCGTTGTTGGCACTATACGGGAGCTGAAGACGTAGGTGTGCCCCCGGTGGCTTCGACTGTCTGGGAGACAAGTTCCGCTACCTTGATTTCTTTTAGTCCTTTGGTGAGGCATTTACGTGCCATGGCTTGATCTTCTTTTATTTCTCAAACTTCTCCTCCAGGAATGGGGAACCGGATTTTTTGGTACAAGCTCGAGGTTTTTGCTAGTATCTTGTGCATCCACGGCCTCCCCAGTATGCCATTATAAGGTGAGTACTCGTCAAGGACGTAGAAACTCTGTTTTGAGATAACCGAGGGGGGCGGGGGGAGTGGACATCTAGCTGGATCGTGCCAATGGACATGCTCGTTGACCCATTGAAGCCTCGTAATGGGACCTTTTTCCTTGTCGTGAAAGATTCAAGTCCCATATTCTGGACTGCTTCAATGTTGAGGATGTTCGCGGCACTTCCCTCATCCCGTGAATCCGGTTGACCTGTGCTTGGGAAATCTGGATTGAGATGACGATCGCAGCGTCATGCGGCCAATCAAGCCCAACCTTGTCCTGAGCGGAGAAACCAATGATCGGGTCATCGGTTCCTTGAGCTGCAGCGACATGCGAGACTTGGGTCACACGAGAGCCTCGTTAATTTTCCTCTTCCTTTGCTTCCCAGTTGTTCTTTGCAACTCGGGCTCTGCAATGATGGTGTCTACGCGAATCATCTTTTGTGCAGGGTCCTAGGGACATTTGTCTCCGAGACGTTCTGTTGCCTTTTTCTTGACGTACTCGGTGCAGTGTCCTTCCTTCAAAAAGTTCCGGAGGTACCTTTCGAAGGTTTGGCAGGAGCTTATGTCGTGTCCATAGCAATTGTGACAGACACACCACTTTGACTTGTTGGCACTTTCCTGGTCGCCTTTAATAGGAGCTGGTCTTTTAAACCATGCCTTCTCCTTTATCTGATTGTATATCTTGAGGACGGGTACTGAAAACTGAATATTCGGCCTTGTACCAGCAAACGTATTAGATGACGGGTTCCCCTTGTGTTTGTTGATCTTCCCGACTGAGTTCCTATGGTGGGCGTCGTCCTTTGGCTGCTCAAACGCCTTTGTGGGCTGCCCTCCTTCCTCGACGTGGTTGGTGGCATATGTGGTGTTTTTCTCGTTCTCCCAGAATGCATGCCGCTCTCCTAGGGACAACATCTTAGTGAGACTTCGAACGTTGCTCATGATGATGCCTCCGTAGAGCTGGCTCTCCCGCGGTAGGCCTTACTTGAAAGACATGGCTATGACGTGATCGTTGCATCCCGTGATGCGAGATTTTTCTTCGCAATACCTTCTAATGTATTGCCACAAGGTTTCATTAGACCTCTTTTGGACGGTGAAGAGATGGTCATCCTTGACTTCGACGGTACAAAGCTGTGAGTACTCCTTTACAAAGGATAGGGCCAATTCCTCGAAAGAGGTGATTGATCTCCAGGGGAGATGGTTGAACCATGTTGTCGCCTGACCTTACAGCGAGGCTTGGAAAACTTTGCACATGAATGCGTCGCTGTGCCTGTGAGGTACCATGACCCCCCGATAGTAATTGATGTGCTTCATTGGATCGGAGGTTGACACGACCCATCCCAATCCCCCCGAGATTACCATGGAATGTGACGTGCTCCCGTCTGACAAGAGGCGTCAGACAAGGGATAACCGATTGCCATTGCCCAAACGGGCTTCCAGAGTGCGTAAGGATCGATGGAGGAGGTGTGCGATGGTCAAGTCTCTGCTGCAGTCGTATCCGGGATCAACCTGAAGGGCATTAAAACAAAAGCTGTGAGTGGACGAAAATAAACAAGTCTGTTTTAAACATTTATAAGACATTTATGCCCCTCAGTAAAAACATATGCATGCCACATCATTTAAAATCATATATCATATAATATGAACCATAAGCATAGTTTTAGCCACTGCACCATACACTCCAATCCGACATCCCTGATGTCTGACGTCCCTGACGTCAATAAGGTCACAATCACAAGGCTACGCGTGCCACTCGGGTCTCAATTTTCAGAGTTCAATCCCCGAACCCCGTTCGGGTACAGCATCCCCGATGCTTAGCGTCATAGACGCTGGACGTACTAGACGTCCGTGACCTCTCCGGGGTACCTCGCCGGAGGAGACAATATAATATGGAAGGATCTATACAGTGCAGTACCAAATACATTTTATCGATATCCACATGCAAGGCATATATATATACATGGATAAAATCCAAACCAATCTTTAAGTTTCATCAGACGGGTCTCAAGCCCAAATACCGTGAAACGTGCCATAACCATATTTTCCATATCATCAAAACCATTATTGTTTTTAGCATGTGTATATATATAAAATGTGAACCAGAAAATATTTATTCAATTCCGTTTTAGGGTCCCCGACCCGCAATCACATGTAGAAGTCAACTGGGCCCCTGGCCCGATTCATAAGTTAACTGGGCCCCTGGTCCGATTTCATTTATCAAATCCGTAACCGTTTCATGAAATCATATCCAACCACATTTATGGAAATCGGTGCAAATCTGGAAAACCTCGATTTACGTGCGAACACGTAAATCGCCTCGAAATGCGTGAAATCATTTAAATTCACCGATATCCAAAGTAAATCATTTAATCATAACTATAACAATCATAAAACAGTTATGCATGCATCGAATTTATAAAACCAATGTCCACTCACAGACCGTTTAACCGAGTGCCTCGATATGCGTGCCATAGGCCTTCCTGGGCCACACCACTATCACCGGGACTCCCAATCCTGTTCAAATCACATTAGAGGATTACTAACCTCATCATTAACATCCTATTCAAGTCCCGTAATTTTCCCGAATTTTTAAGTATTTTTAAACTGGATTTAAAACCTTCGGACATCCCGAACAATATCGAGACGGTGTCCGATTGACACGAAACCAAACCCAAAATGTTCGTTACATTGTATAGGACAAAAGTCATGTTGACCTTATCTCGAGATTCGTGCCCACGCTCCGTCACGCGCCGCCGTGAGTGGCTGCGCGTGAAAGCCACGCGCCTGCTACAGTGACTGCTACAGTCACCACCTTCACCCGTTTGTCTGGTAAACGGGTCGAAAAGCCCACGATAGGATCCGGTTCAATCTCACTCAATTCGACATCAATTCAATCCGTTCTTTCAACTGATCCCTTGTAATCAATCACCATTTAAGTTCTGTAAATCCAATTACACAAATTAGGGTATAAATCTCCACGACTCACGGTTGATCCTTGACGGGTTTTCAAATCGGGTTTCACGATATCGTCCCTGGTTTCCAAATTAATTCATTCAGTTAGCATCGTGAGAGTGTAGGGGACATTTCTACAAGGTCAATTTGAGAATTACATACCTTAAACTCACTGAACCCAAGCTCGATTTTGAGCTGCCATGGAAGCTCAGTTCTCCCTCAATCCGACATGGTTTCCCGTCGTTTTTGCTGCAAAGCTGTTCGTTTTGATCCCAGAAGACTCCAACTAAACCCCATTTTGATCGACACTGCCCAATTACTCCAATTCGAAATTCCCTCCAATTCCCCGAAACTTTGATTCCCGAATTACACCTCCCCACTCAGTCCCCCGTGCTCTCCCTCAGCCGAAACCTTCCCCAACTCACACAAAATCCATTTGTACAATCAATTTTGGAAGGACAATCGACAATGGCCATAATCAAATCTCTGTTTTGCTTGTTCACGGTGAGGGAGGAATGATCAGAAATAGAAGGGGGAAAATGAGATGGACGGCTGTGATGCAATCTGGGGGTGGAATGGATGGCTCAGATAAAAAGCAGGGATTAAATCCTAGATTATTATGTAGTGGAAACTTTAGTATATAGTTTATGATTAGTGGATCAAGATCCAATCTAGCCGTCGGATGAGTGACACTTGTCACTCATCCAAGTGTCCTCCAACCACCATTTCAGAATAAAATAATCAACACAGTTACCGAGACGTAACTTCCCCGATTTCACGTTTCAGACCATAACTTCCTCGTACGAAGTCCGATTTCGGCGTGCCGCCTGTCGTTGGATTCGCATCGACGAAATCTCCGTAACGGTCCTTGGCCCTCGGCCATCGGACATCCCGGTCAAAAAGTCAACATTTTCCCCTATATCGTCCAAATTACGAAAATGCCCCTGGACTTCCGCACATCATAACTTTTACCACGAACGTCGGAATTGAACGTGCCACCTGTCTATGAACTCGTGACGTCCCGAACTACGTCACGGTCATCGGTCAAAGTCCATTTGACCATCCGAATTAAAAGTCAACGTTTTGCCCACGCCTAGGGGCAAAACGGTCATTTTGCACAATTCGTCCAAAATCGCCCAACTAATCCCAGATTAGTAAATCACAATTAAATATTATTAAATCCCGATATTCGGGACGGGTCGTTACAACCTTCCCTCCTTAAAGAATTTCGTCCTCGAAATTACCAATCTCCTTATTCCACAACCGCCTTGTGGAAAACAATTCGACCTCACATCTGTGTACACTTGTACACCCACATACTGGGTCAACACCAGCCTCTACTGTACCCAGACATACCATCATAGTCATACGTCATAATCAACAACACTCGACCACCTCGAGTGGACATAATCACCTGATCCGCGATAAGATCGCTCAACCATTAAGCTGACTCCTTCAGCTAGTTGGTTCCCTTCCATTGCCAATAAATCCTTACATTTTCTCCCATTGGGAGTCACCAAATCTCATTTGTCAGTCCATGTTGACACCATCAGTCAACCTGTCGCCGCAAAGCTTTACCACCCTAGTAAAGCCCCAACCATCCGCCAGTCAGTGACAACACCACGTACTACATCACCCTCGATGTAGCGTAAGATCAACCACCTGATCTCAATTCGCAGGGCAAGCCCAATCCTGCGACACAAAATAATCTCAATGTCCATAATCGCCGACTCCCTCAGCGAACCAAAACGCTGGGAAATCACGGTGTGATCAAGTCACACAAGGCCACTCGTGGTTACTCAGACCACCAATTCACTCATCCTGAGTGTACGTATACCGTCAACTTACTCCATCAAGTGGTGTAACTGGAACACATTGAATACCAACCCAGCAGTGAACACACATATCAATACCGGGGTTCCACTAGCCAACCGTGGCCAAGAGCACCTGCTCATACAATCACTGAACCCGACAAAATCACTATGCATAGCGCACAGTATCCAATGTCCGGTCCACAATACAGCCAACAAATGATAACGGAACCAAGCCGATTATCAACACGTTTAATTACACACCACTGGTACATCCCATGTACCGCCATTAGGCACCACTCAACCTAACCAGTATCAATCCTCGTACAACGTACCCTGTACGTACCTCAATCCATCAATCGGACTATAGCCACCCAGGTCATAGCCAAACACGTTCTAGTAATGGAGTACATTTGCCCGAACCAACATGAGACAAAACGAATTCCACCCGTCATCTAGTTCCAATTCCGAATCCGAATTCGTAATTTCGTAAGAAATCCCGAATCCGAACCCAGACATCATGTTTTTAATCCATGTCCAAATCCGAATCCGAAATCATTATTCCGTAAGCTAGCATTGGAATAATCATTCCGCACCCAAATTCAGTAATCCATTTTCGAGCTTCGCAATCGAATCCTGAATCGTCACCCAGAAATTCGATTCCAAAACCCAAAATCTCGTTTTCGTCCATCAAGACGTAACATAACCGAATCTATCGGTTGCCTGTCCAAACACTCGATTGACTTCATAGGGAAGCCAATCCCAATATTCACACGTCAAAGGTTGACAAAATCCGACCACTTCGGAAACCTACTCAACCAAGTCACAACCCATATGGACCTACTCCGAAAAGAAGTTCAGTCCCGTCAATTACGACTCACATATCAAGGTAAGAGTGATAAACTCTCCACCCATCTGGATCATCAAGATCACAATCCATATCCATCGCTACGTCATCCGACATGTAACATCACGATCCTAGCTCGTCACATCGACCAAAGTCGACAACATCACAAATCAGATCCACCTAGGATCCACACATGCTCACAAAGCTAACAATCCAACTGAAAGCTGATCGTAGGGTCTTACACCCTCAATTGAATCCTTCGCCAAATTTCCCTTGGTGGAAAGATGACCACGCCTATCACCACCGAATCCAAAATCATACAAAATTTCTTGTGTCCAATGAACCCAAGCCAAACATGGGTCCACCCACCAATGCACGCTCAACGTACTGGTAGCAACAATCATCGTCTGCCACGGCAGGAAAATATGAAGTCAACCCCAATGACTTCGGAATACCAATCACCGATGCGGAAACGAGCACTCCTCTCGTCTCCCAATCACAATTCTCCCCGAATCGGGAGTTCCAACCATGTTGGAAACAGACATGCTCCCAAATGAGATGTCAAGTCCAACCACTGGACTGCCCACGTCCATACCTCACTTGGACCACCATGTGTCCAAAGTCAAATCATTACTCGGACCTCACGTCCGTCAAAACTCATGTATGCACACACCCCGATTCCAAACGGAATATCCACAATTCTGCCTGGATGTGCATACCCAAATGCCTTCGTCTCACATCACAACCCTTACAGGTTCATCCTCAGGTTCCAAGTGATACACAGTCACAAAAATCACACATCAATACCACGAATAGTTTTTCCCTGAATTTTCCAATTTCAATAATTTACTTGTACTCTCAGGGGATATAAGAAATATACAATCCTACCAATCTCGGAGTTGACAACAACTCCCCAAATCCACCAATCCTCATGACACAGGGAACATCATCCCTAGATTCCTCAAGTCTCAATCATACCTTAATATCCATCATCACTTGTCATCTCATGACTGTTGGGACTTATCCCAACACGACACAACCTCCACTGGATCCCATCCAGTCCAAGACTCAACCACCACTGAGTCGCAGATACTGATCATAAGTCCATCAAGACAGAGTCACACCCCAACTGGTGGCTCATCGTCATCACAATCACTGACACCAGCACCAGCGTACAATCATCAACACTAGTATCAGCACACGGCCATCCATATTAGTATTGGCATAAAAGTACCAACATACCAACATCCATACACAGCACACGAATATCCACACTAGCACACGAACGTCCATGCCAGCATACGGTGTGCAAAGTTGTTACCCTGGATCTCCGTTCATTCCGAACGACGACCCCGTAACACCACTCGTACCTCACGACTATGGGTACGTCCAATTTTTGCCATCAGCATATCAGGACAATGGACGTTCCCGGAACATCCCCAAGTGTCACAACCACACTAAATATCCTCGATATCCAGTTATCTCGACACAATTGTCGACCAACAGTCATCGTTGTCAAGATCCGTATCCACACATCACACCAATATTCGATCCAACACGGGATTCCATATTTCATACCCGTATCCGTAGATCGAAACCCATAAGACTCACTAGAGTCATCCACATGGTCATCCAAGACCTCAGCCGCTCGTCGCAGCACAACAGCTGTCTTGTGAGGTTCATTGCCTTTTTCGGAGGTTCTGGATGTCCCGATGTCCCCCAACAGCTGTTGCAGGAGCTCCGATTGGGCCCGAACTTGGTTGTTCAACTACTCGACCTGCTGTGTCAGTCCAAGTCGCGGAGGTGACCCCCTAGGTGCTTGCTCGTAACGAGTAGCACGTCGGGTCGCACGTCGCGCGCCTTTAGATAGATGCGACGAACCATGTCCCGCTAGTTCCTAGGTGTTGGCCTGCGGGTTTCGTAGACCGTCCAAGTGCCTCCTTAGGTCCAAGTCGGCAAGGAGATGATTTTGGACTCATAGAGATGCTTTTCCTGCCAGTTGACCGTCCGTTTGTTGAAAAAATGCCGCGCATGTCCTCATTGCAGGTGTGGGGTTCACAGTAGCAGCAGCCATGGGGAACATTCCAAAACTGAACATAGGTGTCCAATCCGGCCTTCCGAACGGTAGGTGAATTGATGTGTGGCGCGGGCCGTGCAGGGGACAGGAAAGTGATTCTTCAGGAATTGCTGGGAGGGGTTCACTCACAGCAGCGATCGCAGCAGCTGATGAGGCAGCCTCGGAGGCTAGTGTGGATCAACGTGTTCTAGCCATGTGAAGAACGGTAAGTGTCGAAAGTGTGATGACGGAGTTTTTTCAAGGAAAAACTAAAGAGCACACTTTGAGTATTTATCAAATCGGCACTCAATGAAAGCACCAATTGTTGATGCAGAAATCGTCCGGTTCTGTGAAATGCCTTCTCAGTCCCTACACACAATAACGAAACTCAAATGGAGTTAAGGTTGAATCCCGGGTTAGAGGGGTGGTTCAACCGAAAACGCTCTGATACTTAAGTCAGTTTTCTGAGAGTGAATAATCTGACAGAGTGTTTGCAGAAATTTTTGATCACCTTTAGAAGTGAGATGATGTCTTCTATTTATAGTGAAGCCTTTAGAGTCACCGGAGCATCTGATTGGTTGAAGGAGAAAGTATTAAATAAGTGATTATACCGAGTGTAATCACTTATTTATTAATGAATAAATAATTCGCTGGGAAGTTATTTATTATCGACATTGATTCGATTAATTAATATATTTAGCTAGTAAATATATTGAATTAAAACAGAGATCGTAACATGTCGATGTCAATTTTACCAAGGGTAATATTGGCATTATGGGAATTGTTGGCCATGTGGCGGCTCCAAAATATTTCGATAATTTATAGTTCCACAAATATAAACATATATATAATTCATCATATAAAAATAATTTATATTTATGTTCGATTTAATACCTATATATATATATATATATATATATAGAGAGAGAGAGAGAGAGAGAGAGAGAGAGAGAGAGAGAGAGAGAGAGAGAGAAATACATAGATATCCCATAATAATTCATTTTCAGCATACAACAAAAACCTGCAGGGGCCATAGTTTCACAAAATGGGATGATGCCCATTTTCTCAACACACCATTTTGAATGCTTTAGTCATTTTATAAGCTGTTTCTTTTTGGGCACCGAAAATGATCCAAATTAGCTGATACAATTCCATTACTCCTAGAGAATGTTTGTTTTTCCTTCATTCCTAAACCCTATCTTTTAGGCATATACTTGTCTTAATTCAATTATTTTTGTTCAATTATTAGCGCTATATAACTAATTGGTTAGTTTTATAATTGCCGAACTGATCATTCGATAAGGCTCATTCTACCAAATAATACCTAATCTAACCGTATATTTTGTATCATCCTTGTAGAAATTCATCTAATTCATAAATCATTTCATCATTCCATTATTAATAAAAACATTTCTTGACTTATTCAACGCACTAAGTTTGTCTATATATTTAATTATTGTGTCATAAAACCGAATAATTACCAAATTAGATGAATTTTTGTGAAGATAATTTTTTAATAAAGAACTACAAAATAAAAGGATATATTGTGATATTATTTTATACAATGAGGCTGTTGAATCAAAGATTGAACTCGTCGCGAAAAGTCCTCACAATTCCTGCAAACAGCAAACAATTAGCTATTGTTGCCTCGATCGATTTACCCGGGGGGTTGTTCGACCAAGAACACTCTGATGCCTAAGTTAGCTTCGAGAGAGGAAAGAGATATACTTCGAAACGAAGAATCAACGTACATTGGAAATGAAATGTGCCTTGCTATTTATAGGAAAATCTTGGGATTCTTGGAGCGTTCTGATTGGTCGGTTGAATATTTAATTAGTAAATAATATATTATTATTAAATATATTATTTAGTAATTGTAATGATGGCTCATCATGATAGTAATGATATTTATTGTATTTTAATACTAATATTAATTATCCATTATTAAGAATAACGATAATTAACTCTCGGGGAGAATACCAATATTACGGAGACTTTAACCCGATCAAATAACGTATTTAACTGGTAAATAGATTATTTAATGTGCGGGTGTTTTTCAAATGATCAGCGTTATTTGCCAAGGGCAATTTGGTCATTTTTGGGAATTACGGGACAAGTGGCAGCTCCATAATTTTCGGATGATTTTGGGTTCCACAAATGCCCCCACATCGATTCGGTATTCATGGAATCCGGAGGGATGTACTTTGTTTGGAATCTCATATTACCGGGTTACCGGTTACTGTTGGGTTCAAGAAATGAGTCAGCGTTTACTTGACGATTTTGCACCTGATTATAAAGGTTAAAAGTCCATTTTTAGTTTTAGAATGACTAATCTGGGATTAGTGGTGTGAATCGGACATAATGTGCAAAATGACCATTTTGCCCCCAAACGTGGGCAAAATATTGATTTTTATTTTGGACGGTCAAATAGACTTTGACCAATGACCGTGGCGTGGTTCAGGATGTCACGAGTCCATAGACAGGTGGCACGTCCAATTCGGACGATCAGAGAAAAAGTTATGACTATCGGAAGTTCAGGGGCATTACCGTAATTTGGACGATTGGGGCGAAAATGTTGACTTTTCGTCTGACAACTAATTTTCGCCCGACTCAATGACCGTTAGGTAGGTCTCGATGCCCTGAGTCCGTAGACAGGCGGCACGCCGAAATTGGACTTCGTACGAGGAAGTTATGGTCAGAAACGTGAAATCGGGAAGTTTGCGTCTTGATATTCGTGTCGATTATTTTATTCTGATATTGTGATTGGAGGACACCTGGATGAGTGACAAGTGTCACTCACCCATTGGTTAGATTGGATCAAGCTCCACTAAGTGATTGATTAGGATTAAAACCAACTTTTAATTTCAGCCATCCATCTAAAGTACCCCAGACTTAATTTGAACCCTTGATCTTATTCCTCCAGATTGAGTCTAGACCGTCCATTTCCTTTCCCTCCATTCTATATATTTTCCTACCCAAAATGCACACATACTGCCCATTCAACCATCACACCTGCGTAGCACCCTGACCCTTGCATTGTGTGTTGCTGGACTGAGCTGGTGAGGCTGAGGGACGGTGTGAACACGGCAGCGGACGGCGGCGAGGTAGGCAGTTCCTAACCCGAAACGGTTTTGAAAACTCAGAAATGGAAACTGGATTTCTAACGTTCATTTTTTATTCCTATTAATTCTATTCACGTCTATGGTCTGTTAGGAACCTATATGACGTGATTTCGTGACCAGTGGTGGCCTGAACAGAGAGTTAAACGGCGACGGGAAACCCAGATTCTGTTCATGGAGGTAAGCCTCTGATCCAGTGCTGTTTTGATGATTTTGTTTAGTTAGAACCCTTTCTGGGTTTGAGATGGTCATATAGGAACAAACTAGAGCTAAAATGGTTGCAAATTGAGGGATTGGCGACAGGGTCAGATCGCGGGTCTGATCGACCCAGTTGCAGAAAAACGGGCAGAGAAGACGCTGAACACTGTAGCAAAACATTGTTCACCGCGCACTGTAGCAAAACACTGTTCACCGAAGGTTTAGGTTATGTTTTAAATTAATATTTAATTTCCGGAAAATTGTGGGAAATTGATATGATATTCATAGTGTCATTATTGACCCTTCATGTTGTTTTTGGACAGGATTCGAGATTCCTAGAAAGTGTGGGAAATTACGGAAGTGCGTCCATCTTGGAAAATGAGCTGTTTGGACGGTGCGTGCTTGCATTGGTAGGCTAGATCACGTTCAATGTGACTCTTGCTAGTACCACAAATATGCTTGCTACGTGGTGAACGGAGTTTGGCTGAACAGTCAACGGGGATTTGGTGGCGATTGAGTGCACTAGCGGGCGTGACTAGCGAGTATTGGTAGGCTGGATCACATTCAATATGACTCTTGCTAGTACCACAAATATGCTCACTATGCGTCAAGGTGCCGAGAGACCCAACAAACTTGCTTTGTGGGAGCGTGGCGGTTCTTGTTGCCTTAGTCCATTCCGAGGGAAAGATATGGAGTTTTGAGAAACTCGAAGATTTCAAGGAGTGGAAGGCTCGTAATCAAATTGCTTTTCCAGATGATGTTTTTGTGGAGCTTGGCGACAGATGTTCTTCCATGAAGGCTATTTAAGCATGGCAGAGGAAAAAACCCTGTCGGCGGTCGGCTTTCTCGGGTCGTACCTAAAGTGGAGCTATTTTTTAGGACGGAGTTCAATGACAGCACGTACAGAGTTAACTGTATCGAAGTTGGTGGTGCATGGGACAAACACGCCTCCCCGGACCTGAGGATTTCCTCACACTTCCGCTCGTCACGTCGAAAACGGAGTTCAGATGCGAACGTTACGGGTCACGGAAGGCTAGGGGCAAAATGGTAATTTGTCGAACCAGGGGTAAAATGGTCTTTTAACCTTGATCAGACAATGACACCTGTCCTTTGTCTTCTTCTTGCCCCAGATAACATGGAATTCGGTTTTGGATCTAATGATACTCACCTTTAATTAAGGGTAATTGTAATCATTTTGTCCAAATTGATCCGTGATATCCCACTGTCTCACCGTCATTGTGCAATTTAAAAGCTTAAGGAACTGAATTGAGAGAGGGGAACTCGAGGGACTGAGAGAACTGGTGTATTCAGAGTTCGAAAATTCAGAAAATCAAGGGAAATTCGAATTCGAATTTGTGAGCTAGGAGAAGGGAATTTGAGGATTGAATTAAGCTCCTGGGATCAAAACGAAACTCCCTGCAACAAAAACGAAGAGGAATCGTGTCGAATTGGGGAAGAACAGAAGACGGGGATTTGGCGGCGACTGAGTGCGCTTGCAGACGTGACTAGTGAGCATCGGTAAGCAGGATCACATTCATTGTGACTCTTGCTAGTACCATAAACATGCTCGCCAAGCGTCAAGGTGCCGAGAGACCCAGCAAACTTGCTCTGTGGGAACGTGCTGGTTCTCGTGGGATAAAGTCCATTCCGAGGGAAAGATATGGATTCTGAGAAGCCCGAAGACTTCATGGAGTGGAAGGCTCATAATCAAATTGCCTTTCCAAGCGACGTTCTCGTGGAGCTTGGCGACAGATGTTCTTCCAGAGTTCCGGGACATGAGCCGGCTACACTCTCCACGAATGGCGGGAGGCTTTCAGACATCCCGATCAGGGAGTGGTTGAGCGTTCCACTGTGCTTGAAAGGATCCGTTGTTCAGAAGAAGAATGATAAACAAGGACCTAATGGTTCTTGGGAGAAAAAAGCATGTCGTGCAACTTCTTTCCTAACCAAAAAGCATGTCGAGCAACTTCTTTCCTAACCTTTCCGTTCTGGCCCTGCGAATGTGCTATCTTGAAGGGCCGCATAAATGGAAAGTTATGTTGTTGATGTGAGATTACGATAACTTAAGAAAACATAAGGTCTTAATTTCACATCGGAAGCCAAGGTGGGGGAGTTGGAGATGAGCCGTGCGGAGAGGATGATGATAGAAAATGAGCGAGATACCGCTCGAGATGAGCTCTCCTTGCTGCGCAGAAATTTTCAGGACTCAGAAGGCTTAGATGCTTCGATGACGAAGGCTTGAATGCTTCGCAGGGCGAAGGCTTGGATGCTTCGATGACGAAGGCTTAGGTTCTTCGCATGGCGAAGGCTTAGATGCTTCGCAGGGCGAAGGCTTAGGTGCTTCTCATGGCGAAGGCTTAGATGCTTGTCAGGGCGAAAGCTTGGATGCTTCGATGACGAAGGTTTGGATGCTTCGATGACGAAGGCTTGGATGCTTCGATGACGAAGGCTTGGATGCTTTGATGACGAAGGCTTTTTACACTAGAGAGAATAAGCTCTAAAATTTGTATATGGTGAACAAATCAATTTGTTAATCTCATTTCATTGATACTTGAATTTAGAAGACAACTTGAAAAGCAAAATTGAAAAGCTTCGTAGAATTTTATGCCTCTCTAATGTTGTCTCGCGTCTAGTTGATGCGGATCACCTTTGACGCTGGCTCGTTTGGCTTTTTGTTCTCCATGTGATTTACAGTCTTCTTCTTGATGTAATCTGTACAATGCCCCTCCTTCAGGAGATTTCGGAGATATCTTTCGAAAGATATACAAGTGCTGATATTGTGCCCATAACATTCATGATAGGCACACCATTTGGTTTTATAAGCATTCTCTTGATTGCCTTTGACTGGCTCCGGCCTCTTAAACCATGGCTTGTTCTTAATTTCATTGTAGATCCGATGGACTGGTAAAGATAGCTGCAAGTTAGGCCTCCCCATAACTGGCGTTTAGGAGTGTTGCCCCGCATTGCGCTTGTTGAGCTTTCCAGTCACAAACTTTCCTTGGGGTTCATCCTCATTGGAGGCCTTTTCGCTAGTCCTGGCATGGTCCTGAGCATGAGCGGCGCTCTTCTCGTCTTCCCAACTTGCATGTCGCTCTACCAGCGAATGACAGGACCCGTCCCAATCCCACTGGGACCACCCGGGGACGTGACCCGCTCCCGTCTGACAATGACTCTAACATACCAAAATTACCCTTAAATAAAAACCGAATACTTAAATAGATAGATAACGTACAACCACAGTGGTTAAAGCGATACTGTCAGACAAGGGAAAGTAAAATACAACACGTGAGCACAATAGTCAGAGTACATTTATTCGGTGCTCAACCTACCCACAAGTGGGTGTACAGGTGCATAGCTAAGCAAACTAAACCTTTGCCTCCTCCTCCGGGTCCTCCTCCTCTATTTCCGTGTCAGGGTCTGGAGGGGTCAATAAAACAAGGGTGAGTGGGCCAAAAATAACAGTTTAGAAATTAATTTAATAATAAAATAATCATAAGGTTTTACCCCTCCGTTTTCCAAATCTTGCATGCAGTGAAAACATAATATCATAACCATAAAACCAAAATAATAATCGAAAGGAGAAACTAACATATCAGTGCACTGTAAAACCCAACCCAAATGATGTCACAGTTCTAAGGCTACGCGTAGCCACTCAGGGTCTCACACCCGAGACTCTCTAGGTACATCAGCTCCCGGTATCCCGGTCACTGCCCGAGGTATATGAACATGCCTTCCTGAGAGAAAGCAGCCCAACGGGGGTCAACTCCACTTAGTCAGGGCCCCGTGACTACTGCAGGGTCCACCCAGGCCAACGACCCTCCCTGGAGGAGACAATATACACAGGTAGGAAAGTACAGTACAATAACAGTATAGTTTACCCTATGTCCCCCGGACATCCCAAACAAAATCCACATATAATCCAGACGGGTCTCATGCCCAAAACATTGTAATAGCATATATAAACAGTTCATAAGACTCATCGAAATCATAAGTGGAAATAGTAAAACAGTTTATGCATGCAAGCCTTTTATAAATCAAACAGCCCACTCACACTCGGTCCTTGCTGCGCAACGATCTCTAAAACCTGTATTTTTATACCTGAGGGTTACTTAAGGACCCTATAACATCAATACCAAGACCCTAGAACAGATCCGCCTCAAAATCGCATCCCGGGCACTACTCTCGGTGCTTCAAACCCCATTTTGACTAATCTAACGATCTCCGATCGACACGAAACCACCTCCATTGGATCCGTATCGTCGAAACCTTGAAAATGGTACCGGCCCCACCAAAATCACTGGTCACACGCGCCCCCACGCGCCTGGTCAACGCGTGGGTCAACGCTGCTACAATACTGCTGACGTCAGCAGTGACGTCATGCTGACGTCAGCATGACATCATCACTGACACTTGTCAGGTGACACGTGGCATGTTTTGATTGGTCCCTGGTCTGACAACCTCTGATAGGATGACGTCAGAAATGACGTCAGCATGATGACATCATCATGCTACAGTACCGGGTCAGCCCGTTTGACGGGAACCGGGTCGCCGTCGACCCACGGCTTGACCCGATTCCACCGTACGATTCCAGCCACCATTTTCGACGGGGTTCATCCCTATAGGGTCGTCTAGGTCTGTTCTATGGTTCTACAATCTCAAAACAGGAAGAAAACTAGGAGAAACTCACCAGTCCGTTGTTGAAACTCACGGTCAAAGTCCGATCATCTTCTCCGTCGATCCACGCAGTCTCCGTCATCCAAACTGGTTCCAATCAACTCGTATCTAACCCTAGGACATGTCTATAACTAATTAATCGATTCCTAAGCATCACAACACGTTGGTTCGAAACAGGGAATCAAAACGGGGCTTTCGGGTTTTGGGTCTTACCGCCGCCGTGTCGCCGCCGCAGGCTTCGCCGTCGTCCAGTTACGCTCCTGGGGTCCTCACGGTGTGGACTGGAGCCTCCCTTGCGTCGAGGTGCGGTGGATGTCGTGGTTTGCTTCTTGGACCCGATTCCTTTGTGTTTCGGGTCTGAGTTTGCACGGGGTTTTCAGACGGGGAAAACGGGCTGGTGGTCGCCGGTGATGCACGGTGATGATGAGTAGATGATGGTGGTACTGCTGGTGGTCACCTTGTGCGATGAGGGGTGCTGGTTCGACCGCCTGGTTTGAGAGAAAATGGAAGAAGTTGCACGGGTGAAGGGGGGCTGGATGTGTTTGTGTGTTTGAGAGAAACAGACAGAGAGATCGTGCATGAAGAAGAAAAATCAGAATAGATGGAGGGCTGGGATTAGTTTAGGTAGGGATCCAACGGCTGGGAATTCTAGAGGGAAAATTAAATGATTATAAAATAGGTAAATAGTTTAATGTTGCTTTATTGGAATAGTATGGGCTTGGATGGGTGACACTTGTCACCAATCCACTGGTTTGATTTAAATATTAGTTGTCACGGATTCCCATAATAAATTAATATTTTATTCCGTTGTTCTCGGTTCGTAAATTTCGCTAAAACGCTTCCTTGACCATAACTTCCTCATACGAACTCCGATTTCGGCGTGCCGCCTGTCTACGAATTCGTGACGTCCCGACCTACGTCATAGTCATGGGTCAAAGTCCAAATTGTTTCCCGGGTCAAAAGTCAAAGTTCCCCCCCCCTCAGGGGCAAAATAGTCTTTTTACATTAAAATATTATTATTCTCGGTTCGGGTCGTTACAACCTACCCACCTTACAGAAATTTCGTCCTCGAAATTTACTCAAACAAGTGTGGGTATTGCCCTCTCATCAATTCCTTGGGTTCCCATGTCGCTTCCTCCACCTCGTGGTTCCGCCATAGCACCTTAACCAAAGAAATCGTCTTGTTCCTTAAGACCTTTTCCTTCCTATCCAGAATCTGCACTGGCCGTTCCTCGAAACTCAAATCTGTCATCAGTTCCAGTGGTTGCTCTGGCAGTGCATGAGAGTCATCCCGAAGATACTTCCGTAGCATCGATACATGAAATACATCATGTACTCGGGAAAGCTCCGAAGGTAGTGCTAAACGATAAGCCACTGGACCAATCCTCTCGACAATCTCATATGGCCCGATATAACGAGGACTCAATCTCCCACGCCGTCCAAATCGGAGAATTCCTTTCCACGGCGATAACTTTAAAAAGACAAAGTCACCAACCTCAAATTCCAAATCTCGGATCCGTCGATCCGCATAGCTCTTCTGACGATCCTGGGCCGCCTTTAGTCTCTCCCGAATAACCCGAACTGTCTCCTGGGTCATATCCATCAGATCCGGCCCCACTGCGGTTCTTTCTTCGATCTCCATCCAGCATACCGGTGTTCTGCACTGTCGACCATACAGTGCCTCATAGGGTGCCATCCCTATACTCGCATGGTAGCTGTTATTGTAGGCAAACTCCATCAATGGCAATCGATTAGCCCACGAATCCTGAAATTGCAACACACAGGCTCTCATCATGTCCTCGAGAGTTTGTATTGTCTTTTCAGACTGTCCGTTGGTCTGTGGGTGGAATGCCGTACTGAAGTGCAATTTCGTACCCAAAGTAGTCTGTAGACTCCTCCAAAACCTGGATGTGAAACGCGGATCCCGATCCGACACGATCGACTCTAGGGTACCGTGTAGTAGGATGATCTCATTAATGAATAGCTGGGCCAAACGGTTGAGCTTGTACGTCTCACGTACAGGCCGAAAATGCGCTGATTTAGTAAACCGGTCCACTATTACCCAGACCCCATCAACTCCACTCCTTGTCTTCGGTAACTTGAAGACAAAGTTCATTGTAATATGATCCCACTTCCATTGTGGAATTGGAAGTGGCTGCATAGCCCCATACGGACGCTGCCGTTCTGCCTTGACCTGCTGACAGATCAAACATTTGCTGACAAACTCAGCTATCTCCCTCTTCATCCCTGGCCACCAATAATAGTCCCGGAGGGTACGGTACATCTTCGTCCCTCCTGGATGCATAGCATAGGCCGAACTGTGGGCCTCGTCTAAAATCTCTCTCCTCAACTCTGGTACCGCAGGTACACACAATCTCCCAAGCTTTACTAATGCTCCATCGCCCCTGACGGAGAAATCTTGTCTCTGTCCGGATTCAACCTCGTTTTTGTAGTCACAGAGTATCTGGTCCTGTAGTTGAGCCTCGATGATCCTGTCGACCAACACGGGTCGCACATGAAAGCTAGCCAACAAGGCTCCCTGATCGTCCATCCCTAACATAACTCCGCTCTTCCGGAGTTCCACTAGTAAAGGAAGATACACCAATCTCAAGTGCGCAACTGATCCCGCCGACTTCCTACTAAGTGCATCAGCCACAACATTTGCCTTGCCAGGATGGTATTCAATGGTACAATCATAATCCTTTAACAATTCCAACCACCTCCGCTGTCTCATGTTGAGTTCCTTCTGAGTGAACAGATGTTTAAGACTCTGGTGATCGGTGAATATTCGGCATGTCACACCGAACAAATGATGTCTCCAGATCTTTAGAGCATGAACCACCGCTGCCAGTTCTAAATCATGAGTAGGGTAGTTCAACTCGTGCGTCTTCAGCTGACGGGATGCGTAAGCAATCACTTTTCCATTCTGCATCAATACACAACCCAAACCCTGCAGCGATGCATCACTATATACCACGAACTCTCCACTGCTGTCTGGTAATGCAAGGATAGGTGCAGTGGTTAATCAGAACTTTAATTCCTGAAAACTCTGTTCACACTGATCGTCCCATACAAACTTCACCCCTTTCCGGGTTAACCGAGTCAATGGTGCGGCAATCTGGGAGAAACCCTCCACGAATCTCCGATAGTAGCCTGCTAACCCAACAAAACTTCGCACTTCCGTCACCGTGGTCGGTCTTGGCCAATTTGTCACAGCCTCCGTTTTCTGAGGATCCACACTTATCCCCTCGGGTGATATAATGTGACCCAAGAATCCAATACTATTTAGCCAGAATTGACACTTGCTTAACTTAGCATACAGTTGCTCCTGTCGTAGTTTACCCAATACCATTCGTAAGTGCTCCTCATGAGCCCTGACACTCTTGGAATACACCAAGATGTTGTCGATAAACACGATCACAAATTTATCCAAGTATGCTCGAAAGACCCGATTCATCAAGTCCATGAATGCAGCTGGTGCATTCGTCAGTCCGAAGGGCATCACCAAGAACTCATAATGCCCATACCTCGTTCGAAAAGCTGTTTTCTGAACATCCCCCTCGGCTATTCTCAGTTGATGGTATCCCGACCTCAGATCTATCTTGGAGAAATATCGTGCTCCTCGTAACTGATCGAACAAATCATCGATCCTGGGTAAGGGATACTGATTCCTTACCGTAGCCTTGTTCAACTGCCGATAATCCACACACAACCGCAAACTACCCTCCTTCTTTTTCACAAATAAGACCGGTGCTCCCCATGGTGATGTATTGGGTCGGATAAACCCTAGATCCACCAGTTCCTGTAATTGGATTTTCAATTCCCGTAGCTCTGCCGGTGCCATACGATACGGTGCTTGTGAAATCGGTCGAGTCCCGGGGAGTAACTCGATCGTAAAGTCGATCTCCCTGGGTGGTGGTAATCCAGGTAAATCCCCTGGAAAGACATCAGGAAATTCCCGCACAATCGGAATATCCTCAATACTCAAAGATTCATCTGTAGATTCTACCACATAAGCAAGATAACCCTGACACCCCTTCTGTAAAAGTTTCGTAGCTGTGAGTGCAGATATTACCTTGGGTGATGCGTCTCCACACTCCCCCTGAAATACGACTTCCGGTAATCCCGAACCTCTCAAAGTCAACCGCATGTTACTACAGTCGATGAGCGAATTGTACTCCGACAACCAATCAACTCCAAGTATCACATCGAAGTCGTGCACATTCATCAGAATTAAATCTGTCGGAAATTCGACTCCCTCA
Organism: Prinsepia uniflora; assembly: GCA_032719365.1. Lineage (NCBI taxonomy): Eukaryota > Viridiplantae > Streptophyta > Magnoliopsida > Rosales > Rosaceae > Prinsepia > Prinsepia uniflora. The sequence goes on from CM064872.1 coordinate 15,314,901, forward strand.
ATCTCCACAGGGCAAGCTCGTATCTCCTGGTTCACTTGGTAGGTCACACCCATCGGTGTCCCCACTGCCATCTCGTGCTCAAGTGCGGTCACCTCACGGCCCAACAGACTCGCACAACGCGGTGAAATAAAAGAATGAGTTGCCCCCGAATCCATCAATGCACGAACAACCATGCCATAAATATGTACAGTACCTGTCAACACTCCCGGAATGGATCTGGCCTGCTGCTGGGTAACAGCATAGACATGAGCCATAGACTCTGCAGGTCGTCTCCGTCCTCTAGCTCCTCGATCACGGCCACGCACAACACCGCGTGTTCGGCAGCTATCAGTCTGAGATGCTGAGCTCTGTGCTGGCGTAGTACTGCCCCGAATCAGTGGACAATCAGAAGCATAGTGCCCCGGCTCACCACAAGCGAAGCATGTGACCTCCCTAGGTCGACCCGAGTATCCTCCCGGTGAGATGCTCATCGGTGAGTACGGCTGCTGCCAAGCTCCAGAACGCTGTCCAGACCGCTGAGGACTCCTGAACTGACCAGAACGTCCTCGGCTGCCAGAAGACAAAGATCCACCAGAATGTCCTCCCTTCGAGCCCCGACGGCCCGAGAATCCCAAATGCGGGCGATCACGTCGCCGTGTCTCCCCCTCAGCTCGCTGACGTGCCAGGATACTGTTCTCAACCCTGGTCGCCGCATCAGTCAGATCCCTCATGGAAGCAAAGGGCGTTGCAGTCACCATCGCCTGAATCTCAGGTCGCAGGCCCCACTCAAATCTGCGACATCGATCCTCCTCGGTGATCACGAAGTTCTCAGCAAAACGAGACAACATCAGGAAGGTCTCCTCGTACTCCGCTACAGTCTGATCTCCCTGCTGGAGTTGCAGAAACTCCGCCTCACGGGCATTGCGAAACGACCGTGGATAGAACTGGTTGAGAAACCGCTCCCGAAAGGTCTCCCATGGAATGGTGTGAATGGTCCAGCCGGCCAGGACAAGGTTGTGCCACCATCGATAGGCGCTCCCATCCAGTAGGAAGGTCGCCAGTATGACACGCTCCTCCGGTGGACAGTGCATGACCTCGAAAATCCTCTCCCAGCGGTCAATCCACTGGTGTGCTTCCTCGGGGTCGGTCCCCCCACTAAAATGCGTAGCACCCAGGCGCTGGGCCCGCTCAATGCTCGCAGTGTCTCCATTCCCTCCATTGCCCTCGTCAACACGTGCACGGGGTTCACGTCGGGGAGGCATATCCAACTGTTAAGAGGCAAACAGGTTAAAAGACATCGAAAGCGACCATGTACAAAGTACAAACCGCTAACCTAGTACTCTGACTACTAATCCTAATGCTCTGATACCAAGCTGACAGGACCCGTCCCAATCCCACTGGGACCACCCGGGGACATGACCCGCTCCCGTCTGACAATGACTCTAACATACCAAAATTACCCTTAAATAAAAACTGAATACTTAAATAGATAGATAACGTACAACCACAGTGGTTAAAGCGATACTGTCACACAAGGGAAAGTAAAATACAACACGTGAGCACAATAGTCAGAGTACATTTATTCGGTGCTCAACCTACCCACAAGTGGGTGTACAGGTGCACAGCTAAGCAAACTAAACCTCTGCCTCCTCCTCCGGGTCCTCTTCCTCTATTTCCGTGTCAGGGTCTGGAGGGGTCAGTAAAACAAGGGTGAGTGGGCCAAAAATAACAGTTTAGAAATCAATTTAATAATAAAATAATCATAAGGTTTTACCCCTCTCTTTTCCAAATCTTGCATGCAGTGAAAACATAATATCATAACCATAAAACCACAATAATAATCGAAAGGAGAAACTAACATATCAGTGCACTGTAAAACCCAACCCAAATGATGTCACGGTTCTAAGGCTACGCGTTGCCACTCAGGGTCTCACACCCGAGACTCTCTAGGTACATCAGTTCCCGGTATCCCGGTCACTGCACGAGGTATATGAACATGCCTTCCTGAGAGAAAGCAGCCCAACGGGGGTCAACTCCACTCAGTCAGGGCCCCGTGACTACTCCAGGTCCACCCAGGCCAACGACCCTCCCTGGAGGAGACAATATACACAGGTAGGAAAGTACAGTACAATAACAGTATAGTTTACCCTATGTCCCCCGGACATCCCAAACAAAATCCACATATAATCCAGACGGGTCTCATGCCCAAAACATTGTAATAGCATATATAAACAGTTCATAAGACTCATCGAAATCATAAGTGGAAATAGTAAAACAGTTTATGCATGCAAGCCTTTTTATAAATCAAACAGCCCACTCACACTCGGTCCTTGCTGCTCAACGATCTCTAAAACCTGTATTTTTATACCTGAGGGTTACTTAAGGACCCTATAACATCAATACCAAGACCCTAGAACAGATCCGCCTCAAAATCGCATCTCGGGCACTACTCCCGGTGCTTCAAACCCCATTTTGACTAATCTAACGATCTCCGATCGACACGAAACCACCTCAATTGGATCCGTATCGTCGAAACCTTGAAAATGGTATCGGCCCCACCAAAATCACTGGTCACACGCGCCCCCACGTGCCTAGTCAACGCGTGGGTCAACGTTGCTACAGTACTGCTGACGTCAGCAGTGACGTCATGCTGACATCAGCATGACGTCATCACTAACACTTGTTAGCTGACACGTGGCATGTTCTGATTGGTCCCTGGTCTGACAACATCTGACAGGATGACATCATCATGACGTCAGAAGTGACGTCAGCATGATGACGTCATCATGCTACAGTACCGGGTCAGCCCGTTTGACTAGAACCGGGTCGCCGTCGACCCACGGCTTGACCCGATTCCACCGTACGATTCCGGCCACCATTTTCGACGGGGTTCATCCCTATAGGGTTGTCTAGGTCTGTTCTATGGTTCTACAATCTCAAAACAGGAAGAAAACTAGGAGAAACTCACCAGTCCGTCGTTGAAACTCAGGTCAAAGTCCGATCGTCTTCTCCGTCGATCCACGCCGTCTCCGTCGTCCAAACTGGTTCCAATCAACACGTATCTAACCCTAGGACATATCTATAACTAATTAATCGATTCCTAAGCATCACAACACGTTGGTTCGAAACAGGGAATCAAAACGGGGCTTTCGGGTTTTGGGTCTTACCGCCGCCGTGTCGCCGCCGCAGGCTTCGCCGTCATCCAGTTACGCTCCTGGGGTCCTCACGGTGTGGACTGGAGCTTCCCTTGCGTCGAGGTGCGGTGGATGTCGTGGTTTGCTTCTTGGACCCGATTCCTCTGTGTTTCGGGTCTGAGTTTGCACGGGGTTTTCAGATGGGGAAAACGGGCTGGTGGTCGCCGGTGATGCACGGTGATGATGAGTAGATGATGGTGGTGCTGCTGGTGGTCACCTGGTGCGATGAGGGGTGCTGGTTCGACCGCCTGGTTTGAGAGAAAATGGAAGAAGTTGCACGGGTGAAGGGGGGCTGGATGTGTTTGTGTGTTTGAGAGAAACAGACAGAGAGATCGTGCATGAAGAAGAAAAATCAGAATAGATGGAGGGCTGGGATTAGTTTAGGCAGGGATCCAACGGCTGGGAATTTGGGAGGGAAAATTAAATGTTTATAAAATAGGTAAATAGTGTAATGTTGCTTTATTGGAATAGTATGGGCTTGGATGGGTGACACTTGTCACCAATCCACTGGTTTGATTTAAATATTAGTTGGCACGGATTCCCATAATAAATTAATATTTTATTCCGTTGTTCTCGGTTCGTAAATTCCGCTAAAACGCTTCCTTGACCATAACTTCCTCATACGAACTCCGATTTCGGCGTGCCGCCTGTCTACGGATTCGTGACGTCCCGACCTACGTCATAGTCATGGGTCAAAGTCCAAATTGTTTCCCGGGTCAAAAGTCAAAGTTCCCCCCCCCCCTCAGGGGCAAAATAGTCTTTTTACATTAAAATATTATTATTCTCGGTTCGGGTCGTTACGGCGAAAGTATTTTGGAAAGACTTTGCGCATTTCTCATGACGATGTCCCCGTAAAACTGGCTGTCTCGAGGGAGTCCTTCCTTAAATTCCATTGCCGCAACAAGGTCATTACAGCCGATAATGCGAGACTTTTCCTCACAAAATCTCCGTATGTATTGTCGCAGAGTGTCTTTTGCTCTCTTTCGGAGAGAGAAAAGATGGTCATCTTTCACTTCGATTGTCCGAAGTTGTGCGTATTCCTTCACAAATGTCAGGGCCAACTCTTCGAAGGACTCAATCGACCTCGGGGGGAGATGATTGAACCAAGTCATGGCTTGGCCTTGAAGAGAAGCTTGAAAAACCTTGCACATGAGCGCATCGTTAGACCTGTGGGGGATCATGACTCCTCGGTAATAATCTATGTGTTTTACCGGGTCGGAGGCTCCTTTGAATGGAGTGAAGTTTGGTGTTGTGAATCTCTAGGGGAATGGCTCCTCCTCAATATCCCTTATAAAGGGCGTAGAGAGCTGTATCTGGCGACGTAGATCGTCCTCTAGATCGCCACCTTGTTGAGCACGAATGTGCATGTCCAGCAATTTTTGAACATCATTAGCCCGCAATGCTCTTTGCTGAGGCGATGAGTCCCTTTGTGCTAATCGTCGAGAACCTCTTTGAGCTTCTCCCCTTGATTTCTGAGATCGTGCAGGGGAGTAGGCTTTGTTTTCCCCTTTACTGCCGTGGGTAGATTGTTTTGCGTTTTTGTGTAGAGCTCGAAGTTGCCCCCTGCCTCCATGGGAGTGCTGTGAGCGCTCTGCCCGTGAGGTTGCCCCAGGCTTATTTCCTAGCCATTCACGTACTGATGACCTTAGGCGTTGAGGGTTTTTTTCTTGGTGAGCATGACTTTCTTCACTGGAATCGCATAGCGAAGTGTCTCGTGACATTTTTCGGCAGTGGACTGGTTCTTTCCCAGGACGCCTTTGAGCATGCTCCTGTTTTCCACGTGACGTGGAATGTCTGTCCTGCTCTTGGACTGGTCTCTCTGCTTGGAGTTGCTGCAAGAGCTCTGACTGAAGTAGAACTTGTTTGCTTAACCCTTCAACTTGCTGCGCCAAGTTGTCCTGGGGAGGTTGGTGACGACTTCTCCCTGAGATGTCATGACACCCGTCCAGAAAATCCCTTAGGACCATGTTTGTTGTGGGTTGATCATGTCGTGATGTATTTCCCATCAACCTCTTGTTTGCTTGTTGTAAAGCCGAAGTTCCTTCCCCTAGCGCGGGTACTTGGTTAGCTGGAGAGGGGAACACTCCAAAACTGAAGGTTGGCCTCCCTTCAAGTGTCTCCATGGGTGATTCTATGGACACACGACTGGGTTGAGTTGGCCGCTTCTCCGGAGTTTCAATGCGAGCCTCATTCCATGCCTGAGCCGTTGAGGCAGAAACACCTTCTCCAGTTGATCGAACGGATCGATGAACCTTAGCCATGCTGAATCGAAGAATTTTGAATTTGGAAAGCTGTTGATGGATAATTTGAACAACGTTCAGAATCTTCGAACAATGTCGATGAACGACGAACGAAGGGAGATGAACGATGAACAATGTTCAAAATCTTCGAATAATGTCGATGAACGACGAACGAAGAAATATGAACGGTGAACGAATTCTTGATGAGTGATGAACAACGTTCAAAATCTTCGAACAATGTCGGGTGAACGACGAACGAAGAAAGATGAACGATGAACAAATTCTTGATGAGTGATGAACAACGTTCAAAATCTTCGAACAATGACGATGAACGACGAACGAAGAAAGATGAACGATGAACAAATGAGAGAGCTTCTTCTGAGTATAACTCAATAGCTCTCAATGAAAGCACCAATTGTTGAATCAAAGATTGAACTCGTTGTGAAAAGTCCTCACAATTCCTGTAAACAGCAAACAATTAGCTATCGTTGCCTCGATCGATTTACCCGGGGGGTTGTTCGACCAAGAACACTCTGATGCCTAAGTTAGCTTCGAGAGAGGAAAGAGATATACTTCGAAACGAAGAATCAACGTACCTTGGAAATGAAATGTGCCTTGCTATTTATAGGAAAATCTTGGGATCCTTGAAGCGTTCTGATTGGTCGGTTGAATATTTAATTAGTAAATAATATATTATTATTAAATATATTATTTAGTAATTGTAATGATGGCTCATCATGATAGTAATGATATTTATTGTATTTTAATATTAATATTAATTATCCATTATTAAGAATAACGATAATTAACTCTCGTGGAGAATACCAATATTACGGAGACTTTAACCCGATCAAATAACGTATTTAACTGGTAAATAGATTATTTAATGTGCGGGTGTTTTTCAAATGATCAGCGTTATTTGCCAAGGGCAATTTGGTCATTTTTGGGAATTATGGGATACGTGGCAGCTCCATAATTTTCGGATGATTTTGGGTTCCACAGAGACTAATCAAGTGGTTAATTTCGTATTACGGAACCAACCAACTTATTCTAGAGCACTACTATAAGAAAGAATATTCAAACAAATGTATACCCTTTATATAAACATATCTATTTCATAATGGCTTGATGATCAGGTGTTTTGGATACTCTTAATTAATCTTCCATGTTAAGAAGAAAATTCGACTAAGGTCTCTATATCAACGTTTTGTTTGGAAGTAATTTTTATACTTGTTAAAAACGCTTTTTAAAAAAAATTAGAAGTTTTTTCATAAAACTTTAATAGAAATTAATATTTGAAAATATTAAGAAAATTTGTATTTTTTTAACAGTAATATTTTAGTTCTTTGTAAATATCAACGAAATCACCACAAGGATTACAACACATACACTAGAAAAGGAGAGCTATCTAAGAACAATGAGCACACAGTATCATTAGCAGCAAATCAGATCCAGTACGTAAGACCGGATGCAACATGAGAACCTAAACAACCTTAACAAATCATGTGACTTAGAGGCACCAAGAAGAAGGGCATTTCCAATCAAAACAACCTCCGAATACTGCAATGGACATCCCGCTAAATCACCTAGGTCTCCTGAACATCACCAACAGAGATTCACTCCAACTTCAACTCAAAAAGCTACTGGATTTTAGGGGATTAAATCTACAACTGAAAAACTAATAGCAACAATAAAATAAAAACATAAATTAAAATACCCAAGCTACCTCACTCTCCAACCGATCTTGATAGAACCAACCAGGCGCCTACTCCATTCGTCTGGGAATCCGTCACTCCCCACCACTTGGAAAATCGCCCATACCACAGAGCAGTGTGGATATCACACACATCAACCGAGCAGGTCAAGGAGGGAAGACCTAGAGAAAACCGAGAGGGGGTTGCCAGTATAACCGTCTGGGTGGGTGAAAATCTCGATATCAACGGAAATACCGAAAGTCAAATTTACGGAAATATCGATGGCTATTTAGATATCGTTATCGTTCATGCTCAATAAAAATAGCGGAAATTTAGTCTAAAAATTGAATTATTTTAATAAAAATTTGGGAAAAGTTTAACATAAAACTAATAAAAATTATAAAATGACTTTGATATAATAAGTATATAATATATAATATGGTCTAATTACGACTAACAATAAATTATATAAAACAATTTATATAAATTAATTAGATTTTACTATTACAATCACTTCAGAAATTAATTAGATTTTATTGTTATAACCCACTTAGGAAATCTAAATTGAAATTATTAATTATCAAATTATCCTTCTATCTTATAAACATAGTTTCCTTTCTTGAGTTAGACTCTAGATTTTTAATTTTTACCTTTCTCGAGTTAGACTCTAGATTTTTAATTTTTAACTTAAATTGAGAGTTTGGTAGACAATTTTCAAAGATGGAATTCGAAACGTGCAAATTGAATTCATGAGAATTTTTTTTTTCGTAAATAAACCATTTAAGATAATTAGAAATTATTTTATCTTTATTTATTATTTATTTTATTTTATTTTATTATCTAATTTGTTTCCCCTAAAAAACCTCCATCAATTAGTCAATCACAAAAACTATATTTTACGCCATTTTTCTTTTCTTTCTCCCTGAGTCTTCGTCTTCTCTTTTCTCTACAACTGTGACACCAACCAGCACCACCATCCTCAAATCTGACTACCATCGAGCTCACCAACAAAACCAAACAAACCACCCCCTCCTCGAGATAGAACTTCCATGCCTTCACCTGCAGTCGATGTAACGATTTGGAAAATAGAAAAAAGGTAATTTTGAGATTTTATGAAGGAAATTAACGATTTTTCCCTTGAGAGTCAAAGTTCAACTTTTGCTCTGAGTACTTTTTGAACTTTTCGTGATGACTGTTACGTAGGTCTTGACGGCCTGAGTAAAATTGGAGATAGGGTGAGTTTGTTATGGGTCTAATGGTCTAGGGGTATTTTGGTAATATTCAACAAGGGATATTTTGGTAATTTCATAAGGGAGATATTTTTTTTAAGATAGTGACAGGTGTACTTATCTATTTCCCACCCCTTATCTTTTTGTATCCACCAACATACTATTATATATATATTATGGTATTTTGGGGTGTTGGCATGCAAGTTTTGGTATGAAAACTAAACCGTGAGGAAACCGAGAGGAAAACAATGGGGAAGAAGAAAGGGAGAAGGGAGGAAGAGTAGCAATATAGAAGAGGAGGGGAGGGGGGAAAAACCCCAGACCCAAAAACCAAAGAACACACTCGAGAGGAAACCCGTGAGTTCTTGAACTCACCGTTGGAGTTTTTGACATGGAAGCTTGAAACCAAGCTTACTAACATTCTCTACATGTTTCTACAATTCTAATAAGCCAAAAGTTTGAAGTTTTGAACACAGGAAACACCAAATCAGGGAGGTTCGATGATCGGCCGAAAGGTCGAAGGATTATGTCGAAATTCATGGCAAGTTTCTTAGGTTTTGAGATCGTAGAACCCTTTTTGTACATTATTGGATTAGGTTGGATGTTGAAGGGAAGAAAAAGAACAAAAAAGTGGAGTTATAGCACCAAGTGAGGTCGCCCAAGTCGGGTCCTGTACGTAGACCTGCAGGTCAATCCGCTCAGGGTGAAGGCGAGTACATGTGCGACCGTATCTGCTTACCCAATTACAAGGAACCTCATTGGCATGTGACAGTGCATGCGTCGGACCTTCGACGTCTAGCCAAAAATAATTTTAATGGTTTCAACGTTACAAACACGTTGGTGCAGGTTTCAAGGCTATTGGACATCGTCTCAGGGTAGTTTCAGTGTTCAACGTGGTTATTTAGGTTTCAAATTCGTACTTAATCCCAAAAATTTGCGAATTTAAAGGTAAGATTATTTGAAATATTAGTGACCTTGGTGGTTATTTGTGACAGGCGGGTACGACTCCCTGTATTACGGAGGAATGCTCAATTCAAGATTAAGTTACGTTGACAGTGTGTGAGTGGACTTTTATTTTAAATCAATTATTATGTATGCATATTTAAATATTTTAATTGATTTATTTTATGACTTATTTTGCGATGGTTCAACTATGATTTCAAAATAATTGTTTGATGATTTTTCAGAAATTATTGACTAATTTTGAACACATAGATTACGGTATTTTGTGCAATGACATTTTGGGCTTAGGCCTACGTTTTGAAATTCTGATGATTTGGTTTTAAGTCAATGATATGTGCTATATGGGTGTTTTTCTTGATTTTGTGGATTGTTTGTTCACGGATAACCATCCTCAGATATTTCATTAGTTCTCAAATGTCTAGAGCACAGCTCCGTTTTCCTGAGACTAGTGATTGGATTATGACTAAAAAATCCAAAACTTGGCTCTATTTTCTTGAGTCTTTACTCGGGCATTCAGAGCTCGGCTCTATTTTCCCTATTGATTTTGTCTACCATAGTGCGTATATGATATGGTGACTGGCATTCGTATATTGAGGATTGGTTGGTTGGTTGATTTACTGGTACTGGTTGGTTGGTTGGTTGATTTACTAGTTGGTTGGTTGGTTGATTTACTAGTATTGGTTGATTGTGTGGGTTATTAATGTTTGTGTCAAGATTTTTTTTGTATTGGTTGGTCTGATTTCCTGATATTGGATTGGTATCGATTTTGATTTGATTTACTATTATTGGATTGGTTGGTTTCATTTACTTTATCGATATGGTGTCCAAGTGATCTTATATGACATGACCCATCCCAATCCCCCCGGGATTAGTACGGGATGACCCTGCTCCCGTCTGACACGAAGTGTCAAACAAGGGATATTTCCGACCTTTGCCCTCCTGGGCTATCAGAGTACGCTAGGATCCGGAGGAGGTATGTGATAGCTCGGTCTCTGCTACAGTCCACATCCGATGTCAACCTGAAGGGTATTAAAAACAGAAAGACTGTGAGTGGACAAAAAGGAATAAGTTTCGTAAAACACATTTATAAAAGACCTTTATACCCTCCACTAAAAAGCATGCATGCATAGTAAACCGTTTATCCAAACACATATGTTTAAACAACCATAATTAGGGTCACAGCCCCAAGTTCCGTAAATACAAGTCACACGGGCTCCTGCCCAAAACCGTTTACAGAAAACCATAGTATAGTAAACATACGTGGGATCTCATCCCAAATCCATTTATCATCATAAAACACAATTTCCCAAACCAATTGAAATCATGTTTATCCATTATATTCATATCCAGAACCTGTCACGGTAATATAAAGCTACACGTGTGCTAACCGGGGTCTCAAACCCAAGTCTCTCCAGGGTCCACCCAGGTCAATGTCCGTATATCAATGACCCTCCCTGGAGGTAACGAACCATGCCCATCCTGAGAGTAAGGAACCCAACTGGGGGGCGACTCCACTCAGTCAGTGCTCCGTGACTACTCCGGGGTCCACCCAAGCCAACGACCCTCCCTGGAGGAGACAATCATATATAAAGGATGGAATATGAAAAACTTTTTGAAATCATTCTTGAAACCTTTCAAGGATTCATGCCCGGCCCCCATAAGCCGTCATGAACCATAAAATTCTTTCATGGGTTCATGCCGGTTCCCATAAACCGTCATGGCCCGTAAATCCATTTCAAGGGTTCATGCCGGTTCCCATAAACCTTCATGTACCATAAAAACCATTTGTAATACATAACTGGGCCCTAGGCCCGAATCCACATACAAACTGGACCTCCGGTCCGAATCGTAAACCAACTGGGCCTCCGGCCCGATGCCTCGTTAAATCAACTGAACCTCAAGTCCGAGAGTTCATAAATCAAGTTTACCTTTTCAAATCCAAAATCATTTCATTAAACCATTTCCAAAACCATAACAATGGAAAATCAGAGTAAAACCGGAAAACCTCGATTTACGTGCAAGCACGTAAATCGCCTCGAAATATGTGAAACCATATAATTCACAAATTCCCAAATCAATATCATATAATCACAATCATAATCCATATAAAACATTTATGCATGCATCACAGTTTAAAAATCAAAGTCCACTCACAGACCGTCCGAGCTGCCGCCTCGATTTGCGTGCCATAGGCTCTCCCGAGCCAATCGCTATCACCGGGACTCCCAAACCTGTTCAAATTCATTTAGAGGGTTACTAATAGCCTCATTAACCTCTCATTGAAGTCCCATAATTTTCCAGATTTTCTAACTATTTTTAAAACCGAACCTAAACCTTCGGACACCCCGAAACCTATCGAAACGATGTCCGATTAACACGAAACCAGTCCCAAAATGTTCGTTACATCGAATAGATGATTTGACATATTGGAACCATCCTCAAATTCTCCCCCCACACGCCTGCATGCGCCGCCTGAAGTGGCTACGCGTGGGAGCCACGCGCCAGTGAACAATGTCGTCTTCCTCCTCGCGACGACCGGTCTGAACCGGTCCGATCCAGTTCACCTGCAACTTGGACCGGCGTGACCGGTTCAAGGTCCTACACGGTCCAATCTTCGCCGTTTTCACTCATAATCGATCCTAATCTTCATATAATCATCCTAGGATCCCAACCTAATTAATTAGAAGCCCTAAAACCTCTAAAACCTGACCGGTTTGATTTTTCCCTTCACGGTTCGAAAATCCCAAAACCTCCCAGGGCTTCCCCGACGTCCAACCTTCATCCAAACCTTCCTAAAAACTCCCTAGCAACCTAAATAACCCATCCTAATCATCCAAAACAGTCCATAACATCAAAATCCAAATAAAAATTGAAAATGGGCTTACCAGGTACCCGCTCGGGTTCTGGGTTCCAGCCACCGCCCACGGCGGTTCCAGCCACCGCCCACGGCGGTTCCAGCCACCAGCTGCCATCCCTAGTCCTCCTCTCTCACTCTCTGGTCTCTCCAGGATCATTTGGGGTTAAGGGTTTGGTGTTTGGGTTGCACAGATGAGAGAAATGAGATCGGGTAGGTTTTTGGGTTTGAAATGAAAATGGAATGGTTTGCACGGTGCATGAATCAATTTGGGTGTCCATTGGATGGGTGACACTTGTCACTCATCCATTGGGCATCAGGACAAATATCTTGGCCCACTAGAGTCCAAAGGTGAACTCGTCTCGTAATTCGTGCAATAGTGCACTCGAACTTCCGTGAACCGTAAATTCGCCGTCGAACGTCCGAATTCGACGTGCCGCCTGTCTATGGATTCGTATCGTCCTTATCTACGTAATAGTCCTCAGCCCTTGGCCGTCGGACCTCTCGGTCAAAAAGTCAACATTTGCCCATTTTTAACCATAATTACCAAAATGGCCCTAAACTTCTGCACGTCATAACTTCTTCCTCGAATGTCGGAATTGAACGTGCCACCTGTCTATGAGCTCGTGACGTCACAAACTACGTCACGGTCATCGGTCAAAGTCCATTTGACCGCCAGAATGAAAAGTCAACATTTTTCCACGATCAGGGACAAAACGGTCATTTCGCATCGTTCGTCCAATTTCGCCTAACTAATCACCGATTAACCTCACTAATCGTGATTAGTCACTAATCTAATCTAGAAATTTGGGATGGGTCGTTACATTATATGTTTTAATGATCATGGATTTAGGAAATGTGGACTGACAGGACCAATCCCAATCCCCGTAAGACTACAGTGGGACGTGTCTGCTCCCGTTTGAAAATCATACTCATAATACCAAAAAGGCCCTTAATGAGTTTGACAAAATACAAAGTTCAACTACAACATTGTCAGATAAGGGATAAGTATCTTTATACACATGACCGAGCATACATGTCTGTACAAATAAAAGTACCAAAATCCCACCGAAAGAGGTAATAAGATGTGCAGTAGTACTGTCTATGCCTCTACCTCGGTATCCGCCCCTGTATCTGTATCATGGCCTGAAGGGTCAATAAAATAATCAAAATGTGAATGGACCAAAAAGAAGTATTTTCAAATACAATTTAAGAATAATAGCACTTTCCCCTCTGTTTTACAAACATGCATGCATTCAAGTCAAATCGTATGAAAATAATTCAAATCAGACATATATATGTATCTGGACACACATATCAGTAAAACACAATATAGCCAACCCTCGAAATTCGTGATGTCTCAACATTCGCGATGTCTATATTCAATACCACTCACGATTTCCAATGCTACGCGTGCAACTCGGGGTCTCATCTCCGAGTACCTCCCCAAGATACAACTCAACGACGTCCGAGATGATATCATAATGTGGTGCCTTCCCCGGAGCTATCGCATCCGGAGTGATATCCTCGCATTCTTAATCCTGAGCCTCTCCTCGAAGCTACTCATCTCAGGTAGTGCACCGTGACAGCTCCAGGATCCTCGACGTCTAGAGGAGACTATCCAACTCACCAAGATGGCATATGTGGAACAATAACCAAATACATTTCAAATGACTTTTAAATCGTTTATGCCTCAAATCAAGTCAAAAACACTATTTAATTGGGCCTATGCCTGAGACATAATCCTCACCTGTCTTTTCCACAAAAAAACTACCCAAAAATAGTGTCCATAAATTATTTATAAATCTGATTTGTCGAATTTCCCGTTTGACTATAAATCTAAGTCAAAACCGTTATCTAATCGGGTCTCAAGCCCAAAACAGCGTTTTTCACAGAAAACTGTAAACTGGTTCATAACCAATGATTAAGTTAAAAAATATCACGATATCAAACCATTACATCTTAAATCATATAATAAAGCATTTAAAACAGTTTATGCATGCATTTCAATTATAAAACAAACAGTCCACTCACGCTCGGTCCACGCTGCGCGATCAACATCTGCACCGTAATCTCAATTGAGCTATTCCAAAGTCTTCGAACCTGTACAAACCACATCCTAAGGTCACTAATGTTCTATACAAGTTCATACACTAAACCCTCACAAAGACCGATACCAAAATCGCGTTCCGGACACACTTCCCTAGGCTAAAAACCCCTAAACGACCTATCAAATAGTCTTCGATCGACTTGAAACCATTACCATTGGATTTAGAATGTCGAAACCTTTCGAACATGATTGGTTTCACCTCGAAATTCATTCCAGTCAACGCTAGCGTCATCAAAGTCAACGATGACGTCATGGTGAACGCTAACGTCATCATGGTCAACAATAACGTCATCTGCTAACGTCAGCCTGACAAGTCTGACACTTATTAGAACTGACACCTGTCAGGTCTAACAGCCTGCCACGTGGCACTCCCTAATTGGTGCCACGTGTCCTGACACATCTCTGACATCTCTGACACATTGCCACGTGGCACCTCCCTATTAGTCCATGTGTTCTAACAATGCTGGCTGGACCTGCCATGTCAGTAGCCATGTAGGCCTGACAGGTCCTGACACCCTACCACATGGCACCACCTGATTGATCCACATGGTTTGACATGTTGACGTGGACCTGACACGTCAACTGCTGACTGGGCCTGATAGCCTACTACGTGGCATCACCTGAATTGCCACATGGACTGACAACTCTGACAGGATGATGACGTGGATTTCCATGCCATCATTGTCAACCTCCAGCCGGGCAGACTGATTTCTCTATAACGGGTCGATTTGACCCGCGACCCGACCCAATCCTATCTCACTCATTCCTCAACCATTTTTCACCATTTTTCTTCCTACATGATCGCAATGATCCCAGAAACAGTTCTACGGACTCAAAAATGAACTAAAAAGGTCTAGAATCACATGTCAAGCTTGATGCAATTCGGCCTGTTTTCCAGGCGATTCCAACCACCCTTCTTCATGATTTTGGGCCCTGTGTGTTCGTACAACCCCTGGGAACAATTTTTGATCATCAAAACCGTCCAAAAAACCCTCTAAACCCAACTTCTAATTTTGAACCCAAACGGCTTACCTCTCGGTTTTTCAGCCACCGTACGCGGTTGTCCTCGTCATTGGTCCCTTCCTCTTCGTCTCAACTTAGTCTCTCACTCTCCCTTCACTTTGATAGCAAAAGATGATGGAATGTGGGTGTGGATGTGGGTTTTAGTTTCAAGTATAATGAAAACAAAGAATGAAGATGATACAATGAATGCATGATATTTGGGGGGCTGGGCCAATTGGATGAGTGACATTTGTCACTCGTCCATTGATCCACCTAAGATATTTTGACCAATGAATATATGCCAACTGTACACTTTCTCGTAATACATGAATAGTATCCAATTTCTTCCATGACCAGTAACTTTCCCATCGGACATCCGATTTCGATGTGCCGCCTGTTTGCGGACTCGTGATGTCTCGATTTACGTAACAGGCAGCCTAAATAGTGTCCTAGATCAAAAGTCAACATTTTTCCCTGGCCATAGGCAAAATGGTCATTTCACATTAAATTTTCGAATTTACATTTAATTAAAAGTACGGGGCGTTACATGGGCCACAAATTGTGTACTGTGTTTTATGATTGTTGTGGCCCCACGACCTCTAATTTGAATGATATTTGAAATTCGATTGTTTGCTTATTACGTTTTATTCTATGCATGCATGTTTTATAATAATGGAATGTAAATGTGTTTTTAAAATGTTTATTTTGTCTACTTACACTTTTTCGTGGTTTTGATTAGCCTTCAAGGCCACTGCACGAAAATCAGGGCTGATCGAGAGAGGAGGCATGCACGATGTGTAACGACCCGTCCTGAATTCCGAGATTAGATTAGTGACTAGTGAAGGATTAGTGAGATTAATCAGTTATTAGTTGAACGAAATCGGCCGGACACTATAAAATGACGGTTTTGCCATTGGTCGTGGGTAAAATGTGGACTTTTGACCTGGGAGGTCCGATGACCGAGGACTGAGGACCGTTACGTAGATCGGGTCGATATGAGTCCAAAGATAGGCTGCACATTGAAATCGGACGTCGGACGAGAAAGTTATGCTTCACGGAAGTTCGATTAAACTATTGCATGATTTACGAGACAGATTACATTTGTATCCTGGTGGACCCAGATATTTAATTCCTGCCCAATGGATGAGTGACAAGTGTCACTCATCCCATTGGCTCATACCTCCAATTTGTAGATCTCTTTATTCATTGGTGAGTTTTTAGATTAAAATAATATTATTTTTATTATTTTATAATTCCCATTCCTCTCATCTCTTAATCCCAGCCATCCATCCTTATCTCTTCCCCTCATCTCCACCCTTCATTTTAATCACCTTTTCATCATCTGACTCCCACCACCAATCTTCACGATCTTCTCTATTTTTCTTCAAAACCCGAACAACCATCCCCTCTACAACCCCTCCAAACATCACTAGTAGAACTCGGTTAGTAAATGGGACTGTGTGAGAGAAGAGAGACGATGTTGATGAGGCCGTCGGGGGAGGGCCGTCGTGGACGGTGGCGAGGGCCCGAAGTTAAACCCGTGAGGTAAGCTTATATTTCGAAAATCCAAAGTTTGGTTTTAGGGTGTTTGGACCCTTTTGATGGAATGGGCTATGACCTAGGGACCTAGACGAGTCGAATGGGACCAGAACTAGGGCTGGGGTGGCAGGAGATGGCGGCGGTGTTCGGTTGCAGGTGGCCGGTTCTTCTACCGATCAAGAAGGAATGTTTTAGGATTGTTTTCAGGTTTTTAAAGTCTTGAATAGATAGATAAAGATGAGACAAAGAGTCTAGGATTGAAATATTGGAAAACGGACCAAGAATGGAGGATTTAAAGCGTTGAACCGGGACAGCCGGTTCGGTTGGACCAAACCGGTCTAGATAGAGGTAGGGGATGATGAATAGTACTAGGCGTGTGGGTTCACGCACAGCCCCTTTGGGAGGCTCGTGGAGACACGTGAGGGGTCTTTTGGGGATGACTTTAACATGAATTTTAATCTATTCGATGTAACGAACATTTTGGGACTGGTTTCGTGTCGATCGGATACCGTCTCGATATTGTTCGGGACGTCCGAAGGTTTAGGATCGAGTTTAAAAATAGTTAAAAATTCGGAAAAATTACAGGGCTTCAATGAGAGGTTAATAAGGTAGTTAGTAATCCTCTAGATTGATTTGGACAGGTTTGGGAGTTCCGGTGACGGTGATTAGCCTGGAGAGGCTTACGACACGCAAATCAAAGTCGCAGCTTAGGATGGTTTGTGAGTGGACCTTGATTTCAAAACTGTGATGCATGCATAAAAGTTTTATATGGTTTATAGATGTAATTCTATGATGATGTTTTGGATGTTAGTTATTTACTTGATTTCACGCATTTCGAGTCGATTTACGTGTTTGCACGTAAATCGAGGTTTACGATTTTGTACTGATTATACGTACTTGTGGTTTTGGAAATGGTTTAATGAAGTGGTTTTGGATTTGAAAAGGTAAACTCGGGTTCGAGACCCATTTATTTTGGAAACCCTCGGACTCGAAGTCTATTTAGTTACATTTTCGGGCCAGAGGCCCAATTGGTTTGTGAACTGATTTCATATTTGAAAATATATGAATCGGGCACGAGACCCATTTGATTTACGAACTTCCCGACTTGAAGTCCATTTGATTTAACAAGGCATCGGCCCGAAGGCCCAGTTGGTTTACGAATCGGGCTTGAGGCCCAGTTGATTTCTGAATCGGGCTCGGAGCCTAGTTGGTTACGATGTCGGGCACGAGGCCCATTTAGTTTACGAAGTCGGGCACAAGGCCCATTTAGTTTATGAAATTGGGCACGAGGCCCATTTTGACAGGACCCGCCCCGATCCCCCGGGGACCACAAGGGGACGTGCCCTGCTCCCGTCTACCAACATTCCAAATTTAACCTTAAAAAGTTCAAATGCATAAATATCCGAAAATAAAGTTACACATACAATCCGAATTCAAAAGATGTCAGACAAGGGATATAGTCCAAAATACAAATTCCGAGCACGACTCTAAGCTATCCTGCGGGTAACCTACCCAACAGGGGTTCAGGTGCGCAGTGTAGATCTATGCCTCAACCTCAGGATCCTCTTCTACCTCAGTAGCACGGCCTGGAGGGGTCACCAAAACATTAAGGGTGAGTGGGCCGAAACTCAAGTTTATAAAACAATTTAATATTTAAAACATATAATTTTACCCCTCCGTTTTCCAAACATGCATGCATAGTATTTAAAACCATAAAACCATATAAGATATCACAAGTCATATAATAAAACCATAAATATAACCACAATCAATGCACTATACACTCCAATCCTGACATCCCAGATGTTCGACGTCCCTGACGTCTAATAAGGTCACAGTCCCAAGGCTACGCGTGCCACTCGGGGTCTCAATCCCGAGTCGAATCCCCGAACCCAGTCCGGGTACGGCATCCCAGATGCCTAGCATCCCAAACGCACGACGTCCCAGACGTCTAATCATAGCAATCCTGCTCCTGAGTCATCCTACGGTCCGGTCCCTCCGTAGAATGACCCCTCGCAGGCAATGCGCCGTGATCACTCCGAGGTACCACATCCGGAGGAGACAGTATCACATGGGTGGATCTATACAGTGCAGTACCAAAGATAGTTATCGATATCCACATGCATATATATATATATATATGTATATATAGGATCCAAAACAATACTTAAATTTCACCAGATGGATCTCAAGCCCAAACATTGTAAATCGTGCCATAACCCTAATTTCAAGGTAATCAAAACCAGTACTTGATTCCAGCATGTATATATATATATAAGTGAAAACGATTATGCATGCAAGGGTTTAATGAAATCGGGCCCACTCACGGTACAATCCCGATGCGAAACTGCGAGTAAAACCTTGTCCCGGAACTACCGCACGATTCCTGTCAGTCCAAAATCACACGTAAGGTCACCACAAGTTCTTATCATTTATCCAAGAAGTCTTAACTGAAACCGGCTCGAGAAAACCGTCCGAACACGCTTTTCGAGACAACCGGCCCTATTTTGACCAACTAAACGATCCCCGATCGACTCGATTATTAAACCCAAAATATTCAAAACACTGAAAGGATGAAAACTCTAGTTGACCGTGATCGAAGATGAGGCCTCACGCGCCCTCACGCGCCCCCCAAAGTGGCTGCTCGTGAAAGCCACGCGCCTGACACTGTAGCTACAGTGTCATCTCCTTCAGCCGTTCCTCTATCAAACGGGTCTGCTACCCGCGACTTGACCCGGCCAATTAACCCTTAATTCCTATTTGATTCCCTTCGTTTTTGATCCTAACATCTTCCCTAACATGTTAATTTAGGTTCTGCGTCATTAATTAACCTTAACCAGTCCTCAAGTGACCCTTCTACCCATGATCAACCAAACGGGTCGATCACCATAACTCCCTGGTTTCTAACCCATTTTCAAGTTAACTTCACCAGAAGCTTACTAGGACCAATACGAACCAAAACACACAAACAATTGAACGAATACTCGCCTGGAAGTTGTCGTCCTCAACACTGAGAATTCTCAGAACCAGGGGCTTCAGTACCAGCCCAATCTGTGCTTGATTTCCTTCGAACTCGACGTGGTTGAGTTCCTATTGATCCCAGAAGACTAACACGATCCTTGTTTCTGTCCAACTCGTCTCACAAATTGAAACTCAATTTTTCCCTCCAATTTCCAGAATTTCAGCTCTCTGGTTTTTCTCTCTGGTTCTCAGCCCTCACTTCAGCAGAATGACTCCTCTCACTCTCCATTACTCAGTTAATCGAACCGTACCACCCAACAGCCTGTGGAAATCCATCTGATTTCTCTGTGAAGATTGTTTCCCGCAACGGTCCCAAAACCATGTTTTAAAATTCATCCGTGGCCTGTTCTTCGCTTCATTCCATACCTGTGCTTCCCACTGCCTCAAAACAAATAAACAACTCACTATGCCCAGCCACTAACAGGTTAAACAAATGCCTGATCAGAGCACTCACGGCATGGTCGTGCAGTCTCTGTTTTCAGGGTGTTCAAACAGTAACCCCTGCACAAAATTACAATTTTGCCCTTCTGATCAACAATTACCAAAATGCCCATCCTCTTCCGTAACCCGTAACTTGGTCATTCGATGTCCGTTTGATACGTGCCGCCTGTCGTTGTACTCAGGGCATCGAGACCTACCCAACGATCCTCAAAACGTGTGAAAATCAGTTGTAAATCAAAAATTCAACATTTTCCCCTATTTTGTCCAAATTACGAAAATGCCCTTGGACTTCCGAACGTCATAACCTTTTCCCCAATCGTCGGAATTGGACGTGCCACCTGTCTATGGACTCGTGACGTCCCGAAATACGTCACGGTCATCAGTCAACGTCCGTTTGACCTACCAATCAAAAAGTCAACAAATTGACCATACTATTCATAGGGGTAAAAACGTCATTTCATTTATTAGTTTACAATTTTACATTTCTCGAATTTCCGGGGCGTTACACATTTAGTTTATGAAGTCGGGCACGAGGCCCATTTAGTTTACGAAATCGGGCACGAGGCCCACTTAGTTTATGAAATCGGGCACGAGGCCCATTTGGTTTTCAAAATCGGGTACGAAGCCCAATTATGGTTGACGTTTGTGATTTCGAGTTCGGAGACCCTAAACGGATTTGGATTTGGAAATAATGGATTTTCTGGTTCATGACGGTATCTGGGGACCGGACATGAACCTTTGAATGGTTTTGAGAATGATTTCAAAATGGTTTTTCGTATACCATCCTTATATATTTATGGATTGTCTTCTTCGGGGAGGGTCGTTGGCTTGGGTGGACCCCAGAGTAGTCACAGAGCACTAACTGAGTGGAGTCGCCCCCGTTGGGTTCCTTACTCTCATGAAGGCTATATGGATTATAAACCCCAGAGAGGGTCATTGATCTGTGACTACGGTCAAACTACGCATTAAATTAAACATGTAATTCGAGTGTTATGCAATTTAAACCCTTTTTGTGTAGATGTAGTATTGATAAATAGGGATCGTTCTTAACCGGGGAAATTAGGGAACATTAATAATATGTTAGTGGATTATGAATAAAAGAATAATGAATTAGAGAATTAAATAATAAAAGAATTAAACAATCAAAGAATTAATAAATTAAAGAATAGATGAACAAGATAATAATAAATTAATGAATTACAAAGAATTAATAAATTAACGAATTAAAGAATGAAATAATAGAAGAATAAAGGACTTAGTTAATCAAAGAATAAAGGAATTAATTAATCAAAGAATCAATAAATTAAATAATAAAGGAATGAAAGAATAAAAGCATCAAAGAATAAAAGAATAAAGAATAAACAAGGGGGGTTTTGAAGAGGTTTGTAATTATGTAAATAAGTGAAAGCATAGATAAACTCATTCTATTTCTATTCTAACTTATGCACAAAGTAGACTTCCCGTAAACACAAACTTCAACAACATACTACAATTGCAAATATTTGAATTAATCACGAAATTATACCTTCACAAACTCATATTTCTTCATACATTATTCATATTATAAATGCACCGAACAGCGGATTTTTACTTATAATATAATTACCTTAAGTTTGTGATTTAATGCGCCGAACAGCGGTCATACATTAAATCTCTCCAAATCTACTCTAAATGCCCCGAACAGCGGATCAACATTTAGTTTCGAAATGAAGTTTAAGCTCTAAAATGTAAGAAGTAAATGATTTTTAGAAAGTAAAACACATGGAGATTATACTCAATTTTCACAAAAGATAGGAAGGAGAAACCAATACATATATTGCATTATAATTAGAACCAATAACAAATAAAAGAGTTTAAGAGAATGGAGAGCAAATGTTACACTTTTCAGATTGGATGAGAACAATGGATTGTTTTTCACAAGGAACACCGAACAGCGGCTGGAACCTTATGAAGATGGAAGAAGATTAAACAAGGAAATTCGGACTTGAACTCTCAAAATTGTATTGGAACTATTTTGCCAAAATTTCTCCTAAAAGAAGCTCAATTTTGTGCTACTTGGAAGTGATTTCAACAAGTGAAATCAACTCCTATTTATAGGTGGAGAAAGCTACCAAAAATAATATAAAAATACAATAAAAAAAATGGAATAATGGAATGATGAGTAATAAAGATTTGTGATGATGTTTAGAGGTGGTTTGAGTTGTAAAGTTGTAAAATTGGGTTGGAAAGTTGTTGGAAGGTGGCTGGAAATTGAGTGGAATCTGCTGGAAAATAGGGCAGGAATTTTCGGTGGCTTGCTGCTGAAATGGGAAGCTGGCGCTCGGCAGGCGGTCGCTGAAGAGAGGACCTACGATTCGGCAGGCGCGCGCCGAATTGAATCTGGGCTGAAGGAAGCTGGGCTGACACGCGGGCTTCGCCTGGGCTGGAAGAATCTGGGCCGCACGGGCCTGGGCTGCTGGCTGTGCGGGCTTGGATCTTTTTAGAAATGGGTTGGGCTGCACAGGAACAATTAATTAATTAATTTAAAACTAAATTAATTATTCCACCGAATTTTGTCCATATTTTATTCGTTATAATTCTGATCGAAACGATTCTTTCGCCAAAATGCTCCAAATTACAACCTTTATTTTTCTAAACATAAAAATCACAAAATAATTTATTTTATCAATTTATTTAATATTTTAATATTAAAAGTCAAGTATAAAGGGTATAAAATAATATAAAATAATGCTTATTTAACGTCCTATCAAATACCCCCACACTTAAACTTTGCTAGTCCCTAGCAAATACTAAAATCAAACTACGAATTCAAAACAAGTAGACCCTTAACCATTTGTCTCAAATTTCATTGTTATAATCATGGCATAAAAGATTTTCACTTAAAACATTTAAGCAAATGGAATTCAAGAGTTAATACATGGTAACAAAATGTTTCGACAAGTAAGATAATGAGTAAATATGGTGAAATGGATCTCTGCATGAATAAGACAAGTATGAATCAACTCACAAGGATATGCACTCATAAATTCACTCAATTTTGTGAGGGTTTGTGTTTGCACTCAAAGTATGTGAGAGATGCTCACATAATCGAAATGAAGTACTTTTGCAAAATCTCAAACAAACACCTCAAGATAAAAACAAAACATACTTGCGCAAATGAACCAAAACCATAAGCTTACTCAAGTGATTGACTCAACTAATCAAAATTTACCATCTTAAGGATCATAAGGTCTTTACGAAGGTTGTAATGGGGCTAAGTTTAGAGGCAAGGAATATATAGGACAAGTGGTGCTCAAATTCGTTCCAAGACTCAATAGACTCCCAAAACGTATCATAACTTCCCAACCTTAGTGCAATGATGTCAGTAATCCATCCCTTCGAACATAGGCCTAATTTCATCTTGTTGGGCCTCGAATTCATTCTTTGTGCCGGATTTACAAATGTAAAGGACTCAACTCAAACATTCATAATCAAACCTTATTACCTTGATAAATATATCTTTCTTTTTTTTTTTTTTTTTTCTTCTCTTTTTTTTTCATTTTTTTTTCTCATATATCAAGGTAATAACATGTGTCAAAAATACAACAATGTTTGAGTAAGTAAATCCACAAATTACACATAAAAGTCTTTCAATATCATCATTTTCTCTTTACATAATCATTATGTCTTCAACCGAGTCCTTGGAACAAAGGTAAAAGATGTCTATACTAAGCTCAAGTGTTTAGATAATCATGGTGAGGAAAGAAAGGCTTAATGTGGGCTCAAAATGGGTAAAACTAAGGGGGTCGCAACTTGTGCGCACAAAATAGGGAACATGGATGTTTGAATTTGTGGTGTTAACCCTAATGCCTTAATCATTTCCAAAATCAGAGAATTTATTGACTTAAAAGCTTTGAAAATCACATAGAATAAGTTCTAGTGCTCTAGAGTTCATTAAAAGTTATGGCAAGCAGTTATGAGGCATATGTATATCAATTTAAACAAAGAACTTATGAATCACTCATCAAAGATGTATATAAGTTCTAAAGCTCACATAAGGTTCAAATGATTCATACTTATCATATCATGCTTATTTATGTACCAATTTACATGCATTATCTTCAAGTAGTAACACTTAATCACAAAATATTAACAAACAAATTCAAGTTGTAGTGATTATCTTTATGGCCATAACATAATCATTTCCATTTACTTATATCATTGACAAGTTAAAGGGCAACTTGATGACTCGCAAAAAACACTACGTTAAAACAAAAAGACTCAAGAAAGCAATAATAATTTTTTTGTTTGTTTTTTTTTTTTTTTTGTTTTTTTTTTTGTATTTTTTTTTTATTTATTTATTTATTTATTTTTTTTTTTTTTTGAGAAAGAAATAAAACAATTGCAAATGGAAATAAAACAATTGCAAATTAAGAAAGACTTAATAAATCAATTTCAAATGCACAAATTTTTTTTTTTTTTTTTTTTTTGAGAAAGAAATAAAACAATTGCAAATGGAAATAAAACAATTGCAAATTAAGAAAGACTTAATAAATCAATTTCAAATGCACAAATAAATTTGTAAACCATTCCCCCATACTTAAATTCTACATTGTCCTCAATGTAGGAAAATACGACGTAATTTAAACATAGAATCAAAGTAAGGAAGATGATTTAAGAAAATGAAATAAGAAAGAAAAACATAAAAGAGAGTGAAAGGTTGAAAGAAAGCAAATCTGTGTTGATGACTCCTTCACACTCGCGAACACATTGGGTTGCCTCCCAACAAGCGCTTGAAGTTTAACGTCCATCCAGCCTAGACCAAATTTAGTTTATCTGATGGGACGTCGTAGCACTCTTTCTGACTCCACATCGTGCTCGCCAATTGCCTCGATATAAGGCTTCAATCTATGGCCATTGACCTTGAACTCTTTTCCAGTTCCAACGTGTTTTATCTGTATGGCTCCATGGGCAAAAATATTAGTGATAACAAAAGGTCCTACCCATCTAGAACATAACTTACCAGGAAAGAGTCTAAGCCGAGAGTTGAAAAGCAAAACTTTCTGGCCAATGCCAAATGCTTTACTCCTGATCTGTTTGTCATGAAATGCCTTTGCCTTTTCCTTGTAGATCAGAGTGCTTTCAAATGCATCATTTCTTATTTCCTCAAGCTCACTCAGCTGGAGCTTCCGATGCAGACCGGCGTCATCTAGCTTGATGTTGAACGTTTTGACGGCCCACCATGCTTTATGCTCTAGTTCCACCGGAAGGTGACATGCTTTTCCGTACACCAACCTATAGGGAGACATTCCTATAGGTGTTTTGTAGGCCGTCCTGTATGCCCAAAGTGCATCATCCAACCGTTGGCTCCAATCCTTTCGATTAGGACCCACAGTTCGCTCTAGTATCTTCTTGATTTCTCTATTACTGACTTCCGTCATTCCACTCGTTTGAGGATGGTAAGGTGTAGATACTCGATGAGTGACACCATACCGTTTCAGTAAAGCTTCAATGGTCTTGTTGCAGAAATGACTTCCTCCATCACTTATTAGGACCCGCGGGATCCCAAACCTGGAAAGAATGTTAGTTCTGAGGAATTCTGCAACAGTTTTAGAGTCATTAGTCCTGGTGGCCTTAGCTTCCACCCATTTTGATACATAATCAACGGCAAGTAAGATATAGAGATAGCCATTAGATTGAGGAAACGGACCCATAAAATCGATACCCCAAACATCAAATATTTCAACAGTAAGAACATAATGTTGTGGCATTTCATCCCTGCGTCCTAAGTTTCCTGATCTCTGACATTTATCACAGGCTAAGCAAAATGAATGTGCATCTTTAAAAAGTGTGGGCCAATATAGTCCAGATTCTAAGATTTTGAGTGCAGTTTTTCTAGATCCAAAGTGGCCTCCACAAGCATGGCTATGGCAGAACTCTAGGACTGACCTATGTTCAATATCAGGGACACATCTCCTAATCAATAAATCTGCACAGTGTTTCCACAAATAAGGTTCATCCCAAATATAGTGCCTAGCATGCTTCTTAAGTTTATCTTTTTGTGCACGGGAGAGGGTGGTGGGCAACTGCTTGGTGACTAAATAATTGACAATATCAGCATACCAAGGAGTACCTCCCTCGATTCTGAAGAGTTGTTCGTCTGGAAACATCTCTTGAATCGCCACAGGATCTCGCTCATGTGCAATGCGACTCAAATGATCCGCCACCACGTTCTCTACGCCTTTCTTATCTTTAATCTCGATGTCAAACTCTTGAAGAAGAAGAATCCATCGGATCAGTCTTGGTTTCGCTTCCTTCTTGGCTAGGAGATACTTCAGTGCTGCATGATCAGTGTAAATAATGACTTTAGTTCGAAGTAGATAAGAACGAAATTTATCTAAAGCAAATACAACAGCAAGCAACTCCTTTTCTGTAGTGGTGTAGTTCATCTGGGCATCATTTAAGGTTCTGGATGCATAGTAGATGGCGTAGGGCTTCTTATCCCGCCTTTGTCCGAGTACGGCTCCAACTGCATAATCAGAGGCATCGCACATTAGTTCAAAGGGTAAGGACCAATCAGGGGCACAAAGAATGGGGGCAGTGGTTAAGAGATTTTTAAGCTTCTCAAAAGCTTCCTGACAGTCTGCATCAAAGACGAAGGGTGTCTCTTTCTGAAGCAGTCGGCACAAGGGCCTTGCAATGTGGGAGAAGTCTTGGATAAATCTTCTGTAAAATCCTGCGTGACCAAGAAATGAACGGATTCCTCTCACCGAAGTGGGAGAGGGTAAGTGGCGCACAGTATCAACTTTAGATTTATCGACTTCAATTCCTCTTTCAGAGACAATATGGCCCAAGACTATCCCTTGTCTAACCATGAAATGGCATTTCTCCCAGTTAAGTACCAGATTAGTTTCGACACACCTTTGTAAGATAAGTGCTAAGTGTTCTAAGCATGCATCAAAACTATCCCCAAAGACACTAAAATCGTCCATAAATACTTCAATTATTTTTTCGACGTATTCAGAGAAAATAGAAAGCATGCATCTTTGGAAAGTACCTGGGGCGTTACATAAACCGAAAGGCATTCTTCGGTAGGCAAAAGTGCCAAAAGGACAAGTGAAAGTCGTTTTATCTTGGTCATTTTGAGCGATACAGATTTGATTGTACCCGGAATAACCATCAAGAAAGCAATAATAGGAGTGACCTGCTAACCTTTCAAGCATTTGATCAATGAAGGGCAAAGGAAAGTGATCCTTCCTAGTTGCTTTGTTCAGGCGTCGATAGTCGATGCAGACTCTGTATCCGGTCACTGTTCGCTGGGGCACTAGCTCTCCTTCACTGTTCGCAACAACTGTGACTCCACTTTTCTTTGGGACTACTTGGACTGGTGAGACCCATTTGCTGTCTGAAATTGGGTAGATGACACCACAGTCCAAGAGTTTGATGACCTCTTGTTTCACAACTTCCATCATCGGAGGATGGAGGCGACGTTGGGCTTCGCGAGAGGGCCTTGCATCATCTTCCAGTAAGATTCGATGCACACAAGTTGTAGGGCTGATTCCCTTGATATCTGACAGAGTCCATCCAATAGCTGTCTTGTACTTTGTCAAGACCTGTACCAGTCTATCTTCCTGTGACTCGGTTAGTGCAGAAGACACTATGACGGGCAGAGTGTCGTCCGAGCCAAGATAGGCATACTTCAGGTGGTCAGGCAAAACTTTGAGCTCGAGAACTGGGGCCTGAATCACTGAAGGAGGAGTGGCATTAGTACTGATTGGAAATGACGAGGGTACCTGATGATTCATCATTCTGGGGGTCTCATTTAGGGTCATGACTTCATCCCAAATTCGAGGTTCTAGTTCGTAATCCGTATCTTCAACCAAGGCGTCCCCTGATTGCGTTAGGCCAACTCCTTTCTGGATTATCATGTTGAGTGTGTCTTCTCGAATTGAATCAAAATGTTTCTCTGCGAGAGAAGTGCACACGTCAACAGAAAAAGTAGTATGAGTTGCGGAACTAGGGTACCTCATGGCATCAAAAATGTTGAAGCCAATCTCCTCTCCGTCTACTTCCATAGTTAATGTTCCATTGAACACATCAATCTTTGTCTTGGCAGTTCTCATGAATGGTCTTCCCAACAGCATTAGTGGAGCTTGATTCGTAGGGGAATCCTCCATGTCTAGGACATAAAAGTCAGCTGGGAAGATGAGCTGGTTAACCTGCACAAGAACATCTTCTACGTATCCCTTAGGATACACATTAGAGCGATCGGCTAACTGAATGATAACATCGTCATGCTGTAATTTACCTAGACCTAGGGCAACATATAGTGAATATGGCATAACATTAATGGATGCGCCTAAGTCTAGCATGACTTTATCAAATGACTTGTTACCAATCACGCAGGGAACAGAAAAACTCCCTGGATCCTTCAACTTTGGGGGTAGCCGACGCTGGATTACAGCAGAAACTGTTTCACTCACCATCACAACCTCCTTCTCCCTCGTCTGGCGCCTTGGAGTGCATAACTCTTTCAGAAATTTTGCGTATTTCGGCACTTGTTTGATGCACTCGATCAAGGGCATGTTGATTTGCACCCTTTTGAAGATCTCCAAGATTTCCTCATCGGATTCATTCTTCTTAGATTTGGCAAGCCTACTTGGAAATGGTGCATGCACAAACGGGGAATTAGTAACAACCGAACTTGAAGGGATTGGGTTATTACCTTGTGTGTGGGTAGGTTGAACTGGCGGTTGTGTCATGGTGGTCTTAGTTGCCACCTTGTGCTTTTCAGCCTCAGAAACGGCTGGATCTGGTTCTATTTCTCCGAGCACTTTACCACTTCGAGTGGTGATTGCATTGGCTTCAGGTCTTACATTTGGGTTGGGCGTAGGTTGAGGTGGAAGCACCCCGCTAGCTTGGATCTTACCCATGAAGTCCACGACTTTGCCCATTTGGTCCTTGAGATCAGCGATGTCTTTTTGTTGATTTTGCTGACCTGTGACAAGAGCCTGAGTTGAAGCCATTAGTGTTTGCTGCCCTTGGGAAAGAGCAGCCAGCATTTTATCATAATCAGGATTAGAAGATGAGGAAGTATGATTATTTGCATGATTATGAGAAAAGTTAGAAAATGGGACCGGGGGCCTTGGTTGCCATGTGGGCCTTGGTTGCCATGTGGGCCTTGGGAACTGGTCTGGGACACGGTTTGGCCCGGTCGACATGTGCTGAGGGTTTAGGACATTGTTCGGATCTCTCCAACTGTAACCTTGGGTCCTTGGCCCTCCTTGATAGCCTCCAATGGCGTGTGCCATTTCAGTTCCGGAGTCTTCTTCCCTTGCAGTGTAGGGACATTGTTCCTCAAGATGGCCTTGAGAGCATATGGAACAAACTGGAGCTACCTGTTTCTTTAGCTCAAGCATATTCGAAAGCATAGAGGTGATTTTATCTAACTTTGAATCATTTATAGCATGGGAACTTACCTCATGTACCTTTCTAGAAATGGGATCGGCACCTTCGTATTGTGCATCATTGAGTGCACGGCTTTCAAGTAGTGCACGACCATCTACTAGGCTCCGAGCTAAGAAACTTCCATTAGCTGCAGCATCGAGCAGTCCTCTATCCCAACCTTTGAGTCCTTCATAAAAGTAGGTTAAAAGATAGCCTTCTGTGATCCCGTGAGTAGGGCATGAAGCACAAAGTTCCTTAAACCTCTCATAGTACTGGCTGAAATTCTCATCATGTTCTTTCTGCTTGATTCCAGTGATCTCCTTTCTTAAGACCGTAATCTTTGAGGCAGGGAAGTACTTGGTAAGAAACTCCTGAACCAACTTCTCCCAAGAGTCAATATGATTGGGTGGGAGACTTAAAAGCCATACCCGTGCTCTTTCTTCCAAGGACAATGGGAAAGCTTTCAGCTTCATGATTTCCAAGTCTGCATCATCCGGACACATACTACTAATGATGAATTGGAACTCCGTTAAGTGTTTGCGTGGATCTTCATTTCTGATTCCACGGAACTTGGGTAGTTGATGAAGAACTCCACTCTTAAGCTCAATATCTTTCTTGTTGGTTCGAGGCTCGGGATACTGGATGCAGAAGTCTGTAGTGCCATTTGTGTTTGCACATGTCTGCTCCCGGATACTCAGGTTTCGTGCCATGGTTATCGGTGTTCCGAAAATCTGTTCTTCTTCTGAATTACTCTTCTCGCTTTTGGACTCACCGAATATTGGGGATGGAGGTTCGAACGAACTGGTTTGCTTAAGTGCGTCTCTGAATGTGGCGTTGCTTGGTGAGATGTCAAGTTGTCTTCTCAGCCGATCAAGCTTAGATTGATGAGCACGCATTCATAAGTTCGTACCTCTATGAAAACAAAACTCTAAGTTAGAAGGCAAGTATACACAAGAAAAGATAATAAGTGTAAGATAGTAGAGATTTGCATAAAATAGCACATAAATAGAAACCAGAATTACCAAAAAGTTACGTTAATGGAAAGAAAATACACAAGTTTCAAATGCAAACTAATAATGCAATAAGTAGAGTTTTAGAGTGTCATGAATAACTTTCCCCTTCCGCTTCTCATAGTACTTTCCTGGGCGTACGGCCTGCGCGTACTGATAACCACCATTCCACCATTCAACATTAATCATGGCCAGTTGAGATAGATGTAACGCGAGAAGCAAGGATAATTTTAAGAGCACCCCGAGGCTAGCTTGGCATATACTCCATTGGTGTTCCCTTTCTTAATCCAAAACTTGTCACCAGTCATAACTCTCCTAGACACCATAATTAATCCAAATGATGACGTAGAGAATTACCAAACCCTAGTGTTTACAAACTCCGCCCCAACCTCATGTCCATAGATTCGAGTCTATGGTATGTGGTGATGAAATCCACACATCATGAAGGGTTAAGGAGAAAGTAAATAAGAGGGGCACTACCTGTTCCCGAAAGTAAGATTTTGAAGAAAAAGGGACTAAGAGATTCATGCAACTCTAAAACAATTAATAGGAAACAATACTTACACTTTAGGAAATTCACAGATGAATAAAGTTTCATAAAAAAAAAAAAAATTTAAATTTTTTTTTTATTTTATTTTTTTAAATTTTTTTTTTTATTTTTTTTTTAAATTTTTTTTATTTATTCCGAATTTTCTTTTTTTCATTTCAGATTTAAAGTTTAACAAGACATAAACAAATAATTGATTACATAAAAATAAAATAAGTGTAAACATAAAGTTAGTGGAACATAAAGGTTATGTAATAAAATTAAAAGAAAGTTAATGGAATAAAGTTAATGTAATATAATTAAAGTTAAGGGAATAAAGAAAAAGTGTGAATATTAAGTTAAGGGAATAAAGAAAAAGTGTGAATATTAAGTTAATGGAATAAAGTATAATGGAATAAATAAAAGTAAAAGTAAAGAAAAGTGAACATATAAAATATGCATTTATGAACAAGTATCAAATTTATTATGAACAAATATATATAAAAAAAAAAAAATTATTAACATTTATGAACAAGTATAAATTAGAAATTAAGAAAAAGTAAAGTATGAGCATTATAAACAAACATAATAAGAACAATAATAAGATGGATAAATAAAATATAAACAAGTAAGTAAATGTTATAAACAAATATAATATTAACAAAAATAAAATTTATAAACAAGTATAATATGCACAATTTATATACATACACTAACAAATTAAAATGATTTTCAATTTCCCCGGCAACGGCGCCAAAAATTGACTACGGTCAAACTACGCATTAAATTAAACATGTAATTCGAGTGTTATGCAATTTAAACCCTTTTTGTGTAGATGTAGTATTGATAAATAGGGATCGTTCTTAACCGGGGAAATTAGGGAACATTAATAATATGTTAGTGGATTATGAATAAAAGAATAATGAATTAGAGAATTAAATAATAAAAGAATTAAACAATCAAAGAATTAATAAATTAAAGAATAGATGAACAAGATAATAATAAATTAATGAATTACAAAGAATTAATAAATTAACGAATTAAAGAATGAAATAATAGAAGAATAAAGGACTTAGTTAATCAAAGAATAAAGGAATTAATTAATCAAAGAATCAATAAATTAAATAATAAAGGAATGAAAGAATAAAAGCATCAAAGAATAAAAGAATAAAGAATAAACAAGGGGGGTTTTGAAGAGGTTTGTAATTATGTAAATAAGTGAAAGCATAGATAAACTCATTCTATTTCTATTCTAACTTATGCACAAAGTAGACTTCCCGTAAACACAAACTTCAACAACATACTACAATTGCAAATATTTGAATTAATCACGAAATTATACCTTCACAAACTCATATTTCTTCATACATTATTCATATTATAAATGCACCGAACAGCGGATTTTTACTTATAATATAATTACCTTAAGTTTGTGATTTAATGCGCCGAACAGCGGTCATACATTAAATCTCTCCAAATCTACTCTAAATGCCCCGAACAGCGGATCAACATTTAGTTTCGAAATGAAGTTTAAGCTCTAAAATGTAAGAAGTAAATGATTTTTAGAAAGTAAAACACATGGAGATTATACTCAATTTTCACAAAAGATAGGAAGGAGAAACCAATACATATATTGCATTATAATTAGAACCAATAACAAATAAAAGAGTTTAAGAGAATGGAGAGCAAATGTTACACTTTTCAGATTGGATGAGAACAATGGATTGTTTTTCACAAGGAACACCGAACAGCGGCTGGAACCTTATGAAGATGGAAGAAGATTAAACAAGGAAATTCGGACTTGAACTCTCAAAATTGTATTGGAACTATTTTGCCAAAATTTCTCCTAAAAGAAGCTCAATTTTGTGCTACTTGGAAGTGATTTCAACAAGTGAAATCAACTCCTATTTATAGGTGGAGAAAGCTACCAAAAATAATATAAAAATACAATAAAAAAATGGAATAATGGAATGATGAGTAATAAAGATTTGTGATGATGTTTAGAGGTGGTTTGAGTTGTAAAGTTGTAAAATTGGGTTGGAAAGTTGTTGGAAGGTGGCTGGAAATTGAGTGGAATCTGCTGGAAAATAGGGCAGGAATTTTCGGTGGCTTGCTGCTGAAATGGGAAGCTGGCGCTCGGCAGGCGGTCGCTGAAGAGAGGACCTACGATTCGGCAGGCGCGCGCCGAATTGAATCTGTGCTGAAGGAAGCTGGGCTGACACGCGGGCTTCGCCTGGGCTGGAAGAATCTGGGCCGCACGGGCCTGGGCTGCTGGCTGGGCCGCACGGGCCTGGGCTGCTGGCTGTGCGGGCTTGGATCTTTTTAGAAATGGGTTGGGCTGCACAGGAACAATTAATTAATTAATTTAAAACTAAATTAATTATTCCACCGAATTTTGTCCATATTTTATTCGTTATAATTCTGATCGAAACGATTCTTTCGCCAAAATGCTCCAAATTACAACCTTTATTTTTCTAAACATAAAAATCACAAAATAATTTATTTTATCAATTTATTTAATATTTTAATATTAAAAGTCAAGTATAAAGGGTATAAAATAATATAAAATAATGCTTATTTAACGTCCTATCAATCTGCGGACATTGACCTGGGTGGACCTTGGGGAGACTTGGGATTTGAGACCCCGGGTAGTACGCGCGTAGCTTTAGATACCGTGACAGGATTGGTTATATGATATATGATAAACATGATTTCTTGGATTTGTGAAATTGTGTTTTATGAATGATAAATGGATTTGGACTGAGATCCCACATATGTTTATTATGTTATGGATTTTTGTAAATGGTTTTGGGCAGGGGCCCGTATGAACTGAATTTATGGAACTTGGGGCTGAGACCCTATTTATGGTTATTCAAACATATGTGGTTTGATAAATGGTTTTACTATGAATGCATACTTTTTAGTGAAGGTCATAAAGGTCTTTTATGAAATATGTTTTTATGAACTCTTTTATTTTAGTCCACTCACAGTCTTTTCTATTTTTCAATACCCTTTAGGTTGATTACGGATGCGGACTGTAGCAGAGACCGAGACATCACACTTCTCCATCGGATCCTGGCGTGCTTTGGTAGGCGATCAGACTAAAGGTTTAAATTTTCTCTGGTCTGACACTCCGTGTCAGACGAGATCATGACACATCCCTTGTTAATCCTGTGGGGATTGGGATGGGTCCTGTCACAATGAATCAGTATGAGTATCCATTGTCTGCCAAGTGTTAAGAGTAGATTCGATACTTTGGGTTATTGGTCAGATGAGCATAGGACCGAGCGCATTTATCAAAATATTTTAGGTGTAGGTCTTATCAGTTGACCCTCACCTTAGAAGATGAGTCACGACCAAGAAAACCCAGAACTTCCCAAATCTTCGTCGATGTTCTCAGCTGACCCAGCCCATGAAAGCATCTTTGTTCACTTCGTCCAAACAAGGCAAATCTAGGTTGTCCTTTGTCATCATCGTCATTGCATGTAGCTCCAAATCAATTTGGGTGTTGGTGGATATCGTCAAATATCGGTCGATTTCACCGATATCCATCGACCATACATGTAGCTCCAATTGTGGATATTGGAGGAAAAATTTTATTCTCTCCTCGTTTTGATGCCAAACCCCCCAAATTGGTGAAATTTCCATGGAAATATTAGTGAAAATGCCGATATTTTCAACCATGCACGTAACACACTGCCACTCGGTGTGACAACGCCGAGCTTCTCCGCGGAGCATAAAGGATGGCCACAAACCCAACAGCCAGTGATGGGAGGAAGAAAATTGGAGACAAAGGGAGGTGTTGATACCATATCGACCGACCCGACCAAGACTCGAAAGATCACTCGAACCAAGCTCAGCCCACCATCATGGCCCATCACGGCATAGAAGTCCACCTGGACTAGGCCCATCAACAAGGCCCACACTTACAGCCCATTACTAGACTCATCACCTAAACCTAGATATTTCCTATAAATAGGGAGCTCCCTCCCTCATTTAGGGGATCTGACTCTCTCTCTAGAGATAAGCTCTTCCTTCTCTCTATATTCTTGTTCTTTCTCTAAGGCTCAAGGCCTCTTGTATCATGTACAAACACTTATATCATTAATGAGAATAGAGCAACACCGTGGACGTAACCCGATTTGGGTGAACCACGTACATCTCATGTCTCTTGGATGTGTGCGGTCTTCACGGACTAAGTTGATCAATTTCTTGCATCAACAGTTTGGCGCCGTCTGTGGGAAGACGATTAAAATCCATGTCGGTCTCCCTTTTTTTTCACTTTCCCGCTGTGACCCACATCGCTCAAGAGCACTGAGCATCCGTTGCACCCCTCCTCAATCGGTTCAGCATTTTCCTGGTCATATGTGTAATTTATGTTCACTTGCCCCAGCGCACTAAAGTCAATCCCTATACCCTAGAAATATCTTTCTTCTCCTTACACATATATGTATATTTAATTGTGTTAGCTGGCAAGAATAGAAGAGATTTGGACTATGGAGTCCATTCAATACATATCTTATATATAAATAGAAAGGCTGACAATGGGGGACTAATGGGTCCCAGTACATCACATCTTTCTTCCAATCTCTTCTATATTTATGTAAACATAGCAGACAAACCACTTTGTCCTTTCTTTTTATATAAAGGCATGTACGCAGCTTGACTTTGAGGTGGTATTTCTTCACTTCTTCTTCTTCTTTTTTCGGCTTGAGGGGAGTACAGACCAGGATCATATATGTGGATTGAGTGGCCAGGGGAGTACATCTCATCGATGTCACTATGCACCTTCAACCAAGAAATTAACTATGCCCAGCTCCTTATCAACGACTTAATCGATCAGTATCACCCAGTTTTTTGAGCTTACTATCTGAGCGGCATCAACATGGGTAAACATGGAGCTTTCCACTCCCCTCCCGAGGGAGGATCCATCTCATGCACCAATATGGCTCTGCCAAGGTTTGCCATTTTCAGCCCAAAAATTGCAGTTCTACTTCATCATTCTTGCTTGGCCTTGACACGCGTAAGCCCGCACAACGAAGTAACCGATCGGCCATCGTATGGCCGAGTGAGATACTTCGAAAAATATCAATCCAATATCACCTGACCATCAATCCATTGCCCATGTATATGACGAGGCCTTAAACATCAATCTATTGCTTATGATCGATCTTTCACGGAGAGACCTAGCACGGTGTCCTAACCGATCGGCCTCGACTTCAAAAAAAGAAAAATTTGAGAAAAACTAAAGCTCCTCTCGTCCTCATCAATCTTGATCGGACACACTTGGAGAGACCTCGCACGATGTCCATGACGATCAGTCTCCATTCCAAAACAATCAATCTACTCGGCATTAACACGGGGAGGTTAGCATGGTCACCTAACCGATCGGCCATCATATTTGCATGGATTGGTTGTCATCAACTTCCTCATGGGCGACATCATTTATTTTCGGTTTGGTAAAAGTGGGCATACCCCACTTGATATTATATACAAATATACATATGCATGGAGTGCATGTTGTATGTTTGTTAAGGTCAACAATGTGAGAAGCCTTGGTGGGCACCCCCCACGTGAATCAATATCAACATGATATTATTCTATATACATATGGAAACTTGGACTCAATATCTTCACCACACATCAGAATTTGTCCCCCTTTCTTTGAATTTTGAGCAACCAAGGAAAGTAATATTGATCGGCCATGGAGTATTACAACCCCACCAATTGATATCAAGTGGGCCCCTATTGAGTCAAAAAACAAAAAACAAAAAACAAAAAAAAAAATTCTTGGTTCACCTTCATCTTCACCAGGGCAGGTCGGCCACCGCATCATGCGGGAGTCCACTCAAGCTGACCGACCAAGGTGACATACACTCACCTTGGCCCAAATGGCTCTCGGTCCGTCTAAAGACATCTCCTAGGCCGATCAGCCACCTTATCATGCAAGGATCCACGTAAGATAACCAACCAAAGTAACACATCTTAGCTCCAAGTGGTTCTTGATTGGTCCATGGGTATCCCGTAGGCCGATCGGCCACCTCATCGTGCGAGGATCCGCCAAGTTTGACCGAAAGGACCTTGGTCGGCCAACTCTCAATGTGGTCGGCCTACCACCATTGATGCGGCCTCCACTTTGTCCACTCAACGGACCCTTGGTCGGCCAACCCTCACTTTGGTCTGTCTACCACTTGACGTGATCTTCCTCCCGTCCCATCAACGGACACTTGGTCGGCCAACCCTCACTTTGGTCGGTCTACCTCCTTGACGCAGTTTCCTCTCGTCCACCCAACGGACCCTTGATCGGCCAACCCTCATTTTGGTCGGCATACCCCCTTGGTCATCCAAGGCATCACAATGAGCGAGTTAATCTTTTATTGTCACCCTTTACTATACATGAGTCGCATAATTGAAACATCATGTGCATCATCATGTGCACTCATGCTCACATCATTGCTCATGACACATAAGCATCATATTTACATCATGTGCACATGCACATCATTTTGCTCACATCATCGCCCATAGCACATGAGCATCATATCCACATCATTGGATCTTAGCCATATGCATCAGCATGCACGGATCATGAGCTCACAGACATCCCCTGTACAAGGTAACATACCCTTACCTTGAAAATGGCTCTCGGTCGACCATGGACATTCCTAGCCGATCGTCCAAGTACAGTGCATCACACGAGTTTTCCTCCACATCCTACCTCAACCGAGGACTTAGGGGACTGGATATAGTGCACCTACAGATTGACAAACAAAGTTGTTCAATCAGTGCAATCTTGTTACAAGTCCTCCCTTGAGGCAATCTACCTAAATCAACTTAGATGACTTCCTCTAGGAAGCATGCTTCGATCGGCAAATGCTATCAGTAGCTACCGATCGGATGCACGATTTTACTTCCTCTGGGAAGCATGCTCCGATCACCAAACGTTATTAGTAGCTACTGATCGGACGCTCCATTCGACTTCCTCCGGGAAGCATGCTTCGATCGGCAAACGCTATCAGTAGCTACCGATCGGATGCACGAGTTTACTTCCTCTAGGAAGCATGCTTCGATCGGTAAATGCTATCAGTAGCTACCGATCGGATGCACACGTTTACTTCCTCCGGGAAGCATGCTCCGATCACCAAACGCTATCAGTAGCTACTGATCGGACGCTCCATTCGACTTCCTCCAGGAAGCATGCTTCGATCGGCAAATGCTATCAGTAGCTACCGATCGGATGCACGAATTTACTTCTTCCGGGAAGCATGCTTCGATCGGTAAATGCTATCAGTAGCTACCGATCGGATGCACACGTTTACTTCCTCCGGGAAGCATGCTCCGATCACCAAACGCTATCAGTAGCTACTGATCGGACGTTCCATTCGACTTCCTCCGGGAAGCATGCTTCGATCGGCAAACGCTATCAGTAGCTACCGATCGGATGCACGAGTTTACTTCCTCCAGGAAGCATGCTCCGATCAGCAAACGCTATCAGTAGCTACTGATCGGACGCTCCATTCGACTTCCTCCGGGAAGCATACTTCGATCGGAAAATGCAACTAGTAGCTACTGATCTGATGCTCAGATCTGCATTCTGGGGATTGGGAGGTATACTTCTCTAACCGGTCGACATGCATCGGCCTGGATTACAAGTCCTCGACCGAGGAAATCCACCTCAGTCAATAACTTGGGGGAGTTCTGTTGATACCATATCGACCGACCCGACCAAGACTCGAAAGATCACTCGAACCAAGCTCAACCCACCATCATGGCCCATCACGGCATAGAAGGCCACCTGAACTAGGCCCATCAACAAGGCCCACACTTACAGCCCATTACTAGACTCATCACCTAAACCTAGATATTTCCTATAAATAGGGAGCTCTCTCCCTCATTTAGGGGATCTGACTCTCTCTCTAGAGATAAGCTCTACCTTCTCTCTATATTCTTGTTCTTTCTCTAAGGCTCAAGGCCTCTTGTATCATGTACAAACACTTATATCATTAATGAGAATAGAGCAACACCGTGGACGTAACCCGATTTGGGTGAACCACGTACATCTCATGTCTCTTGGATGTGTGCGGTCTTCACGGACTAAGTTGATCAATTTCTTGCATCAACAGGAGGGATCGAAAGAGGGAGGCTAGTGATGGGAGGAAGAAAATTAGAGACAAAGGGAGGGATCGAAAGAAGGAGGAAAAAGAAAAGAGAAGTAAGCAAAGATTATAGGGGCAGAAATTCATCTCCGATCGTCTACCAACCCAACTATATTGGGAGAAAAATAAGAAATCTTATTTGGGCCTTCATCCGTTATTATATTGGGCTGCAAGAGAATATCTCAATGCCTTCAATGAACCCACTATTGGATATAGCTCCCAAATGCTAGCCCAATTTTCTTGTAGGCCCCCAATTTCTTTTTCCAGCCGTTTTTTATTTTAATTTTTTAATTCTCCCCCAGCATCTTTTGTGAAGGCCTATTCTCAATTCTATACAGAATAATTTTCCTTTTACAAACAAGTTACAGCGTGGTCAGTTCAAAATTTCTTTTCCCGCGGTATTTAATTTTTAGTGAGTCCCCTTTGTATATCAGTGATTTTAATTTTAGACTGACTATTTAGTCAGACGTTTAATGCTCGATCAGATTAAAATACTGACTATATTATACTAGACGAATTATATTATAATAGTTGATAAAAATATTTGTATATAAATATTAATTATGTAACTTATTATATATTTTAATTAATTATTGATATATTATTATTTCTATTTATTAAAATTTTATTTTATATTTGTTATTATTATAATAATAGTTATTATTATTTTCAAGATTGCTAGTTATCTGACTATTTAATACAGACAATTTGGAAAGTATTATTTTAGCGTGTTTGGACCGTATAAAAACAGTCAATCGTATTAATTTATACGGTGGTTAATTTATATAAGTGGTACCAAATACTAGTTTCGTATTATATTATCATATCCAGTCCCTTACACGGCGTACTAAATATAGCCGGAGAGTTTTGATTTGATCTTCGAAAATTACAAAATTAGTATGTAAAGTATATAATTCTCTTTATGAATACTTTGAAAAAAAAAAAAGGATCGAACAGAAAAAAAGTTAATTATGCGATTTAAGGAAAATTAGTATTCAGTTGAGTCGATTTTGTGGTGGTTAGGCAACTGTCTTAGTTGGCATGGAAAGAGAAATGTTTGTCCCTTATTGTGTAATTAGATAATGAAATGGGTAAGGTCTTGAAATTGCCCAAACCTTGGAGGCTGGATTTGATCTTCTCGAGCGTCGGACCAATTGCCCAAAACTACTCTTTGGGATGTATGGAACAAGTCATTTTCCTTCGTCTCATGTTGCTTTCTGCATGACCAAAAGTTACACCTTTTCATCAATAACACACACCAAAACCATGAAAAGATAGCTTTTTTGGGAGGTCGATTCTAGCGTGCTAAACGTCGTTAATGTACGTTACTAATTTAATGTGTGTGTTTTTTTTTTTCAAATTAGTATGTGTTAATTTACACTAAACGATTGTTACTTGGGGCACCTAGTTATTATCGCAGGTGAGAAATATCATAAATTTATATTTAATCGAAATTAATTTTACTCTGTAGCACTTATTTATTCAATATGAGTATGACTGTATGAGAGTAAAAAAAATGTCATTTTTTGGTTTAATTAAAATTCATTCGTTGCCAACTATCCATTATACGATTATGAATAGGATCCCTTTGAAACCATCCACAAATCATTTTAATGCCCTATTTAATTACGAACCTACGCTATTAGCCTCGACAAAAGAATGCCGTTTTCATTTACATAGAGGAATTGATCACAAAGAAATATACTTTATTTACCTAATCCAAAAATATATATTGTGTTTAAATTTTGTGCCACATCAGAAAATGGAATGGAAACTTGCTCGCCAAACCACCTCGATCTTCTTTTTTTCGTTCACGAAAATGTTAACAATCCCTCGAGTTTCCCGAAACGGACCATGACGCCCCCTCCTGATGCCGAATATCAACGGTCCACTTTAATCCATGAGTCTCAAATTTCCACGATGGTCAAATCACACGGTGAAACATGCAGGCGCAGCATGATATGCCATAGGCCGCCATCATAGCATGTCCAAAGGCCCAGTGACCGAATATTCCGGTCTCCCATTTACCTAGCCTACTATATATTAAAACACGAGGTAGGGGCTTCCTCATACGCTTAATCACTCACTCACTCTCAGTCTGCACTACTTAATTTCTCGAAGCTTCTTATCCAATCTGCTATCATGGGTAAAGATGTTAATACGATTTATCACAACTTTTTTCTTTCTGTATATTTCTGTTTGAATTTAGTTTTTATTCTACCTCT
The DNA here is from genome assembly GCA_032719365.1 of Prinsepia uniflora. Classification (NCBI taxonomy): domain Eukaryota; kingdom Viridiplantae; phylum Streptophyta; class Magnoliopsida; order Rosales; family Rosaceae; genus Prinsepia; species Prinsepia uniflora. Next base: position 15,356,510 of record CM064872.1, read on the forward strand.
CATTGATCGATTTCTTTTTCTTCTTAAAATTTTCTTTGCAGGGAAGATCAAGATCGGAATCAACGGTATTTTCTACTTTCCCTGACATTTCCCGCGTTTTTTATTTTTCGTTTCAATTTGGTGAAAATCGGGTAAAACTTTTTCCTTTATTTTGTGAAAACTAGGATTTGGAAGGATCGGAAGGTTGGTAGCCAGGGTGGCTCTGCAGAGGGAGGATATTGAACTCGTCGCCATTAACGACCCCTTCATCACCACAGACTATATGGTAATTTCATTTATTTATTTTTGTGCATTTGGTTTCATTTTCTGAATGATCATGCCCATGAAATGATATTTAGTTCAATCAAGATTTGTGAGCCGTCGGATTTAAGTGTGCGTTTCTGGGCTTTTATTGTGTGCAACAGGTCTACATGTTCAACTATGACACCGTTCACGGTCGCTGGAAGCACAACGATGTCAAGTTCAGGGACGCCAACACTCTTCTCTTTGGTGACAAGCCCGTCTCTATTTTTGCTGCAAGGTATATTATAAAGCATTGTTTTCAATTTGAATAAAATCAATAAATTATTGTACAATAAAAGTGTTTACTTTCTTATTTAACTCTGTTTTTTGCAATACGATCTTGTAGGAACCCAGAAGAGATCCCATGGTCTGGGAGTGGAGCTCAGTACGTCGTGGAGTCAACCGGTGTTTTCACCGATAAAGAGAAGGCTGCTGCCCATTTGAAGGTTTGCAACTTATATTTGGTTCAACTCAGCTTTTCTCTTAGCTTTATGATATTTTTATAAGCTGTCATATGGTATATTCATTGTTGGATTGTGTTTTCTATGTCTTCTTAATTTGTTTTAGCTTTGATCTGTGGTTATTGGGTTTGTATGATCGGAAGGAATTTCGTGTTTTTGCATTTCATTTGTTAGCATCTTAATGTACGAATTACCATTGATAAGGCATCTGTTTGTGCCTCATATCAGTGTCAAAATTTGTGTTATTTCGGGGACTATGGTAGGATAACATGGAATCCTCAGATTTATGATGAGCCTTCCCTTTTACTATCAAGTATTTAAGTTGGGAGTCAGTACATATGCTAGAAATTGGTTGGTTTGATGTTCATGATTGCTCTTGTAAATACGATTCTTGGGTTTCTATTTTGTTAATCTGCTTTTCGCTGAAGTTTTTTGTATTTCGGTAAATGTATTGTATTGTGGTCGTGTGTTGATTGCCTTACTTGATGTTCTTTGTTTTACAATCAGGGTGGAGCTAAGAAGGTTATTATCTCAGCCCCCAGCAAAGATGCCCCTATGTTCGTTGTGGGTGTCAATGAGAAGGAATACAAACCAGAGCTTGATATTGTTTCCAATGCTAGCTGCACCACTAACTGCCTTGCTCCCCTGGCCAAGGTTTCTGTTAATTTATATATGGTGATTTTTAAGGCATCATGTGATGGTAGGATTTGATGTTCTGTAGTAATATTCATTACTTTGCAGGTCATTAATGATAGATTTGGTATTGTCGAGGGTCTGATGACCACCGTTCACTCCATCACAGGTGAGTTCTTTGTAGTAGTTTCTTTGCAATTTTTCGGTTTTTGCTCCTGTTTCATTTTGTTCATTTTGCTTATCTGTTTTCTATGATTCAGCCACCCAGAAAACTGTTGATGGATCTTCTGCTAAGGATTGGAGAGGTGGTAGAGCTGCATCATTCAACATTATCCCCAGTAGTACTGGAGCTGCAAAAGTAATAAAATTTCACCCATTGTTATGATATCTGAATTCTGAGCATTTTAATTCCGCAATAGTTGACTATATCTTAATTGTGGGTCTTATCTAAGTCATGTTTAATCTTGTGAAGGCTGTTGGTAAAGTGCTGCCTGACCTGAACGGCAAATTGACTGGAATGGCATTCCGTGTTCCTACTGTTGATGTCTCAGTGGTTGACCTTACAGTGAGGCTCGCAGAGCCAGCTACTTATGACCAAGTAAAAGCTGCCATCAAGTAAGTACACAGAAGAGTTTTAGAAATACTATGTAAATGCATCTTGTGTCTTGTTAATGTTGTCTTCTTTATTGTTCTTTTGCCTTACTGCTTTCTAATTTATTTGATCCTTCAAAGGGAGGAGTCTGAGGGTAAGCTGAAGGGAATCTTGGGTTACACTGAAGATGACGTGGTTTCCACTGACTTTGTGGGTGACAGCAGGTATGTAGGAATGAGAATTATTCCCGTGAATGATAATCTTAAATTTTGGAGATGAAATAGCCATCCATTTTAGACGTGGGCCTTTCTATCTAAAACGGTCTTTTGGTTGTGATTGAACCTGAAGTTCCATGTCGAATCGTCATCTTCATCTTTTCCCACATTTGTCGACCATACATACAGGTGTGCTGGTTTGATGTTTTGATGTGATCTGTGCAGGTAAAGTATTTTCGATGCCAAGGCTGGAATTGCGCTGAATGATAATTTCCACAAGTTGGTCTCATGGTACGACAATGAGTGGGGATACAGGTAACAATTTGACACCTTTTTTCAAATTGGTCTCACATTCGAAGCGTCGGCGATCTTCAGCATGTTTGACATCGGGTTCTCCTTTTTTGTTTCATTGATGATGTTGCAGCTCCCGTGTGGTGGACTTGATTACCTACATCGCATCCGTTGATCGTGCATAAGGCATCAAGACTTGAGACTTAAAGACTTCTTCATAAATTAGTAAAGTCGATGGGTGAAAATAAAATGAATATTCCGAAAGTAGGGTTGTTGTCTAGGTTTGGTTTGATGAGAAATTCGCCCGTGTTTTGGTTCTTCAATAACTTGAGATGGTTTTGTGCCTGCCTCAGCCTTACTATGTTCTTCGCGACGTTTTAATTCTCTCTCTCTCTCTCTCTCTCTCTCTCTCTCTCTCTCTCTCTCTCTCTCTCTCTCTCTCTCTCTCTCTCTCTCTCTCCATTATACTTTAGATTATTTTGCGGGTTAATTTGGAGTCAGTTTCTAAGACTCCCCCTAAAGAAATTTCATCTTATCAGTGTATCTTTTAATGAAGTAAAAAAATTAATTTCCACACGAATTTGACTAGATCACATACAAATTGCAAGTGCAACAATCCGTTTAAGTAAAAGCAAAAAACAAAAACAAATAAAGAAAATGCCTATCAACAAGTTGAATAAGCTTATATTAGATAATTCTAGTGTTAATTTATAGACCAATAATCTCAAATTTAATTTGAAAAATCATCTCTCCACTATAAAAGACAGTAATTAAATTTTTTCCAGTGACAAAAAAGGCCGTCAACAAAAAATTAAAAGATTTGAAATTAATGCCCGGCCCAATCCACGTGCCTGTTTAACCCAAAATCCGTATGATAACAGCTCCGTCATTCAAATTCTCCATAATTTTCGATCTATCCGCCAGCCTTCCCCCTCCCTTTACAACCCCCTTTAAACCTCTTGCTCTCTGTGTCACATTCCCACCATCACTTTCTCTCAGCTACCTCGTGAGTTCTCTCTCACTCTTTCTTTCTCTTTCTGTGATCTTAATCCATCGTTTTCTTTGACAATGCCCAAATTGCTTACCTTCAAACCCTAGCCTTCACCTTCCATATATTGATATACAAATCCATCAATCTATTTGTCATATTATTATATATTTTACTTTCTTTGGTTTTTTTCAAATTGCACCGAGAATGGCGACCTCGGCGTTCAAATCAACGACGAAGCGGACGCTGATCGGGGCATCCAAGGCTCCGGGGACCGAAGACTCGGCGTCGGCTAATCGGAACTCGTCTCACCGGCGCTCTCGAAGCCTGAACTGCTTCTCGCTCGGGTTACCAGAACGGACACCGCCGCCAGACGACGATGGTGACAATCCAGCTCCCAGAGGAAGGTTTGTCAACACGGTCAGAGGTTCCGGCTTCCCGGAGGTCAGCCTCGACGACCTCGCCATTGAACTATTCGATTCCTCCAGCGACCGAGGCCGTTCGGCTTCGCGGAGCTCCGAAGCTGCCCCTGCTTCCAGTGCCTTGCTGAGACGAGGGAGGTCGGTGTCGAGGCACAGCTCCAGGGTAGGTGGTAGTGGTGGTGATGTGAGGGGCAGGGTTGGTAATAATTCAGGTGGAGGAAGGGTAATTTCGGAAAATAAGGGAAATTCGAGGCCAGGGCGATCAGTTTCAGTTGCTCGGTCCCAGATGAGCGATTCCGAGGTGAGTATTGTTGCTTTCTCCTTGGTTTCCCTTTGAAATTTGTTTTATTTGGTTGTATGCACATAGTAAAGCGTTTACGTACTATTGCTTTATACATTCACTTTATATGCTATTGGCAGTTGCAAATTTACATCTAACTTCGTACTTTAGATGCAAATGAAAGATCTTTTCGCATCATTGTATAGACTATGCATAATGCCATTCAGCATTAGTAAATGTTGCGATTGAAGACATTGATATAACCTGTTAATTCTAGACTCTTAGATAAAACGATTTTTGTTAGCTATGTGAGATTAGTGAAGTTCTCAAACTTATTTTTGGCCTTATTTGTATTTCAAATGAGACAGAGTGATCTAGATCATACCCAGAATCGCAGCATTGCTAATTCGAAGAACTTCAGTAGTGGAAACAATCAGACATCCTTGTCTCGTAAATCCACAGATTCAAATTGTAGACCAGGATTGAGAAGATCTCTTAGCCAGAAAGATTTTAAGTCCCATGATGGTTACTCTGTAAGTCTTTCACATTTGTTGTGGCCTATATTGTTTAAAACCTCGTTATTATTTTTTTATATTTGTTAATACTGATTTCAAATTTGGCGTAAAAGAAGCTCCAGGACAGACTACTGCTCATGGTTGGAGTGGAGCTTCTGTAAATTTACTTTCTTTAATTGTCAGAATAGTCCTCAGAACTGAACTATTTTTTGAGATGTTTTATTTGGGCCTTTCAGAGCCATTCTTCAGTCCTAACTGATGATGAAGGGAGGGATGCCTATTCCAACCGGAATGGGGTTGAAAAGACTATCCGAGCTGTGTATTTAGAGAAGAAGGTTTACTTCTGAACAATTTATGTTATGAGAACAACCTTAGTTTAGCTCGTCATCTTAGTCTTCTCTTTTTTAATTTTCTGGTCACTCTTTAGGGAGAGCACCCTACTGGTGGTGATGTCAAAAGTGGATTTTATGAAGTAATGCGGAAAGAACTTAGACATGCTGTGGAAGAGATCCGGACAGAGCTTGTACTGGTCAGTATTAATGTATCATAGTGTTCTTTATATTTTTGTTCGCATTTATTTGATCATTGTTCTGTGAATTTAGAATTTTCTCCTTGTTTTAGGCTTCCCAAACTTGGTTTCTTTTGATCTTATTCAGGCAAATGAGAATGCAAAATCCCCTGTTTCAGCAACAGGGGATGCACGTTCCAAGAGTAAAGATTCACTTCAGGCTATTTATTCGATCAGGAAGAATTACTCTTCCAAACTGGAACAGGTATTAATGTTACTATTTTGATTTCTTTGGTAATAGTTTTCTCAAGGGCTCAGTTTAATTGAATGTAGTGTATATGGCCTTTTGTGTATGGATATTGAGGGAAGATTGTTACTGAATTTTTCATTGAGGTCTGTTAACTGATATTGCCATGTAAATATTTATTATTATGGGTGAGAATGTTCTATAAAACAATTTTGCAGCCTGTGCCATTTTAAAATGTCGGATACTAATGATCGTATTTCTTGTACATGTATTGGCAGTCGGAAAAACGAAAACAAGATTTATTAGTTGAAATAGTACTGGAGGAACAACATAGTAGGGAGCTCTCTAAGATTGTCAAAGAATTGCTTCCTGAGCCAAAAAACATCAGCGCTGCAGATAAACCATCACGAACGAGAAGGGTAATTTATTCTGCTTTGTACACTTGTGTATTATTTTTTCTGAGGGATTGGTATCTTTTCTGTGACTTAGCAATTAATTTCTGCATTTTCACTCTTTCAGAGAAGCAATGACAGAGGTAGAATGTCTAAGCGGCTGACTGAGGAGGCAGAGAGATATATTGAGGACTTCATTTCAAATGTTGAAGACACAGATATATCATCAATCGATGGAGAAAGGAGTGATACAAGTTCGAGTATAGGAGGAATACCAAAGGCTGAAACTTATCAGAATCCAACTATGTCTTCTCCTCTTCCCCCCGTTGCAATGGACGGGGTTGTACTGCCGTGGTTGCAGTGGGAGACTAGTAACGATGCTACTCCTCTTGGATGCAAGAACAAGAATGAGCCGCCAGCAACCCCAAAAATTCCATCATGGGACTTTGCTCAGGTAACAAATTTGACTTATCCATGCCTATTACTGTGATGTTCATGATTTTCTCTTCTTGCAGTCTCATCTCAATTTCATTGTAATTGGTCATCGTCACAGGGAGTGATGAGTGCATCCGTTGGAAGCAATCAGTGTGCCAGCAGCCACGGAAGCTGGAGCCCCGGGATAATCGACCCACTGTCAGTGAACATCATGGAAGGTGCAGGGAGTAAATTTGGAGAATCAGGCAGTAACGAGTGCCAGTCACGACTCCGGGGCTCATTTGACATGGAAGAGTATCTGAAGCTGAAGAACAATGAAGATTATATGTTAGAAAGGTTTAAGCAACAGCAGAAAATTAGTTCTGGTAGTCTCCTGCTTTGTAATCGAATGCTGTTTTAGCATTTGTTTCTTCCTTTGAGGTACTTACTGCTCACTCCATTCATTGTAAACCGGTGATTACTTTGTATAGAGTTTTCCTTTTACTAAAACTTTTAGAAGAAATCAACCCTTCCGCTGTTCTAACAGTTAAATTCTGTATTCGGAGTTTTTTTTTTTTTTTTTTTTTAATGAAGAAAGTTTTGTTAGAAATGTTAACAACGGTCGTTCAGGTTCAGGCGGTCATTATGTGTTAAGCCTCACGTCCGTCAAATTGAATCTGTGGTGGTCGACCACTCTGATTTCTTGTGTTCACGACTATATACTGAAAGACACACAAAGCGAACCTCTACTCTAAATTTCTCGACTCATCATTTTGATAGCAAAATTCTTTGTCCTCCAGGTTCAAAGTATGGTCGTACACGAATATCGGACGTATTGAAATGCAACAGTTGTCCCAGGACAACAAGGAACTAACGATGAAAGATTTTGGTGAAGGAAAGGAAAATCTGTTTTTGGACAAATTTGGGAAAGAAATTTCAATTATGGAAGGAGTTAAACTACCATGCCTATCCGATCGTAAGTTTCTTTACACTAATCATCTTAATGTTTTATTTAGTTACAAGCTCACGTTATTCGGCTCGGCAATGAGATTCCCCATTAAAACTTGCAAACTTGATATTCCTCGAGAATAATTAAGTTACTAAAATTTTGAAATTCTAATTGATATATCATTTCAAATTCTTTCTTATCAAATTGACAAGAACAATAATTAAGGCTTAATGAAATGTTATCCGCAACATAATCCTTCGTAAATTAAGGATTCTACAACATATGCCCGGCCAACAACAAAAGACGACATTCTAATTGATATATTGTTTGGTTTCAGTAAACCGACATTCTTCTCCCCCTTATCTCACAAAAAAAAAATGACATTCTACTATTAATCAAAGCCATTTGATTGATCGAACTCAACTAATTGAATAAGAGGGTGAGAAATCGGACGGCTAAAATTGTTCAATCTACATAACGTAATTAAAGTACGGCGAACAGTCCGCGTTTTAGTTAATTACTACGACTGCAGCCAATCCGAGCGACCTGAGGATATTTGAGTTAGAAAAGGAAACAAACTCCCCCCTGCCCATATTCCCACATATTTTATAGAGATCGATTTTTTGGGATTTTTATTTTTCTGCCACTGAGAGTCTTTTCGTATTTAGTTGTGAATTTGTGAATTAAATTATTAAGAAATTTTAGAAAGAAAAAAATGGGAGACACATCGGAGCAGAAGGAGGTAGATCTGAATGAATGGCTTCCCATCACAAAATCAAGAAATGCGAATTGGTGGTATTCAGCTTTCCACAATGTCACCGCCATGGTTAGAGCTGGCGTTCTTGGCCTCCCCTATGCCATGTCTCAACTTGGATGGTAACTAATTAACCCCACCCCTCGTTATATATATATTATAGGAGAAGGCGAAATTTTTTATATAATATATCATTGAAGTTCAAAATTGAGACTAACTGTCTACAATATGTACGTCATCGACCCCTTGCTTTCAGTTTTGGTTAATGTACATATTTTGTTTTATTTCGGTCATTGCATGTGTCAAATAATGACTTCATCAAATGACAAGAAGCGAAACTTTGATTAATGTTGACGGTTTTAACCCACAAATAATATTAGTCAATGGACGTTGTTGAAAATTATGACTATAGTCTTCTTATTAGGGTTTGATCTCCAACAATATATAACACAAAGAAATCACCAGCATATATCAAGTTAAAAACCCTAGCTGGCTAAAAGCAACATGAAAATTGAAATTGAAAGTAATTAGTTTTCGAAATCGTACAAGGCAGTCTTTGAGTCATAGAGTTTAGGTTTTCCTTCGTGTTCGATCAACAACCTTTTTCCTTGAAAATAAACAGATTCAGGGTTTCCTTCGTGTTCAAAGACCTTATTGAAATCGAGGCAAAGCGTGATGATGGAGCCCTTCGACGACGAGCTCTAATTATATATGTTTTTCTTGTTTGTATATATGGTCTTAATTAAAATGATAAAATTGTTATAAAATATTACTCATAATATTAATGGGTATTTGTTGTATATTTATAATATTGTAGGGGCCCTGGAGTTGCTGTGCTGGTTCTGTCCTGGATAATTACCCTTTACACCTTATGGCAAATGGTGGAAATGCATGAAATTGTGCCTGGGAAGAGGTTTGATAGGTACCATGAGTTGGGTCATCATGCCTTTGGAGAAAAGCTAGGGCTTTGGGTTGTGGTGCCTCAACAATTAATGGTGGAATGTGGGGTCTGCATTGTGTACATGATTACTGGTGGCAACTCCATCAAGAAGGTGCACACTACTTTGTGCCCTGACTGCAAGCCTATCAAAACCACCTACTTCAGCATCATCTTTGCCTCTGTTCACTTTATTTTGTCTCACCTTCCTAGCTTCAACTCCATTGCTGGTGTTTCTCTTGCTGCTGCTGTTATGTCCTTGAGGTACATAAAAATATATTAGACAATTAACTTATTAATATATAATTTTATTCAAAAACATATATATAGAAAAATTAAACTCTCCTTTGATTAGTCAAAGGACTATACAATTTAAAATAGATTATAATTTTTTATATAAATTACAATTAATGTCATCTAATTGTAAACTAGTACAACAACAATCTAAAAAGCATTTACCAAAATTTATCATGATTTCAACATTACTTTTTTATTTTATTTTTTTTATTATAAGATTATATCGATGATTATGGAAACATTACTCCTATTTATATTTTTTTTTTCACTTGTTCATTTTAAAAGTAATATGAGTATTTAATCTAACTTAAAATAAGATAATTAAAAGTAATAATGCTTCAAAAATACTTTTAAATTTAAAACTTAAAAATTCTTTATCTTCTGATATTAAATAATTTGGTTCATTTTGTATAGCTTAGAGTTTAATTCTTAAATTTTGTGCAAAAATTCAAGAATTAACCCCTATGTTGTATGTAGGGGTTTATCTTCCGATATTAAATAATTTGGTAAATTTTGTATATTTTAGAGTTTAATTCTTAATTTTTGTGCCAAAATTCAAGAATTAAACCCTATGTCGAACGATTTTCCACAATCATCTCAAGCGCCCCCGCTCCCCCAAAAAAAAAATTATATACCCTACCATTGAACCCCAAACAATACGGACTTTATTTTTTATTTTATAGAAAAAAATCAATTGTAACTATATACAATGTATAGTGTATATATATATATAATATTTATTATATGCATAATATAATAAAGGGCCCAAGATGCCAAAGAAATCAAACACTAAGCGGCACATGTGGCAAAAAAGATAAAAAAAAAACAATATTATTTTTAATTGTTTGAATGAATTCTCAATAACTCAATCATCCTCTTTATTGAGATATAAAAGGGTATATGTGGAATTTATTACTTACAAATTCTGTTTAGGGACTTTTGAATAAAAAATGTTTGATATAAGGTCTTATTTTGTTTAATATACAAGCATTAAAGGTTTTAAATAAAAGTAAAAGTTGTTAAGGGTGTAACAATGATTTACTTAAATATATATTCCTTTATTTTTCCTTTCTTTTTGTAGAATGATTAAATATACACAAGTACTCATCCTACATACAATTTCAAACATAAGTTAGGTTTTAAGTAAACCCGACCCAAGAGGAATGTATAGCCACTTGTCTCAGGGGTAGCTTGCCTTCTGGAAGAAGCATGCCCCATGTATCTAGTTACTACCAAAGAAATTCTTAAATGTCCCTCCATTCTAGATGAGAGAGTTCAAGTCTAATCGGTTAGCCTGATGCACCATCTCGAAATGGAGACTATAAAAAAGTAACTCATCTTCTTAAGTGGTGCTTCAAATTGGCACACTTTCAACCAATCTTACTAATCCACAAATTTAACCCTTAAGATTAATTCATCAAGAATATATATTGTTTTTGAGAGGTACCTCCATTTGAAATTCGTCACATTGTCACTTACTAATATCAACTAGTTACAAAATAAGTAAATTAATAACATCACGTGATAGTGCATGTTGAAGTAAAAAGTGGTAAGATTGATTTGGTTACTCAATTATGCATGTTGTTTTAATTATTGGTCACTTGTTTTATCTACAGCTATTCTACAATTGCTTGGCCAGTTTCTCTGCACAAAGGGGTTGAGCCAGAACTCAGCTATGGTGATAGGGCTTCAACTACAACAGGAAATGTGTTCAACTCCTTTGCAGCTTTGGGAGACGTGGCTTTTGCTTTTTCTGGCCACAATGTGGTTCTTGAGATTCAAGCCAAAATTCCTTCCACCCCTGGAAAACCGTCGAAAAAACCCATGTGGAAGGGGGTGGTTGTTGCTTATATTGTGGTGGCATTGTGTTATTTCCCAGTTGCTCTTGTCGGATACTGGGTGTTTGGTAACAGCGTCGATGATAATGTCCTCATATCATTGCAAAAACCTAGTTGGCTCGTCGTTGTTGCTAATATCTTTGTTGTTGTTCATGTAATTGGCAGTTATCAGGTACATAAATATATGCATATATAATTGAGTTTAGGGTTTAGGTTCTTTTTTCTCTCTCTTTATTCTCTAGCTAACAACTTTTGGGCAATATGCATAATATTTATAGGTCTTTGCAATGCCGGTATTTGACATGTTGGAGTCTGTTCATACCATATCGGCCCAGACCGACTCCAGAGGCTCGGCCCTCCGTCGGTCGGCACGACGGCCCAAACCGACCGATAGGTCCAGTACTCTGTTAGCACCATGCCACAGACAGACTCCGGGGGACCACCCTCCGTCGGTTGGTATGTTAGGCCCATACCGACCTGAAGGCCCAACACCTTCCGCCCAACACAAGCCCAAGGGGCCCAGGCCCACTCAGACAAAGCAAACCCTAATAGGGCCTGACCAGTACCAACACATGGACGACTCCTACACGTGTCAACCCCACAACAGCTGACATTTGTCCCACATCACATGTAAAAACCCGTCCCAAATTCCTATATTCGATTAGTGACTAAGCACGATTAGTGAGGCTAATCGGTGATTAGTTGGGCGAAATTGGACGAACGATACAAAATGACCGTTTTGCTCCTAGTCGTGGCAAAACATTGACTTTTCGTTTGGTGTGGTCAAACAGACTTTGACCGATGACCGTGACATAGTTTGTGACGTCAGGAGTTCATAGAAAATTGGCATGTTCAATTCCGACATCCGTGGAGGAAGTTACGACGTTCGGAAGTTTAGGGGCATTTTGGTAATTTTAGTTAAATGGGGCAACTAGTTGAATTTTTGACCGGGATGTCCGATAGCCGAGGGCCGAGGACCGTTACGTAGATAAGGACGATACGAATCCATAGACAGGCGGCACGTCGAATTCGGACGTTCGACGGCGAAGTTACGGTTCACAGAAGTTCAAGTGCACTATTACACGAATTACGAAACGAGTTAACTTTTGGACTTTAGTGGGGCCCAGATATTTAATGGAGGCCCAATGGATGAGTGACAAGTGTCACCCATCCAATGGACACCCAAATTGATTCATGCACCGTGCATTCCATTCAATTTCTTCATTCAAACACACACACCCCTCCCATTACCCGATCTCACCCAAACCATTCACCCAAAACCCATCCCACCTTAACCCATGACCAGCCGTGAGGACCAGGGAGATTGAGGGAGCTGAGGTGGCCGGCTTGGAGGCCTGAACTGCCGCCCACGGCGGCGAGAGGAGAAGAAACCCGCAAGGTACCCCGGTTAGCCTATTTTGATCAATTTTTCCATTTTTGTTGTTATGGTTGGTTTTTAATGGTTTTAATGAGTCCATTAGGTTGCTAGGGACATGTTAGGAAGTTTTTAGGAAGCTTGGGATGGCAGGGCAGCCATGGGAGAGTTTTGGGAACTTTGAACCGTTTGGTTCAAAATCGAACCATAGGATTTAGGTGTTTTTAGGTTGTTTTAAGGATTGTAATGGCTAGAAAACATCAAAATAGGAAGAAAGGAACCAAAAAGGAAGAACTAGGATGAAAAATGGGGTGTCTAGGGCCGTGAACCGGTCACGCCGGTCCAGTTGAACCAGCCAAACCAGGTGAGCCAGTCCGGAACAGTAAAACCGGTCTGCTGGAGGTTAGTGACGATGAACAGTAATCTAGCCCTTCTTGGAGCGTGTGAGGGCGCGTGGTCCATAATTTGGGGAAGTGTTCAACACGTGAAATCTTCTATTCGATGTAACGAAGATTTTGGGACTGGTCTCGCGTCGATCGGACATCGTTTCGATAGTTTTCGGGGGTGTCGGAAGGTTTAGGGTCAGTTTAAAAATAGTTAAAAGTTCGGAAAAATTATGAGGCTTTGGTAGGAGGTTAATTAAGTAGTTAGTAACCTTCTATTAAAATTTGGACAGGTTTGGGAGTCCCGATGATGGTGATTGGGTCGGGGAACCGTATGACACGTAAATCGAGGCGGCAGCTCGGACGGTCTGTGAGTGGTCCTTGTTTTCTAAATTGGTGAATGCATAAATGTTTATTATATGTTTTAAATACTTGTTTGATGATGCCATGGGTGCATTTGTATGTGGTTACGTATAAGCACGTATTTCGAGGTTTCGGCCTTATACGGTGCTTATACGGGTCTGTATCTCTTTACTGGTTTAAATGAAATGGTTTTGGATTTCTAAAAGAATAAACTCGGGTATGAGACCCATTTGGTTTTGCCTTGGGCATATGACCTCAGATATCGGGCACGGTGCCCAACTGATGTCCTATGTTCGGGCACGATACCCAGGTACTTTACTGTTTTGATTTCAGGTCAGGGAACTTTAAATGGAATTCCCGGTTCATGACTGTTTATGGGAACCGACATGAACCCTTGTTATGGTATCGTGGTTCATGACGGTTTATGGGAACCGGCATGAACCCTTGTTGGTCATTATGGTACATGACGGTTTATGGGAACCGGCATGTTACCCTGATTAAGTTATTACGGTACATGACGGTTTATGGGAACCGGCATATTACCTTGGTTATGAATATTATGGATCATGACAGTTCAGGGGAACCGGGCATGGATATTATGTTATGTATATATATGTTCATCTACCTTCCTTTACTTCTATTATCTCCTCCAGGGAGGGTCGTTGGCCTGGGTGGACCTCGGAGTAGTCACGGAGCACCGACTGAGTGCAGTCACCCCCCAGTTGGGTTCCTTACTCTCAGGAAGGCTATGGTTACTATTACCTCAGGTAGGGTCAGTGGTCTACGGACATTGACTTTGACTTTGAGAAGACTTGGGTTTGAGACCCTGGGTAGCACGCGCGTAGCTTTGGAAACCGTGACAGGATTGGTTGTGTGAATTATATGTATATATGATGTATGCTATATGAGATATATGATATGTGATATGCACAGGTTTTGAGCAGTGGCCCGTGTACGTGGTTTTAATATGGTTTGGGTTGAGTCACGTATGGTCGTTTTCATTATGGTTCTTTCAATTTTGGTTTTGGGCTTAGTTCCCACATATGGTTTCTTTCGGATAAATGGTTTTTGAATGCATGCATGCTTTTTAGTGAAGGGTACAAATGTCTTCTTATGAAATGTTTTATAAACTCTTGTTTTGTCCACTCACAACTTTTAATGTTTTGACTGCCCTTCAGGTTGACATCGGATGTGGACTGTAGCAGAGACCGAGATATCACATGCCTCATCCGGATCCTGGCGTACTCTGATAGCCCGGGAGGGAAAAGGTCGGAAATATCCCTTGTCTGACACTTTGTGTCAGACGGGAGCAGGGTCATCCGGCACTAATCCCGGGGGGATTGGGATGGGTCCTGTCAGCGTGGTATCAGAGCATGGTTTTTTGTGTTACTCTAAATTCCAGAGCGTGTTTTGCGCACTACTCCTTACGCAGGTCGAGAATATGATATCTCAAGTGGTTACTGTTCGTGATCAACCTGATAGTTAGGGTGCCGGTACGATAGTTAGTAGGATTGAACCGTGGGTGTCTTGGTTCGGCATTTGATGTTGGGGTTGCCATAGTTATGTCAGGTTTGACAGTGTGGAACCCTACGAATGGTGAACGTAGTATTACGTTAGAGTTTTGGATCGTGAGACGTTAGTTGGGATCGTCTTCACGATGTCGTAGGATTGGTTCCGACGACTGGTTGGGAATTGTGATCATTCGATGATTGGATTTAGTTGAGTTAAATGGATTTGCTGCAGTTGGCAGTTAGCAGTCGGATTCGTGGAATCCTAGTTGAACTTACGGTAGAATTGGATCGACGTCTTTACGATGTCAAGACCGTGGAGTCGGTCAGATTGTGGACTGTACTACCGTTGGCAGTTAGAAGTTGGGTTCAAGGGAGACCCTAGGCGTGATCGTGGAACCCTACCCTTGGGTGTATGGTTCGAAAATGTGAGTTGACGAGTGGTTTGACTTGGACGACTATTCGAATTTGGATTCGGTAGTCGGTCTAGTCATGTCAGCATGTGTTGGGACTGCACTTCGCAGTCGAGGTTGTACTTATCGGTTAGACCTAGTTGGTTGTCGTGCTACTTTAGTTGCGATGGATAGTTGGTGCAACTAAGGTCGTGGATGACCTGGTAGACGACATTTGGTTTCGTCGAGTTACGACTGGTTAGATTGGTTGGACAAGTTATCAGGGTTGGTACTTGTCGATGGAATCCAGAGGCGGGGATACAGAGTAGTTGGTACGAGATACGAGTGTTGGATGCCGTTTAGGCACATTCGTAAATAGGACACAAGTTTAACCTTGAGTTGCGTGAATTTCACTCGGAACGAGTGTACCTATATACACTGTGTAAATCGACAGTCGAACTTGGTAGTGAGTTTGACTCATTAGGGACACGTGGTTGATGTCCGGGTATGTTGTTTCCAATCTGGATGGAACTTCGGAATCGTGAGAGGTTGCGATTGTGGTGACGAGAGGAATGCGGGTTATTCGCATTGGTAATCGATATTTCGAAGTCATTTTGGTGACTTCTCAGGTTCTACCATGGTAGATGATGTTGATGATGTAGATGTTGTTGGTTACCACTAGTACACTGGTCGTGTATTGGTTGGTGGGCTCGTGGTTTGTCTTGGGTCATCAGGTGGAGTGAGTATATTGAAGTTAGGTGACTGAGATTTCTCATTTTCTGCTTGGTGGCAGATGATGTTGATTACGTGACGTGGTGAGTGCAGCGAGTTTTATTTGCATTCACGAAGGATGGATTTGTGTCATTGTCGTGTATCATTCTTGATTTTTTCCTAGGTGGAATGACAAGGATTGATACGAGGTAATCATTGAGAACCCACAGTCTCGGCGTGTCTCGTCGTTGACAAATCTGTTTAGATGTGGGAATTGGTTTAGGACTTTGGGTATCGTTATGGATCTGGATCATGATCTTGATGATTCATATTGGTGGAGAGTTTATCACTCTTACTGGGATGTTTGAGTGGAGCATGATGGGACTGAACTTCTTTTCGAGGCAAATCCCATATGGCTTGTTACTCGAGCGAGTAGGTGTCTGACGAAGTCGAATTTTGTCAGACTTAGTGTTGTGTGTGATGTTGTGATTGGCTTCCATATGAAGTCAATCGATTGTATTGTGGTAATCGGTTGAGCAGGTAACCGATAGGTTCGGTTTTGGTATGTCTCGGTAGACGTGAACGATATTTCGAGTTTTGGAATCAGATTTCTAGATGACGATTCAGGATTTGATTTTGGAACTTGAAGGAGGATTTCTGGATTTGGGTTTTGGAATCGGATTCTGGGTGACGATTTAGGATTTGATTTTGGAGCTTGACGGTGGATTTTCTTTTATGGATTTGGGTTCGGAATGGTCATTCCTAATACTAGTTTACGGATGATGGTTTCGGATTCGAATTTGGAAGTGGTTATGGATATGATTTCTAGGTTTGAATTCGGGATTTCTTACGAAATTGCGGATTCGGATTTGGAAATGGATAATGGGTCGGAGTTTCGATTTATCTAGTATTGGATTGGCCAGATGGACTCCATTATTGAAACGCGTTTGGCTACGACCTAGATGGTCGTGTTATTGTTGTGGTAGGTTGGTAGATAAACGTATGTACCTTGTACATTGTTCGAGGTACGATACCGGGAAGACATGTCGTGTCTGGTGATGGTATATAGGTTATACCAGTGGTATGTTGGTGAGCGTATTGGTAGTCGGCTTAGTCCCGATACCATTGGATTAGTTGAGGTCGTGAACTAGACATTGGATACTGTGCGTTGGGTCATGGTATTTCTGATGGGTCTAGTTACACACAGGTCGAGTGAACTGTTGGTAGATATTTACTCAAGTTGAGTAAGTTGGTGGTTAGTTTAACTACGAGTGTGTATCGTGACAATTTTCGACTAACGACTGTCGAGTGGTGACAGTTTGTCGGAGGTGTCAACGTGGATCGTGGTGTGAGGTCTGATGACTCCCAGTGGGAGCAGACATCAGGTTAGATTGGTGATTGAGGAAGGAACCTTCGAGTTGTTGTATCAGCGAATTGGTGAATTTGACAAGTAGTGTCAATTCGGAGCGTACGATTACAGTCATTCGACGTGGTCGAATGTAGTCGATATGACATGGATGTTAGTGGTACGTCTGGTTGCAGACAAGTATTGTTTTGGCTATTGGGTGTACTAGTGTACACGTGTTTCGAGTCGATTCTAATTTCCACGAGGTGATTGTGGAATCGAGATAGTTGGAGTTTCTAGAGCGAAACTAATTAAGGAGGGAAGAACGGTTAGACTTAGGTCGGTTGGAATTTCGAGGACGAAATTAATTAAGGAGGGAAGGTTGTAATGACCCGTCCCAAATTCCTAGATTAGATTAGTGACTAATCACGATTAGTGAGGCTAATCGGTGATTAGTTGGGCGAAATCGGACGAACGATACAAAATGACCGTTTTGCCCCTAGTTGTGGCAAAATGTTGACTTTTTGTTCAGGTGGTCAAACGGACTTTGACCTATAACCGTGACGTAGTTTGTGACGTCACGAGTTCATAGACAGGTGGCACGTTCAATTTCGACATCCGTGGAGGAAGTTATGACGTTCAGAAGTTTAAGGGCATTTTGGTAATTTTAGTTAAATGGGGAAAATAGTGGACTTTTTGACCGGGATGTCCGATGGCCGAGGGCCGAGGACCGTTACGTAGATAAGGACGATACGAATCCATAGACAAGCGGCACGTCGAATTCGGACGTTCGACGACGAAGTTACAGTTCACGGAAGTTCAAGTGCACTATTGCACGAATTACGAAACGAGTTACCCGATCTCACCCAAACCATTCACCCAAAACCCATCCCACCTTAACCCATGACCAGCCGTGAGGACCAGGGAGGTTGAGGGAGCTGAGGTGGCCGGCCTGGAGGCCTGAACCGCCGCCCATGGA
Source organism: Prinsepia uniflora (assembly GCA_032719365.1). Taxonomy (NCBI): domain Eukaryota; kingdom Viridiplantae; phylum Streptophyta; class Magnoliopsida; order Rosales; family Rosaceae; genus Prinsepia; species Prinsepia uniflora. The sequence continues at coordinate 15,374,581 of CM064872.1, forward strand.
GGCGAGAGGAGAAGAAACCCGCAAGATACCCGGTTAGCCCATTTTGATCCATTTTTCCATTTTTGTTGTTATGGTTGGTTTTTAATGGTTTTAATGAGTCCATTAGGTTGCTAGGGACATGTTAGGAAGGTTTTAGGAAGCTTGCGATGGCTGGGCAGCCATGGGAGAGTTTTGGGAACTTTGAACCGTTTGGTTCAAAATCGAACCATAGGATTTAGGTGTTTTTAGGTTGTTTTTAGGATTGTAATGGCTAGAAAACATCAAAATAGGAAGAAAGGAACCAAAAAGGAAGAACTAGGATGAAAAATTGGGTGTCTAGGGCTGTGAACCGGTCATGACGGTCCAGTTGAACCAGCCAAACCAGGTGAACCGGTCCGGAACAGTAAAACCGGTCTGCCGGAGGTTAGTGACGATGAACAGTAATCTGGCCCTTCTTGGAGCGCGTGAAGGTGCGTGGTCCATAATTTGGGGAAGTGTTCAACACGTGAAATCTTCTATTCGATGTAACGAAGATTTTGGGACTGGTCTCGCTTCAATCGGACATCGGTTCGATAGTTTTCAGGGTGTCGGAAGGTTTAGGGTCGGTTTAAAAATAGTTAAAAGTTCGGAAAAATTACGGGACTTTGGTAGGAGGTTAATTAAGTAGTTAGTAACCTTCTGTTAAAATTTGGACAAGTTTGGGAGTCCTGGTGACGGTGATCGGCTCGGGGAGCCGTATGACACGCAAATCGAGGTGGCAGCTCGGACGGTCTATTAGTGGACCTTGTTTTCTAAATTCGTGCTTGCATAAATTTTTATTATATGTTTTAAATACTTGTTTGATGATGCCATGGGTGCATTTGTATGTGGTTACGTATAAGCACGTATTTCGAGGTTTCGGCCTTATACGGTGCTTATACGGGTCTGTATCTCTTTACTGGTTTAAATGAAATGGTTTTGGATTTCTAAAAGGATAAAATCGGGTATGAGACCCATTTGGTTTTTTCTTGGGCATATGACCTCAGAAATCGGGCACGGTGCCCAGGTGATATCCTATGTTCGGGCACGAGACCCAGGTACTTTACGGTTATGATTTCAGGTCAGGGAACCTTAAATGGAATTCCCGGTTCATGACGGTTTATGGGAACCGACATGAACCCTTGTTATGGTATCGTGGTTCATGACGGTTTATGGGAACCGGCATGAACCCTTGTTGGTCATTATGGTACATGACGGTTTATGGGAACCGGCATGTTACCTTGGTTATGGATATTATGGATCATGACGGTTCAGGCGAACCGGGTATGGATATTATGTTATATATATATATATATATGTTCATCTACCTTCCTTTACTTCTATTATCTCCTCCAGGGAGGGTCGTTGGCCTGGGTAGAACCCGGAGTAGTCACGGAGCACCGACTGAGTGGAGTCACCCCCCAGTTGGGTTCCTTACTCTCAGGAAGGCTATGGTTACTATTACCTCGGGTAGGGTCAGTGGTCTACGACATTGACTTTGACTTTGAGAAGACTTGGGTTTGAGACCCTGGGTAGCACGCGCGTAGCTTTGGAAACCGTGACAGGATTGGTTGTGTGAATTATATGTATATATGATGTATGTTATATGAGATATATGATATGTGATATGCACAGGTTTTGGGCAGTGGCCCGTGTACGTGATTTTACTATGGTTTGGGCTGAGTCTCGTATGGTTGTTTTCATTATGGTTCTTTCAATTTTGGTTTTGGGCTTAGTTCCCACATATGATTTCTTTCGGATAAATGGTTTTCGAATGTATGTATGCTTTTTAGTGAAGTGTAAAAATGTCTTCTTATGAAATGTTTTATAAACTCTTGTTTTGTCCACTCACAGCTTTTAATGTTTTAACTGCCCTTCAGGTTGACATCGGATGTGGACTGTAGCAGAGACCGAGATATCACATGCCTCCTCCGGATCCTGGCGTACTCTGATAGCCTAGGAGGGCAAAGGTCGGAAATATTCGTTGTCTGACACTTCGTGTCAGACGGGAGGTTTTATACAAATGAAGGTGTATTCAATCAATCTTTTAATAGATTGATTTAAAAGTCTTTAAATCTAGGTCTATTCAATTAAGATTCTAAAATACAATTTTACAAATATAAGTGTATTCAAAAGTTGAATGATTTTTTATGATTTTTTTAAATTGTTGGATTTTGCTAAGGAAAAATGCACTTATTACCTCGGGTATGTGGTTGTTATCACCGATTGGTGATGGGGAGAGGAGAAATGGGGAATGTGCGCATCTGATCCTATTGGACATGACTTTTATTTATAAATTCCATAGAAATACTTCGAAATCTACATACATTTCATTACAAAATCTAATAAAATTTGAAATGATTTGAATGAAATCATATACGATAAGGTTAAATCATATAAAATCCATTATAATTCTACATCATTTAGGGGGGTGTATTCAATTTGAGTTTTTAAATGGTTTTAGAGGGTTTTTAAATTCAGATGTATTCAATTAGGATTTTAATAGGTTCTATTCACTCTATCTTTTAATAGATTGTTTTAAAACTCTTTAAAATCTAGGTATATTCAATCAAGATTGTAAAATGCAATTTACAAATATAGGTGTATTCAAAAATTTCAAGATTTTTTATGATTTGGTAAATTGATGGATTTTAACAGGTTTTAGGAGAAAAAATGCACATATCAACTCTTCAATAAAATATTACATCTCATCCTAATATTTCACTGGATTTGGATTAAAAAAACAACTTCTCGAAACATTTTCCATCGTCCACCTTAACCCCACCTCCAATGCCGTTAGTCCACTAAAAGTAAAACAAAAAAGTTTTGAATTATAACGAATAGAAAAAATAGAAGAAGCCAAGAAAATAGAATCAGAACATGCAGAGATTCGCAGAGACAATCTTGGTTGTGCAATGTTCAATTACCTTAATTAATAAGTTTGTTTTTTCTTGGAACCCTCAATATGAGGAGAGGGCTGGATTTTCTATCCTCATCGTTCATAGTAAAAATGAGCCATAACCATCTAATGAATCTACATCTTTGCTTGTGGAACACTATAAGCAACATGGCTTATATTATCTTCCTTCTGCGATGAATGAAAGTGATTATGAACGTACCATTGATCTTAAATTACAGGCTGATGCCAATGATGATGATGAAGATCTAGTCAAGCTCATGAAGCAATTACTTTCACTAATTTCAAAGAAAAAGTTGATCATGCAAAGCCAAGGCCCATGGTAAAATTAGACGGAGATCAAGTTTCTATTCCAGCCAATCCTCAAGCAAAGGAAGATTTTTTGTCTAGTACTGTGCGAGGTGTTCTTTTAGGTAGCAAAACTAATTCCAATCCCACTCCAACTCTAAGTAGAGCGTCTACTCTTCCAAAGACTTTGTTAATTCAAACAACCTACATTCAATTCATAAGCTTAATTACCAAACAGGAACAACACCTTAAAAGCAAGAATGACCTTAAAACAAATTGTAAGTCAATAACACTCCCGTATAAGTGACTAAATGTAAGTCGATATCAAGCAACAAAATAAACAAGCAGAGTAGATTGAAGGAACACAAAACCAGCGTTAATGCTATACACTGGAATACTTTTTAACAATTCTACGACAATTGAGATTATGGCCTAAGAGAAGGATTATGATGCATCTGCATAAACATTGCCCCAAATTTGCTACATACCTTAGAAACTCTCAAACATGGTAAATTCAATAGAATGTATGAACCAATTATAAGAAAATGTCAATTAAAACCAAGAGAAGATACCTAAAATACAGAAGACAAATAGAGACACTTCACAAAGAGACACCTTAAGTGGTTTTATTGACTTACTTTTTATTTTTCTAGTTACAAGAATTTATCACAGTTAAGCTCCACAAACTAAAAACAACATTGTACCTTGCATATATCAAACTTGCATAAATTCATTGGTGAGTAGAGTAATGTTTGAAAATAAAATTTGCTTCCAACTAAAATCTACCTCCTTCTAAACTTTCAAATTCACCATTTTACATAGACTTTTACCCAAAAGACTAACCTGACTTTCTCCCCAACAATTCGCTTCAGCTTAACTTCCCGTCTTTGAATCATAATCGAATTCATTCTCATCATTCACTACCACGGGATTTGCAAACTTCAAATCCCAATTCACAAGTACTTTTATTGTGCCCATACGCATTACAATAACTACAATGACGACTACTCTTACTAGATTTCCTTCCTTTCTTACTCCCACCTTCGTCTCCAAACTTTGTGTGTTTGCCTTTACTCTTCACAACTTCTGGATCTTTGATAATCTTATCATGCCTATGAGCACTACGCATGCTTTCCTCCTCTTGTTCATTGCACAACACTTCAACCCTACAACACAACTTCCCTACCTCTTCCATAATTACATTATACGCTGCTTTGCTTTTCCCACCATAATAACTAAGTTTGTTGAAATAACTAGTTAGGAAACCATGTCTTGAAACTTCAACATTCTTTTGTCCTGTATGGCCTCCTTCATCTTCACATTTACCATTTCCTCTACCACTCTTTGTCCATCTCTTCAAAATAAGATAGTCTGGTAACTTTTTAATTCCTTCCCATTTTAAAACACAAAATATATGGCAACATGGAATGCCTTTACATTCCAACAATTTGCAACTGCAACTCATCATCTCACCATCATATGTGTGGTGCCACACAGTCCATTTCTTACCTTCCTCACCATACATTGACATGTCATATCGTCTGCTCCCAGGAATCTGTACACGATCATTCTGATTTAGGGCTACTACCTTCTCCAGTTGGGTTCTAACACGATAAAATATTGTCTATGTGTATAGCAAACTGGCTTGTTTCTCCAAATGTCTCAGATGAGTTGTTAGAACAGGTGCACAATTCATATTTTTAAAATCGGCCATTGCTGCATTGTTTCTAACTCGGAGTAGCGAACGATCTAATTGTGGGATGCATTCAAATAACTTCAAAAAACTCCTATTCAAGTAGTCCTCTATAGACCTATTCATGCTTTCACATCATTGCGTGCTTGTTGTTGCTCCCATAAAATGCCCTCGAAAATAGCATTCAGCCCACCTTTCTCGCTTTTCATACAACACTTCCATGTACTCATATAGCTTCCCATCACCAGTGATTCTTTCGCACATTCTTTTCCACTCTACTTCAAACTCCTCAGTCGTCAATGGCTCATGCAAGCAAACCTTGAATGCACTAAATAATCCGGGATTCTTCATCATTTCTTTAACATTCTTCCCCATATGCCAAGAACATATTCAGTGCCTGCAATCTGGTAGGATTTGATCAATGGCACCCCGCATTGCTTCATCACCATCTGTCACAACAGAAACTGGTCTTTTGCCTTTTATGGACTCTAAAAAGGTCCTCAAAACCCAATTATATGTCTCAATGGTTTCATTAACCACAAATGCTGACGCAAATATCACATTCATACGATGATTGTTCATGCCAACCAACAACACCAATGGTGACAGGACCCATCCCAATCCCCCGGGGATTAGTGCGGATGACCCTGCTCCCGTCTGACACGAAGTGTTAGACAAGGGATATTTCCGACCTTTGCCCTCCCGGGCTATCAGAGTACGCCAGGATCCGGAGGAGGTATGTGATATCTCGGTCTCTGCTACAGTCTACATCCGATGTCAACCTGAAGGGTAGTCAAAACATTAAAAACTGTGAGTGGACAAAACAAAAGTTTATAAAAACATTTCATAAGACATTTGTACCCTCCACTAAAAAGTATGCATGCATTGGAAAACCATTTAACCAAAGAAACCATACGTGGGAACTAAGCCCAAATCAGATATAAACCAAGGTCGAAAGGACCACAATGAAAACGACGATACGGGTCACTGCCCAAATCCATAAGGGACTCGGCCCCAAACCATAAAGAAACCAAGTACACGAGCCACTGCTCAAATCCTGTGCACACATGTGCACACCACATATCATATATCATATTTATATCACATACATATATAAGTCACACAACCAATCCTGTCACGGTTTCCAAAGCTACGCGCGTGCTACCCGGGTCTCAATCCGAGTCTTCTCAAGGTCAAGATCAATGTCCGTAAACCACTGACCCTACCCGAGGTAATAGTAATCATAGCCTTCCTGAGAGTAAGGAACCCAACTGGGGGGTGACTCCACTCAGTCGGTGCTCCGTGACTACTCCGGGGTCCACCCAGGCCAACGACCCTCCCCGAAGGAGATAGTAGAACATGTAAAGAAAGGTAGATGAACATATATATACATAACATAAACATTCATGTCCGGTTCCCCTGAACCGTCATGATCCATAATATCCATAATCAGGTAACATGCCGGTTCCCATAAACCGTCATGTACCGTAATAACATAACCAGGTAACATGCCGGTTCCCACAAACCGTCATGTACCGTAATAACCAACAAGGGTTCATGCCAGTTCCCATAAACCGTCATGAACCATGATACCATAACAAGGGTTCATGCCGGTTCCCATAAACCGTCACGAACCTGGGAATCCATTTAAGGTTCCCTGACCTGAAATCAAAACCGTAAAGTGACTGGGTCTCGTACCCGAACATAGGACATCAGCTGGGCACCATGCCCGGAATCTGAGGTCATATACCCGAGACAAAACCAAATGGGTCTCATACCTGAGTTTATCCTTTTGAAATTCAAATCCAGTTCATTTAAATCAATACAGAGATACAGACCCGTATAAGCACCATATAAGGCCGAAACCTCGAAATACGTGCTTATACGTAACCACATACAAATGCACCCATAGCATTACAAACAAGCATTTAAAACATATAATAAACATTTATGCATGCACCAATTTAGAAAACAAGGTCCACTCACAGACCGTCCGAGCTGCCGCCTCGATTTGCATGCCATACGGCTCCCCGAGCCAATCACCGTCACCGGAACTCCCAAACCTGTCCAAATCGTAATAGAAGGTTACTAACTACTTAATTAACCTCCTACCAAAGCCCCGTAATTTTCTGATATTTTTAACTATTTTTAAAACCGAACCTAAACCTTTCGATGCCCCGAAACATATCGAGACGGTGTCCGATTGACACGAAACCAGTCCCAAAATGTTCGTTACATCGAATAGATGATTTCACATGTTGAACACATCCCCAAATTCTCCCCCACGTGCCCACACGCGCCGCCTGAAGTGGCTGCGCGTGGGCTTCACGCGCCAGCTACAGTAACTGCTGACGTCATCGCTGACGTCAGCATGACGTCATCTGACACCTGTCAGGTCTGACATGTCAGACTCTGACAGGTGCCACGTGTCATGCTCCCATTGGTCCATGTCAATGTGCTGTCAGTGCCACGTGGCAGTCTGACATGTGCCACGTGTCATCACGGCTCTGGTCCACGTCAGTGCCACGTGTCAGCCCCTGATTGGGCCACGTCACTGACATGTCAGTGCTGACTCTGCACTGACATGTGACACGTGTCGGCTGATGAGTGGTCCACGTCACCTGACAATCTGACAGGTGCCACATCATCATCCCACATCACCACCTTCAACCACTCGACGGGTTGACCCGAACCCTGCAACCGGGTCGTTAAGACCCGCGGGTTGACCCGGTCGGTTCTCCACCGTCCGACCACCAAAATGCCTCCCGTTTGTCCCATTTTCATCCTCTAATCCTAACCTAGGGTTATGTGGATTTAAAAACTAGAAAAAACATCCAAAAATGTACCTTCCAAGATCATCAATGGCGGTCGTGACTTCCTCTGCCGTTCACGGCCGTCCCAGGCCATCCCCATCCCCAAAACTAATCTTATTCGACTCCTAGGGCTACCAGCAACCTAACCTAAACCTTAGAATCGAATAAAAAGCAACAAAACTGTGTTTTTAATTTTTGAATATTTTTACCTCACGGGTTCTCTCTCCCCGCCGTGGCTGGCCGTGGCTTGCCATCTTCAACCTCTTTCCACCACCTCATGGTCATGTTCAGCTCACACAAGCAAGGAATGGTGATGGTGTGTGTGTGTTTCGGATTTGTGAAGGAAAAGGAAGAAAATGAAATGAAAATGGTGGTGGTGCCGTGGAAGAGAAGAGGAAAGAAGATGATGTGATCAGATGAGAGAAGAGAGGATTGATGGTGAGGATTGATAGTTAGTTGGTAATGGATGGTTAGGATTAATGGTAGGATAGATTAATTATATAATAATAATTATAATATTATTTTATTAAGTAGATCCACATTTTGGGGGAGGTAGCCAATAGGATGAGTGACACTTGTCACTCATCCATGGGACCCACTAAAAATATCTGTCCCAATCAGATTTCGCCAATTCACCCCGTCTCGAAGTTCGTGCATAGTGAAATCGAACTTCCGTGACCTATAACTTTCCCGTTCGAAGTCCGATTTCAATGTGCCGCCTACCTATGGATTCGTATCGTCCTTATCTACGTAACGGTCTTCGGCCCTCGGCCATCAGACCTCCCGGTCAAAAAGTCAACTTTTGACCTCCCATTCACCCAAATTACCAAAATGCCCCTAAACTTCCGAACGTCATAACTTCCTCCTCGAACGTCGGATTTGAACGTGCCACCTGTCTATGAACTCGTGACGTCACGAACTACGTCACGGTCATCGGTCAAAGTCCATTTGACCGCCTGATTAAATAGTCAACGTTTTGCCACCACTAGGGGCAAAACGGTCATTTCGCATCGTTCGTCCGATTTATCCTAACTAATCACCGATTAACCTCACCAATCGTGATTAGTCACTAATCTAATCATGGAATTTGGGACGGGTCATTACAAATGGCTTCTCATACATGTTAGTCTTGTATGTGCTATCAAACATAACTACATCCCCAAACCTTGAATAATCCTCTAACGATGTAGAGTCCCTCCACAACATATTTGCTAAATGGTTCTCTTCATCAACCATAAATTTGCAAAAAAAAAAAAAACCGGGGTTAGTAGCTCCATTCACATTCATGTATGCTAATGCTGCTTCTGAATCGCCATCTACTAAAATCCCTATTCGGCATGCATCCATCTTGTTGTATAAGTCCTTCAACATAAATCCAACTTCATTATAACTACCTGCTTCTCCAACCATATACTCGTATCTGTAACAAGTCCTAACTAATGTCTTCCGCAATGACATTGCAAAACTTAAGTCCCATTTAGATACTTCTCAGTGTGATACCAAAAGACCAACTTCAGTTGCGTTTGCCAACATATGAGAGTGATGAGTGCGAAATTGAGTGACTGTATATTTTTCCTTCTTCTCCTCGTATACTATTGTAAAACTAGCTTCGCATCTGTATCTAGTTTCGCCTATCTGGTTCTTCACCCTATCTGGTTTATTCTTCCATTTAGCCAGCCATATCCCTTCTTTCCCATAAACCCATCTTCTCCTCTGAATTTCTCCACCTATATGCCGTGTTAATTCATCATTTCCGATGCTAAAGCCAATTACTTTTACATATCTTTTATAAAACTGGTATGCATCCTCTACAGTTGAAATAACCTCCCACAACATCTCCCTCAGTCAAGTCCACATATTTCTTACCCTCTTACAACAATTTTGATGTCGCACATTCTTCAACTGAACACCCAGTTCCCCTATTCTGTGTAGGAAGTTGAGCTTCATTAGTAGCTACACTTGTACCTCCTGAATTTCAAAACCACAAGGAGTACCTTCAATCATAGGCCTTCAAACAAAGCAGCTCCATTCCAATTATGGTCATTCCTAAGACAGCACAAATAACTCAACTAGATATCTAGATCATATAGACCTTAAATATTACCAATGCATCCACAGATCAGTTTTATATAAGCATGCGGAAAATAAGGACAAAGGGGAACAAACACCTCATCAGGTAAAGCAAACATGGGGACTTGATGTAATGTAATGATATGCCATTTGTAAATAACAAAACAAAGTTTTACCTTGCATTTCTTCAGACCTTAGTGACTATTGGGAATCAACACCGCAAATCACTCAAAGCAAAAGACAAATTGACTTCTCACCTCATTTTCATGTTTGCACTGTATCAAATATCTCAAAATGCTCAACATAATGCAATTAAATTATGCTTTTTAGAAATAAATAAAGGCTAAAGAGTGAGCTAAATATCAAACTACCACCGAAATCAAAAGTAAATTTCACAAAAGTAGCAAAAATGTACAAAGTAAATTCTTCAAATAACTTAATCATAAACATGTCAATTGATATCAGAGAGATTAACAAGTTGAAACCATACCAATAAGGTAGAACATTGATAAGAGAACTTTGATAAGAGAAATTTAGAGATCTGGAGCCATACCAATAACTTACTCATCTGACTGCAACCCCAATTACTCCTCAAATATCTTCGTAGAAGCCAAGCGATCCGAAGCGAACGACCAAAACCCAGAACCATTGTTTATGGGGTAAGCTCCCTTGATATGAAATGATGAATTTTTGCTATAGCACACTATCCTTCTTCCTCAAAATTCCTACTCTCTCTTTCACCACCACCTCTTCCTTCACACCTTCAACTTCTCCTTACCTTTGCTTCTTCTGCATCTTCAGCGAAAATTTTCGAACCGGTTCCGCACCACCTTCAATTTCTCTTTTTCTAACCAACCCATTACTCATTCTATCTTCGCTATTTTCATTTCACCAATTCAATCTTCTTCTCTGGAGCCCATTCTTCTCTCGATTTTTGGTTTCTGATATTACCTCTTCCCCTTCCGCCCATCTGCTCACCTCTTCTCCAGGTTAAATCGCCTTGGCTTTTACATACTCTTTTTCAAACTCTTTTTTTTTGTCAGTGCCGTTAGATTAAGCCCATTTAAATCCAACGGTCACAGTGCTCCTAAACCCATGAGGCACTTAATCTAGTGCCCATGTGGTAGAATTTCCGCATGTAATCAATCGTGTAAAAATTCAAAAATTAGAGATTCTTAATAACTAAGTTAGATTTTACGAAATTAACAATTTCAGAAATCATTTACGACGGAATAAACCCATATATTTATATACCCTAATATGGACGCATTCAATCTGGTACTCACCATGGTTAAGTTTTCGATCGAGGGTTCCCAAATTTAGCAATCAACCCCGCTTGTCTTATTCATATTTATCAGTTTTCATCGTGGAGGAGAGTATCCCAATTGTCAATCACACATTGGCGCCATTAAGATTGACTACACTAGTTAGGCTTTCACTTATCGATTGTATATTATATTGCATTATTGCATCCAATAAGTTTTCTCTCATCATATCCATACATATATACGTGTTAGGCGTAGCTGCTGGGGCCTCTCACTTTCATTGTCTATCATCAAACTCCCACGTTTCGTAGCCTCATAATTTTAATGCCATCTAGATTTAACGAACATATATATATGAAACATTTCATTATTACTATATAGACACTACGAGAGAAACATACAATTAGTGTTTTTGTTTGCAAATATGAACATGGGAACTACGATATTAGCCCACAGGGATGCTTCTTCCACCTCTTACCGGTGCACTTACGACGTGTTCTTAAGCTACAGAGGTGAAGACACGCGCAAGGGTTTTACCGATCACCTCTACATGGCTTTGCAACAGGCAGGAATCCACACATTTCGAGACCATGACGAGATCGAGAAAGGAGCCAACATTGCAGCAGAGATCCACAACGCAATACAAGAGTCAAGAGTATGCGTAATTGTGTTCTCCAAGGAGTATGCTTCCTCAACATGGTGCTTGGAGGAACTTGTCAAGATCATGGACCGTCGAAAATTTGATGATGAGCTCGTGGTCATGCCAGTTTTCTATGGTATCGATCCATCTCATGTTCGGAGGCTCACTGGGAGTTTCGCACAAGCGTTTTCTAGACATGAAGAGCGATTCGAGAACGAGATGGAGAAGGTGGATCGATGGAGACGAGCTCTTAGAGAAGTTGCTGATTTCAGAGGCATGGTCTTAGGAGATGGGTAACTTTCACTAATCATTATTCCTAATTAGGAGAAATACTTCTCATATATATCTGGCGGAAAATTCACTAGAAATAATCACATACATGATTATAGTCAAGTTTCATCCTAATTTCTAGAATTATGATTTTACCTATTTTCTTTCATGAAACCAATGGTGTTATCAAGTTTTAATTAGAAAATTTCGGGGAAGGGAGAGTATTTGGATAAGGGTGATGGGGAGAGTTTATAGCTTAGAATTTAATTCTTAAGTTTTAGGTGGAGCCCGAAAACATGAGAGTTAAACCATAAATTATAATTATGTCACTCGATATTGTTTTTTGTTTAGCTATACGGTGAGTACTGTACGTAGAGATCAATTTCAATGCATAATTTAATAAAGACGTATTAATTGTCAATGCATATCATTTAATAACAGGTATGAGTCACAGCTAATCCAAAATATTGTTGAAGAGATTGGAAACAAATTGGAGCATAAAGCATCATACATTATTGCTCGCTGCGCGGTTGGAATAGACAGACGTGTTCGAGGCATAAACATGTGGTTGAAGGACGGATCAGAAGATGTTGGTGTAGCAGTTATTGTTGGGATGGGTGGAATTGGCAAAACCACAATTGCCAAAGCTGCTTATGACCAGAACTTTCATAGATTTGAAGCTAGTAGCTTTCTTCCAGACGTTAGAACAGCTTCAGAACAGCGTCCTAATGGCTTTCTTTTATTGCAAAGAAAACTTGTTTCTGATATCCACAATTCGACCGGGAACTTATCGAAGAAAATATACAGCATAGATGAAGGACTGAGCAAGATCAAACTTCTTGTCCGTTGCAAAAGGGTTCTTCTTGTTCTTGATGATGTCAACCACCATGAACAATTCAATGCAATTCTTGGGACGCGAGAATGGTTTTATCCCGGAAGTAAAATCATCGTAACGACTAGGCGAGAAGGTTTGTTTAATGACCATCATCAAGTGTTTAAAGTTGAAGGATTGAGTGAGTATGAGTCACTCGTGCTTTTCAGTTGGCATGCTTTCAAACGGGCCCATCCTACCGCAGGTTACATGAAACTTTCAGCATCTATAGTGAAACACTGCGAAGGCCTCCCATTAGCTCTCCAAGTTTTGGGATCTTCCCTTTTTGGGAGAAGTGTTGATCTATGGCGAAGTGCCTTGGGGAAGTTGGCGATGGTTCCCGATGATAAGATTCTGAAGATTCTTAGAATAAGTTTTGATACTCTAAAAGACGATCATGACAGAAATTTGTTTCTTCATATCGTGTTTTTCTTTGTAGGGAAGAAAATGGGTTATATAATTACAATATTAGACAACTTGGGTTTTTGCACAAGGATTGGAATTCAAAATCTAGTGGATAGATGTATGGTGGAAATTGAAAATGACAACAAGTTAGTCATGCATCAGTTACTTAGAGACATGGGAAGGGAAATTGTTCGTCAAGAATCACGCGAGGACCCTGGAAAACGTAGTAGATTGTCGCATAAGGATGCCTCTGCTGTTCTCAGAAAATTAACGGTAACAATCTTCTTTTCAATCCCGGCCGTACATGATTTTTGTAATATATAGTATGTCTTATTTTTTGATGTTTTGATATTATATATTGTAGCAGGGAACAAAAACTATTAAGGGCCTCATGCTCAACCTTCCTAGTACAATAAGAAGTAACAAAAGAAAATGCCATGATGAAGATTATGATGATGATGGGAATTGTTCAAGACCATGTCGTCGACGGCTTGGTTTCTTTTCTTGGGTAACAAGTAATATCATTTCCTCCAAAAATTCTGTTGATGCTACTGCTGCATCAGATACGAAGGTAGATTTTAAGGCGGAGGTGTTTAGAAGGATGCGCAATCTTGAACTTCTCCTGCTCGATAATGTAAATGTTGGTGGAAGCTATGAACATTTTCCGAAAAATCTAATATGGTTGTGTTGGCGAGGATTCTGTTTCAAATCAATGCCGGTAAACTTTTATCTGGAAAATTTAGTTGGTCTTGACTTGCGAAATAGCAGCCTGCAACATGTTTGGAATGGAACCAAGGTATGATACTAATCTCTCCCTCATTCTACACAAATTAAGGGTGCAGTTAAATTAATAAATGGTTTCGTACTATATATAGTCATACTTGCATTTAGTTTAAGTGCTAGTTGTTATGATCATGTGAGTGCATGAACGGTATGATTGACATCCCCACTTTTAAGATATTAGTTACGTCAATAATGAAATATCGATTTGTATTATAATATGTGGATGGAATGTACTATGACACGAGACTAATGGAGACTTTTAGAAGATAACACAGGTGAACATTCTTGGGGACGTAAGAAAATTGTCACTCTAAAGAATCCGTTTTAGAAATAAAAATTAAATAACTTGTCATTCAATGAAATCCACCAAAAAGATAAAACGAGGATAGTCTAGGAAGCTCACTCTTCACTAAAAATTGTTTATTGAATAATTCTTGGATGCTCCCTTACTCCAAATGAGAGGGATTATTTATGTGTTAGTCATGGACATCCCTCATGAATAGGTATTCTTTCATGAATTAGTTGCATGAATGGTTCATGGGAAACATATACGTGACTTATTGAAAACCCACAATACATAATTATTTTTTGAATTTGAAAACACTTAATTATAGACTATAATTAATAAGATGAATGCAACAAGGAATTAAGGGTAGATGAATTAACCATATGCCTTGAAGGATTAATTGTCCACTTCAAGTTCTGTATCAGACGCTTCCGCTGCGTGACAACTCGTCCCCAAGTTCTCTTTAGTTTCTTCATCATGATTGGGAGAGAGATCAACAACGTTGAAGGGGGCCGATATTCCATAGTTCCTTGGGAGCTCAATCTTGTATGCATTTTGTTCTACTCGCTTAAGTACTTTGAATGGACCATCGGCTCACGGTTTCAACTTCCCAAAACGCCCACGAGGAAAACGCTCCTTCCGAAGATGAATCCAAACTAAATCACCTTCTTTGAATGCCGCTGGCTTCCTATATTTATTAGCTTGAGCTCTATACTTCTTGACAGGACCCACCCCGACCGGGAAGCATCCTACTCCCGTCTAACAATCGAATCCAAAAGACCGGAAAACCAAATAATATTACATCACACCCATTGTCAGACCAGGGAGATTAAACAAATACATCCGACTGGACGTCAAGTCCACAGTTTCACAGAGCATAATATTACAAAACAGGTTAAAGAACAAATCCTACTCTATGAACTAACTACTCCGCAACGGAAAACTTTATGCCTCCGCCTCTGCCTCGGCTCTTGCCCCCGCACTTGTACCACGACCTGGAGGGAATTTAAAACAACAAAGTGTGAGTGGACTGAAACATAAGTTTTACAGAAAACAGTTTTTTCCGAAATCGGGTTCGCCCTCCAGTTTTGTAACACGCATGCATAACCAAATATTTCAAAATCGCGTATTAAACCTTTGAAAACTATTTTTCCGAAACACATGAAAAACGTTACAGAGAATCTTCATAACTCATGTAAAACAATTTAATATTACCAGAATCCAGAAACCGTCATTTTGAAACATCAATTGCACAAATCAAGTAAAAAGTGAATCAATAATCACAATTATGCCGTTGGATCCATCCGAGTCTTTAAACTCAATATCAGGCCTTCCCGGGATATCAACGAGTCTTTAAACTCAAAACATGATCAATAGGCCTCGGGGATATCACAATAATCGAGTCTTTAAACTCACGAGTCTTTAAACTCACTACGGGTCTTTAAACCCAATTTTCGGGCCCGCCCCCGTCATCAATATACCGGGTCTTTAAACCCAAAACCAGATCCAACAATCAACCGGGTCTTTAAACCCAAAATCGTTTTTAAACACAATAAACCAGGATTCATCATAATCCGTTTTCCAACATCATTCCGAAATCATATCACGTCATAATAGGACTTATGTCCGAATTCACATGCAATTTCCAGAACATGCAGTTTCCGAAATCACTTCACAATTATAATCAAAATATCATAAATCCGTAACATGCATAAACATATCCAGATACTTCATCAAAACATCATTCATGCATAAGCAAAACTGCAACCTCGAAATGCGTGAAATACGATGAATATCTTGAAAAGCGTGAAAATATGTAAAATCGGAACATCATATCACCATCATAAAATCATATGTAAAACCATCAGATAAATAAGTAAAACAGTCATGCATGCCCAGTTTAGAAATCAAAAAGTCCACTCACAGTTTTAGGAAGCGTCAATCGCGTCCCGCGCGCTCCTCCGTAGCTTCGGAAGTGTCCGGGCTTGTAAAAACGTACAAGAGGGTTACAAACATCCTCAAAAAGCTCGTATGATTTTTCCCTAATTTTCCCGGATTTTTCGGCGATATTAAACTTAGAGACTTAACCTTCCGGACTCCCGAAATTATCCCGAACGACTCCCGAACAACTCGAATCCTAAAGGTAAAATGTTAATTAGACTGAAAGGAACAAATTCCATGTTGACCGTGATCAGGGTTATCATCGCACGCGTCGTCACGCGCCGCCCAAAGTGGCTGTGCGTGAAGGCCACGCGCCAAGCTACATTGTCTTCGTCCTTACCCGGATAGACTGATAAACCCGCGACTCAACCCGACCAGTTCAAGTTCAATTCTCAATCAATTCTTCTCGTTTTCAATCCTATTACCTTCTCTAATCCATTAATTTTAGGTCTGTGTTGATGACTAACCTCGACTAACACCAGAACGACCCAACTCAAGCTCAAACAGTCGATCAAGTCGACATCTGGAACTCACCCTACACGATTCCATTTCCAAATTAATTTCACCAGTAGCTTAAGGGGACTTATACGAACACAATGGTACAATCAATTGGACTCGCCGTTACCTGGAAGTCGTCGACCTCAGCACTGGTTTTCCTCTGAAACTGAGACTCAGGTTCCCGGCCAGCCAGTGCACCTCCTCCTTCGATTTTTGCACGGTTGTGCTCGTAGTGACCCCAGAAGTCTCTCACGGCCCTTGGTTTCGCTCAACACGCCTCAGGAATTGAATTCAATTTTTCCCTCCAACTGGTTCATCTCTGAACTGGAACTTGGGTTCCTGGGCAAAACGGGCTCTAATCTCCACAACTCTAGCACCGTCGTGTTCCTGTCACTCCCAGAAGTCTCTCAATGTGTTTAGATTTGTCTCTCAACCCGTAGAAGTCGAATTCAGAGTTTTCCCCTCAAAAACCCGAAACTGTTTTCTCACTGTTTCTCTCAACCTCAGCCCTCACACTGATGCTCAAATGACCCAACTGAGTCCACTCCTCATTCTCTTACTCTGTCAATCGATTCAAACGGCCAGTAACCCGTGGGAGACCAACTGAGGTTTTCTGAAAATGTCTCCCACGCACACAGAAGCCATAGCCATTTCTTTAACCCAGCCCGTGCCTGTGTGGCCTCAGTCCGTTCACCCATGTCCCCCACTGCCTCAATCAACTTAAACAATGCACCTGATCGTTCCACTAGTCATAAACAATTTCACGCACAAGACACCACGGCCATGCACTCTGTTTTCCACGGTGGTGAATAGTACCCCGTGTGAAAAGACCAAAATGCCCCTCAGGGAAAAATTACTAAAATGCCCTCCAACTTCCGTGACCCGTAACTTGGTCGTCCGACGTCCGTTTCACGCGTGCCGCCTGTCGTTGTACTCGGGACCTCGAGACGAACCTAACGGTCTTCGAATCATGTGAAAACCAATTTTCCAACAAAAGTCAACTTTTTTCCCATATAACGTCCAAGTTACGATAATGCCCCTGGGCTTCCGAACGTCATACCTTTCACCTTGTTCGTCCGAATCGAACGTGCCACCTGTCTATGAACTCGTGACGTCCCGAACTACGTCACGGTCATCACTCCACGTCCGTTCAACCCTCGAATCAAAAAGTCAACAATTTGACCATACGAATCACAAGGGTAAAAACGTCATTTATTTATTATTTTAATATTACATTTTTCGAATTTTCCAGGGCGTTACACTTCTCATTCTGGTTAACGATGTGGCCACGCACCTGCTCATGCATCTTCTTAATATTCTGAGTTTGAACTTTCGCATCCCCACTAAATTGGCAAGCAGTAGGAAGTGGAGCCAAATCCAAAGAACTAATTGGATTTTTCCCGTAAACAATTTCAAAAGGGCTAGCTCCTGTAATTTAGCTTTTAGAGCGGTTGTAAGCAAATTCTGCTTGAGCCAAAGCAAGATCACACCATGGTATCTTTGTACCCACCAAGCTCCTCAACTAGTTACCCAAACTCTGATTAACAACTTCAGATTGACCATCAGTTTGATGTACTGAATTATAAAGTAGTCCCCAGTTTTCACCAAAGAGTTCTCACAAAATGACCGACGAACTTAGTATCTCGGTCTGAAGTGATTGTCTTTGGAACACCATGAAGTTTGACAATCTCCTTAAAATGAAGATCTGCTACATGAGGCATCCAGAGTTTTAGCACATGGCACAAAGTGAGCTATTTTTTTAGAACCGATCAACAACAACTGTAACTGAATCCTTGCTCCTTTGAGTACGAGGTAATCCGACCACAAAGTCAATGCTAACATCCTCTCATTGTGCGCTATAAATTGGAAATGAAGTGTATAACCCAGTATTTTTTCCATGGCTTTTGGCTAGATGGCAAGCTCTACACCTTTTCACATGTCGAGACACATCTCACACCATCTTACGCTAGTAGAAATGCTCTTGAACGAGAAAAAGAGTTTTTTCCCTACCAAAGTGTCCTCCAAGACCTCCATTATGAGTTTCGGCAACAATAGCTTCTCTTAATGAACAATCAGGAACACATAAGCGTACTCCTTTGAAAACAAAGACATCTTGCATTTGATAGGCTTCACAAGATCCATTAGAACAATTACTCCAAATGTCTTTGAAAGCTGGATCTTCTTGGTAGAGCTTTCAAATCCCACAACTTTCATCTTCATTATACTTAAACAAGAATATCTTCAGCTTAGCGCATTAGCAACTTGGTTATGCTTTCCCAACTTATACTTGATATGAAAATTGTAGGCTTGGAGAAATTCCACCCATCAAGCATGCCTACTTTTCAACTTGTGTTGTCCATTAATAAATCGTAAAGCCTCATGATCTGAATATAATACAAGCTCTTTGGATATGAGAAAATGATGTTAATGATTTAAAACTCGAATGATAGCATAAAACTCCTTATCTTAAGTAGAGTAATTTAAGAGAGAATTGGTGAGCTTCTCACTAAAAAAGGCAATTGGTTTACCTTCTTGACTTAGAACAACACTAACCCCAACATTTGAGGCGTCACAATTGATCTCAAATACCTTGTTGAAACGAGAAGCATCAAGATAGGAGTCTCTGTCATCTTCCTTTTAACAAGCTCAAAACTTTATTGTGCTTCACGTGTCCACACAAATTTTCCTCCTTTCAGGCATTCGGTGATTGGAGCAATAATAGTGATGAATCTCTTGATGAATCTTTGGTAAAAAGAAGCTAGGCCATGAAAGCTTCAAATGTCATGGATAGAAACTGGAATATGCCAACTTGTAATAGCTTCCACTTTGTTAGGATCCACCATGATTCCTGCACCTGAAACAATATAGCCTAAAAAGGCCAGCTTATTAGTCACAAACTCACATTTCTTCAGGTTGGCATATAACTTTTGTTTCCTTAGAACAATGAATACTTCCGACAATGCTCCATATGTGAATCTTGATATTTGTTGTAAATCAGGATGTCATCAAAGTACACCACTACAAATCGATCAATGAATGATTTGAAAACATGATTCATAAGTCGCATAAAAGTGCTAGGGGAATTAGAGAGCCCAAAAGGCATTACCATCCACTCATAGAGACCATCCCCAATTTTAAGGTGGTCTTCTATTCATCTCCCGGCCTTATACGTATTTGGTGACATCTGCTCCTCAACTCAATCTTGGAAAAGATTGTGGCTCCATGAAGTTGATCTAGCATGTCACCAAGGAGAGGAATGGGAAAACGATACTTGATGGTGATCTTGTTAACTGCTCGGCTATCAACGCACATCTGCCAAGTTCATAGGAACAAGAAGGACAGAAACTACACTATGATTCATACTCTCCTTGATCAATCGTTTGGCTAACAATTCTTCAACTTGTCTTTGCAACTCCTCATATTCCTTAGGACTCATCCTGTAAGCAGCCTTATTTGGAATAGAAGTATCAGGAATAAAATCAATGTAATGTTGAATACCTCAAATTCTTGGAGTAATGGTTGTATGATTAAAGGGACTTTATCCTTTGCTTCATTTTCTTTCACCACCACAAGGACATATATTTCTTAAGTTTCCTTCACTACAACAACGAAGTCGGATTTAGAGAGTAGATTACTCGCTTCTATTTTTTCAGGCTTTGGCTTGCGTTCCATTTTGATGGGACCTAAGACGACTTTAATACCATCCTTTCAAAAGAATAAGTGTTTTCAAAGCCATCATGCAAAGCCCTTCTATTATATTGCCAAGGTTTATCAAGTAATAAATGACCAACATCCATAGGAACAACATCGCACCAAGCCTCATCTTTATAGTTTTTCATAATAGAAAATTGGAGTAAGCATTTCTTATTCACTTTTACCTCGTTTTCCCTACGTAGCTTGTCAGGATGAGGGTGATCCGAGGTTTTGAGGTTGAGCTTCCCCACCATTGTAGTTGCTACTACATTTTTGAAACTTCCTCTGTCAATGATCATGATGCACACCTTCCCAAGTGACGTGCATCTCGTATGGAAAATATTGTTGTGAAGCCAATCTTCTTCCTCTATATGGATTGCATTCAAGTTTCGTCGGATAACCAAGATTTCTCTTTCATCTCCATAAGTGATATCTTCATCAAAATTAGGACCATCATCAACAATATCATCTTCTTCAATGTCTTCGTCTACTTCTTCCACAAGAGTAACAATTCTTCTATTCAGACATTCAGATGCAATATGTCCCAAGCCTTGAAATTTAAAACATCGAATGGTAGATGATCGACTAGCACTTAGCACTCCATCTTGCTTGGAAAATTTAAAAGTTGTCACCTTGCTTGACGAATTTGCATTGGGAGTGGAAACATTTCCACGGGTCTTGCTGCCTTCTCTTTCATCTCATGGCCAAGACCTTAAATGACAGGACCCGTCCCGATCCCCTGTGGGACCTACCGGGGATGTGCCCTGCTCCCATCTGACTTTGACTCTAAAATACCAGAAATACCCTTAACGGGCTTAAAGTCTTTCAAATTAATTAAACAAGGTTATACATGCAACCCTAGAGTTCTACAATGTCAGACTAGGGATAGTACAATACAAAAAGTGAGCACAAAGTCGAGTTACAAAACGGTGCTCAACCTACCCAAACGGGGTGTACAGGTGCGCACAAGGAAACTATGCCTCGGACTACGGGTCCTCCTCCTCTAACTTGATTGCACGGCTTGGAGAGGTCAACAAAACAGTAAATAGTGAGTGGGCCAAAAATAAACAATCTTTCCAAATCTAGTTTAATAATAATATAATAATCATAAAGTTTTACCCCTCTGTTTAGAAACTTGCATGCATTTAGTCAAAACATAGAATCATAAAATCATACAGCCAACATAAGGAAATAATCATAATATAGTGCCAATACAACCTAACCCCAACATCCCTGATGTCTGGCATCCCCGATGCCTAAATCATGTCACGGTCCTAAGGCCACGCGCGCCACCCGGGGTCTCAAATCTCAAGTCTCCCCAGGGTCCACCTAGTTCAATGACCCGCAAATCATTGACCCTCCCTCGGGGTATCATCCACACCTGCACTCCCGATCGCAAGCCGCCCCTCGGGTCAACCCCTCTCGGGCAGTGCTCGTAACTACTCCAGGATATTACTGGACGTCTGGAGGAGAAAAAAAACATAAGGTAGGTATACACAGTGTGACAGGACCCATCCCAATCCCCCCGGGATTACCGTGGAATGTGCCCTGCTCCCGTCCAACAAGAGGTGTCAGACAAGGGATAACCAAGAGCCGCTGCCCAACGGGGCATCCAGAGTGCGCAAGGATCGATGGAGGAGGTGTGCAATGTCCCAGTCCCTGCTGCAATTGCATCCGTAATCAACCTGAAGGGCATTAAAACCAAAAGCTGTGAGTGGACAAAAACCAATAAGTTTACCAAATACATTTATAAGACATTTATGCCCTCCAATAAAAACGTATGCATGCCACGAAAACCAGTAACCAAAACGTTTGCTCAACCGAGCCATTAGGGCCTTAGCCCAAAAACCGTTAACCAAAAACCAAGTGTGGGAACTCAGCCCAAAACTGTGGAATACCACCACCATACATATTAAAACCATGTGGGTCACCACCCACGACCATAAATGAACATCAATCCATAAATCCAAAACCATTAGGGTCCCTGACCCGACATACCATTTCATAACCAATAATCCATTTTTACCACATAACACATATCCAACCAATAAGCCATTTTATTCATTAATCCATATTTTACCATTACCATCACCAGCATCCCAGATGCTTAGCGTCCCAGACGCTTGACGTCCCTGACGTCATATCTCACGGTTTCATAAGCTACGCGTGCTGCCCGGGGTCTCTCCGGGTCCATATATCTGACATCCCTGATGTCTGACGTCCCAGACGTCAATCATAGCAATCCTGCTCCTGGGTCATCATACGGTCCGGCTGCTCCGTATGGTGACCCTTCACAGGCAATGCACCGTGACTTCCCCAGTGTCCCAGACATCTGGAGGAGACCATCATATATCCTTGTATCAAGATGGTATATGGAAAACAGTTTTTATTAATTCATTTCACAACATCACAATGGGCCCTGCCCGAATTTTCCATAAAACAACACATTTCCATGTAGGGTCCCTGACCCGAAACCACATTTATTAAATATAGGGCCCCTGACCCGAAATCATCATTTTAATCCAACTGGGCCTCATGCCCGACTTTATGAACCACTGGGCCCACGGCCCGATTTATAAACCAACTGGGCCCGCAGCCCGACTTATAAATCAACTGGGCCCGCAGCCCGATTACGTACTCAAATGGACTCCAAGTCCGAGATTTCCAAAACAAGTGGGCCTCAAGCCCGAGTTCACCTTTCCAATATAAAAACCGTTTTATCATATTATTTATTTAACCACAAGCACGCAAAACCACAAATAAACCGTTAATCCCGATACACGTGAAATACGGAAAACACCTCGAAATACGTGCAACATACCCAAAATCAATACTCACAAATACCATCATAGAAATCATGTATATAAACCATATATCACATTTAAGCATGCATAGGATTTATAAAACCAAAGTCCACTCACAGACCGTTTTAACGGTATGCCTCGATACGCGTGCCATCGGCCCTCCCGGGCCACACCACTATCACCGGGACTCCCAATCCTGTCCAAATCACATTAGAGGGTCACTAACCTCATCATTAACATCCTATCAAAGTTCCGTAATTTTCCCGAATTTTTACTTATTTTTAAACTTAATTTAAAACCTTCGGATATCCCGAACAATATCGAGACGGTGTCCGATCGACACGAAACCAATTCCAAAATGTCCGTTACATCGAATGGATTAAAAGTCATGTTGACCTCACCTCGAGATTCGTGCCCACGTGCCATCACGCGCCGCCGTGAGTGGCTGCGCGTGAAACTCACGCGCCTGCTACAATGTCACCAGCCCAACCCGTTTGTCTGGTAAACGGGTCCAATTCACCCGCGACAAAACCCGGTTCTATGTCCATCAATTCAGCCTTAATTCCTTCAATTAATCATTCAGTTAGTTTCGTTTTAAGTCCAATTACAAGTCTGTAAACCCAATTACACAAATCCTTACCCAGATTCCCACGATTCGATGATGAACACCAAGAACACTCCGAACACTGTTCATTCATGGAATTCCGTCAATGGCTGCAGGTTTCATCCAATTGATGCATCCAGAAGCATCAATGGACCATGAGGAACAATTCCCCCACATCAATTGCAT
Source organism: Prinsepia uniflora (assembly GCA_032719365.1). Classification (NCBI taxonomy): domain Eukaryota; kingdom Viridiplantae; phylum Streptophyta; class Magnoliopsida; order Rosales; family Rosaceae; genus Prinsepia; species Prinsepia uniflora. Next base: position 15,398,605 of record CM064872.1, read on the forward strand.
CAATCCTATGCTCAAACGTCACGACTCAAGCTCGAGCACCGTCATTGTTCAACAATGGAGTTCTGTCAACCACAGCCGTTTTCCTTCAATTGATGAACCCAGAAGCATCGTGGGATCATGAGAAGTAGTTTCCCCACCTCAATTGAATCAATCGAAGCCTCAAACTCCACGACTCAAGCTCGAAGTTCCTCCTCTGTCACCAAGTGTGATCAGAGCCAATTGGTGGCCAAATCCCTTCGTTCCTTCGACAAAACTGATCGTGGCACTCCCAGGAAGCTGAAGGTAATCTCCAATTTGATCCTCACGGCTCAATTCCTTCAATTCGAATTTTCCCTCTCATTTTCCCGAAATCCAAAATCCAAAATTCAACCCACACTCAAACCCTCGTGTTTCCCAGTTAATTCAAACATCTTAGTCTCTTATTTTTCTCTCAGGAACGGCAGAGAGAGGGAGCCAATTCTCCCAATCTGATTCCCCCAATTTTGTGCACGGTTTAGGAACAAAGAAGAGGAAATTAGGGGAAATGGTGGATTAAATGATGATGATGTAGTAATGATGGTGTTGGGAGGGAAACATGGAGCTGGAAACAAGGGATGGGTGACACTTGTCACTCATCCGGATGTGCACAGTCAACGGTCACTATTCATTATTATATTATTATTTTAATCCAAGCCTCGGTTCGTTAGTTCGTTTCCTTGATCATAACGTTGTCGTCGAATCTCCGATTTCGGCATGCCGCCTGTCGTTGGATTCGTATCGACGATACCTACGTAACGGTCCTTGGCCCTCGTCCATCGGACCTCCCGATCAAAAAGTCAACATTTGGCCCCTAGTATGCCAAATTACCAAAATACCCCTCAACTTCTGAACACCATAACTTTCTCTACGAATGTCGGAATCGAACGTGCCACCTGTCTATGAACTCGTGACGTCCCGAACTACGTCACGGTCATCGGTCAAAGTCCATTTGACCGCCCGATCAAAAAGTCAACATTTTGCCCACGACCAAGGGCAAAACGGTCATTTCGCACAATTTGTCTGATTCCGCCCTACTAACCACCGTTCAACCTCACTAATCAAGATTAGTGACTAATCTAATCCCGGAATTCGGGACGGGTCGTTACACAGTGCAATAGTATCACAATCCATATACTCCCCAACTTACTTCAAAAACCAATTCGTACATATACCCAGACGAGTCTCATGCCCAAAACATCATACTACGTATAGAACCCCACAATAAAGTATCAAGACTCATCCAATCACAATCATGAAGTAAAATAGTGAAAACAGTTATGCATGCAATCATTTTGAAATCAAATAGCCCACTCACATACGGTCCTTTCTGCTCAACGAACCGGCTAAATCTGTCCAAACACATCCAAAGGTTACTAATTGACCCTACTAGGTCTAACATCCAACCTTAGAACAAAACCGGCCTGGCAACGCGTCCCGAACACACTTTCCGAGGCTAGTTCCTTCAATTTGACCAACGTAACGATCTCCGATCGACACGAAAACACCACCATCGGATTCGTATAGTCAAAACCTTGAAAATGGTACCAGCCCCACCAAAATACTGTTCACACGCGCCTGGTCAACGCGTGGTCAACACTGCTACAGTACCATTGACATCAGCATGACATCACTCTCTGACATGTGTCAGATGACACGTGTCAGTCCCTGATTTGTCCCTGGTCGGACATGTCTGACAAGATGACGTCAGCATTAAAAGGTATAGAAATTTTTAGTGTATTCAAATTAATTAGAATTGTGTACAGAAGTTCTTTAAATAGACTCTAGAGAGCTAAGCTAGGTAAGTACTTCTTAGACAAACTAGGAAAGAATCAAGTAGATACAAATTTACACAGGAAAGAATCAGAGGTGATTCTGTGGACTTAGGCCCAGCAGATCAGGGAGATTGATCCTCAATCTCCTGTGATGGGCTGGGATCTTTATCACGGCCCCACAAGACGGTGGTGCCGTCGGCAACACCAATCTTGGATCGTAGTAGTTGAAAACGTGGTCTAGGCAGAGCTTTTGTGAGAGCATCAGCAAGCTGGTTGTCCGTGGAGATGTGGGAGACGTCTAGTAGACCACGGCTGACTTGGGTGCGAATAAAGTGATAGTCGATTTCAACATGCTTCATGCGAGTGTGAAGCGTGGGATTGGAGCAATAGAATGTAGTACCAATGTTGTCGCATGAGATGGTCGGCTTCCCTGCTGTTGAGATGCCCAGGTCACGTAGCAAGGCTTGAACCCACATAAGTTTTGCAGTGGTGAGGGCCATAACACGGTATTCAACCTCTGTAGAGGACCTGGAGACAACGCGTTGTTTGCGTGAGCTCCAGGAGATAAGATTACCACCCAAGTAGACAAGGTAGGCAGTGGTGGATTTGCGGTCTTCCGGGTCGCCAGCCCAATCCGCATCAGAGTAGGCATGCAGGGTGTGATAGGAGTGGGAGACTGCATGCAGGTGGTTGGTGGAGGCACAGTGCAGGTGTAGCCCAAAGAACAACATGCCCTTCAAGTACCGTAGTACCCATTTGAGATCCTGCCAATGCTGCTCAGTTGGAGCATGCATAAACTGTGACAGTTTGTTCACAGCAAAGGACACATCTGGCCGTGTGAGACATAGGTACTAGAGACTACCCACTATTTTCCGAAAAGGAGTGGCATCAGTGGGTGGGAGCCATCCTGAAACATGAGAGTGAGGGAGATAGCCAAGGGAGTGGAGACAGGTTTGGCACCATCCATGCATGCCATTGTGAGAAGGTCTTGAATGTATTTATATTGGGACAGAAACAGACCAATAGCTGTGGGCAGAACCTCAACTCCAAGGAAGTAGTGAAGGGCTCCCATATCCTTGACAGAAAATCGGTGGCCAGGGTATGGATGAACTTGGAGATTAATGCTGGGCTGTTTCCTGTCACAATTAAATCATCAACATAGACAAGGAAGTAGAGGACAGTAGAGGCTTGCCTGAGAATGAAGAGTGATGCATCAGATGGTGCTGGGGTAAAACCGTGAGACACTAGGAAGGACTGCAGCTCCTGATACCAGGCCCGAAGGGCTTGCTTCAGGCCATAAATTGCTTTGCAAAGCTTGCAGACATAGGACGGGTGTTGAGAATCAACAAAACCCGTGGGTTGTGCCATGTGAACGTCCTCATGAAGGGTTCCTTGAAGGAAGGTATTGTTGACGTCCAGTTGGCATATGGACCAGGCCTAAGCAACAGCAAGGTGAAGGACAGTCCGAATGGTGGTGGGTTTGACTACGGGACTGAAAGTGGCTGAGTAGTCCACCCTTGGCTGCTGGTGAAACCCCTTGGCAACTAAGGGGGCTTTGTACCGGTCCATAGCACCCGTGGGATTGCGTTTGATCCTGAAGACCCATTTGTTACCCACAATGTTTTGGGCTGGGTGAGAGGGAACTAATTCCCAAGTGCCATTCCGGATAAGACCATTCATCTCTGCTGACATTGCTTGGCGCCAGTGAGGATCCTTAACAACCTGAGATTTACAAGTGGGCTCAACCAATGGTGAGATGGATTGAGTAGTTGTGGCCAAGGCATAGCTGGGTACGAGCTGTATAGTGCCAGTTTGGGTGCGGGTCAACATAGGATGAGTGCGGGTGGGTGGTTGTGGTGGGGAAGGGGAAGGGGGAAGGGGTCGTTGTTTGGTGAGAGAGCAGGGGAGGTGTTTAGTGGTGCAGAAGAGGGTTGAGAAGGGGGCTAGTGTTGGCTGTAAGTGTGGAGGGAAGGGGGGTAAGGGGCTGCAGGTGTAGGGGGCGGATAGGAGGGCTGCCAGGGACTGGGATGGTGGGAGGCATTGACAGAACTGCTGCAAGAGGTGTTGCTGCTTCAAGGCATGGTGGGAGTGCTGTGTTCGAGGGGTCTAGGGGGACTGTAGGGGTGGCGGGCGAGCTAACAGGTGCTGCTGGTGAGCTGGCAGGTGCAGTGGTGTCGAATGAAGGAAGGTAAGACACTGGAGGAAGTATGGACAGCCAAGCCTCAAAGTTGGCAGAAGTGACATGAGGGAGATGGAAGGAGGTGTTAAGACCTGGGAAGGTGTTTTCATCAAATTGAACATGGCCGGAGACAAAGACTTTGCGAGAGGAAGGTTCAAAACAAAGATAGGCACTCTGATTGAGAGAGTAGCCTAGGAAAATGCAAGGAGTGGAGCGAGGTTGCATTTTTTTGGAGTTATAGGGTCGCAGCCATGGAAAACAGAGACATACAAAGGTACGAAGTTTGGTGTAGTTGGGTGGCTGGTTGAATAGGGTAGTGAATGGTGTGGTGTTTTGGAGAATTGGGGATGGAAGCCGGTTGATGACATATACAGTAGCCTTCAAGGCATACGGCCAATAGGTGAGGGGGAGATTGGCTTGATGAAGGAGGGTGAGGCCAGTTTCAACTACATGGTGGTGGCGTCATCAGTAATGCCATTATGTTTGGGGGTGTGGGGAGGGGTGAGAAGATGGTTGATGCCATGAGTGGTGATGAAGCTTTTGAGTTTGAAAAATTCCCCACCACCATCAGTGTAGAGCAATGCAATGGATGTGGTGAAGTAGTTTTCAACCAGTTTTTTAAAGTCAACAAAAGTGGCAAAGACATCAAATTTCCGTTTAAGAGGATAGAGCCAAGTATACATGGTATAATGGTCTACAAAAATGACGTAGTAGGAAAAACCATCAGGTGAAGGATACGGGGCAGGACCCCATACGTCATAAAAGAGTAATTGAAGTGGGCGGGTGCTAGTGAGAGAAGAGACACCAAAGGGAAGCTTGTGACTTTTATTGCATAAACAAGAAGGACATACAGAATTGATAGTTTTGGGGGGTACATTTAGAGAGCAGAATTTAAGAACAGATTGGAGAATTTGTGGACTATGATGGCCGAGACGACGGTGCCATAGGTGAGGAGAGACCACCACACCCACCAGAGCTTGAGGTTTTTGATGGGAAGAGGGAGACCACTCGTACACACCATCCCTACTCCGGCCTTGAAGCAGGATCGCCCCCGTGATGAGGTCATTCACATGAAAACAATCAGAAAAGAATTCAATGGAAGTATGGTTAGTTTTGTTGAACTGGGAAATGGATAGCAGATTACGAGTCATATGAGGAACACAAAGGACGTTACTAAGGTGAAGGGAGTGGGAGGAGGAGGAGGGGAGGGAAGTATTACCAGTGTGGGTGATTTGCAACTCCTTACCGTTGCCAAGAAGAATCTCATCGGGACCATGGTAACGAGTGGCCTCAGAGAGCTGTTGAGGGTGAGGTGTCACATGATGGGAGGCGCCGGAATCAAGGAGCCAAAGGGAAGAGGAGCTCTGGACAGTTGGATTAGCCACTGGAGGCTGAGAGGATAAGTGCTGGAGCTGGGAATAGCGCTTAGCACTGTGGCCTTGGGTGCCACACCATTGGCAAAACCCACGATAGCCACTGTCTGGGTTGCTGTTGGACCTGCGCTGGTTGTTGTGGGGCGGTCCAGGGCGCTGGGAAGAAGAACCACGACTGTTAGAAAACTGGTGAGAGGGTCTGGGATCTGAAGAACCACGGTTGTGGTAGTTGTAGAACGAGCCACGAGCTGATTGGATGGCGTTGGCAGTATTGGTGGTGAGAGAAGAGTTAGGGGCAGCTCTGTTGGCTGCGGTTTCATACTGAACCAGTATGTCATGCAGGTTTTCAAAGGGAATGAGAGCATCCCTAGATCTGACAGCAGCAGCTAGATATTTGAATTCTAGGCCAACTTGAGAACATGAAGAAGGAGATCATCATCAGACAAGGGCGTGTTAATTGCTACGACTTCATCAGCAATGGTGCGAACCTCCTGGAGGTAATCAAAAATGGGTTGTGAGTCCTGACGAAGGAGAGTTAAACGTTCCTTAAGTCCCAGTACACGAGCCCTGGCTGTGCTTGCTTAGAGACGAGTAAGGTGGGTCCAGGCAGCTGCTGAGGTTGGTGCAGCAACGATGAGGGTGATGACCAGGGGGATACGGATGGCAAAATGGCATGAAGAAGAAGCTGGTCCTGGCGGATTCAGAGGGCACGAAGTGCAGTTTTTGTAGCAGGTGGGCAGGGATGGCTGCTTTCCACATAGCCCATGAGGTCATACCCACGGAGGAGGGCATTGAATTGGGCACGCCATGGAAAGAAAGTGGTGGAGGTGAGTTTGACACGGAACTGAGCAGTTGTGTTGATGCTAATGAGGGAGGGAAGAGTAGGGTGGGTGATGTCGGTTGGTGGTGGTGGGATGTTGGTTGCGGTTACTGGATTACGGTTTTGGGCGGCTGCTGGATTAGGGTTTTGGGTGTCTGCGGGATTAGGGTTTTGGGTGGCCATTGAATTAGGGTTTACCTAGGGTTTGCTCGGTGGAGCTTTAGTGCTCTGATACCATAAAAGGTATAGAAATTTTCTGTGTATTCAAATTAATTACAATTGTGTACATAAGTTCTTTAAATAGACTCTAGAGAGCTAAGCTAGGTAAGTACATCTTAGACAAACTAGGAAAGAATCAAGTACATACAAATTTACACAGGAAAGAATCAGAGGTGATTCTGTGGACTTAGGCCCATCATCTCTGTCATTCGATCGATCCCTACCGAGAACCTGCACTGCTATTCGGCTGGTCTCTACTGAAAAACTAGTGACATGGACTGCCGTGACCCACGACCATGACCAGATCAGAAAATCCATTCCCGGCCACCATTTTCATCGTTGTTGGTTCCTATGCACTCGTCTCAACCTATACTACTAGTATGTAGCCTCTGAAACATGAAAGAAGGTCAGGATTTTTACCTCTGGGTCGAAGACTCTCTGCCCAGTTTTCGATCTTCTTCTTCGTCGTGTCAAGTAGCTTCCTTCCTCGAACCAGTTTATCGTGTTCTCTAGTCCATCGTCCTAACCCCCTTATGATCCTAGTTTGGCGTCAGCTCGAAGTTGGGTCGTGTGGGTTGAATAGTTGGGGTCCCTGGTTCGTTTGTCCGTCGCGGGTTGGGTGGTCATCCTGGTTGCAGACGGTGGAGGTTGACGATGGTGAGGACGATGATGATGATGAAGATGGTTTCTAGTGAGGATGAGTGATCGATCTGGGAGGAGAGAAATCAACGGGGAAGGGAAATGGTTGATGGGTTTGTAAACAAATGGGGTTCACGGTTTGTAATGAGAAAACAAGGGAAGGGGCTGGCTCATGCATCCAATTATTTGGGGTCTTGGGCTAGTTAGATGAGTGACACTTGTCACTCATCTGATTGGTTCAAAATTCCAATTGACCAATCCAATTATTCCACTTGCTCAAGAAGCTCGAAAAACGTAATAGTAACCTTCGTAATCCGTGACTCGTAACTTCCATATCGGACCTCCAATTCCGGCATGCCGTGTGTCTACGAACTCGTGGTCACGCGATCTACGTAATAGTCAAAGGTCCATTTCCAAATAGTAACGCGGGTCAAAAGTCAACATTTTGCCCTGACTATGGGCAAAATGGTCATTTTACATATAATTTCATAATTTACAAATATTCAAAAAAAAATCCGGTTTTGGTCCACACTAATCCCCTCGGCTAAGATGACATGACCCAAAAAACCGATACTATTCAGCCAAAACTGACATTTGCTAAATTTAGCGTACAGCTGTCTTTTCCTCAGTCGGTCTAGCACTAACCGTAGATGCTTCTCGTGCGCTCTGGAACTCTTCGAATAGACTAAGATGTCGTCGATGAACACAATTACAAACTTTTCTAGATACAACGTAAAAACTCGGTTCATCACGTCCATGAATGTAGCTGGTGCATTCGTCAATCCGAGAGGCATCACCAGGAACTCGTAATGTCTGTACCTTGTCCGAAAAGCTATCTTTGGAACATCATCCTCTGAAATCCTCAGTTGGTGGTAACTGGATCGTAGGTCTATCTTAGAAAAATACTTCGCTCCTCGTAGCTGATCAAATAGGTCATCAATTCTTGGTAAGGGGTACTTATTCTTTACCGTCACTTTATTAAGCTGTCTGTAGTCCACACATAACCGCAAACTACCCTCATTTTTCTTTACGAACAACACGGGTGATCCCCATGGCGAAGTACTGGGCTGGATGAATCCCAAATCCACCAACTCCTGTAGTTGGGATTTCAACTCCCGTAACTCTGCTAGTGCCATACGATACGTCGCCTGTGATATCGGTTGTGTCCCAGAAAGTAACTCAATCGTGAACTCCACCTCGCGCTGCGGTGGCAACCCTGGAAAGTCTTCTGGAAACACATCTGGAAACTTGTGCACTACTGGAATGTCCTCAACTTTCATGGAATCCTCACGTGTCTTAACAACATAGGAAAGGTAACCCAGAAAACCTTTCTGTAATAATTTAGTAGCTGTGAGAGCAGAAATTACCTTAGCCGGCGAGACTCCTCGCTCCCCATAGAAGATCACATCTGGCAAGCCCGGTCTCCTTAAGGTCACTCGTTTGTTGCTACAGTCCATGATAGTGTAGTGGTCCAATAGCCAATCATCCCCTAGTATGACGTCGAAGTCGTGTAAATCCATGACAATCAGATTGGCTGGAAACTCTACTCTTTCCGCTTCCAATGGACAATCATTAATAATGTGGTTCACTTTATAGACCACCCTCATTGATGTGCCGATACCCAACTCCTCCTCAAGAGCAGTCACCTCCCGACCCAACAAACTTGCAAAGTTTCGTGAAATAAAAGAATGTGTCGCTTCGGAGTCCATCAAAGCACGAACAGTAATACCAGATATAGTAAGAGTACCTGTCGTGACACCCAGAGCCGCCCTGGCCTGACGCTGTGTGACTCGAGCTATGGTCTCAGTCTGATGGCCCCGTCCTCGCACTCCTCTGTCACCACCACGAGCTGCACTCTATCCCCGGCCAGTAGGAGTGTTGGAGGCTAAACTCTGTACTATACTGTTATCTTTAGTCACAGATGGGCACTCTGACGCATAATGGCCCGCTCCTCCACAATTGAAACAAGTCAACGCTCTCAGCCGGTCAGAATATCCACCTGACGAACCACCTCTCGATGACTGATACTGCCTGTATCCCATCCCGATCCCCTATGGGACCTACCGGGGATGTATCGTGCTCCCATCTGACTTTGACTCTAAAATACCAGAAATACCCTTAACGGGCTTAACGTCTTTCAAATTAATTAAACAAGGTTATAGATGCAACCCTAGAGTTCTACAATGTCAGACTAGGGATAGTACAATACAAAAAGCGAGCACAAAGTCGGGTTACAAAACGGTGCTTAACCTACCCAAACAGGGTGTACAGGTGCGCAACAAGGAAACTATGCCTCGGACTTCAGGTCCTCCTCCTCTAACTCGATTACACCGCCTGGAGGGGTCAACAAAACAGTAAAGAGTGAGTGGGCCAAAAATAAACAATCTTTCCAAATCCAGTTTAATAATAATCATAAAGTTTTACCCCTCCATTTAGAAACTTGCATGCATTTAGTCAAAACATAGAATCATAAAATCATACAGCCAGCATAAGAAAATAATCATAATATAGTGCACTGTACAACCTAACCCCGACATCCCTGATGTCTGGCATCCCCGATGCCTAAATCATGTCAAGGTCCTAAGGCTACACGTGCCACCCGGGGTCTCAAATCCCAAGTCTCCCTAGGGTCCACCCAGGTCAATGACCTGTAGATCATTGACCCTCCCTGGGGGTATCATACATACCTGCACTCCCGATCGCGAGCCGCCCCTCAGGCCAACCCCTCTTGGGCAGTGCCCGTGACTACTCCAGGATACTAATGGATGTCTGGAGGAGACATAAAACATAAGGTAGGTATACACAGTGCAATAGTATCACAATCCACAGACTCCCCGACTTACTTCAAAAACCAATTCGTACATATACCCAGACGGGTCTCATGCCCAAAAATCATACTACGTATAGAACCCCACAATAAAGTATCAAGACTCATCCAATCACAATCATGAAGTAAAATAGTGAAAACAGTTATGCATGCAATCATTTTGAAATCAAATAGCCCACTCACATACGGTCCTTGCTGCTCAAAGAACCGTCTAAACCTGTCCAAACATATCCAAAGGTCACTAATTGACCCTACTAGGTCTAACATCCAACCTTAGAACAAAATCGGCCCGGGAATGCATCCCAAACACACTTCTCGAGGCTAGTTCCTTCAATTTGACCAACCTAACGATCTCCGACCGACACGAAACCACCTCCATCGGATTCGTATCGTCGAAAACTTGAAAATAGTACCGACCCCACCAAAAAAACTGCTCAGACGCGCCTAGTCAACGCTTGATCAACGTTGCTACAGTACCGCTAACGTCAGCATGACGTCACTCCTTGACATGTGTTAGATGACACGTATCAGTCCCCGATTGGTCCCTAGTTTGACATGTTTGACAAGATGACATCAGCATGATGATGTCATCATCTCTGTCATTCGGTCGATCCCTACCGAGAACCTTCACTGATGTTCGGTTGGTCTCTACCGAAAAACCAGTGACATGGGCTGCCGTGACCCACGGCCATGAGCCGATCAGAAAATCCATTTCTGGCCACCATTTTCATCTTCATTGGTTCCTATGCACTCGTCTCAACTTATACTACTAGTCTGTAGCCTCAGAAACATGAAAGAAGGCTAGGATTTTTACCTCTGGGTCAAAGACTCTCTGCCCAGTTTTTGGTCTTCTTCTCCGTCGTGTCAAGTAGCTTCCCTCCTCGAACCAGTCTGTCGTGGTCTCTAGTCAGTCGTCCTAACCCTATTATGATCCTAGTTTGGCGTCAGCTCGAAGTTGCGTCGTGTGGGTTGAACAGTTGGGGTCCCTAGTTCGTTTGTCCGTCGCGGGTTGGGTGGTCGTCCTGGTTGCAGACGGTGGAGGTTGACGATGGTGAGGATGATGATGACAAAGATGGTGTCTAGTAAGGATGAGTGATCAATCTGGGAGGAGAGAAATCAACGGGGAAGGGAAATGGTTGATGGGTTTGTAAACAAATGGGGTTCAAGGTTTGGAATGAGAAAACAAGGGAAGGGGCTGGTTCATGCATCCAATTATTTGGGGTCTTGGGCCAGTTAGATGAGTGACACTTGTCACTAATCTGATTAGTTCAAGATTCCAATTCACCAATCCAATTATTCCACTTTCCAAGAAGCTCGAAAAATGTAATAGTAACCTTCGTAGTCTGTGACCTGTAACTTCCGTACCGGACCTCCGATTCCAGCATGCCAACTGTCTACGGACTCGTGGTGACGTGATCTACGTAATAGTCAAAGGTTCATGTCCAAATAGTATCCCGGGTCAAAAGTCAACATTTTGCCTTGACTAGTGGCAAAATGGTCATTTTACATATAATTTCATAATTTACAAATATTCGAAAAAAATCGGGGTCGTTACAGTAAACTGCTGCCACGCCTTTCTTTACTTTGTTTCTCCACTTTCAATGCCAAATTCATAATGTCATTGTAGATCCTATATGGCTGCAACTACACAACATGAGCGATCTCCGAGCATAGACCTCTAAGGTAATGAGCGATTGTTTGCTTCTTGGGCTCATCGATGTCACAAACAATTGAAGGTTGTCAAACTCCAATGTACACTCTTTTACAGACAAGTCATTCTATCTCAAATTGTGACACTTGAGAAAAGAATCTTGTCGATAATTCTCCGGCATGAACTTTTTCTTTAGTTCTTTCCTCATCTTTTCCCATGTCACTATGCGCTTCTTGTCATCACGAGCACGCCGCTTCTTCAATTGATCCCACCAAATTGAAGCATGTTTCTTCAACTTTAAAGCAACTAACTTTACTTTTTGATCTTCTTCTACATCTTTTTAATCAAAGATCCGCTCCATTGTGTTGATCCAATCAATGAATTCTTCTGGTTGCATCTTTCCTTCGAACTCTGGAATATCAACCTTCACGTCAAAAATTTTTTGGGGCTGGTGATTTCTTTAATGGCGCCTAGACGAATGGATTGGTACCTTCAGATTCATCCTCTAAATCATGACGAAGGTCATCATGTTCCAAAGGCTCGTAGCGCTCGCGGTGCTGCTGGAGTTGCTGCACTTGTCTCCTGAGATCATCCATCTCTATGTCACGAAGATCACTCTCACGATCTTCACGACCATCATCGATTCGAGGGCGACGACGACCACGACATCCAGCCATGATTGGCAAACTCTGATACCAAAATGTTACACAAATGAACACTTTTGGGTAGGAAACTCGCCATTTTAAATAACTCACCTTAGAGATAAGAGTTAAATAACTCGTCACTCAATGGAATCCACAAAAAAGATATGAGAAGATAGTTTAGGAAGAACACTCTTCACTAAGAAATTGTTATAGTTTAGGAAGAACACTCTTCACTAAGAAATTGGTTATTGAATAATTCTTGGATGCTCCCTTAATCCAAAATGAGATGGATTATTTATAAGCTAGTCATGGACATTCTCCATGAATAGGTTTGACTCTTTAATAAATTAGGTGCATGAATGGCTCCCACAATACGTAATTATTTTTTAAACTTGAAAACACTTAATTATACACTATAATTAATAAGATGAATGCAACAAAGAATTAAGGGTAAATGAATTAACCATGTGCCTTGAAGGATTAATTGTCCACTTCAAGGTCTGTATCACTCTAGGAGACTGAAATGCACGCCTTAAGGTTCATGATATACTTGTGGAAGGATATGGAAAACTAATTATAACTACCGTTTCTTGTATGAAACAGTTTCTTCCACGACTGAAAAGTCTTAATCTTGGTCATTCACATAGCCTTGTGGCAACCCCGGACTTCTACGGACTCCCAAGCCTTGAGAAATTAATTCTTAAAGACTGCGTAAAGTTGGTGGAGATTGATGAATCCATTGGAGACCTACAGAAACTCATTGTCTTGAATCTAAGAGACTGCAAAAATCTGACCAAGCTTCCAACAAGAATTTGCATGTTGACATCTCTTAAAAAACTTGATCTTTCTGGCTGCTCAAACCTTGTGCTTGATCATGCAAAGAAAGCCGATACGGTATCTTCTAAAATCTGGCAATCGATCTGGTCATGGAGGTCATGGGTAAAACAGAGAAATAATAAGCTTCAATCTGCAGGCAGACTCATGTCAATGAATCAAAACTCATTGCCACATTGCTTGGGAAGCTTAAGTCTTGTTGACTGCAATCTTCAGGAGGTTCCTAGTGATCTGAGTTCCATGTCATTATTGAAGCATTTGAATCTAAGTAGAAACCCGATTCGAAGCCTGCCCGAGAACATGGCGAAGGGTCTTATTGTGCTCCAGACTCTTGAGATTCAAGGTTGCGAAGAGCTCAAAACTCTTCCAAAGCTCCCGCGGAGTTTAAGAAAATTGGAGGCAAGCTATTGTTCATCATTGGAGAGAATAACCAATCTACCCAACATGTTCGAATCACTGGATTCAAGTCTTTGGAAATGCAAGAAATTAGTTCGAATGGAAAACTTGTTCAGTATGAAACCGTTGAGGATGATTGATTTAGAAATGATGCATGATATGGGCTTGTTGATGAACATAGAAAGAACCACCGAGGTCCAAATGATCAACTATCTCACATCTACAACAACCAAGGGTCCCGTCCAGGTTAGTTAATCTATTCTCTTTCTCTCCATTTGTAAAAATGGCCAGTTCGTGGCACAAAATGGGGTAGTTAAAATCCCTTTAGTGACTTTTTAGTCACCTTATTCTGTATCATGAATATTCATGCCCATTGCTCGATATCTCTAGTAGTTATTTTGTGATGTGTTTGTTGTGACAGAGCGTAAATGTGTCATATTTAGAATTTGCGTGCCTGTGAATTCCCCCTCTTTTTCTCTCAAGTTGTAGCAGCAGGCACGAATTTTGTGACACAAAATGTGATAGTTAAAACTCTTTTTGTGCCTCATTCTGTGTCATGATATTCTGGTAGCTATCGTGTGGAATAATAATATTTTTTCCATATGTATGTTATGCCAGGGCTTATTTGAATGTGGCATATTTAGCACTTTCGTGCCCGGAAGCACCATTCCTAATTGGTTTACCTACAAGAGCATTGGTAATTCTGTATTGTCTATAATCATACCTTCACATCTTAATCGCAAGATCCGAGGCTTAATTGCGTGCATTAGGTATTCCCGCCGCCCATTTTGGTTCAGCGGCATCAACTTTCTGAAAATCAGCAATGCCACCAAAGGTCTTCATTGGACCTATTGCCCCGCCGCGACTGGGCTCCCGGAGGAGAATCAAGATATGTTATGGTTGAGCCATTGGATGTTTGAAAATGATGAACTAGAGGAAGGAGAAGAAGTTCATGTTTCGATAAACCACGAATTTAGTCGGTCGGTAAAGGAATTTGGTGTACAAGTTGTTTATTGTGACAATAATAAGCATGTTGCAATTCAACACGAAACACCTTCGAGTTCGAGAGAGATTGTCTTTGGTGAAAATGTATCATTTTCGGCGTCTAAGTATCTCTTCTGGACTGGCAGATATTTTCTCTGTAATCATCGGGCTCGAATTCATCAACTTCAGTTCTCTAGGAGGACCCAGATGAACCATGCTTATGTTGAAAATTCATGTGAACCGGAGACGTCTGGCTTTTGTTACTTATTTGATCAAGATTGTGTTCATGTAAGAGATCTAAAACGGAACGGATGGATCCAACACGCCATTAATCTGATCCAGTTAGATGAGGCTCAACTTGATCCAAGCACGATAATGTTCAATAGGCCGTGTCCGGATCAACATGATTGCTATAAATGGGATGGGCCGACCTGAGACCTGTTTCAGTCCAAACCGAGCACAAATTGGGAGGTTTCAAGCTTGTTTTCACTATTTTTTTTTATCAGTTTTGTAGTTGATATATGTATTAGCGTTGTATGCATTGACGAAAAAAAAATATCTGATTCTGAAAGGATTTTGTTTTAAGAGAATTGAGCTTCCGGCTAGCTCATTCAAGGTGAATGGTTGAGGATCAATGCTATAATTATGTCTTAGATGTAGAAAGTAAATAAGTTCATGTAAACGGGCTTTGATTATATACTGGTTTGGTTCAATTTCTATGAACAAATTTTGTTTTTTTTTTTGAATCTGCTACGTTCACTGATTTATCGGTTCTGGTGCTTATTTTTAAATTAGATGTGCAGTTGTGATGCTTTCTCATTTGTAAATTAAAAATCACATATTCGCCCCATAAAAATGAAACGTACTATTAGAAGTGGGTATAGGTCCGTTAAAATCGCTAATCGCTAATCGATACACTTCAAATCGTTATTTATACAACAGTTTATATTTGATCGGATAAAAATTCTCAAACTGCTCTGTTAGTAACAGTTTTGATTTGGATTTTTGTTTTGAAAATCCATTAAATCCAAACTGGACTGTTAAAGAATATATTAACTTTGGGCATTTTGGGCCCAGCCCTCACGGTTTTGTTCACGGAAGCTCACGTGCAACTTTCTAGTGGGTCACCCATCTTGGGATTGTACCAACACCTACTCGCTTAATTTTGGAGTTCCCTAGGAATCCAAAACTAGTGAGTTCCCAAAAGGTCTCATGTTGGATAGATGCGCGCCCATACATATAAGACGCATCCCCCAGATCCCTCGGGCGATGTGGGATTGCTAACTATGCCCCCAAGACACGGTCCTCACATGAATTGTGTAGAGATGCTGGATTGGTCTGAGCATAATGGGTCGTGAGCTACGGTCGATCCTTAGATGGACGAACCAGTAAGCAAGTGTGCCTTTCAACTCAAAGTGCAAGTGTGCTACTAGTTAGTGTAAATGGGTTCCGTTTTTCGACCCAAGAATCTTTCTTCTTATTAATGCGATTGTGAGGCAGGTGGATAAGACTTCTCCTGCGCTGTTCTTTTCTACGTCTTTTTCGAGAATTTTATATTTTGTTTCCAATGATGCCCAAAATCAGAAGGTTATTTCGCCATGATATTCATGTTGGCGACGTTGTTATTTCAGTAGTTAAGTGGACAATGGTCCCAGGTTTCCTCAAGTCGGGATCGAAGTATTCGAACCAACGCACAAAGATAGTGTCCCAACTTGATAAGCTGCAAACCACGTTTGGCTGGTATCTCTCGATTACCAATCACTTCGTGAGAAATATGGTTTGTATGGAAATGGAAATGGTAGTACGAATTCGGAAATGTAAGTAGTGGGATTAAATAACAACTAAAATTACAATTACAGAGAGTAAATTATTTCCTTGGCATTTCAAGCCCGTATCAAGCAAGAAATTCTGAAAATCATCAACTGAAATGAATATCAGTCGGAAATCATGCCATGGGATGACCGATCATTCAAATATGACGATAGAATGTCAAAAGGAGGTTTGAATCCCTCACCGATCATGCCATGGGCTAGCAGTCGGAATGACTTTCCATACAAAAGGTAGTTGGAATGACTTTACGTACAAGCGGTAGTCGGAATGACTTTCCGTACAAGTGGTAGTTAGAACTACTTTTCGTGAGCCGGTAGTCGATAATATCAATCTTTATTACACTAGATGGTCATGAAGAAGGTTAATCTTCCGCGAGCTTCAGCCGAAAGCCCATGAATTGGTCATTCGGAATGAGGGCAACCCTTATGAAACTCGCTGATCCGGAAGAGGGTTTTTGTAGGGAAATATAGCCAACTATGATGCTACTTGTTAGGAAGACCGTCAGGCGATTGCATAAATGCCTCGAAGAGGTGAGAAAGAAGCTGGATCTTGATTTCCTAGATCGAAAAAAGTAGTTTTTGCCACAAGGGCCAACAGTTTTAAGCCATGGAACCTTGGTTAAAGGTGTTCATAGGTTCGGAAATTGATGGAGATCAATTTACTGAGTTTGATTAGTTGATTGTCTATCCTTGGAGAAGCTGGGTTGCTCTCTTTTTTAGGCGGTACGAAGTTCTCAACTTGACAAGTTGGGTCACGTGCGGGTCCCGCTTCGCCTCCCCATGCCTCAATTTTCTTCATCTGTGTTAGCATCGCCCAATCTTACTTTTTCTCCACATTTAAGACTTTCTTGGGTTAGGCTTCTATTGGTTTTGGGCCTTTAATTTCTATGAGCCATTTATTTGGGCCCAAGTAAGATTTTTTTTCCTGGTGTAAATATTGCCCCCTAAATTTGAAATGCTTTGGGTATAAAACATTTTAAATTCACACGATTCACACAATCATGTTCTTCAGCCCCATTTTTCTCTCTCCACCTTCCTGACTCGAGTCTTTTAGCAGTTTAAATCGTTTGCACTTTTCCTCATCGAACAAGTTGTCATCCTCTAATTTCCTGCAATTCCTCCTTATTCATAGAAAAATTGATGAGATACATGGCTCCCAAGAAAATCCAGAAAGAGAAAACCCTCGTTGGCTCCTCCTCCTCTGTTGGCCCAGGTGTCGTGCCCTCTCTGAAGACGCCCTGGATCTCTGGGAAAAACTTTGGAAACTGTCGCTCACTTGCCCTGGATTTTCTTGATACATGTGAAGCAAAACCCCACATCGTCTGTGGGTTAATTCTTCCTGTAGGTTCTTACCATCATTATGCTCTAGGGCCGTGTTGGCGTGGTCAGATACCTGCGACAGCTAATTCGTTATACGACGGCTTGTCAGGGTTTTAGTCCTCCTCTATTTTCCAATAGTCTTCCTTTCCCTAAAGTGATATCCATTCAGGATGGGCTCATTTGTTTCCTTCTGGGAGCAAATAGAAAATTTTCGGCTGCTTCTTGAGATGGTTGCGAGGATGAAAGAACTATATTTTCGTGAGTTCTAGCACAATGGAATATTTCAACTGGTGAGTTTGTCTGATTTGCCCACTTCAGGATTGTAGCGACTAGCTTCAGCTACTATAGGGTTGACCATAAATGGCCTTGCATCTGCTTGGATAATCTGCCAGGACCCTCCCTCAGGGATGGTGTCATCGGGATTCCATATGGTGATCCGTTGTTGTAGGGTAGAAGGGATACATATACTTTTGTGAATCCAATCTCTTCTGAGTAAAAAATTGTAAGTTGCAGTGTTATCTACTACAAAGAAAGCCAGCATCAACTTTTTGGATCCCACTGTGATTTCCAAGGATAAAACTTCATGGGTCTTGGTAATGGTCCCACTGAAGTTGGATATTATAGCCGAAGTCGACAAACAATCTTGTAGTGTTATATTCAATTTTTTCAACATTTTTATAGGTAGAACGTTAATGGAGGCTCCCACATCTATCATCATCTTATCGATTAGGACGCTTTCTAGGTGAGCCGTACTGAGACGGGTCGTAGATGATCCATCATTCCCATGGTTGGGATGGAAAATAGTGATTCATTTTGACAAGAAATGGTCTTCGGAACGATGTCGTGATCTTCCCCTGCTGGAATCTGAATCGTTGCTCAGGAAGGTTCATAGATAGAAATGTCTCTGATCATCTGGTTGACCTGCTAATACACAGCCGATAAGTGCTCTAATAGGATTACCATGACACCGATCTCGACATGAGGCTACTGTTCTTTATCAAACAAGGTAATCACTTCTATGACCTCTAGCAGTTCTTCTCCAAGTTCCTTTGTTACTTCTCTAGTTAACTCATGACCTTTGTTTTGTTGGTCATTATTTTGAGGCGATTCTCTGGTCAGATCTTCCATCACTCCCGGTTGCGTGTTCTCCAAGTCTCCCTGCGGAATGTTTCAGAACACGAGTCTTTTCCTGATTGTGGAAGAAACTTATGAGCTAGTGCCGGGGTAAGTAGTTTCCTTTATCACAACCCATCCCAAATCCCCCCGGGATTAACAAGGGATGTACCATACTCCCGTCTAACACGAAGTGTCAGATAAGGGATAACTCGAACCTCAGCCCATTCGGGGCTTCCAGAGTGCGCCAGGATCGGAGGAAGAGTGTGATGTCTCGGTCTCTACTACAGCCCACATGGGAGCTCAGCCCAAAACCAAGTATATGGGAACTCAGCCCCAAACCAAATATATAGGGACTCCGCCCAAATCAAATTACGTGGGTCTTAGCCTAAATCTAATCCTCGGCATCCGTAATGCCTGACATCCTAGATGCCTGACATCCCAGATGTCACAATCATTACCATTGTCACAATCAATAGCATCACGGTTCTAAGCTACGCGTGCTACCCGGGGTCTCAATCCCAAGTCTCCCTAGGGTCAACCCAAGTCAATAACCCGCAAATCAATGACCCTTCCTAGGGTGAGGTTTTAACCTCTGGCAATCCTACTTCTGAGTCACTATACGGACCGATCGCTCCGGCAATGACCCCTCGTAGGCAATACCCCGTTACTACTCCAGGATACTACGGGACGTCTGGAGGAGACAACTAACCACTCCCGGATACTACGGGACGTCTGGAGGCAACCACTCATGAGGATGGTATATGGAAAACCATTTCGTAAATCATCTCAAAACCGTTCAAAGGGACCTATGCCCGGGATTTCCATAAAACCATTGAAATCCACAATTGGGTCTCGTGCCCGAAGTATAACTTTCATAAATCATTTCCACAAATCTAATTTCCAAACTCAAGGGACTCATGCCCGATATCATAAACTAATTGGGCCTCAAGCCCGATATCATAACCAACTAGGCCTCAAGCCCAATCATGTAAACTAAATGGGCCTCCAGCTCGATATCTCATTAAATCAAATGTACTTCAAGTCCGATAGTTTCCAAATCAAATGGGTCTCATGCCCGATTCCATATTTCCAAATCCAAAACCCTTCCATCAAATCATCATAGAAATACCAGCACGTATAAGCACAATATAAAAATCATAAATACAGAAATGCGTGCAAATATGTAAATACCACAATCAAATGCACTCGAGGCATCTCAAATCATCGATATAAAACATATAAAATAGTTATACATGCATCAATTTAGAAATTAAGGTCCACTCACAGACCGTCCAAGATGCACCTCGATATGCGTGCCATAAGTCTCTCCGACTAAATCACCGTCATCGGGACTCCCAAAACCTATCCAAATCATACTCGAGGGTTACTAACTACTTTGAATAGGCTAACATTGAATCCCCCAACTTTTTGGGATTTTTAAACGAATTTAAAATAAACCTTACACCGTCGAACACCCAAAACTACCCCGAAACGGTGTCCAATCGACTCGAAACTTGTCCCAAAATGTCCTTTACATCGAAAGGATGGTTTCATGTGTTGAACTCATCCCCAAACAGTGCCTCACGCGCACCCACGCCCTCCCGAAGGTGCTGCACGTGGAGCTCAAGCGCTGGCGGCTGTGCATCTTCTTCCTCTCGTCGAACCAGTCTGAACCGGTCCACTGCAACGTCGGTCCAACCAAACCGGTGTAATCGGTTCACCCTTATTTCTTCATCCTTTTTCTTCCTTATTTCCACCAATCTTCTCTAATCTATCCTAGGATTTGTTCTATGTAATTAAATTGAAGAAAACTAACCTAGAAGCTACCCGTTCAATTTTTCCCTCCACGACCTAAGTTTCCAGCCCTTTGCGTGGGCTGTTCAGCCACCGTCCACCGTCCAAAGCACCCATACCAGCTCGTATAAGCTCCAGAGACCCAACCAAATCCTCAAAACCAATCCAAAACGTACCAAAACGAGATTAAAAAATTTGAATTTTAAAGAGGTTTCGGGTTACCTTTTCCGTGAACTCCTCCGCTGCCTACGGCGGTCCTGCCGCCTCCCATAGCCTCTCTCATTCCCTCACTCCCCTCAGCCACTCTCTTCGCCTCACACAGAATCAAATGGGGGGGAACAAAATTGATTTTGGTTTTCTCGGGTCTAGGTGGTCGAATGAGAGAAAATGGGATATGCATGTATCTGTGTTAGGCGAGCAATGGATGAGTGACACTTGTCACTCATCCATTGGGCCTGAACTAAATATCTGGGGCCCACGCAGGACAAAAGTCCACCGTCTTGTAAAACGTGCAATAGTTCCTCGAAACTTTCGTCAACCATAACTTTCTTGTTGAACATTCGATTTCGACGTGCCGCCTGTCTACGGACTCGTATCGACTCGATCTACGTAACGGTCCTCAGTCCTCGTGTATTAGACCTCATAGGTCAAAAGTCAACTTTTTAACCTCGTTCAAGGGCAAAATCATAATTTCGCCCTGAACGTCCGATAATCCTCGACTAATCCCCGATTAGCTTTACTAATCCATAATTAATTCTTTAATTCCAAGAATTTGGGACGGATCGTTACAAACTTCCATCCTTAAATAATTTCGTCCTCGAAATTCCAACTGACCCAATTCCATAACTAAACTGTGGAAATCCAATCATATCCCCCTACTCGGGCACTCTCGTGTAATCATACACATCCGACATAAATAACACGTCGGCTCGTAAGTCTCACTCGATACACCGATACTCGCCGATCTCGCCTATCACACACTCTGACAGGTCAACAATACTAAGCTGACATCAAGGTCGGCTTTTCAGCATGATGGTTCTTCTCCGTTGACAATCGAAGTTGACATCGTAGTCAGCTTTTCAGTCTACTACTCCGAAATTTTCCAACTTTGGGTTGTCAGGCTCAAATACGCACTCCCACTGAGGGCTATCACATCCAAGCTGACATCCTACTCAGCGTCCGATCAGACAATCATCTTATAGATCCTGCCGTCACAATGGCACAAATCTCACCTCGTAGGCCATACTCAAGCTGCAGAATTTATCGGCTTCGGTACTCACATCAATCAACTCCCTCAGCGATCCATGTTGACATCATACACACATGTGGTTATCCTAACCACCAACTCAGTTCAACCTGTGTGTAACTAGGCCTTGCCGAATACTTGTCTAGTAGTGATAACACGTTTGCACTGTAGGGTTCCCTTAGTCATCCACGACTTTGAGCCCCGGCTCACATCAATCACTGAACCCTACAACCTCACTCCGGCTTCGTGCGCAATAATCAATGCCCAGTCCACCATAACTCCACCACATTGGAACTTTTCCGATAACCTTCATTACCATCACAACTACAACTGGTGCATCTTATGCACCCACGTACCTAAACAGTCATAACAGGGTTGGGGCCTACCCCAAGCGATAACTCACTCATGTCAACCAATGCGTGTCTATCTGAACCACGTCCACCAAGACGCACCAGTCCGAATCTCGCGACCATAGTATCCAACCCATGCTCCTTTTTGTGACTAAGACAGGTCGTATACACTCTTCACATATCCAACCTCTGTTTGTCATCTCATCAACTATCCCAAAAGATTCTTTAACAGTCTTACAATACGATTCTCCTTTGCTCCTAGCTTAGCATAATCAGTAAGGTAATTCACTTTATCTGGTGCCATCAAGCACCATCTGCTAACGAGCAGAAAATGAGAAATTTCCTTATCCGACCTCAGAATCCCCAACTCCTCTTGATGACCCAAACCAATCATGGGTCCCTCAACCAATACATGCTCAACGTACTGGTGAAAACAACATCATCTGCCATGGGTAGAAAATGGGAAGTTGCCCTTAATGACTTCGGAATACCCATCAACAATGCAGAATCAAGTACTCTTATCATCGTCTCAATCACAACTTCTCTTGATTCCGAAGTTCCAACCATGTTGGAAGCATATCAATCTTTTCCAACCATTGGACTTAATCCCCAATGGGTATCCTACCACTGGATTTATCCTACCAAATCTCGTCAACGAACTCCCCAGTCCTCAATTCACTCGGACATCAACCACGTGTTCATAAACAATCTAACACCCAACTCGCCTGTCTGTTTAAGACCGTTTATGCACATCCAAAAGGATGTCAATTCATCTTAACCTGATACACCGCTCGACTGAAGAGTCATAATAGGCTCCTACTGTGATCTGCAGCCAAATTTCTGCATACCACCATATCCAGTACTTGCGGCATCCCTTTATATTGTTTCATCCAATCACCACTTAGTCATCTCAACCACGGTTGGGTTAGAGTCCCAACACATCTCAACCACTGTTGGATTCCATCCAGTACATCTCTATCATATCTGTCATCTTGACACGATTCCCAAGAATCAACACTAGCCGACGAATCCTCATCGTCGATTAGTGGTAGATACCAAATAAGCACATCACGATTGAGATACCCACAGATCGTGGCTCGTCGTCTCCCCTCGTTATCGCAATTGATGTGACTGTAACTCGGTCGTCTCCTATCATCATTGCATCACCGCCACGCGGGGTGCGAATCAAACCCATCCTGAATCTCTGCTCATACTGAGATAGAACCCATAATCTCTGCTCAAGTTGGAGGAATTCTGCCTCCCTCAACTCAACCACTCTGACATATCATGCAAGGAAGGAACGAGGAACGACCCTGAATGTAACCCAATTCTCGACAGTCCTGTTTGCCACAACCTCCCGCAGACCCAACCAACAAACGCCATTGAGACTCAGTATCCAAGCGCACTTGTGGATCAGATCCCATCACTTTTCTTAGTGTCTGACCGATCAATCCTCATAGTCTCAACTAGAGTCGTCCGCTAGGTCATCCACGACTTCATCTGTAGATGACAGCACAACATCCATTCCAACCGGTCCAACGGTCTCTATTCCGAAAAGTCGTCATACTCCGATACTGGTATCCAATCAACCAGTAACCACAATCCGAGGACCTCATCCACTCATAACTCTACGGCTTCCAGCCGCTAGGCTCACCAGAAACTTGGCACAGAGTAGGGCCATACCATACCTGCACAACCATGGCTTATCACAATCCCTCCGAGATTCAACACACTAGAACATGGCATCTCATGCTAAATAGGATTAAACATCCTTATTCTCAACAGTCTCAATTAGGGTCGTCCACGACCTCCACTGGTACCACTTAACACGATCCCTATCTGACATGACCGCTCAACGGTCCCGACTCTCAAAATCGTCATACGGGGAAGGTAATCCCTAGGCCTTGTTTTTCAATTTTGAAACTGTAAATCGATTGTATAGGGTAGGACGAAGCTAATAGGATTAAAAGGGGTTGGAATCGGGTTGAAAATGGTTGAAAATCGGCCACGCCGGTTCAGTTGAACCGGGCTAGTCTGAACCGGTCTGGACCGGGCCTAACCGAGGTAGACGATGATGAATAGTACCGCACGTGGCTTTCACGTGCAGGGCTTTTGGGCAGCGCGTGAGGGCGCGTGGGCCCTTTTTTTGAGGCATGGTCAACACATGTTTTTAAGTATTCGATGTAACAAATATTTTGGGATTGGTTTCGAGTCGATCGGACATCGTTTCGATATAGTTTGGGATGTCCGAAGGTTTACGGACTAGTTTAAAAATAGTTAAAAATTCGGAAAAATTACGGGGAATTAGTATAAGCATATTGAAGTAGTTAGTGACCTTAGAATGTGCTATGGACAGGTTCGGGAAGTCCGGTGATAGTGGATTAGTCGGGAACGGCTTATTGCACGTGTATCGAGGCGACAACAGGAATGGTCTGTGAGTGGACTTTGCTTTCTAAATTATGATGCATGCATAAATGTTTTATATGTTTTCTATGTAACGACCCGTCCCGAATTCCGGGATTAGATTAGTCACTAATCTTGATTAGTGAGTTTGAACGGTGGTTAGTAGGGCGGAATCGGACAAAATGTGCAAAATGACCGTTTTGCCCCTGGTCGTGGGCAAAATGTTGACTTTTTGATCGGGCGGTCAAACGGACTTTGACCGATGACCGTGACGTAGTTCGGGACGTCACGAGTTCATAGACAGGTGGCACGTTCGATTCCGACATTCGTAGTGAAAGTTATGGTGTTCGGAAGTTGAGGGGTATTTTGGTAATTTGGCTTATTAGGGGCCAAATGTTGACTTTTTGATCGGGAGGTCCGATGGGCGAGGGCCAAGGACCGTTACGTAGGTATCGTCGATACGAATCCAACGACAGGCGGCATGCCGAAATCGGAGTTACGACGACGAAGTTATGGTCACGGACGTAATCGCGATAAACCGAGACTCGGAATAAAATAATAATATTTAAATAGGTGAACAGTAACTGACGAATCTGGACCCTTGGATGTAGTCCACATGTCACTCATCCCCACCTTCCCTAAAATCTGGATCCTTGTTGGCCATTGGATTATTTAATCCATTTTCTCCCCTTAAATCCTCACCATCCATTCAAACCTCAGATTAAATCTGGGCCCTTGATCTCATCTCTTTCTTCCCTTCATCTACTGATCACACTCATCCCTCTCACTCTGTTCTTTCTCCCACCCGAAACACATATGCACACAACCTACATGAACCACCTCACCAATCTCTTCTGTGTTGGTGTGTGAGTGAGATGAGCTGCACGGTGAGGCTTGAGAGACGGCGGGGGGACGACGGAGACGGCGGAGACGACGGCGGAAAAACAAAAACAGAGGAGCAAAAATGCAGAATTTGGAAGATCGTTCTGGATTGGCTTTTGATCGCTTTAGAGGGATGTATGATGTTCCTGGAGTCGAGCTAGGCATGCTGGTAGCCACGGCGGTAGCCACGGCGGCGAGGTAAGCCTCGAACCCGTGAGTTTGTTTTCGGGTACAAAAATGGTAGGATGGGTTTTAACGTGTTTCGATCGATCTGGTGATTAGGATGATGATCTAGAAGGTGAGACGAGCTTCTGGGGATCGTTTTCGAAAGGAATGGTGGCCGGGATCGTGCAGACACGACGGTTGCAGGTGGCCGGTCTGCACACCTCCACGAACAGGTAGTGAAACGAAGTTGTTTATTAGTTTTTAAAGAATGGATCAACTGGAATTGATGAGACGATCTTGTAGGAACAAACGGATTTGAAAATGGTCGAGTAATGGCTGAGAACCAGTCGGGTTGGGCCGCGGGTCACGGTGACCCGTTTATCAGACAACCGGGTCAGAACGGTGACACTGTTCACGGCGCGTGAGTTTCACGCGCAGCCACTCACGGCGGCGCGTGACGGCGCGTGGGCACGAATCTCGAGGTGAGGTCAACATGACTTTTAATCTATTCGATGTAACGGACATTTTGGGATTGGTTTCGTGTCGATCGGACACCGTCTCGATAGTGTTCGGGATGTCCGAAGGTTTTAAATTAAGTTTAAAAATAAGTAAAAATTCGGGAAAATTACGGGACTTTGATAGGATGTTAATAATGAGGTTAGTGACCCTCTAATGTGATTTGGACAGGATTGGGAGTCCCGGTGATAGTGGTGTGGCCCGGGAGGGCCGGTGGCACGCGTATCGAGGCACACGGTTAAAACGGTCTGTGAGTGGACTTTGGTTTTATAAATTCTATGCATGCTTAAATGTTTTATATGGATTATGGTTGTGATTGTGTGATGTTGATTTGGTTGTTGGTAAATTGTACGGTTTCATGTATTTCGAGGCGATTTACGTGCTTGCACGTAAATCGAGGTTTTCCGGTTTTACATGGATTATCCATATTTATGACTTGGATATAATGTGATGAAATGGTTTTGAAATTGGAAATATAAACTCGGGCTTGAGGCCCACTTGTTTTGGAAATTTCGGACTTGGAGTCCATTTGAGAATCGGGCCGGGGGCCCAGTTGGTTAATGACATCGGGCCAGGGGCCCAGTTGGTATGAAATCGGGCTGAGACCCATTTGAGTTATGTTATCGGGCCAGGGGCCCAGTTGATTTACGAATTCGGGCCGTGGGCCCAGTGGGTTTATAAGTCGGGCTGCGGGCCCAGTTGGTTTACAAATCGGGCCGTGGGCCCAGTGGTTCATAAAATCGGGCATGAGGCCCAGTTGGATAATAAATGTGATTTCGGGTCAGGGACCCTATATTTTATAATGGTGATTTTGGGTCAAGGACCCTAAATGGAATTATGTGGTTTTATGGAAATTTCGGGCAGGGCCCAATGGTAATAATGTGATAAAAGGATTTAATAAAACTGTTTTCCATATACCATCTGGATACAAGGATATATGATGGTCTCCTCCAGATGTCTGGGACACTGGGGAAGTCACGGTGCATTGCCTGCGATGGGTCATTATACGGAGCAGCCGGACCGTATGATGACTCAGGAGCAGGATTGCTATGATTGACGTCAGGGACGTCAGACATCAGGGATGTCAGATATATGGACCCGGAGAGACCCCGGGCAGCACGCGTAGCTTATGAAACCGTGAGATATGACGTCAGGGACGTCTAGCGTCTGGGACGCTAAGCATCTGGGATGCTGGTGATGGTAATGGTAAAATATGGATTAATGAATAAAATGGCTTATTGGTTGGATATGTGTTATGTGGTAAAAATGGATTATTGGTTATGAAATGGTATGTCGGGTCAGGGACCCTAAATGGTTTCGGATTTTAAATTGATGTTCAATTATGGTCGTGGGTGGTGACCCACATGGTTTTAATATGTATGGTGGTGGTATTCCACGGTTTTGGGCTGAGTTCCCACACTTGGTTTTTGGTTAACGGTTTTTGGGCTAAGGCCCTAATGGCTCGGTTGAGCAAACGTTTTGGTTACTGGTTTTTGGTGGCATGCATACGTTTTTATTGGAGGGCATAAATGTCTTATAAATGTATTTGGTAAACTTATTGGTTTTTGTCCACTCACAGCTTTTGGTTTTAATGCCCTTCAGGTTGATTACGGATGCGATTGCAGCAGGGACTGGGACATTGCACACCTCCTCCATCGATCCTTGCGCACTCTGGATGCCCTGTTTGGGCAGTGGCTCGTGGTTATCCCTTGTCTGACACTCCTTGTTGGACGGGAGCAGGGCACATTCCACGGTAATCCCGGGGGGATTGGGATGGGTCCTGTCAACTTGGTATCAGAGCACGGTTGCTCTTTTGTGTGCGCAGGTCGAGGGTGTGATGTCTCTTTGGGCTGCAATTTGTTATCAACCTGATAGATAGTGTTTGGGTTTGGATAGTGGATGGAGTGTGATTGGCCCGATACGCCGTGCGTTAATGTGATTCGACCCAAGCGGGGTTGATTGGGGTGAACTGGTATAGTGGGACCGTCGGTTCGGTCATGAGATATTGGATTGTTGTGCTGCTAGGTGCAGCCAGGTTCGGGGAACCTCATGTGAGTAATGGTCTAAAATGTGAACCCTTGTGGTGGTTTCTAGTGTGCGGGATGTTGGTTCATCGGAGTTGGCCGATGACCTAGTGGTGGAACCCACGTTGATGGGATGGTAGGATTGGATTTGACGTCTATTCGATGTCTAGACCGTGGGGTCGGTCAGGTTGTGGATTTTATATTACGGAAAACTGTTTGGTTCGGTTGAACCATAGGGTATGATTGTGGAACCCTAGTATTAAAAAGGTAAACCTTAATTGTGATTAGCGGGTGAGAACTTGTGCTGCGACGAGTGGCTGAGGTCATGAATGACCATGTGGATGGCTCTGGTGAGTCTAGGCAGAACTATGTGATTCGATTTACGGATACGGTTCTGAGATAAATTATGGAATCCCGTGTTGGATCGGGTATTGGTGTGATGTGTGGATGCGGATCTCGATAGCAATGACAGTTAGTCGGAAGTCATATGGAGATGACTGGCTATCGAGGGTAATTAGTGTGGTTCTGATACTTGGGGACGTTCAGGGAACGTTCATTTTCCTGTTGTGGATTGTCAGAATAGTGGTACCCATAGTCGTGAGGTACGGGATCGTCGTTCCGTATGAACGGAGATCCAGGGTTGTCGTATTTGCACACGGTGTGCAGTATGGATGTTTGCGGGGTTGGTACTTTTGTGCTGATGCTAGTATAGATGCCTGTGTGCTGATACTAGTGTTGTTGATAGAGTGTTGGTGCTGGTACTAGCGCTGGTGCTAGTGTCGGTAATGGTGTTGACGATGAGCCACAAATTGGGTGTGACTCCGTCATGATTAACATATGTTCGGTCTCTGAGATTCGGTAGTGGTTGAGTGATGGACTGGATGGGATCCAGTTAAGATTGGGCTGGGTTGGGATAAGTCCCAATAGTGGTGAGATAACCAGTGATGAGTGGATTAAAATGGTATAATTAAGACTTAAGGAATTTTGGGATGATTAGT
This sequence comes from Prinsepia uniflora, assembly GCA_032719365.1. NCBI lineage: Eukaryota > Viridiplantae > Streptophyta > Magnoliopsida > Rosales > Rosaceae > Prinsepia > Prinsepia uniflora. The sequence goes on from CM064872.1 coordinate 15,427,604, forward strand.
GGATTTGGGGAGTTGTTGGCAACTCCAAAATTTGTGCGATTTTATGTTTTTAAATATCCCTAAAATGTACATGGAAATGATTAAAACTGGAAAAGACGAGGAAAACCATTAGTGGTATAAAGGTAGGAATTTGTAATTGCGAACTTGGAAAACTGAGTGTTGAACCTGTAAAAGTTAGGTTGTGCGAACGAAACAATAACGGATTGATTGTGGACACGGGGTTGTCCAAGTGAATTAAGGAGGTAGGAAGTCTAGTGGTTAGACTTGACGTCTTGTTGGGAGCATGTCTGTTTCCAGCATGGTTGGAACCTTAAATTCAAGAAGCGTTGTGATTGGGGAACGAGAGTGGTGTTCGTTCTTGGTGCTTGGTATTCCGAAGTTATTGGGGTTGACTTCTTGCTTTCTGCCCTGGCAGACATTGACTGTAGTTACCAGTACGTTGAGCGTGTATTGGTTGGTGAGCTCTTGTGTGTTGCGAGGTCATTAGGAGGAGCTACGTGTTCGAAATTAGGTAAACGAGTTTTTTCGTTTCTGCTTGGTGGCAGACGATGTTAGGGTACATGGCGTGGTGAGTGCAGTGAGTTTTTGTTGCATCCACGTAGGATGAGTTTTGGTGTCATTATTTTGGATCATCCTTGGTTTTTCCTAGGTAGAATGACAAGGACTGATACAAGGTAATCTGTGAGAATCCGCAGTCTCGACGTGTCTCGTCGTTGACTGATCTGTCTAGTTGTGGGAGTCGGTTGTCGATCGTTGTGGCGATCTAGGATTTTGATGTTATTGTCAGGGACGCAGTGTCTATCTGGGTCGTGATCTTGATGATTCAGATAGGGGGCGAGTATATCACTCTTACCTTGGGTATGTGAGTCGTAATGTCGGGGTTGAACTTCTTTACGAAGTGGGGCCCGTATGGTATTCTACTCGGGTGAGTAGGTTTTCAAGGTAGTTGAATTTTGTCAACCTTAGACGTGTGGAGGTTGGATTGGCTTCCCTATGAAGTCAATCAAGTGTATTGAACGGGTAACCGATAGGTTCGGTTTTGGTGTGTCTTGGTAAATGTGAACGAGATTTCGGGATTTGGAATCGAATATCTGGGTGACGATTCAGGATTCGATTTTGGAACTTGAAAGTATATTTCTGGATTTGGGTACGGAATGATTATTCCAAATGCTAGCTTACGGAATAATGATTTCGGATTCGGATTTGGAAATGAGTTAAACTGTGATGTCTGGGTTTGGATCCGGGATTTCTTACGAAGTTGCGGATTCAGATTCGGAAGTGGAACTAGATGTTGGGTGGAGTTTCGATTTGTCTCATGCTGGATTGGGCAAACGTACTCCATTATTGGAACGCGTTCGGCTATGACCTAGGTGGTTGTGGTCTGGCCATTAGGTAGATGTGTGTACTTCGTACATGGTTCGAGGTACAATACCTTGTAGACTTGTGATGTCTAGTTACGGTATACGGGATATACCCGAGGTGTGTTGGTGAACGTGTTGGTAGTCGGATTGGTTCCGATACCATGGGATTGGTTGTGGACCGAACATTACTATGCAATGGGTCATGGTAATTCCGATGTGTTTACACAGGTCGTGTGAAAGGTCGGAGATTGTTTACTAAGTTAAGTACGTTGGTGGCATGTGTAGCCACGAGTGAGTCTAGTGTCAGTTTTCGACTGACAACAACTGTGTGGTGACAGATTGTCAGGATGTGTCAATATAGATTGTTGAGTGGGGTCAGCTGACTCCTAGTGGGAGTGGTAAAGGAACTGTCGAGTTGTTGCGTCAACGAGAGGGTTGATTTGACGAGTGGTGTCAAATTTGAAACAAGTAGTTTCAGTCATTCGACAGGGTCGAATGTAGTCGTTGCGTTTTGAGTATTAGTGGTACGTAGAGTGCAGACAAGTTTTGCCTGGTTAGTTGGTGTACGGGTGTACACATGTTGTGTGGTCGATTCCACTTTCCACGGGGTGTTTGTGAAATCAGGGTAATCGAGTTTCGAGAGCGAAACTTTTTTTTAAGGAGGGAAGTACGTTGAGTTTAGATCGGTTGGAATTTCGAGGACGAAATTTATTAAGGAGGGAAGGTTGTAACGACCCGTCCCGAATTCCGGGATTAGATTAGTCACTAATCTTGATTAGTGAGTTTGAACGGTGGTTAGTAGGGCGGAATCGGACAAAATGTGCAAAATGACCGTTTTGCCCCTGGTCGTGGGCAAAATGTTGACTTTTTGATCGGGCTGTCAAACGGACTTTGACCGATGACCGTGACGTAGTTCGGGACGTCACGAGTTCATAGACAGGTGGCACGTTCGATTCCGACATTCGTAGTGAAAGTTATGGTGTTCGGAAGTTGAGGGGTATTTTGGTAATTTGGCTTATTAGGGGCCAAATGTTGACTTTTTGATCGGGAGGTCCGATGGGCGAGGGCCAAGGACCGTTACGTAGGTATCGTCGATACGAATCCAACGACAGGCGGCATGCCGAAATCGGAGTTACGACGACGAAGTTATGGTCACGGACGTAATCGCGATAAACCGAGACTCGGAATAAAATAATAATATTTAAATATGTGAACAGTAAATGACGAATCTGGACCCTTGGATGTAGTCCACATGTCACTCATCCCCACCTTCCCTAAAATCTGGATCCTTGTTGGCCATTGGATTATTTAATCCATTTTCTCCCCTTAAATCCTCACCATCCATTCAAACCTCAGATTAAATCTGGGCCCTTGATCTCATCTTTTTCTTCCCTTCATCTACTGATCACACTCATCCCTCTCACTCTGTTCTTTCTCCCACCCGAAACACATATGCACACAACCTACATGAACCACCTCACCAATCTCTTCTGTGTTGGTGTGTGAGTGAGATGAGCTGCACGGTGAGGCTTGAGAGACGGCGGGGGGACGACGGAGACGGCGGAGACGACGGCGGAAAAACAAAAACAGAGGAGCAAAAATGCAGAATTTGGAAGATCGTTCTGGATTGGCTTTTGATCGCTTTAGAGGGATGTATGATGTTCCTGGAGTCGAGCTAGGCATGCTGGTAGCCACGGCGGTAGCCACGGCGGCGAGGTAAGCCTCGAACCCGTGAGTTTGTTTTCGGGTACAAAAATGGTAGGATGGGTTTTAACGTGTTTCGATCGATCTGGTGATTAGGATGATGATCTAGAAGGTGAGACGAGCTTCTGGGGATCGTTTTCGAAAGGAATGGTGGTCGGGATCGTGCAGACACGACGGTTGCAGGTGGCCGGTCTGCACACCTCCACGAACAGGTAGTGAAACGAAGTTGTTTATTAGTTTTTAAAGAATGGATCAACTGGAATTGATGAGACGATCTTGTAGGAACAAACGGATTTGAAAATGGTCGAGTAATGGCTGAGAACCAGTCGGGTTGGGCCGCGGGTCACGGTGACCCGTTTATCAGACAACCGGGTCAGAACGGTGACACTGTTCACGGCGCGTGAGTTTCACGCGCAGCCACTCACGGCGGCGCGTGACGGCGCGTGGGCACGAATCTCGAGGTGAGGTCAACATGACTTTTAATCTATTCGATGTAACGGACATTTTGGGATTGGTTTCGTGTCGATCGGACACCGTCTCGATAGTGTTCGGGATGTCCGAAGGTTTTAAATTAAGTTTAAAAATAAGTAAAAATTCGGGAAAATTACGGGACTTTGATAGGATGTTAATAATGAGGTTAGTGACCCTCTAATGTGATTTGGACATGATTGGGAGTCCCGGTGATAGTGGTGTGGCCCGGGAGGGCCGGTGGCACGCGTATCGAGGCACACGGTTAAAACGGTCTGTGAGTGGACTTTGGTTTTATAAATTCTATGCATGCTTAAATGTTTTATATGGATTATGGTTGTGATTGTGTGATGTTGATTTGGTTGTTGGTAAATTGTACGGTTTCATGTATTTCGAGGCGATTTACGTGCTTGCACGTAAATCGAGGTTTTTCGGTTTTACATGGATTATCCATATTTATGACTTGGATATAATGTGATGAAATGGTTTTGAAATTGGAAATATAAACTCGGGCTTGAGGCCCACTTGTTTTGGAAATTTCGGACTTGGAGTCCATTTGAGAATCGGGCCGGGGGCCCAGTTGGTTAATGACATCGGGCCAGGGGCCCAGTTGGTATGAAATCGGGCTGAGACCCATTTGAGTTATGTTATCGGGCCAGGGGCCCAGTTGATTTACGAATTCGGGCCGTGGGCCCAGTGGGTTTATAAGTCGGGCTGCGGGCCCAGTTGGTTTACAAATCGGGCCGTGGGCCCAGTGGTTCATAAAATCGGGCATGAGGCCCAGTTGGATAATAAATGTGATTTCGGGTCAGGGACCCTATATTTTATAATGGTGATTTTGGGTCAAGGACCCTAAATGGAATTATGTGGTTTTATGGAAATTTCGGGCAGGGCCCAATGGTAATAATGTGATAAAAGGATTTAATAAAACTGTTTTCCATATACCATCTGGATACAAGGATATATGATGGTCTCCTCCAGATGTCTGGGACACTGGGGAAGTCACGGTGCATTGCCTGCGATGGGTCATTATACGGAGCAGCCGGACCGTATGATGACTCAGGAGCAGGATTGCTATGATTGACGTCAGGGACGTCAGACATCAGGGATGTCAGATATATGGACCCGGAGAGACCCCGGGCAGCACGCGTAGCTTATGAAACCGTGAGATATGACGTCAGGGACGTCTAGCGTCTGGGACGCTAAGCATCTGGGATGCTGGTGATGGTAATGGTAAAATATGGATTAATGAATAAAATGGCTTATTGGTTGGATATGTGTTATGTGGTAAAAATGGATTATTGGTTATGAAATGGTATGTCGGGTCAGGGACCCTAAATGGTTTCGGATTTTAAATTGATGTTCAATTATGGTCGTGGGTGGTGACCCACATGGTTTTAATATGTATGGTGGTGGTATTCCACGGTTTTGGGCTGAGTTCCCACACTTGGTTTTTGGTTAACGGTTTTTGGGCTAAGGCCCTAATGGCTCGGTTGAGCAAACGTTTTGGTTACTGGTTTTTGGTGGCATGCATACGTTTTTATTGGAGGGCATAAATGTCTTATAAATGTATTTGGTAAACTTATTGGTTTTTGTCCACTCACAGCTTTTGGTTTTAATGCCCTTCAGGTTGATTACGGATGCGATTGCAGTAGGGACTGGGACATTGCACACCTCCTCCATCGATCCTTGCGCACTCTGGATGCCCTGTTTGGGCAGTGGCTCGTGGTTATCCCTTGTCTGACACTCCTTGTTGGACGGGAGCAGGGCACATTCCACGGTAATCCCGGGGGGATTGGGATGGGTCCTGTCATTCTATATGTGATTTGTATGATTATGATTGTGATATTTATGATTTATGTTTTGCACGTATTTCAAGATATTTGACGTATTTGCACGTTTTACGAGATTACGAATTATGCTACGATTTGATGATGGTTTCGATAACTTGCTTTTGGGATTTGAATTATGATTTGAATTCAAGGATTTATAAATGGATTTTGGAAAGTAACTTCGGGCTTGAGGTCCAGTTTCTAAAGATTTCATATTTCGGTTTTAATGTGATTTCTAGATTTGGATTCGGAATGATGATTCCGGATTCGAACTTATTCAGAATGATGATTTCGGATTTGGATTTGGAAATGGATTTATGGATTTGGATTTGATAAAATGGTTTTGAATTGGATTTGCTAGATCTGGTTTTGGGTTTAAAGACCCAGATATGATATGTGACGGGGCGGGGCGGGCCCGGATATGTGATTTGGATTTAAAGACCCGATGAGTTCAAAGACTCGGGAGTTTAAAGACTCGGATATTGTGATTTTCCCCCGGAAGCCTATTAAGTTTAAAGACTCGGATTGATATTGAGGCCTGTTGAGTTTAAAGACTCGGATATATATTGAGTTTAAAGACTCTGATAGATCCAGTACGCTCGATTGAAGGAAATGTGTTTTAAATGGTTTTCGGATTTATGTGAAACAATAATGGTTTTCAAATGTTTTTCAGATGTTTTGAACTTTGGCCCGGATGATTTGGATTTTGTGAATTTTTGGGCTGAGTTCCCATACTTTGACTTTGATTTATGGTTTTCATAAATGGTTTTCTTATTTTCGAAATGAAATGGTTTTATGAAATGGTTTTCGAATGCATGCAGGTTGATGCGGTGCGGGCTGTTTTTCTTATAAAATGTTTTCTGAACTTATTATTTATTTTTGTCCACTCACAGTCATTTCTGTTTTTCGATACCCTCCAGGTTGATGCGGTGCGGGCTGTTTTTAGTGAGACGGAGATATCACACATGCGATCCACAGTTGTTTCTGCGCACTCTTGGAAACCAGACGTTGTTTTTGGTGCGTTGACCTGTGTATCCCTTATCTGGCTTACGAGTTCCATGGAGGTTAGACATGTGTTTAGCCTTCGTGTTGCACGTGGGTTAGACGGGAGCATGACTTATCCCTTAATCCCAGGGGATTGGGGGTGGGTCGTGTGAGGTAAAGTTGATTAACGAGCTCCATTCAAAACAAGGGTAAAATACCCAAATTGACCATAATTTCCAGTTCGAATCATTACAATATTCCCTTTTTTTTTATAAGAGTCGAATTTAAAATTTTCATTCGTAGAAAAAAAGAAGAGAAATACAACAAAACTGGAATATGAAGTGATGCAATAACTTTGAATTTAATTAACTAAGAATAAGTACTAAAACTTAGTTTTCCAATATCGAAAAACTAAAAATAATGGATGAAAAGGAAAATACTTCGGTAACATAGTTTTCCAATAAGAATAAGTACTAAAACCTATATCCCAGCGAAGAAGTATACAGAAACCCCACGGAGAAAAAGAAAAAGGGAAACTGGAAATTACTTTATCCACTCAGAGCTTCGACTTCACTCTCGCTGCTCTTTCTCTCATAGTAATGCAAGTCCTCCAAACCCCTCACCAATTATTCACCTTTCCTAAAACCCTAAACCCTATCTCCAAATCCAACCCCAAGAAGCTCCATCACCGGCTTCAATGGCGTCCCCTTCTGGTCAAGTCAAAAGCCTTCAGCTCCGACGAGTTCCCAGTCGACGAGACCTTCCTCGAGAACTTCGGCCCAAAAGACAAAGAAACCGAAGACGAAGCCCGAAAGCGCAATTGGGTTGAGCGCGGGTGGGCACCATGGGAAGAGATCCTCTCGCCCGAGGCGGATTTCGCGCGAAAAAGCTTGAACGAAGGGGAAGAGGTTCCGCTCCAATCCCCGGAGGCCATCGAAGCCTTCAAAATGCTCCGACCCAGTTACCGCAAGAAGAAGATGGAAGAAATGGGCCTAACGGAAGACGATTACTATCGCAAACAATTCGAAATCAAAGGCAACATACCGGAGCCTTTGAAGACAGTTTGGGCAGCTCCTCTGCTCGTCCGCCTGGTGCCACCAAGGGATTGGCCGCCAAGGGGGTGGGTGGTGGACAAGAAGGAGCTGGAGTATATAAGAGAAGCTCATAAGTTGCAGGCAGTGAGAATTGGGTTGGACGAATTGGAGAGGGAGGCGACGCCGGAGACTGACGGCTTGTGCTTCGATAGGTATAAGGTGTTCTTGAAGCAATACAAGGAATGGGTCGATGCGAATAAAGATCGATTGGAAGAGGAGTCTTATAGGGTCTGTAAAGATCAAATCGTTTTATCTCATTGCGTTTATTTGTTGCCTCTTTGCATTATTGGTTTTGAATTGGTTGGCCTCAATTTAGTGTCAAGTACATTTTGAGTATAAAAATAGGATAGTTGGGTGAACAAAATGTTATAATTGGATTGAATTAATCCATCAACTTCAAATTTACTAATTTGTTGAATTTAACTATAAATTCTGCGTTTGTTCAATGACATTCAGTATGACCAAGATTACCATGCGGGAAGGAGGAAGAGAGGCAAGGACTACAAAGAGGGCATGGTAAGTAACTCCTTATTATGGTTGTGATTTCTTTGTGGCCTCTCCATTTTGTTCCGACTTGAAATACCAAAATATGTTGACATTGTTCTTCATTTTTGTGTGCAGTATGAACTTCCATTTTATTATCCTGGCCAAGTAAGTTTTATGGTTGTTTTTGCCGTGCTTATGGTAGTGGAGTTTTAAATCTCACACAATGAATGTTGAGATGATCTTCTTCACTCATATCATAGTTATGTGTATGTAATGCAGATTTGTGAAGGAAAAGTGACATCCATTCATCTATATCAAGGGGCATTTGTGGACATTGGAGGTGTATATGATGGGTAATAATCATTCCCTATACTTGTCCTGTTTAGTGTTACTTATGTTTTCCTTAAGGGAATAAAATTGAATGGTTTAGAAAATGGAATACAAGAGATGTGATCGATCTTCGTTAATTCCACTTCCATTTTTAGCTGATTGAAGTGAAAGCAAATTGGAAAAATTAAAGAAAAAATGACTTTTAAGACTACAGAATTTGAAAACTGGCATTTGTATTCCAATGCAAATTTAGTTGCTTGATTCATTCGTGTTGATGGCTATCAGGTGGGTACCTATAAAAAATAATGATTGGTACTGGATCCGTCATCACATAAAAGTCGGTATGTATGTCACCGTTGAAATTCTGGTGAGTTCTATGCTGCCATTTCATTCTTTCTATGATTTATTTAATATCTGTTACATTTCTCATGCCGCGGCTTGCTATTTACTACTGGTCGGACAGTGTTACATTTCATGTCGGATTTTTCTTACTAAATTTTTGTTTTGCAGGCAAAGCGAGATCCTTACCGCTTCCGATTTCCTATTGAAATGCGGTTTGTCTATCCTAATATAGACCATTTGATGTATGTCTTTCTTTACCCAGACATATATATCCTCAAATTTCCTTCAGTCTTATTTATCTCAAAATTACATCTACACTTCCAGATTTAACAGATTTGACTTTCCGCCAATATTTCACCGTGATGAGGATACTAATCCAGATGAATTGCGGGTGTGTGCTTTTTCTTTCACATTTCAGTTTTTACTACCATCTCCTGGGCCCTGCTATTATGCCCTTTCATTAGTTTTTTTTGTTGCAACTGGGGTTCCAAAATTTCATTGACGCCTATTACTCTACTTACCTTCAGTCATTTTCTTACAGTTCAGTACTCTATGACCTTTTAGGTCTTTGATATTTTATTTTAGCATATACTTATGCCTTTGATCTGGCCTTTTTCACTTTTCAGCGTGATTGTGGAAGACCTCCTATCCCCAGGAAGGATCCAAAAGACAACCCGGTAGAGGAAGCTTTATTGTCAAATCATCCTTATGTTGATAAGGTAACATCTTTGATATCTGAAATGCTGTTATGTTATATCTAAATGTCTTAGTTCTTTTGTACAAGCATGTAAACATTTTGCTTGCATAGTCCTTAAAATTAATTTTTTCTGTCCACCATGAGCATTATGATTATTGACTTGCATTATCATCATGATTCAGTTGTGGCAAATACATGTCGCTGAGCAGATGATTTTGAATGATTTGGAGGATAATCCTGAGAAATACAAAGACAAAAAACTATCAGAGTTAACTGATACTGAAGAAATCGACGAACAAAACAGTGTTGAATATACGAAAGCCTATTATAAGAAATCTCTACTACCAAAAGTGATTCTGGTAAGCAACTACCTCGTGGCATTACATTGCGTTCTATGAATCTGTGATGTGGCATTTACTTTCTCTTCTTCATGATTGTTTGCAGAAAACTAGCGTTAAAGAACTAGACTTGGAGGCTGCCTTTGCCGAGCGCCAGGTCAGCTGTTCCCTTGCGTATTAGATTTATACTGTATTTAATTTTGTGTCTCCTAGTGGTTAGGTCAAACATAATTTCACCTGTTTGCTGTAGGCCAAATTGCGGACTTTCCCATTAGATGTGCAATTTGTCCAGTAGGATAATCAGATAAGGGTTATCTTTATGGTTTTTACTAACTGGTAATTTGAAGTTCAGTCTAAATCGATCCTATTATCATTCACCATCTCGCTTCATCTGTCTGTTTACGCTTGATACTCGTGTGTATTCTGTCCATTTTCCTCTTATTGAAATGCATATTTCTATATACTGATTCTCATATCTCTGGCTTTAGAATGGTTCATTCCATCACCATTCATTGGATTTTATTTTTCCTTATAATTTGTTTGTTTTTATTATTTTCCTGCAGCTACGTAACACACAAAAAAGGGAAGCAAAAGAGAGAGGGGAGGAGTACAAAGTTACAAATATGAGACGCAATGATGAAATGGATGAGTACGACTTCTTGCATTGGCGTCGATCTGTTGAAGAAAGAGAAGCTTTGATCAGAGACATAAGCTGGTATTCATATCAGTAATCAGTGACACATTTTTGTACTCCACATAAAAAATTAAATTTTGAATCATTTTGGTCGTTTCTCGGTTACTATGGGCATTCCATAAATACGTGGTTCTCTTTTGCAGCCGAAAAGCTCTTGGTCTACCACTGGAAGAGCCCGGAAGGTACGTGGAAGCCAGTTACTTTGGGAAGGATCAATATGACCCGGAAAACCCTCTGTATCGGTACGACTACTGGGGAGAACCAAAGAACTCAGAGAAGAGCAAGCAAGAGCGGCTCACTGATGCTCATAACAAAGCCATTGTGGGTAAGAGCACTGTCTGGTACGAAATGTCGTATGACGATTGCATCAAGCAACGGATGCAAAGAGAAGCCAAGGGGATAAAGCCTAGAGAAATCGAGGAAGAAGAGACGAGCATGGAAGATGATGATGAAGACGATGATGATGACGACTTTGATTTCAGCTTCTTGAATGACACTAACGTGGAGTTGTCGGACCAGCCTCGTGTTAATGGGACTGAATCTCCCCGAATTTCGGATGAGGGAATGTTCGAAGATTAGGTTTCGACGGCGTGTAAGAATGTTTATCTGTACGGTAGTTGGTCACAGAGTGCATATTTGCACACGGAAAATCCCATTTTTGTCGCTAGGTTTCTCTCTTAAATCTGTTCTTATGTAGTTACAGAAAATATTTAAAAACAGCCCTTTTATAAAGGGGAAAATGTATTAAAAAAAATTTACTTTTCTCTGTCGAGTAGGTTGAGGCTAGAAGCCGAGAAGAATCGAATGTAAACAAAAAAGGATCATTTTAATATTTTATTATTTTGTTTTGAATATATTAGTTTAGATTGTAGAAAGCGAGAAAAAAAATGTAAAAATATTTTGGTTTAATATTTTGTTATTTTGTTTTGAATATATTAGTTTTAATTTTTTTTTTTTGGTTTAATATATTCATCTTTATTTTCGGTTGCTACAGTAATCTTGCATGCCTTTCATCAATTTCAAACTCCACTTAAATTACAGGAATTTTGTGAATTTTTAGAAAGTGTAAGTTTCTTTAAATATTTTGTCACTGAAGATAAAATTACCTTTAGCAATAGAAAATAAAAACAAACAGCGTCCTAAAAAGGATTTTTTTACAGTGCTATTCATCTGTATTTGTCACTTCTAAATATTCAAACAAGCTCACTTTTTCCTGAAAATTTTCAGAAAATTACTTTAACACACGAAAACAATTTTAGGCCTTCCAACACATCAAAAAAATTCACATAACACTAAGATTCTTATTATTAGCTTATTACTCCCAAAAAAAAAAAAACAAAACTCGTCATTTGAAACTACCAGCTGTTCGCGGGCTCGCCCTCTCACATCACCATGCCCCCATCAATTGTAAGGACCTACGAGGGATCAGGTAGAAAAGCTCTTAAAGCTCATGGCAGTCTTTCCTATTCGTACAAGGAAACATATCAGGATTGAAAGAGAAATTTACCTGTCCGGTAATGTAACTGGCAGCGGGATTAAGTGCTAAGAACTCCACCAGTCCGGCGACTTCTTCAGGGTGACCATATCGCCCTGAAAGAATTGTAGAATTGTAGAATTGATATGTATAGTTTCTCTTATTCATATACGTGAGAGTCCAAAAATTCTAAGGATTGAAGTTTAGAGGGAACAAGGGAAGAATTAAACAATCAATCAAATTTCAATCGTCAGCCTATGACATTTATACCTCTCATTTGACCAAACATGAGCAATTTATTATCAATGATTCATAGTTTGATAATAATGCTTATATAACGGATAGCCAATTGACTGTGCTCTCACCTAAGGGGATGGAATCCAAGATCTTCTTTTCTATGTCTTCTCCAAGCTTGGCAGTCATATCGGATGCGATAAAACCAGGAGCTACCGCATTGACCTAGTAAAGAAGATATCTGCTTCAGAGCCTCCGTGTGAGACTTGAAGTGTGCTAGAATTTTAAATCTATCTGCTTGCATAGTTGCATGCCTAATTCTCATGAAATGGATAACATATTTAGTGATAAGTATGGTGATAAGTATGGTTTGGTAAGAAAACTTTTCGGGAGGGAAGGATCAAACACATTGAACACATGCACATACATTAATGTTCCTGCTTGAATATTCCTTTGCAACACTCTTCGTAAAGCCAATTACTCCAGCCTTTGCAGCACTGTAGTTGGCTTGTCCAACATTGCCAACAAGACCAACGACAGATGCTATGTTGATAATTCTTCCCTGAAATATGATGAACAGACTCAGGGGATCAAGAAGAAAAATCGGATTTTCATTTCCACATCAAAACCACAAAAGAAAGGAAGAATAAATGTGATTACCTTTCTCTGTTTCATCATAACTTTCGCCGCAGCCTGAAAAAAGTACAAATAGCCTTGCTCGAAATTCAGGCAATTACCAATTTAAACAATTATGTTTAGTAGATCAATATGATCCCAAAATACTCACCTGTGTACATAGAAATACACCAGTAAGATTCAAATCAATGACCTCCTGCCATTGGGATTTTTTCATTCTCATTAACAAGCCATCCCTTGTTATTCCTGAAAAGAATTGCTGATCCGTTGGTTGAAATAGAAAGCAAGCTTAACAACTCTTCGTCGGTAAATCACTCTTTTAAGAAACGACACGACACTGAACCACAAGTAAATGATGCAGACCTGCATTATTCACCAACACATCGACTGTTCCCCATGCATCAACCACCTATATTCATTTAATTGAAACTATCTCATGTTGCAAGCCATAATTGCAAGCACAAACAAGTAGTTAAAGGAATAGAAAAGAAGCAGATCTGCATACGCTTTTAATCATTGCTGCTACATCTTCTTCCTTTGAAACATCACCCCTAAACGTTAAAGCTTGACCACCAGATGCCTCAATCTACAGTTTCAATTAAAGACAAGAAAGTAGGTTAAAAATGCAACATTTACCAAGAATTTCAACTATGAAGCGGTCAGTGTATACTGAAGTCTTAAAAATGTAAAAAATTAAACAGTTAAACAAGCATTTCAACTAACAACTAATCAAGATATACTGAAGGTGTAAGCATGATGAAGCATTGTTTGAATAAATTATTAAAGGTACCTCCTTGGAAACTAGTTCAGCTTCCTTAGATGACCTTGTGTAGTTTACCAGCACCTGTAACAGAAAAATGCTGCCTAAGATCACGGTCATTGTTCAAGTAAGACAATTGAACGATAATGAACGATAAATGTGATGATGATAAGGAGAGACCTTACAACCAGACTTCCCAAGAGCAAGAGCAACTGCCTTGCCAATTCCTCTAGAAGCTCCAGTGACGATAACCACCGGAGCCTCCACGTTCAGATTCTGAGCTACAGAAGCGCTAGATTGCTCAACCGCCGCCACCTGCGCCTTAATGCCTGCTCTCCAATTCCATTTCCAGTAACTGAATTGTTAAAATATGAACTGCAATTTACAATAAATGAAAATGCGATTAAAGTACCAGAGCCAGAGGAGGAAGATAAGGAGCTCGAAAACCGGGTGGGGGCGGTGTTACGTAGTCGGAGCGCACCGAGAAGTGGATAGGACATACGGCGTTGAGAGAATTGGCGGGAGAACCTCGCCGGAGTTCTGGCAGCGTTGAAGGCGATCGTGGCCGCCATTGAGAGTCTGAGAACGGCTGGAGCCAACGAATTAGAAGAGGAAGAAAGGCAAGTAAGGTCGCCAGAAGATCAATCAATCAGACAGTTCAGAGAGCGTGAAGATGGGCCGTAAGGGTCTAGCGTTCGGCCGAGTAAAATAAACGCGTATAGACTGCTAGCGCATTGGGTACAAGACGATAAAAACGACGTAACTTTTTTTTTGGGGTTGGCCACTTGGTTGGGTCCAAAACGTTTTGTTTCTGTTTTTTTTTTTTAAATTCAACAACTATGAACTTCATTAATAAACGTACATTACAAAGTAACGAAAATTTATGAACAAAAGAACTTAATTGGGATATAAACATCCACACAAATAACACCAGATTTATATGCATATAAGTTCAAAAACATAAAATTGTCACATTCCAAAACTAACTCTGGACCTAAAAAATGGAAAGTCGTCATCACGCAATCTGCTGCCTTCAGCTGCTGCCCAAGCCGCCATGAACCAGTAAATACAAAACCATCACAAGTAAGGACAGTGAAGATGAAACCGAAAAAGTCAACGGAAAATAGGAGTGACCATGTCACTTACGCAATGAGCGCTCCCATAATTTATTCGACGATTGCAAAATGTACTTCTGAGACAGCCCAATGCCAAAAAATTCACTAGGTTGAGAGATTGACTCCAGTGGTACAGTGTTCAAGGCCCAGCGTTGTCAAAGGCATTGGATGAGGGCAAAAGAAGGAATTGAGTTACAGACCCATCCCGATCCCCTTGGGACCACGAGGGGATGCGCCCTGCTTCCGTCTGACACAAACCCGGAAAATGCCTGAAATACCCATAATAGGTTAAATAATGCACAATAAAATGTCTTAAATAACAAATACATCCGAGAATGGGTCCAACAATGCCAAACAAGGGATAGAGAGCACTACAAAATTACGAGCACGTATAACAATTTTACAAAATGGTGCTCGACCTACCCAACCAGGGTATCAGATACGCAGTAGTAATAGGACTATGTCTCTACCTCGAAACCACCCTCTACCTCTAGGTCACTTCTTGGAGGGATCAACAAAACAAAGAAGGTGTGAGTGGGTCGAAAAATAAAGGATATTTCAAAAACCGTTCATAATACATAGTAAAATACTGTTTTACCCCTCCGTTTTCAAATCATGCATGCATTTGAATCAAAACATATATATATAGTAAAACTGAAACATATCACACATCACCAATCAGGTATCATATCATCACACACACACACACACACACACACACACACACACACACACACACACACACACACACACACACACACACAAGTATAATAGTAATGCATCTACCATAATCATATTGCACCGTATATTCCAACCTTGACACCCAAGATGTCGGACATTCCAGACGTTTAATAAGATCACGGTCCAAAGGTTATGCGTGCCACCCGGGGTCTCAATTCCGAGTTCTATCCCCGAACCCAGTCCAGGTATAGCATCCCAGATGCCTGATGTCCCTGACGTCACATAATAACAATACTGCTCCTGAGCCACCCTACGGTCTGGTCGCTCCGTAGCATGACTCCTCGCAAGCAATGCGCCGTGACCGCTCCAAGGTACCAATAATTGGATGAGATAGTAATCTATATGGTCAATCTGTCTGGTGCAATAACATGAGCCTGTGACATCCCAGTATGATTCCACAACTCACATAATCACCGGACTATCACATGCCACATAATGTAACATAGATAGGTACATAGTCCATAAATAAGATTCAATACACTCATACACGCAGTCATATACTAGTATAATGAAAACATTTATGCATGCATTCCGTTAGAAATCAAAAGACCTACTCACAGTACTGTCCTGCTGCTTAATCAACGTCTAAAACCTGTCTTTTAGCTATATCTCAGTCTCTGACCTGTACAAACACATTCAAAGGTCACTAGTGATCTCTACAAACCCATATCTAAAACCTAGGAACAGTGTCAGCCAGGAAACGTGTCCTGAACACGTTTCCCGAGGCTATAAACTCAATTTTAACCCACTAAATGATCTCCCATCGACCCGAAACCACCACCATTGGATTTGGATCGTCAAAACCATTAAAATAGCACTGGTCCCACTTATAAAAACGTGCCCACACACCCCCATGCACTGGTCAAATCCACTGTCAACGTTGACCAAAAAGTCAACGCAGACGTCAAGTCAACGATCAAAGTCAACGCTGACATCACTACTGACGTCATCTGACAGTGTCAGACTGATAGGTACCACGTGTCAGATGCAGGTTGGTCAGATGCGGGTTGGTCCATGTCACTGACATGTCAGTTACACGTGGTAGCTACTGATTGGGCCACGTCACTGACATGTCAGTGCTGACTGTGCATTGACATGTGACACGTGTCATGTCCTCATTGGCCCCTTCCTGATAGTTATCAGATGATGATGTCACCTGCTAACGTCATCATCGTCATCAACCTCTCGACCGGGTCTGCTATTCGGGTCGCACAGACCCGCGATCCGACCCAGATCCAAAACCCAGATTACTCAACTATTTTTTATGCTATTTCTTCCTATATGATCGTCCCACCTTAACTAACAGATCTATATGATCAAAATTGGAAAACACGATCTACACTCTACTTGAAATTTGATGAACAGTGGGCCGTGATTTTCAACCGCCGTTTTCTCTCTATTCCGGCCACCAAAGCTCTCCTCACCAAGTCTACTAGAATCATCTTAGTTTCTAGAACATGTTATGGGCCATTAGATCGATTGACACACGTCCTAAAATCATTTTCCATTTCTGGGAAAATGTGAGGGGTTTCGGGTTTTACCTTCCCGTCGTGATCCATCGTGTGCCACCGTTGCCCTCCGTCGTATCTCTAGTCTCAGCTACTCTCCCGGTCTCACAACGAGCAGAGCAGGTGGTATGGTGTTGGTGGGACGTTTGTATGTTTTGGGTTTCTCATGGGTTAGGAGTGTTTGAGAGTTAGGAAAAAATGATGAGGAAGATAATAGAAAGTGAGAGAAATATTAATTTTTAGGAACCTTGATCAGATCCAATTGCATGGGGAAACCCACCAATGGGATGAGTGACACTTGTCAGTCATCCAAGGGCCCTACTAAGCTATTATTATCCAATTGGAATCAATCAAGTGTAACATTCCCCGGGTTTCATGAATAGTGCCATTTTTGCGCTCCTGACCCTAACTCCCCTGTCCGGACTCCGATTTCGACGTGCCGCCTGTCAACAGACTCGTGAAGTCCCGATCTACGTCATGGTCATGGGTCAAAGATCGAAATACAGTCTGAGTCAAAAGTCAACAAATCTCCCCAACTAGGGAGAAATCGGTCATTTTACATTAAAATTTCAACTTTACCAAATCCGAAAAGTCCGGGGTGTTACATTGAGGCATGGTGAAAAGATGCTGAAGTGGTGATGAGAAGGTAGATCTAAGGGGACTCTGGAAATCTCCACAGGGAGGAGAAGGAAAAGCCTCCTCATAAGGAGGAACTGGAAAAGTGCCACAAAGGGCATGGAGCATAGCCAAAAGAAAATAGAGGCTGCAAAAAACAAACAGCAGAAACCCAACCAAAGACCACCAAGATCGAAACCAAATACATCAGTAAATGGATTCGGGAACAGTAGAAAATGGAAAGAAATTAAAAGCAGAAAAAAAACAAAATAAAAACTGAAATTAACAGCAGAAAATAGAAACCAAATAATAGTAGTAAATGGATTCAGGAACAATAGAAAATGGAAAGAAATTAACAGCAACCCCTCCCTCGCGGGGAAAATTGCCAAACACCACCCGATTTATACCAGAGCAGAGGGAGGAGGGAAGCAACCACGAATGGTGCTGGATAGGAGAAACAAAACGACCGGAGAGCCAATTGGCTACCCACGAGGTCCAACGCTTGATTTGCTACGAAGTAGAACCTCCAAGAGCCCATAGTCGCACCGCAACAAGGAGCGGCAGACGTCACCCTCCATCACAGCAAGAGGAAGTGGAAGCCACCTGAGAACCCACCAGTGCATAGCATCAAGCAGTGGCAGACACCCCCAGCACAGAAATCACACAGAAGTAGGAAGGGAAGGGGGATGGGAAGGATAGGTGTCACGACCCATCTCCCCTAGCACGATATTGTCCGCTTTGGGCCCAGCCCTCACGACTTTATTTTCAGGAACTCGCGCGCAACTTCTTAGTGTAACCCATCATGGGATTTCTCCAACCCAAATTCGTTTAACTTTGGAGTTCCAATCAAATCCAAAGCTAGTGAGCTCCCAAAAGGCCTCGCGCTAGATAGATACATGCCCACACATATAACGTACTTCACCTTTTTCTCCCCGAGCGATGTGGGAATGTTCACCGTTCTTCTCAAGACATGGGTCTTAAGAGCGTTACACAAGAATCGAGGTTCATAGGCAGAGGCATAAACTAGCGAGGTTTACATGAATATCGCTTTTCTGACAAGTTCGAGGGCAATGTTGGCACTCTAAGTTGTGATGTTGATTTCATGCCACCGAGTTGCAAGTCCCGTGCACGGCCTAGTGATAAGACTAGGAAACGAGCCCTAGATAGTTGTAGGGTTGTTGGTGGTTTTGGACTGTGAGGTCGAATTGTGAATATTATATGTTTGTATGCATTGTGTGTGTTGGGAAATGTGTAAGCTTCGGGCTGCTTGTTGATTTTGTGTTTTACATGAGACGGTTCAATGTGATTATCAATTGTTATGTCTGGGGATATTCGTATATGAGCTGATGTGTATAACTCCTCAATATTTATGCGTTATAAGGTGAACCAAGTGTGAGCTATTTGTATTGGTATGTTCATGTATGTGTTGGTTACGGACATAGTTATGTTGGATTAGGACTTAGACATGGGTCAAGATTTTGGATTAGAACCTGGAAGAAGTCTAGCATAAGGATTAGCGCTCGAGGAGGAGCCAAAAAATGTGATGGGATATGGAAATTTTGTGGTTAGTGTTGGATACCAATTTGGTGTTGTCATGTGATGTGATTTCTACTTGAGTTATTAATTGATTGAGCTTGGTTATAGATATGGTTTTGAGTTTTAGTTCTGGATATAGAATGACAGCTCGGGAAAAATTCAAGATATTATGAGCTCAATAAGTATGTTATTGAGATGGAAGTTAGATTTTGTTCAGAATGGATTGGACTTCAGAGATGGTTGAGTGATGTGAGAGTGGAATTCCTCGATATTGGTGCATTGCATTGTGAACTGTATGTGAACTTGTGTGTTGTGTGATTGATTTGGATGTTTGATCAGATTTGGATGTTTGATCAGATTTGGATGTTATTCATCTAAAAGGTCGAAAAGTGTACAAATTAGATCAAAAAATATAGAAAATCGACCAACCATATGATAGTATATCAAATCTCTCATAACAATAGATCAAAATTAACCATTCAATAGTACAAGGCGATGACCTCAAATTTCATTCTCATTAACATTCTCAAAAACCTCTTCGAATTGTCTTTCTTTTTCTTTTTTTCCTTGTAGCATCCAATATGGCATTATTGCTAAAACTTGAAACAGAAGACATCTTTTTCCCCCGAAAAAATGGGTAGAATGCCAAAATAGTCTGAGTAGTACTGATATTTTACAACTCTAAAACGACCTTCTACCTAAATTTAACGCATAGGACCTATTTTTAACTTTTCTTTTTACAGACAAAAATTGGACTTTCCTCTGATTCATACATCTCTATTTCTCTCTTTCATCAAAAACCCACAGCACATTCACCATGGGCAAAATTTAGTCAACCGCGTTAACGTCCCAAAGTTGTGTCACTCGTTTTCCCAAATGAAAATCAAAAAATCATTTCAAAGAACGCAAGCCCAAAATCCAATTCGTAACTCATTCTGTTGCTGGCAATTCTTCTCCAGCTAGTCCATCTTCCCCCTTTTTTCCAGGCGTAAAACCTCAGCCTCCAACAGGATAAGAGATAATATTACGGACCTCAGAGAGAAATAAAATGATCCTGAATCACTCACCAGTGCCTCCGGACCATCATTTTCCATTTCTGCTTCTCTACTGGAATAAGGACATGAAGAAACAGATCAGATCCTCAATCAATCTCTCCTTCTTCAACATCATTTGCCTCAACCTGTTTTGCTGGTTCAGGTTCCAATTCCGGTTCAGGCTCTGGCTCTGGTTCTGGGTCTGGTTCTGCTTCCGGTTCCGGGGTCTGAGGAGGCTGAGGAGGTTCCATTTCTTCTTCTTCAATATCTTCGTCTGCCTTCATGAACAAACCAAGTTGCTCCAAGGGATTACTACTTCCCTGCAGTTTGAAACTACCAAGTGCAAGATCATCCTGAGAATGCTCAGGGCTGGTCTCCTCCATGAAATTTGGCAAGTCCTCATCGTCTACAGCCTTAAACATTTCAAGATCTTTCATGAACTGACTACTCTCATTAATTTCAACAGTCTTTTCCATCTGCACGAACCCAGAGACAGATATTCATCAGATGCAGTTCAACTTGTAAGGATGCTTCCACCTATATAGAATGATACATCCACCCTTACCATGTGCAATGCTTGACGTGCAGCTTCTCTCTCGAGTTCCCTCTGCCTTCGAGCTTCTGCTGCAGCTTCTTCTTCAGCCTTCTTACGAGCCTCTTCTGCAGCTTTAGCCTCAGCTTGTAAACGTGCTTTCTCTATAAAGGCGCAAAAATCAAAATAGAACATTTAAAGCAAATGCGAAACAGATCAATACGACTTATAAAGCACAAAATGCACATCTAATATAAGATAACTTGAATTTTATAAGTCAAACCTTCCTTTTGCTGCTTTTCAAGCTCCTCTCTCGACTTATCACCCTGAACCATAAATACTAGATCAGAGGACTGACCACATCTCAAATGTGAAATGCAAAAAAGAAAAATTTTGGATGCACGCATTTAGTAATATGCACCCACTTTGGCAAGTGGAAACCAACCTTTTCTAGTGTCTTCTCTCGGGCTTTTAGTATTGTGTCAACAAATCTATTCCTCAATACAGCTGCACGATAGAGCTTATCGGGGGAGACTTGCCTCTCAGATGGAGCACTCTCCCCTACGATGTTACAGCACGAGTTGTAAGATGGTACCCCAAAATTAAGAGCAGACAATTTTTCTTGATGACTATTCATGCTTACCCTCTCTATGTACACCCTCCTCAACAGAAATTGTTTTGGAACGAACATCCTGGCCCAGTGGGGCCTCCCCATCAACTGAATCTAGACAACCTTCACAAAAGCAGTTTTTTTGAGAAGAACTCCTGAACTACCTAAACATAATAAGAAACGTGCACCATAAATCCTCAACTCACAATTGCCAATTTCTGAATCCCCAACACTTCTCTTTTGGTCTGAATGTTCTCCCGTCCCCAACTTTTCCTGCCAAACGGAGATGTAAGAAAAATTTTCTGCAATTCATAAAAACAAACCAGGGGAGAGAGAGGGAGAGAGGGAGTGTTTAACCCGCACAAATACAACAAACCCAAGGCAGACAAACCAGCTTCTCAGAATATTACAACATACCTTTCCTCCACCAAAAGAAGCTGGAGCTTTAGCATCATCTGATTCACTGTCTGAGGAACTGCCAGAGTCAGAATCTGCAACGAAATTCCATCATGTCAGGGCCCTAACATCCAAACTTGTAGAAATAGGGTTGGTTCTATTTGGAACAAAATGCTGGAAACATTCCATGAAAATCAATGTACTAACACAAGCATCTTATAAATTCTTAGTACACAAATGCTCTTGGAATCACTATTGCAGCTCATCAACACTAACCAGTTAGGAAAATCACCAACACTATACATTTTGATAGTTATGGAAAGCAACTTATATCTTGTATTTACTAACAATTAAAGCTGAGTGAATCTGTATGCTCTCAGATGTGAACATTCCATTTGAAATGATGTACACAAGTCTCTTCGAACTATAAACTAGAAGTTTGTATGTCTCATTTTCTAGGATCACAGAATTCGGAGGAAATATACTAACGGGTGAAACTAATTAGAACACCTTTGACACTTCCATCTCACCATATACCATGAAGCCATAAATTGGCGTTCAGAATCATGGTTGAACCCATAACTTATATGTTCAGATTTACAAGAACGACTTTTATACTGTAAGGCTACTAATTCTGCTATCCATTGGACCATATCTTACGAGTTCTTTACAAAGCTACCTCAAGGGTTTACAACACATTTATTGCAGCATTAGGGAGGATGCCCCAACCACCAAAAGATGTCAACTGCAAACTCGGATACATACACCACCTATATCTTGACTAGAGGGATATTAGTACTACATAGTTACACATACTTTCTGCAAAAGATCTAATTTAATTTAACATAAGAGCGTTTAATTGACACAAATATGAGAACTTTGTTTATCACAAACAGATTTTTAGTACTACTTAATTCAAAATGACCAAAAAGCTCATTGCCCGGCTTTGCATGTCCCACTCCCAACAAGAGGGGCCCGGGGAGGGGGGATGTGGGTGAGGTGAGGGGAGAGAGAGAGAGAGACAGAGAGCGGGTGTTCATTTATTTGTACGTTATAAAATCATTGCTGCTTGAGTTTCAACAGCAAGAGATTTATCAGATGCAATCGAAAAGTCATCAAATAACAAATCAGCAATCAAACCCTCTTTTAACAAATTTCTAACACAACTATTGGCAAATGCTAACACTAAACATTAAAAGCATATAGATGTTTCATTCAAAAACCAATACCCTCCAGTGAAAAATGAGAGATGAATATCCTAGACAAGAATCACAGCCACTAAAGCAAATAAGCACAAACCGGATCAATCAGAGCTAATCAGCTTGTTTGAAGTTCTCGATAGATACCACTGACTGGATTCACATAAGCATGTGTTTCAGACTGAGACATACACAACAATGAGGTGCTACCAACGCAAGGTTAGTTACTGATTAAAACATTTGAGGTTCAAATTTTTTTCTATAAATGTTGAGAAGACCATGTTCGAGTTTTAGCACTATCGTGATGCAAACAAACCTTTAAAGGAAGCACAACAAATAGACAATTTTGACACTACATTAAATGATTTTGGGAGACAGTGATAACAATCACATTGCAATGTGACACTACATTCAATGGTTAAACGAGATGTGTATAAATTGCAATATTACTCTCACACCGCACTTCAGACTTCATGTTTGTGGGTGTGAGTGGGTGATAAACAGAGACAGGACATTTATTATCATAATAATTTTCCTGGGACAAAATATATTCCTCCCATCAACGTATCATAATGAACTGAGATCAATAAAAGAAGAAGCAGGAGACTCAGGATACAAGCTCCAATCCAAAATTAGAAATATTGAAAACAATTTCTAATACCACATATATGAAAAGTAAATAGAAATACAAACCACTAGATGAAGAGCCTGATTCACTACTCGAGCTACTTGAGCTACTGCATTTACTGTTTCTGTGAGCTGCATCTTTCTCTATCTCTACTGGAGGAAAGTTTGAAATAGGAGCATCACTCCCACCAACAATATCAACATCCTCATCAACTAGGTCATTGCCTGGGTATACACATGTGATGATGAGTTCAGCTGTTAGAAATAAGACCCTAGAACCGAGATGTTTTTTAGCAGTTGAATATTCAAAAAGATAATAATGGAGATGAACCTTTACATGGTTTCATTAAAGAGTTGCTAAATCCTGACTCATTTAGGATCTGCAACAACAAAGGTGGTGCATCGATAAGATAAAAATCCAAATATTCAGCTGGAAAACTGTTGTAAATATGCTAAAACAAGGATGAGCATACCTCCATTTCACATGGTTCGGCTTTTTCCTGCCTTTTCTGTTTCTCTAGCAGATGGTCATCCAAAAGCTGCCGTAATGCCCACAACGTATCATCACTGAAAGCTTCAAGGTCAATCTCAATCTCCTCATCGGTGGTTTGATCTTCACTACGTGTATGCTCTTTCAGGAAACTAATAATATTCTCAGGCAATTCTTCTAGCAAAGCATCCAACTCCATAGACAATTTACCCTTCTCCTCAGTAGTAAAGATCCGTTCAATAGCTTCAGGCTTGACACTGGCAACAATCGCTGTGCTTTTCTTCTTTTTTGCGGGCTGCATAGGTGCAGTAGCCTCTGCTTCCACAGGAAGATCCGCTCTTGCTCTTGAGGGAAAAGACTGCACATCACTCGTTACTGGAAGCTTCTTCTCTATAGATTTCCACCTCTGTTCAAAAAATTTACTGAGCGTCTCGGCCATTATGTGTACATCATTTCCAGGTGGGTTGTAAGTCAAAGCATTAGAAAAAGTGAGTCGCACATCAGCAGCAAAACCTAATGGAGATGAGTACATGCCTGAAGCCATCTTACTCTTCACAGTGCCCAAATCCATCGGATGCTTAATGACCGTAAAATAATCCGGTATGTTCAACTCCACCACATCAACAGGAATGTTGAAAACCCAACCGAACTGATGTGTCATCAGACGGTTCAGTAACATCTCGCACTGTTTCATCAACATAGAAGTTGTCGGGGCTGGCGGGGCAGCTGGCTTCGCTGACTGGACAGGACCAGACATGCTCTTTTTACTGCGGGCTCCATTCCGGCCAGGAGGAGCCCTTTTCTTCCCTTGTGGCGCAGAAAAAGATGATGATCTTTGATAACTATCGAGTGGAGGCCTCTTTTTCCCATCACTGCAACTCCGAATATCACTAGCTGGCAATATTACAGCAACATTTGAACTCACAGTAGCAATTTTTCTTTGAAGCAACCGGACCTGTTCCAGTTCCAATTTCAGCCTCAACTCCAAGTCCTTCCTTTCAGACCGTAACATCCGTGACAATGGCAATACTTGCATAGGCACCCCAAAACAATCGTAACCATCCACATTCAAACTAATGCACTTCCTTTTAGGCGCACATGAGTCCTCCGAAGCTGTCATTTCTGTATCAACCCGTCCCGAGCTTCCAAATCCCTCTGATTCAGCCATGGTCTCCACAGCATGGCGGTAATCTGGAACAAAACCAGTTAAATGCCCTTTAGAGTACTTGCGTGACTTTCCCATCATCTGTGAAAGAAAACAATTCCTTGATTCTTTCTGTCCAGTGAAGTCTATAGGAACAGTTGGTGCCATAAGATCAACTCCCAATTACCGCACATATCAGCTGTAGCAATTAAACTTCAGTCAATGTTAATTTCAATGGCAGCCGGATACCTAAAGTTTGAATTTACGACAGTTTACAGCTTTCCTTTAAAAAATTCGGAACCCCAATACGTCCAGCATTACCTATTGTTAATACGATCTGTTTCTTGTTCCAGAATGCTCAACAAACATGCAGCTGGCCTGAGCTCAACAGGGCAAAAAATTCAAGAAAGATGCCACAGGCCAAAACTTCCAGTCTATTTGATATCCAGCAACACTCAAAATTCAAAACTTTTTGAGTTTTATAAGTTTCCAATAAGCAAATCAATTAAAAAAAATTTGACAATAATCAAAAAGAGGAACTAGATTAAGCACCAAAGAATTGAAAGATTCCCCAACTCAATCTTGGAAATGGGAATCTTGAAACACTCGGGATTCAACCACTAACCCCAAAAGAAATTAATTCCAAAAGCTCAACCTCTCAATAACCCTCTTTCAGATCAAAAGCTCCTTCAAGAAATCGAGAGCCAATAAAAATGCAGGAAGAAAAGGGAATTCAAAGACTTACACGAGCAAAACCTAAACTCGGTCTCTCCCTCTATATAAACCCCACAGCCGAAAACCCTAGATCTCTGTGGATTGGACAAAATCGAAGCTAAAACGAATGCCCAGGAGGCCCAAATAGAATGCGCCAGATAAACCAAAACCCTAGACCCAATTCAAAACTTGGATCTTGTCGCAGAGCCGTTGAAGCGCGCCTCAAACCCTAGAGCCCTTCGTCGAATGAAGATAGAGAAAAGAGTGGGAGATAGAGAACGAGGAGAGGAGAGAAAGAAACCAAAGAAAGAGAGCAAGATCTTAAGCCTTGGATGGGTATGGGGCTCTCCAATCCCCGAGACATCTATTTAAAGGCTCGCAAAGCCTCGTGGACCTCCGTAACAAATAAATCCTAGCCGTTCATCTGACGGGTTGGACGATCCAACGATCACAGTTTGAACATAATAGCACACGCAAGATTCAGATCTGACGGTTTGAAAAAATAAATCCTAGCCGTTCATCTTCCCATTATAAAATCCAATAATTAAGAATCCAAGACAATAATACTCTTGCGAGTATAAAAAACGAATCACTCGCTGGTATTATATCCCACGTGTTCACTGCACCTTACGCAGAGGCGTGACCCTGGGCAATAATCCACCAATGGGCAATGGGCAATGAGCAACCCGCTTTGGAAATTTCAAGAAAGTTACTGACGGTGTCGATCACGTGCCGTATTTGACGTTTTACCACCATATGACGTAGGAAGCGATCTACCGCTTTCACACGTGGTGAATTTGAACCTGCCAGCTCAGCGCATCTTTCCCCTTTCTAGATCGCTGCTGTGTACACAGTGATTAATGCTCATTAGCGTTTCCAAAATTGGGCCGAATTGAATGCATGTATCTCTTTATACGCTTTCAATTGAATGAGCCCTATACGCGCGTTCTATCCAATGGGTCCATGGCCTATTGCCCAATATGTGTGAAATTAAGGGCCGCCTCCTCTCATTGTCCCCATGAGACGAAATCATATTCTGAGTGAGACAAAATAGCTATTTGTGATTTTAAGTGATAAGCCTTATTCTATTGATGAGAAAGTTTAGATAGTAAAATTGATATGTAATTTTGTTGAATTATAATCCTAACAATGTTGCCACTCAGAATTACAATTTAGTGGTATTATTTTTTTTTACATGTTATGCGAGAAATCTTTTGTAATCGACGAAGTGGATATGCAATATAATTCTGCCACGAAACAAATCTCCTTGAAATGGGTCGAGCAAACCAACTACAAAGTGAAGTTAGGTTGGGGCCGAATTTAATTCTCAATAACCATGAAACCTCAGTTTTCTACATACTTGGTACGATCAAGCTGTTGCTTTGACATCCAGCCCACAACGGAAAGAAAAGCAGTCCACCCCCCAAAAGAGAAAATCGGGTCTCCGCCGAATATGCAGACTTTTAACCCACTGGTTGCTCAAATTGTGAACATGTTCATTCACTAATCAAATGCGACTGCCACAATGATTAGTTTCCACAAAATGTGGTTTACGATTGGTCCAAGATGGGTTGCATAACCCACTATGGTTCAACCCACAACTTCTTTCGGCCTAATATTTTGTTAGTTACTACCCAAAGCCCAAATCAAATCAAGCCACAAAAAGGATGTTCTTTAAGCCCAAGTTGTAGCTATAACTCAAAACTATTACTTAAGTGGATCAAGCCCACTTGGAGGTGTATTTGCAAATATCCTCTGGTTTAAACCCATGACCATGTGTAACCCCTCTAATTTTTCACCCCTTTGTCCTCACCATGAAGGGCCCAACCACAACAACCTCAAGTCCGATCCACGACCACACTACAAGTACCCAGAGTCGCCTACCATTGTCAACAAATACTTGCAGGGTTAATGGGCATCAGACTAAAGCTCTATGAGCGAACTCACGACGACTAGGCCGGAGATGGAAAATTGACGCCAAGTAGTGAGACCACGACGAGCCCTTTAATTAACCAGGTATTGTGTAGAGATGTTGGATGAGCTAATGGGTTTTTAACCACGGTCAATCCATAGATGGGCATACGAGTTAGCAAATAGGCTTTTCAATTCAGGTGTAAGCATGCCACTAGTAGAAAACTACTACTAGATAGCGTAAATGGGTTTCTTTTTTGGCTCAACAACCTTTCTTCTCATCAAAGCAATTGTGAGTTAGACTGACAAGAGTTAGTATGTGTTGTTCTTCTCTATACCTTTTTCAAGGATTTAAAATATTTTATTACCAGTGTAGTCCAAGTTCAGAAGTACAAGTACACGAATGTAAAAGTACTAAAATTGAATAACAACTAAAATTGCAAGTATAGAGAAGTAAATTATTTTCTTCGCATTCAAATCTGTATCAAGTAAGAAATTCCAGAAATCATCAATTGATATGAATATCAGTTAGAAATCATGTCATAAGATGACAGAGCACTCAAAAAGCGATGTTAAAAAAGAGGTTTCAGTTCCTCAGTCACCGACCATGAGTTGGTAGTCGGGATTACGTTCTATGAATTGATGATCGGGATGACTTTCCGTGAATCGGTAATCAATTACTTTCTGTGAGCCGGTAGTCAGAATGACTTTCCGTGAGCCGATAGTCAATATAATCAACCTTATGACACTTAATGGTCAGAAAAAAGGTTAATCTTCTGCGAACATAGATCGACAATCCAAGAACTTGTAATCAGAAAAAGGGAAACCCTTATGACATTGAGCGATCAGAAAGAATGTTAATGCAGGGAGAAGAAACCAACCATTGTTACATTACTAGTTAGAAAAACGGTTAGGCAATTGCATAAATGTCTCGAATAAGTGAGGAGAAGATGTATCTTGATTTTCTAAGTTGAAAGTAGCAGTTTTTACCACAAGGGTCAGCCTTTATGTAACGACCCGTCCCGGGAGTCGGGATTAACGAAGGGATTAGCGACGGATTAGTACGTTGATCGGTGTTTAGTTGGTTACTTTTGGACTTTTGGCGTAGAATGACGATTTTGCCCCTAGACTCGGCAAAATGTTGACTTTTAGTTCGGACGGTCAATTGGGCATTGACCAATGACCGTGACGTAGGTTGGGACGTTACGAGTCCGTAGACAGGTGGCACGCCCGATTCCGACATCCGAGGAGGAAGTTATGATGTTCGGAAGGTTGAGGGCACTTTCGTAATTTGGTTAAAAGAAGGGAAAAAGTTGACTTTTTTCACGACAAGGTTTCTTCACGCAAACCAAGGACCGTTAGGTAGATCTCGTCGTCCTAAGTACAATGACAGGTGGCATGCCTTCATTGGACGTCGGATGAGTGAGATATAGGTCTAGAAAGGCAAAGGGTAAAATCGTAATTTAAACTAGTAGGGGTATTTTGGTCTTTTGCACCTTGGGAATTGTGCCAATCTGATGAGGACAAGTGTACAGGATTTAATTGGATATTTTGGGCTGGCCCAGCAGGTGTGTGACACCTAGCCACATTCCAGTGGCTTCTAGCCACTTGCAGGGTGCAAATTAAATTGGCTGTGTTGAGTTTGAGTCCTGCTTAGGAAAACAGAGACTGAAGACAGTGAGGTGAAATCGATCCAATTGAGTGATTGTGTGAGTGGCGAGGGATTCTATTATGTTTGAGTGAGAGTTAGGAAGTGTGTGATCGTGTTTGAGAGGAATTGGGAGTGACTGAGTGTGTGAGTGGTGGGGAAAACCCAGAGAAACAGAGAGGGAGTCTTGGTGGTGGTACAGTGTAATCGATCAATCGTGGCTGGTGGTGGTGTTCTAAGGACGGAGGAAGACTAGAGGATTCGAGTAGACCCAGGGGAACGTGGCGGCGAGCACGGCGGAGGCTAGAACGACCGTGAGTTTACTGTGTCCTCTGTTTTTCAGTTTGGGTTCAAACTTAAAGTCATGGGTTTTGAGGTTGAGTCGAACTGTTTTAGGGGTATTATGTCAGTGCCTACCCCTAATCCCCCAAGATTAGGGACTAAACCCTGCTCCCGTCTGACAATCCAACACAAAAGACAGAAACAACCTCACGAAAACACAAATTACATTGTCAGACGCAGGAGAAAATTAAAACACCACAAGTCAACAGTTATACAGAGCATAGTACCAAACTAAGGAAACAAAACCCAATACACAGAGTACACGCACAACGGAAACTGAAAACACTCCAGGAAGAATCTCGAGTATTCTAAGCCTCCGACGCTGCCTCAATGTCAACCCCCGCGCTAGCTCCACGACCTGGAGGGCAAATAAAACCAGAAAGTGTGAGTGGACCATAAAGAATAAAAGTTTCAAAAACCATTTTATAACAAACCAGAGTTTGGCCCTCCGTTTTGAAAACATGCATGCACAACCCATTTATTTAAACACAGCTATCAACCACATAGTAATCATCATAAAAACATTTATAATTCACAAAATAGGTATCATGAAAACAGTACGATAAAACATAAATCCAAGTCATCATTATCCGATCAAACCTGCTGGACCTATCCGAGTCTTTAAACTCCCGAGTCTTTAAACTCAATCCAGGCCTCAATAATCCGAGTCTTTAAACTCCGAGTCTTTAAACTCAACAGGCCTACAGGGGAAAATATCAATATATCCGAGTCTTTAAACTCAATCCGGGTCTTTAAACCCAATCCGGGCCCGTCCCCCGTCAATCATAATATCCGGGTCTTTAAACCCAATAACCAGACCCAGAAAATCCAATCCAAAACCATTTGAAAACCATTCTAAAGCCATATCCAAACCCGAATCCGAAACCACTGGTCTGACGCCATTCCGGCATCCAGAACCGTCTTTCCGAACCCAAATCCGGAATTCCACTTTTCAACTTCAAAACCAAATTCCGCTTTCCGAAATCCGATTCTAAAACCGAAAACCTTGATCATCGAAATCATGTTCCAAAATCCCTGTATAATCATTGAAAACCATTTATCGTTTGAAATCCCAAAACCATGGCATCATAATCAGGAATCAAGCCTTTCTCGTAAAACGTGTCAAATACGTTATTTCTCGAAAAATGTGCAATTAAGTAAAACAGTTATAGCATATTCAAATAACCATGAAATCACATATAAAACCATAAAACAAGTAATTAAAAGCAGTTATGCATGCTCAGTTACAGAGAAGGGGTCCACTCACAGTTACCGGGCACGTCACTCGCGTCCCGAACGTCCTGCATGTTCCTCGACCTCCTCGGGGATTCCCGATCTTGTCAACAGTCACCAAAATACGTCACTAACACGTCCACGAAGGTTCTCCTAATTCCCCTCAAAATTCCTCGGATTCTAAACGTAACGAACCGAGACCCTAACCCTTCAACCTCGTAGAACTAACTCAATTCGAAGTCCGATTAACCCGAAACCTATCCCAAAATATTCGTTACAACATCTAGACCAAGAACCTAGTTGGAAGTTTCCCCAGAAAATTCCCCACGTGCGTGGGCTGCGCGTGGGCCTCACGCGCCTGCACTGTTCATCGTCTTCAACCTTCGTCCCAACGGTCCAGACCGGTTCAGCCAAACCGAACCGGCGTGACTGGTTCTCTGTCATCCGTCCACCATTTCCCTCCCTTCCAAGCCCAAAAGCTTCATCCTGACCTAAGCAATCTATTCCCTTCAACCAAACACGACAATCCTACCTCTAACCCGTCGTCCCCAAGCTCGAACAAAATCACCCGAGAACCCCTGTTTTGGTTCTCGGCCACCCATCCATTCCGCCATCACGGTTGTACAACCAGAAGGTTCCTAAGACCTTACTGAGTCCACTAGAACTCACCAAACACCTCGACTCGGCCCCTAGCTTCACGACTTTTAAATTGAAACAAATCGGAAAAACAAAGGAATTTGAAATTACCTCACCTGCCGCTCACCGCCGTGGCTCCGCCGTGTCCCTAGGTGTCCCCTCAGCTCCTCAGGTCCTCCTCCGTCCTCTGAACACCACCACTCGACTGTTTTGATCAAAACACGGCAGCACTCTACCAAACACACTCTCTGTTTTCCTGAGAACTCACCTTCCTCATACACACAACCACTCAACTTCCAAACCTCTCAGCCCAATCCTTGTACTCTCAGTCTCCCTCTGAACACAAAGACACACTCAAGACTCTCACCTCCCTGCAATTCGATCGATTTCCACCCTACTCTGTCTCTGTTTTCTCTCGATTACTCGGCCACACACAGTCCAAATATAAGTGCACCGTCCAAACTTGTAGAAGCCACTAGAGCAACCCCACGTGTCACAATCCCATGGCCCAAACTCAAAATATCCCAATCAACACTGCACACTTGTCCCAATCTGTTTTGCACAAATCCCAATGTGCAAAAAGACCAAATTAGCCCTATGACTCAAAATTACCATTTTTCCCCTCACCGTTCTAGACCCGTATCTTAACCGTCCAATGTCCGATGAAGGCATGCCGCCTGTCGTTGAACTCAGGACGACGAGATCTATCTAACGGTCCTCGGTCCAAACGTAACCAACTAAACACCGATTAAGCTCACTAATCCATTACTAATGACTTTGCTAATCTCGGCTCTCGGGACGGGTCGTTACATTTTAAGGAGTCCAGTGAGTTGTCTTTGAGCTTAGGGAAACAATTCGAGGCTGGGAGGAGGAGCTGGTGGTCGGGAACAGAAACAGGGTTTTTCTGGGTTTCTGGTTCGAGCTTGGGAGGTGAGTATTAAGGTCGTGATGTTGTGTTTTTAGTAGTGGAATTAGTTGCTAGGAAGAGGACGAAGCTTCTGGGATTGAAAGGAACAAAAACGAACGGGAAATGGCGAGGAACCTGTCACGCCGGTTCAGACCGGTCGAGTGGACGAGGAAGAAGAAGAACAGTAGGTACTGTGCAGGCGCGTGAAGCCCACGTGCAGCCCCTTTGGGCGGCGCGTGAGGGTGCGTGCGGCGGTTTCCGGGGAAGTGTCCAACATGGTTTTTAGTCTAATCGTTGTAACGAACCTTTTGGGACAAGTTTTGAGACGATCGAACATCGTTTCGGGTTAGTTTCGGGTGTTCGAAGGTTTAGGGTTTCCGTTTAATTACGTTTAAAACCCGGGAAAATTGGGGAAAATAGGATAAGCCTAGTTGAAGTGTTAGTGACCCGTTTTGGTGACTTTTGACAGGTCGGGAAATCCCCGAGGCGACCGAGGAACGTACGGGACGCGAGTGACGTGCCCGAGAACTGTGAGTGGACTCTTTCTTTCTAACCGAGCATGCATAACTGTTTTTATTTATTTGTTTTATGGTTTTAATTATGCTTTCATGAGTATTGATTATTCTATATCTGTTTTACCTAGTGGTACGTTTTACGAGAAATGCTTTGATTGTGATTTTGATGCTATACTATTGGGATTTCAATCTATAATTGGTTTTCAATGATTATAAATGGATTTTGGAACATGATTCGATAATCAAGGTTATCGGTTTTTAGAATCGGATTTCGGAAAGCGAGATTTGGTTTTAAAGTTGGAAAAAGGATATTTCCGGATTTGGGTTTGGAATGACGGTTCTGAACGCCAGAAGGGCTTCAGGATAGTGATTTTGAATTCGGGTTTGGATATGAATTTAGAAACGGTTTTCAAACGATTTTGGATTGGATTTGCTAGATCTGGTTATTGGGTTTAAAGACCCGGATTATGATTGACGGGGGACGGGCCGGGATTGGGTTTAAAGACCCGGATTGAGTTTAAAGACTCGGATATATTGATATTTCCCCCGTAGGCCTGTTGAGTTTAAAGACTCAGGAGTTTAAAGACTCGGATTAAATTGATGTCTGGATTGAGTTTAAAGACTCGGTAGTTTAAAGACTCGGATAGATGCAGCAGGTTTGATCGGATGATGACATTGGTATTTGATGTTTTGTGATACTGTTTCAATGGTGATTATTATATGTTTTATATTACTGTTTTCAGATATTGGGTTATGCATGCATGTTTTCAAAACGGAGGGCAAAACCCTGGTTTGTTTATTAAATTGTTTTTGAAACTCTTTTTATTTCTTGTCCACTCGCACCTTCTGGTTTTTAAATGCCCTCCAGGTCGTGGTGCAGCCGCTGAGGCTAATGTTGAGGCAGAGTCAGAGGCATAGAGTTATCCCGGAGTGTTCCGGAGTTTTTCTGTTACGATCTTTTTTCGTTGTGCATGTAGTAATCCTTTCGTTGGATTTTCGTCTTACTTTGTTTGTACTATGCTCTCTATGACTGTTGACTTGTTGGATTTTGAATTCTCCTTGGTCTGGCTGTAACGACCCGTCCCAGGAACTTAGGTTTAAGACGGTGTTTAAGGTGAGATTAGTGAGCTTAACCGGTGGTTAGTTAGTTACGATAGGTTCGTTAAGATAGAATGACGATTTTCCCTTGGTTCGGGCAAATTGTTGACTTTCGGTTTGGGTTCGGTTTTTCCCCTTGGAACATGATTTCGATGATTAAAGGCTTTCGGTTTTAAAATCGGATTTCGGGAAATGAGATTTGGTTTTAAAGTTGAAAAGTGGATTTCCGGATTTGGGTTCGGAATGATGGTTCTGGATGCCGGAAGGGCATCAGACCAGTGATTTCGGATTCGGGTTTGGATGTGGAAATGGAAAATTGTTTTTAAATGGTTTTGGATTGGATTTGCTGGATCTGGTTATTGGGTTTAAAAACCTGGATACTGATTTGACGGGGGACGGGCCCAGATTGAGTTTAAAGACTCGGGAGTTTAAAGACTCGAATATTATTGAGGTCTGGATTGAGTTTAAAGACTCGGATAGATCCAGCAGGTTTGATCGGATAATGATGGCTTGGTATTTATGTTTTTTGTTACGGTTTTATGATACTTATGATATGATTTCTATGACTGTTTTTATAATGATTCTGTAAATGTTTTTATAATGATCTTCACGTGATTTATAATTGTTTTCAGCAACTGGGTTATGCATGTGGTTTTCAAAACGGAGGGCTAAAACCCTGGTTTTATTATGAAATGGTTTTCGGAAATTCTTTTATTATTTATGGTCCACTCACACCTTCTGTTTTAAATTGCCCTCCAGGTCGTGGAGCTAGAGCGGGCTTTTGGCGTCGAGGCAGCGTCGGAGACATAGAAGTTACGAGAGCGACCGCGGAGTGTTTTAAATTTTCCGTGTGCGTGTATCTAGTTTATTGGTTTTCTTTCTTTTGTATTTAGAACTATGCTCTGTAAACCTTTGACTTCGGGATGTTTTATATAGTTTCTCATGCGTCTGACTGTGTTACTTTAGTAGTTTTCGTTGGTGTTGTGTTCGGGGTGTCAGACGGGAGCAGGGTTTACCTCGGTTTTTGGGGTGAAACCGGGGTGGGTCCTGACAATTGGTATCAGAGCATAGGTTTGTCGAGTTTGTTGGGTTTGTGTCTGTTGTGAGGTTGTGTTTAGGAGGGTAGGTTGTAACGACCTATCCCGGGAACTTAGGTAAGACGATGTTTAAGGTTGGATTAGTGAGCTTAACCGGTGGTTAGTTAGTTACGATAGGTTAGTTAAGATAGAATGACGATTTTGCCCCTAGTTCGGGTAAATTGTTGACTTTTAGTTCGGGCGGTCAAATGGACTTTGACCGATGACTGTGACGTAGTTCGGGACGTCACGAATCCGTAGACAGGTGGCACGCCCGATTCCGACATCCGAGGAGGAAGTTATGATGTTCGGAAGGTTGAGGGCATTATCGTAATTTGGTTAAACTAGGGAGAAAAGTTTACTTTTCGTATGACTGGGTTTTGACACGTTGACCTAGGATAGTTCGGTAGATCTCGTCGTCCTGAGTTCAACGACAGGCGGCACGTAGTCATCGGACCTAGGATGAGTGAGTTACGGGTCTAGGAAGGTAGTGGCAAAATGGTAATTTTGACTTAATGGAAGGGCATTTTGGTCTTTTGCACATTGGGGATTGTGCAATAGATAGGGACAAGTGGATGGCTGAGATTGAGCCACTTGTGAGAAAATG
Source organism: Prinsepia uniflora (assembly GCA_032719365.1). Lineage (NCBI taxonomy): Eukaryota > Viridiplantae > Streptophyta > Magnoliopsida > Rosales > Rosaceae > Prinsepia > Prinsepia uniflora. The sequence goes on from CM064872.1 coordinate 15,463,272, forward strand.
GGGAGGATTGTGACACGTGTTCAGGGTCTGGTTGGTTCTAGGGAACACAGTCCAATTATTTGGGCATTGTGATCGTGTATACCCGTGTGTGAGTATTTGAAGGGAAGGGAGAACAGAGACTGAGAAATTGAGAGGAGTTGGACGTGGATCGTGAGTGTTGGTGTGTTTGGTGAGTGAGGAGTGATCAGAGATTGAGAGGGAGACAGTGAGAAAGTTGGGAGGTGAGGAGTGAGTGTGTGTGTGGTGTGAGCTCACGGGGAAACCAGAAAAACAGAGAGGAGTTCGAGTGGTGGTGCAGCCGTGTACGGGGCCAATCGAGGCTGGTGGAGGTGTTCAGAGGCTGGAGGTGGACTAGAGGAGTCGTGTCCTCACGGCTGAGCTCACGGTGGTGGTCGGTGTACAAGCAATTTCTTCTCCCTGTGTAAGTACTCTGTTTTGCCTTCGAGTTTCAAACTGATAATCGTGGGTTTTGAGTGCGAGTCGAGGGACTTGGTGAGTTGGGTGAGCTTCAATGAAGTCCTAGGAGTCGCCTAGGGTGGTTGCTGTGACGGGGGGTTACCTGGTTGGCCGGAGTGTGAAACAGGGGACAGTTTAGGTTTTAATTCGAGTTAGGGACGATGATGTAGGGGCTGTATCGAGGTGTTTGATTGAGGGAAATAAATTGCTTAGGACTGGACGGTGAAGATGGTGAAGAAAGGAAGGAAAACGGAGACAGGACGGCGGAGAACCGAGAACGCCGGTTCAGTACAGTCGAACCGGTCGACCCAAGGTAGACGATGACACTGTAGAAGGCGCGTGAGGCCCACGCGCAGCCACTTTGGGCGGCGCATGGGGGCACGTGCGGCGGTGTTTGGGGAAGGTGTCAACTAGGTTTTTGGTCTAGGAGTTGTAACGAGTCTAATGGAATTGGTTTCGGGTTGTTCGGACATCGTTTGAAGTCAGTTCCGTGAGGTCAAAAGTTTAGGGTTCTGGTTCGATACGTTTAGGACCCGAAGATTTTTGTGGGAAATTAGGAGAGTCTTGGTAGACGTTTTAGTGATGTACTTTGGTGACTTGTGACAGGATCGGGACTTCCCGAGGAAGCTGAGGAACGTACGAGACGTACGGGGCGCGAGTGACGTGCCGGTAACTGTGAGTGGACCCTTTCTCTAAACTCGAGCATGCATAACTGCTTTTAATTATGTTTTACGCTATTAAGTATGTTTTTATGTTTCTCATACGGTTATATGTTGGTTTTACCTAATGACACGTTTTTCGAGAAAGTTCGGTTTTCAGTACGTTTTACGATAAAATGTTGATTTCTGATTATAATGTTATAGTTTCGGGATTTCAAATGATAAATGATTTCTAATGGTTATAAGGGATTTTGGAACATGATTTCGATGATTAAAGGCTTTCGGTTTTAAAATCGGATTTCAAGAAACGAGATTTGGTTTTAAAGTTGAAAAGTTGATTTCCGGATTTGGGTTCGGAATGATGGTTCTGGATGCCGGAAAGGCATCAGACCAGTGATTTCGGATTCGGGTTTGGATGTGGAAATGAAAAATGGTTTTCAAATAGTTTTGGATTGGATTTGCTGGATCTGGTTATTGGATTTAAAGACCGGGATACTGATTTGACGGGGGACGGGCCCGGATTGAGTTTAAAGACTCGGGAGTTTAAAGACTCGAATATTATTGAGGCCTGGATTGAGTTTAAAGACTCAGGAGTTTAAAGACTCGGATAGATCCAGCAGGTTTGATCGGATAATGATGGCTTGGTATTTATGTTTTGTGTTACGGTTTTATGATGCTTATGATATGATTTCTATGACTGTTTTTATAATGATTCTGTAAATGTTTTTATAATGATCTTCACGTGATTTATAATTGTTTTCAGCAACTGGGTTATGCATGTGGTTTTCAAAACGGAGGGCTAAAACCCTGGTTTTATTATGAAATGGTTTTTGGAAATTCTTTTATTATTTATGGTCCACTCACACCTTCTGTTTTAAATTGCCCTCCAGGTCGTGGAGCTAGAGCGGGCTTTCGGCGTCGAGGCAGCGTCGGAGGCATAGAAGTTACGAGAGCGACCCCGGAGTGTTTTAAATTTTCCGTGTGCGTGTATCTAGTTTATTGGTTTTCTTTCTTTTGTATTTAGTACTATGCTCTGTAAACTTTTGACTTCGAGATGTTTTATATAGTTTCTCCTACGTCTGACTGTGTTACTTTAGTAGTTTTCGTTGGTGTTGTGTTCGGGGTGTCAGACGGGAGAAGGGTTTACCTCGGTTTTCGGGGTGAAACCGGGGTGGGTCCTGACACTGGCAATGTAATTTGTGGGTTTTCGTGAGGTCGTTTCAGTCTTTTGTGTTGGGTTGTCAGACGGGAGCAGGGTTCACCTCGGTTATCGGGGTGATAATCGGGGTGGGTCCTGTCAATTTGGTATCAGAGCATAGGTTTACGGTTTGTGTCTGTTTCGAGGTTGTGTTTAGGTCGTTTTACTAACTCTATGCCTCTTTCAGCGTACAATCGACTATGCCTCCGAGACGTGAGCCCCTCCACGACCTACAGACGATGCAGCGAGAGAGACGGAGAGTGCTACGATCGAGCGAGCCCAGTGGCTCGGGGCTTCGACGTTTAGTGGTGGGGCAGACCCTGAGGAAGCCCACAAGTGGATTACGAGACTTGAGCGGATTTTCGCAGTGATGCTGTAAAACCGTGTACACTAATCCCTATAGACTGCTAAACTTGTATAGCTGTAGACACTAGACATCTGGACCTGTAGAATTAAGACAGACATGCACACACTAGATTCACACATCTGTCCTAGGTAGTTAATAGCAGTTAAGATAAGTTTAAGACAGAAATAACTGTCTAACCTTATTTGTTGTAAACATCTATAAATATAGAAATCGGGATTCCGGCCATTATATAGACTCGGGAGTTCGGCCCTAAAACCAATTGGTGATAGGGGGAGTTGCCCAAGCTATATAAGACACACATTCATTTTCCTCTTTTCCGATGTGGGACATCTCACATCCCAACACACCCCTCACGTGTGGCGGCTCTTCCAGCCAACACGTGATGATGTGAGCCCACCATCGTGGGATAACCAGCTCTGATACCATGTAGAAATCGGGATTCCGGCCATTATATAGACTCGGGAGTTCGGCCCTAAAACCAATTGGTGATAGGGGGAGTTGCCCAAGCTATATAAGACACACATTCATTTTCCTCTTTTCCGATGTGGGACATCTCACATCCCAACAGATGCGATGCCCACTGGAGGACCGAGTGTTACTAGCTACCTTTTTATTGGACGGTGCGGCATATGAGTGGTGGTACACCCTCGAGTTGTCAGGCTGGGACGCCCACACAGTGACCTGGGAGACGTTTAGGGAGCTGTTTTTGGATCAGTACTGCCCCCGCTCTTTTCGTGATGTCAAGGAGGCTGAGTTTCTGCAACTCCAGCAGGGGAGCATGACTATGGCTGAGTACGAACAGAAGTTTCAAATGTTGTCCCGTTTTGCTCCTGCGTTTGTGGCTACCGAAGCGGAGAAGTGCCGTAGGTTTGAGTTGGGCATGCGACGCGAGATTCGAGCCATAGTGACGGCTGGATCGTTTGCGACCCTCCGAGAGTTGTTGGATGTCGCAGTGAGGGTAGAGGCTAGCTTGCCAGTACAACGCTGAGAGCCACTTTTTTTCTGGAGCTTCGAGCCAGAGGACACCGAAGAGGGGCAACTACAGTGGAGCTTCATCTGCGGGCGATGACCATTTTGGCAGACCTGGTAGTTTCCAGAGTTCAGGGTTTCGTGGACACCGAGCACATCCGACTCCACAAACCAGTACGACGTCTGTTGCATCTACAGGTAGACCGAGTGGTGGACCTGGTCAGGATGTTTTCTACTACTGTGGAGAGCGAGGTCACTTTCGACGTGAGTGTCCGTCGTTACCCCAGGAGGGTGGCCTAGGCCGAGGTGCGGCGGAACCAGGACGGAGCACGGCGTCAGCTTCAGGGACAGCAGGCACCAGAGGAGGTGGTGGTGCCACTAGTAGTTTGAGGGGACGTGGCAGATTTTCAGGACCCTAGGCCTGCGTGTTTGCGATGACTCAGCAGGAGTCTTAGTCAGCACCCGGTGCCGTGACAGGTACTTTTACTATCCTTGAACGTGTTGTACACATTTTTGTTGGATCCCGGGGTAGAGTTTAGGATTTTTCCCTAGGTGACTTGGAGTGACGAGGTTGAGAACTACAGTGAGTTTCGTTGAAGGATGACGGAAGGGATTGGAGAAGGAGTGACTATAACTGATCGATATGAGGTTATTGAAGAGAACCCACAATCTAGGTGTGCCTTTAGGACTTTGTTGATTTGTTCCGACGGGGAGGTCGACTCGTAGTTGAGTTACCTTAGGATTTCCTACCGACCAGGAGACCCGGGAGTCTGGTTTGGTTCCCAGAAGGTGTAGGTGGATGTATGTGAGGATGTACTCTATGAACTCTGTTTGGCTACTCTGAATGAGGTATTCTAAAATACCTTTGTTTCTTTAAGTTCGTAGAGTTTCCCTTGCATACACCATGAAGTTTTAGTTGGTAGTTTTGGGCGAATGTATGTTTAGGTCGAGAAAGTGTACATTGAGTAAGTTGCGATGACAGGTTGGGAACTATCAGGAGCAGTTGTTTGGGTAAGCGATGATCACCGGGTAGGAGACCCAAGTGCGGGGTACGAGATGTGAAATTTCAGGACGAAATTCTTTTAAGGAGGGTAGATTGTAACGACCTGTCCTGGGAGTCGGGATTAACGAAGGGATTAGCGATGGATTAGTACGTCGATCGGTGTTTAGTTGGTTACTTGTGGACTTTTGGCGTAGAATGACGATTTTGTCCCTAGACTGGGCAAAATGTTGACTTTTAGTTCGGATGGTCAATTGGGCATTGACCGATGACCGTGACGTAGGTTAGGACGTCACGGGTCCGTAGACAGGTGGCACGCCCGATTCCGACATCTGAGGACGAAGTTATGATGTTCGGGAGGTTGAGGGCACTTCGTAATTTGGTTAAAAGAAGGGAAAAAGTTGACTTTTTTCACGACAAGGTTTCTTCACGCAAACCGAGGACCGTTAGGTAGATCTCGTTGTCTTGAGTACAATGACAGGCGGCATGCCTTCATCAGGCGTCGGATGAGTGAGATATAGGTCTAGAAAGGTAAAGGGTAAAATCGTAATTTAAACTAGTAGGGGTATTTTGGTCTTTTTGCAATTTGGGAATTGTGTCAATCTGATGAGGACAAGTGTACAGGATTTAATTGGATATTTTGGGCTGGCCCAGCAGGTGTGTGACACCTGGCCACATTCCAGTAGCTTCTAGCCACTTGCACGGTGCGAATTAAATTGGCTGTGTTGAGTTTGAGTCGTGCTTAGGAAAACAGAGACTAAAGAAAGTGAGGTGAAATCGATCCAATTGAGTGATTGTGTGAGTGGTGAGGGATTCTATTGTGTTTGAGTGAGAGTTAGGAAGTGTGTGATCGTGTTTGTGAGGAATTGGGAGTGGCTGAGTGTGTGAGTGGTGAGGAAAAACCAGAGAAACAGAAAGGGAGTCTTGGTGGTGGTGTAGTGTAATCGATCAATCGTGGCAGGTGGTGGTATTCTAAGGACGGAGGAGGACCAGAGGATTCGAGTAGACCCAGGGGAACGCGGCGGCGAGCACGGCAGAGGCCAGAACGACAGTGAGTTTACTGTGTCCTCTGTTTTTCAGTTTAGGTTCAAACTTAAAGTCGTGGGTTTTGAGGTTGAGTCGAACTGTTTTAGGGGTTTTAAGGAGTCCAGTGAGTTGTCTTTGAGCTTAGGGAAACAATTCGAGGCTGGGAGGAGGAGTTGGTGGCCGGGAGCAGAAACAGGGTTTTTCTGGGTTTCTGGTTCGAGCTTGGGAGGTGAGTTAAGGCTGTGATGTTGTGTTTTTAGTAGTGGAATTAGTTGCTAGGAAGAGGATGAAGTTTCTGGGATTGAAAGGAACAAAAACGGACAGGAAACGGCGAGGAACCGGTCACGCCGGTTCAAACCGGTCACGCCGGTTCAGACCGGTCGAGTGGCCGAGGAAAAAGATGAACAGTGGGTACTGTGCAGGCGCGTGAAGCCCACGCGCAGCCCCTTTGGGCGGCGCGTGCGGCAGTTTTCGGGGAAGTGTCCAACATGGTTTTTAGTCTATTCGTTGTAACGAACCTTTTGGGACAAGTTTCGAGACGATCGGACATCGTTTCGAGTTAGTTTCGGGTGTTCAAAGGTTTAGGGTTTCTGTTTAATTACGTTTAAAATTTTGGAAAAATTGGGGAAAATAGGATAAGCCTAGTTGAAGTGTTAGTGACCCGTTTTTGTGACTTTTGACAGGTCGGGAAATCCCCGAGGCGACCGAGGAACGTACGGGACGCGAGTGACGTGCCCGGGAACTGTGAGTGGACTCTTTCTTTCTAACCGAGCATGCATAACTGTTTTTATTTACTTTTTTTTATGGTTTTAATTATGCTTTCATGAGTATTGATTATTCTATATCTGTTTTACCTAGTGGTACGTTTTTGGAGGCGTTTACATATTTCAGCACGTTTTACGAGAAATGCTTTGATTGTGATTCTGATGCTATACTATTGGGATTTCAATGTATAATTGGTTTTCAATGATTATAAATGGATTTTGGAACATGATTCGATAATCAAGGTTATCGGTTTTAGAATCGGATTTCGGAAAGTGAGATTTGATTTTAAAGTTGGAAAAAGGAGATTTTTGGATTTGGGTTCGGAATGACGGTTCTGAACGCCAGAAGGGCTTCAGGATAGTGATTTCGAATTCGGGTTTGGATATGGATTTAGAAACGGTTTTCAAACGGTTTTGGATTGGATTTGCTAGATCTGGTTATTGGGTTTAAAGACCCGGATTATGATTGACGGGGGACGGGCCGGGATTGGGTTTAAAGACCCGGATTGAGTTTAAAGACTCGGGAGTTTAAAGACTCGGATATATTGATATTTCCCCATGTAGGTCTGTTGAGTTTAAAGACTCGGATTATATTGAGGCCTGGATTGAGTTTAAAGACTCGGATAGATCCAGCAGGTTTGATCAGATGATGACATTGGTATTTGATGTTTTGTGATACTGTTTCAATGATGATTATTATATGCTTTATATTACTGTTTTCAGATATTGGGTTATGCATGCATGTTTTCAAAACAGAGGGCAAAACCCTGGTTTGTTTATTAAATTGTTTTTGAAAATCTTTTTATTTCTAATCCACTCACACCTTCTGGTTTTTAAATGCCCTCCAGGTCGTGGTGCTAGCGCTGGGTCTGACGTTGAGGCAGAGTCAGAGGCATAGAGTTATCCCGGGGTGTTTCCGGAGTTTTTCTGTTACGAGCTTTTGCGTTGTGCGTGTAGAAATCCTTTTGTTGGATTTCTGTCTTACTTTGTTTGTACTATACTCTGTATGACTGTTGACTTGTTGGATTTTGAATTCTTCCTGGTCTGACAATGTAATTTGTGGGTTTTTGTGAGGTCGTTTCGGTCTTTTGTGTTGGGTTGTCAGACGGGAGCAGGGTTCACCTCGGTTATCGGGGTGATAATCGGGGTGGGTCATGTCACTTTTAAACTATCAAACCTTAGTTAAAGGTGTTCACAGGTTCAGAAATTGATGGAGATCAATTTACTGAGTTTGATTAGTTGATTGTCGGTCTTTTAAGAAGTTGGGTTGTTCTCTATTTATAGGCGGTGAAGACTCTCTCAACTTGCAGAGTCGGGACCCACGTAGGTCCCATGCTGTTGTTTTTTCCTTTGAAATGTTCTCCCTTACCTTTGTTTTCTTCTCGTGTCAGCATCGCTCATACTTTTTTCTTCTCCACGTTTGAAATTGCTCGGGCTGGGCTTGTTTCTCTACTTTGGGTCTTTAATTTTCGTTAGCCATTGTCTTCGGTCCAGGGAGGATTTTTTCGAATGTAAACATAATGAAAACTAATTACCATTTCAAGTCAAGGTTACGACCAAATAAATGGGGCCTTAAAGGGTTGAGAAATTAGGTATCTACATGAAAATCCTAGGTACAATCATCATCACAAATAAACTTTCCGAAAATGATACCATAAATACTTTCAACATTTTAGCATTGAGATGGAGAGTCCTTCTAATTCTTTTTTACTTATTTAAGAAATGATAGTTCATTAGAATATAGAAAAATTATACAAGTCGTTACAATATATAAAGTGACCTCATTAAAATTTTATCGGAGCATTCTTAAAGGTGGTGAAAAAATATAGAAGAATATAATAAAGGTGTGGAGAAATTAGCTAGGCATCTATATGAAAATCCTAGGTATAATCACGGTCACACATAAACTTCCCAAAATATTCCATACATACTTCCACATAAACTTCCCAAAATTGATTCCATTCACACTTTCAACATTTTAACATTGAGATGGAGAGTCCTACTTATTCTTAAAGGTAGGAATATAGAAGAATATAATAAAGGTGCGGAGAAATTAGGCATCTACATGAAAATTCTGAGTACAATCACCGTCACACATAAACTTTCCGAAAATAATCCCATAAATGCTTTTAACATTTTCCTACACTTTCAGATTGAGTATGTACATGTAAACTATTAAGTTGGATAATGCTACATACGTATATACATATTTTCTCAGCTTTTCTTCCTTGATCAAACTATATTCATATTGTCCAAGGGGGCTTTATAATCTATAAAACATATAGTTTATTTTTCAGGCAACGATACGCTACGTAAGTGGGAAAAATAAAATTCACGATATTTTTAAGCTGGTATATATTTGGAGGAATCATATTGGCCCGTTTTTCCTTCTTTTTTTGCATTGCATTCAAGATAAATTAGCCAACTTAGGTGTGTGTGCATATATAAGTTTATGAGTATGTGGATGTTTTTTTATGGATAATATGTACTTGTATCATCTTTTCGTGGTTTTTTATTGTATTATTCTTTTGATTGAGGGAGTTAATTTTTACGGTTCATATTTTAATTTCTAATTTGATTTGTTGAATTGTTACTATACATATATTCGGGTAGGGACCAATTATAAGTTTTTTTTTTTTAATAAAGAACATATCAGTTCATTTAATACCGTAAAACGATTACAATTTTGGTTGGGACAAACTCCTTCCAAGATGGATCTTCCACAATCCATAGAGCATCAACCGGACAATCAAGGAATTTTTTTTATTTAATGTTAGCTTATATAATCCACATTATTAGTTTATTCTAAACTTAAATAAAAGGGATGATGAATTTTTTGAAAATCGTATGATATATTATCTGTAACGATCTAGACCACAAGAAAAAGTCAAAGTAAGGCAAATGACAATTTTGCCCTTGAACAAGTCAAATTATTAACTTTTTTATCAGAATATTTTTTTTTAGGAATTCTGATAAGGCCATTACAAAGGTCTCGACCTTCTGAATACATAAACAGGTGGCACATCGAAAACAGAGAATGGATGAGTAAGTTATGGGCTTACGAAGGTCAAGGGAATCTTGGTAATTATATATAAAGGGTATTTTGGTCTTTCTACAAAAACCTAGAATATTCTATATGACAGGACCCACCCCGATTATCGCCTCAATAATCGGGAAGCATCCTGCTCCCGTCTGACAATCGAACACAAAAGACCATAAACCAAATAAAATTACACTACACCCATTGTCAGACCAGGGAGAATAAACAGTACAACTGACTGGACATCAAGTCCATAGTTTCACAGAGCATAAATTACAAAACAAGATAAAGATCAAATCCTACTCTGTGAACTAAACTACACAGCAAAGGAAAGCTTTATGCATCTGCCTCTACCTCTGCCTCGGCGTTAGCCCCCAAACTTGTACCACGGCCTGGAGGGTATTAAAAACAGCAAAGTGCGAGTGGACTAAAACAAAAGTTTCCAGAAAAACAGTTTAATGAAATCGGGGTTCACCCTCCAGTTTTACAACACGCATGCATAACTAGATATTCGAAAACAGCATAACTAAACATTCGAAATCCCTTTTACGAATCATATGGAAACCGTTACAATAAACAGCCATAAAATCATGTAAAATAATATAATATTCCCAAAATTCAGAAATCGTCACATCGAACATCAATCATACCAAATCATGTAAAACTGAATCAACAATCACATTCAAGCCGTTGGATCTATCCGAGTCTTTAAACTCATATATCAAGCTTTCCCGGGATATCAACGAGTCTTTAAACTCAAAACATAATCAATAGGCCTCGGGGGTATCACAATAACCGAGTCTTTAAACTCACGAGTCTTTAAAATCAATCCGGGTCTTTAAACCCCCAATCCGGGCCTGCCCCCGTCATCAATTAACTGGGTCTTTAAACCCAAAACCAGATCCAACAATCTTACGGGTCTTTAAACCCAAAATCATGCGTAAAATCGTAACAATCCAGGATCCATCATGATCCATTTTCCAAAACCATTCTGAAATCACTTTTCATCATAATAGAACTTATGTCCGAATTTCACATGCAAATCCCAAAGTCTTACTTCACCAACATAATCAAATCATCATTAAAACGTGACATGCATAATCATATCAAATCACTTCATCAAACCATCATCATTGCACAAGAGAAAAACGTAATCTTGAAATACGTAAAACATGATAATCTCCTCGAAAAACATGCAATCACGTAAAACCGAAATATCATAATCATCACCATAAAATCATATATGAAAACATAAGACAAGTGAGTAAAAACAGTTATGCAAGCTCGGTTAGAAATCAAAAGTCCATTCACGGTTTTCGGACGCGTCAATCGCGCCTCGTGCGTTCCTCGGTAGCCTCGGGAATGTTTGGGCCTGTCAAAAGTACAATAAGGGTTACAAACATCCCTAAAAAGCTTGCATTAATTTCCCTAATTTTTTCGGGATTTTTCTACGTAATTAACTTAAAGCCCTAAACCTTCGAACCCTCAGAATTAACCCGAAATGACGTCCGCTCGACTCGAACATTAACTCAAAATGTTTGTTAAGTTGAAAGGATGAACTTATCTGTTGACCGTGACCGGAGACACGGCCTCACGCGCCATCACGCGCCACCCAAAGTGGTTGCGCGTGAAATCCACGCACCTGCTACAGTAACTGCTACAAAATCACCATCTTCACCCGACTGGCCTGCAAACGGGCTGTTCGACCCGCGACACGACCCTGCCAAATCTCCATCAATTCTCACTCGAATCCCTTCCTTTTTCCACCTAAATCAATCCTTAACATTTTAATTTAAGATCCCATTCCTTAATTATCTTCGATTTGCACTAAAACTCTCATTCGACCCGTGATCAAACAAACGGGTCGACTTCTGCAACTCACTCTACTCAGCTCCATTCCCAAATTAACTTAGACAGAAGCTTTAGGGGACCTAAACGAACACTAGAACACAACCAATTTCAGGGAAGCTTACCTGGAAGTAGTCGTCTTCAACCTTGGAAATTTCAAGAACCAGAGGCTTCTGTTCTTGGCCAAACTGTGATCGATTTCCTTCACATTCGATATGGTTGGACTCCAAATGGTCCCAGAAGACTAATTCACTCCTCGATTTTCTCCAACTCGACTCACAAATTAAAATGCGATTTTCCCTCCAATTTTCACAATTTCCAGAACTCTGGTTTTCTCTCTAGCTCCCAGCCCTCTCTTGCTCAGAATGAATCTCAAAACTCTCATACTCTCTGTTAATCGACCCGTTCAGCCAACACTCGTGGGAATCTCTCTCAGTCCCACTGAGAATTTTTTTCCCGCAAAACAGACCCAAAATGAATTTTAAACTCCTCCCGTGCCTGAGTTCTGTTTCAGCCCACACCAAGGTGCTTCCATTACCTCAAAACCAATAAACTAATCTTCTGTCCGGCCACTAATACGGTTAAACAATACATTGAACAGATCACTCACAGCATGGGTGTTCAGTCCCTGTTTTCACGGTTTTCAAACAGTACCCTATGTAAAAATTACTATTTTGCCTTCTGCACAAAATTACCAAAATGCCCTTCACTTTCTAGACCCGTAACTCAACTGTCCGACGTCCGTTTTCAGCGTGCCTCCTGTCTACGGACTCAGGGCAACGAGACCTACCTAACGGTCCTCGAATTGTGTGGAAATCAGTTGTCAATCAAAAAGTCAACATTTTCCCCCTTTTCGTCCAAATTACGAAAATGCCCTTGAACTTCCGAACGTCATAACTTTTTCCCTGATCGTCGGAATTGGACGTGCCACCTGTCTATGGACTCGTGACGTCCCGAACTACGTCACGGTCATCGATCAGCGTCCGTTTGACCTACCAATCAAAAATTCAACAAATTGACCGTACTATTCACAAAGGTAAAAACGTCATTTTATTCATTATTTTACAATATTACATTCTCTGAATTTCCGGGGCGTTACACTATAACATTCCACAATTTTCTTCATTTTCTCTCCAAAACTCTCACCACCGCCTTACATAATATAATATATGTGTGTTGTATGTGACTAAGGAGAATTCGGGGAGAGTGACCTAAAAGGAGGAAAAAGATAAAAATAGAAGAAATGATAGGAGAGTGGAGAAGAAAACCTAAGAGAAATAAGAGAGAAAAAGAGAAGAAACAGAATGAAAGAAAAGAGGAAGGGAATAAAACAGGGGGAAAGGAAGAAAATCCTCCATACCCGTGGGGAGGTTTTGGGTAGTTGTAGAGTTTGTTAGTTTAAGGCTCTCCCACTTAAAGCTGCTGATAACAGGGTAATAGAGAAGTTGATATGAACGTGTAGGAGCCAAAAGGGGGCGAGTTGGGACTTGGAAATGTCACAGGAAGCCATGACCGAATTTCCATGAACTTGGAAATACTGTTTGAGGTGAGTTTTCATCCATTACATAATATAGATATTTTTCCTAGGTGAAAGTAGAATAGATTGGGAGAAGAACGGGTGGAAAGAGCAAGAAATGGAGGAATTAAAACCGGGTAGGGTCACCATGCGCGCAGACTGTTAGTACCCGTCCAAATCCCCCCTGGGATTAACGCGAGACGACCCTGATCCCGTCTGACACGGAGTGTTAGCCAAGGGAAAATTCCGTCATTAGCCCGCTCGGACCTTCAGAGTACGCTAGGATCCGGAGGAGGTATGTGATGTCTCGGGCATGTAGCCCTATTGATGACCTACGGGTTTGAGTCGTGGTCGCGGCAAGTGTTTTGTGCACGGCAACGAACGATACGACGCTCACCTCCAGACTGAGATGTGTTCCTTCCGGAGAAGTCACGATGCACGAGCCATTCTCGGGAAGCCGGTGGAGGCTCAACTTCAGAGTGCTGACGGTTCAGGATATCGATCGGTGATGGGTGTACCATGATCTTGTGGTGATCGTGTCGGTTGATACGTTCATGGCGACATACAAGGATTGAGGGAGGTCCTAGACGGATGGTTGTACGCATCACTACGATCGGAGTCGTGACTGTCCCTGAGATATCAGGTACAATGCCCAGTTGAGTCATGTGTTTGAACACGAGGCCTAGTTACTTTACATTTGTGATTTCGGGTCGGGGACCCTAAATGAATTTCCGGGTTCATGACGGTTTATGGGGACCGAGCATGAATCCATTGAAAGGTTTTAAGAATGTTTTCGATATATATATATATATATATATATATATATTCATATACCTTCCTTATTTGGAATGTCTCCTCCGGGGAGGGTCGTTAGCCTGGGTGGACTCCGGAGTAGTCACGGAGCACTAACTGAGTGGAGTCACCCCCGTTGGGTACCTTACTCTCAGGAGGGCTTGAATTATAACCTCAGGGAGGGTCATTGATCTACGGACATTGACCTGGGTGGACCCTGGGAGACTTGGGCTTTGAGACCCCGGGTAGCACGCGCGTAGCTTTAGAAACCGTGACAAGATTGGTAGCATGATTTATACGTTTATACTATATGATATGTGATGTGTACAGGTTTTGGTCTGAGTCCCGCATGGATTTGGGGTAGTGGCCCGTATGGTTGGTTTCATTATGATTCTTTTGGATAAATGGTTTTCGAATGCATGTATGCTTTTAGTGAAGGGTACAAATGTCTTTATGTAAATGTTTTATAAATGATTGTTTTGTCCACTCACAGCTTTTAAATATTTTGGCTGCCCTTCAGGTTGATAGCGGATGCGAGCTATAGCAGAGACCGAGACATCACATACCTACTCCAGATCCTTGCGTACTCTGAAGGCCCGAGCGGGCTAAAGTCGGAATTTTCCCTTGTCTGACACTCCGTGTCAGACGGGATCAGGGTCGTCCCGCGTTAATCCCGGGGGGATTGGGACGGGTCCTAACATAGACTCGCGGGTCGACCCGACTAAGCTTGAAGACGATACTGTAGCTGGCGCGTGGGCCTCACGTGTAACCACTTCAGGTGACGCATGGGGGCTCGTGCCAGCGATTTTGAGGAGATGATCGACACGAAAGTTTTAGTAAATAATATTATGATTTTATTAGTCGAATAATGGGATTAATTGGATATCGTATGAAAAAGTTATGATTATTCAAAGTTTTTGTGTTATTTAATATTCTTAATTAGTCCTAAATTTGGGTAAATTGAAGAATTGAGCTATTAAACTAATTTGAATTATGATTGGTGCAAATAAGATGATTTTTGGTGAGTTGAGTACATAGATTAAATAAAACATGAATATGGCATTAATGTTATGTAAATCTATATATAATTTTGTAGAATATATTTATTTATATAAATTATATAGTAAATAAGTTGATTCTTATCCTATGACAAGGAAATTAATGATGGAAGATTACTTCTAGAAAATGAAAGGTGGATTAATCAATGGAGTTACAATCATGTTAGAAATAGTTAGGAAACTTCTAAAGACGTCCTTAGAAGGTTATAAAGATAGATTTGATCATGGCAAGGATTGGAAAATAAGGGTAACTTGTAAATATTAACAATATAAGATCTCAAATAAAGTCAAAACATGTATTTCTCACCACTCGACGGGGTTATGTGGGTCGGAAGAGGGCGGTGACCTCGCAATGGTGGATTTATTTTGTTTAAACTGCTAAGTTTTGAATATGATTAATTGATAAGATTCTTTGTCTACCAAAAGGTTGTTAAACGGGAGCAGAACTAGTCCGACTTTTGCTGAATTTAAGGACGGGTCCTCTCAATATCCATGTAAAAGATGAGCTTGTTGCAATTTAACTTCTCTATGTTGTATTTTATTTCATATTATTTTTTGTTTCTTTGCATAAAGTATGTAATTTTATTAGGGATTAGTTAATAAAATTCACCTAATATTTTGAAATTTTGGTAAAAAAATTCATGCTAAAATTTAGCCCCTCTCATTTTAAATTCTGAGTTCGTGTCAGCATATAAAATAATTAAAACAGTTCAACTCCTAAATCATCCTTTCAAATTTTTTTATGTAAAAAATCAACCAAAATGAAATTTATTAATCATTTATATATCAACTAAATAGATAGTTTACCATGAAAATCATAATTGTTATCAGAATCGTTGATTTATTTGATACATATTCTTCTAAACGACTTCAAATTTTATTAATTTTCTATGGAGATCGATGATCTTAAAATGATAAATAAGAGAATAAAAGATTCTAATTTTGATATATGTGTATATATACAATTTAATAAATTCAAAATAATAGTAAAAAAATATCACTATAATATAATGCAAGTATCGTTTTTTTTTCTTTCATTCAAGTGCTTTAAAAATCCTGTCAATAATTTAACAAAATCATATATCTTCTTCTGAGAATGTAAACATACTATTTTACCAACTACTTACAACTATATTAACGCGGGACGACCCTGATCCCGTTTGACACGGAGTGTTAGACAAGGGAAAATTCCGTCATTAGCCCGCTCGGGCCTTCAGAGTACGCTAGGATCCGGAGGAGGTATGTGATGTCTCGGGCATGTAGCCCTATTGATGACCTACGGGTCTGAGTCGTGGTCGCGGCGAGTGTTTTGTGCACGGCGACGAACGATACGACGCTTACCTCCAGACTGAGATGTGTTCCTTCAGGAGAAGTCACGATGCACGAGCCGTTCTCGGGAAGCCGGTGGAGGCTCAACTTCAGAGTGCTGACGGTTCAGGATATCGATCGGTGATGGGTGTACCATGATCTTGTGGTGGTCGCGTCGGTTGATACGTTCATGGCGACATACAAGGATTGAGGGAGGTCATGGACGGATGGTTGCACACATCACTACGATCAGAGTCGTGACTGACCCTGAGATATCAGGTACAATGCCCAGTTGAGTCATGTGTTTGAACACGAGGCCTAGTTACTTTACATTTGTGATTTCGGGTCGGGGACCCTAAATGAATTTCCGGGTTCATGACGGTTTATGGGGACCGAGCATGAATCCATTGAAAGGTTTTAAGAATGTTTTCGATATATATATATATATTCATATAACTTCCTTATTTGGAATGTCTCCTCCGGGGAGGGTCGTTAGCCTAGGTGGACTCCGGAGTAGTCACGGAGCACTAACTGAGTGGAGTCGCCCCCGTTGGGTACCTTACTCTCAGGATGGCTTGAATTATAACCTCAGAGAGGGTCATTGATCTACGGACATTGACCTGGGTGGACCCTGGGAGACTTGGGCTTTGAGACCCCGGGTAGCACGCGCGTAGCTTTAGAAACCGTGACAGGATTGGTAGCATGATTTATACGTATATACTATATGATATGTGATGTGTACAGGTTTTGGGCTGAGTCTCGCATGGATTTGGGGCAGTGGCCCGTATGGTTGGTTTCATTATGATTCTTTTGGATAAATGGTTTTCGAATGCATGTATGCTTTTAGTGAAAGGTACAAATGTCTTTATGAAAATGTTTTATAAATTATTGTTTTGTCCACTCACAGCTTTTAAATGTTTTGGTTGCCCTTCAGGTTGATAGAGGATGCGGGCTATAGCAGAGACCGAGACATCACATACCTACTCCGGATCCTTGCGTACTCTGAAGGCCCGAGCGGGCTAAAGTCGGATTTTTCCCTTGTCTGACACTCCGTGTCAGACGGGATCAAGGTCGTCCCGCGTTAATCCCGGGGGAATTGGGACGGGTCCTAACACAGACTCGCGGGTCGACCCGACTAAGCTTGAAGACGATACTGTAGCTGGCGCGTGAGCCTCACGTGTAACCACTTCAGGCGACGCATGGGGGCGCGTGCCAGTGATTTTGAGGAGACGATCGACACGAAAGTTTTAGTAAATAATATTATGATTTTATTAGTCGAAGAATGGGATTAATTGGATATCGTATGAAAAAGTTATGATTATTCAAAGTTTTTGTGTTATTTAATATTCTTAATTAGTCCTAAATTTGGGTAAATTGAAGAATTGAGCTATTAAACTAATTTGAATTATGATTGGTGTAAATAAGATGATTTTTGGTGAGTTGAGTACATAGATTAAATAAAACATGAATATGGCATTAATGTTATGTAAATCTATATATAATTTTGTAGAATATATTTATTTATATAAATTATATAGTAAATAAGTTGATTCTTATCCTATGACAAGGAAATTCATGATGGAAGATTACTTCTAGAAAATGAAAGGTGGATTAATCAATGGAGTTACAATCATGTTAGAAATAGTTAGGAAACTTCTAAAGACGCCCTTAGAAGGTTATAAAGATAGATTTGATCATGGCAAGGATTGGAAAATAAGGGTAACTTGTAAATATTAACAATATAAGATCTCAAATAAAGACAAAACATGTATTTCTCACCACTCGACGAGGGTTATGTGGGTCGGAAGAGGGCGGTGACCTCGCAGTGGTGGATTTATTTTGTTTAAACTCCTAAGTTTTGAATATGATTAATTGATAAGATTCTTTGTCTACCAAAAGGTTGTTAGACGGGAGCAGAACCAATCCGACTTTTACTGAATTTAAGGACGGGTCCTGTCATTATCCATGTAACAGATGAGCTTGTTGCAATTTAACTTCTCTATGTTGTATTTTATTTCATATTATTTTTTGTTTCTTTGCATAAAGTATGTAATTTTATTAGGGATTAGTCAATAAAATTCACCTAATATTTTAAAAATTTGGTAAAAAAAAGTCATGCTAAAATTTAGCCCCTCTCATTTTAAATTCTGAGTTCGTGTCAGCATATAACATAATTAAAACCGTTCAACTCCTAAATCATCCTTTCAAATTTTTTTATGTAAAAAATCAACCAAAATGAAATTTATTAATCATTTATATATCAACTAAATAGATAGTTTACCATGAAAATCATAATTGTTATCAGAATCGTTGATTTATTTGATACATATTCGACTAAACGACTTCAAATTTTATTAATTTTCTATGGAGATCGATGATCTTAAAATGATAAATAAGAGAATAAAAGATTCTAATTTTAATATATGTGTATATATACAATTTAATAAAATCAAAATAATAGTAAAAAAATATCACTATAATATAATGCAAGTTTCGTTTTTTTTTTCTTTCATTCAAGTGCTTTAAAAATCCTGTCAATAATTTAACAAAATCATATATCTTCTTCTGAGAATGTAAACATACTATTCTACCAACTACTTACACCCATATTTTCGCTGATGAATATTATTGATTTGATCTTTGGTAACATTACCTTAAGACAACACATGAAGACGTGCCATGGCAGAAGCCCTAGCTAGCAGACATACTCGCTCACTGTGATTGGTACCAGCGAAGACGTGTCAATCACAAGACAACACTGGTTTCCAACTTAAGCCAATTAAAACCCCTAGTTATTTAGGTCATTGAGAAAGGCAACCTGGGAATCGGATTACAAAGAGTGGCTATAGTGAATCAAATAATATAAATTTGAAGCTTCTAGGCAATGGATCGATGTGTTGAAACCTGATTGGATTGTGCAGCTGAAATCATGGCTGGTGGCCAACACCCGCTTAGAACAAAAGCAGAAAATGTTTGCTTTTGTGGTTTCTTTCCTTAAAATAATGGGGGGTTTTGGGGACATCGATGTCAGCAGTGAGCAGCCTATCTATTCATAGCAACCAACTTTTAGGACACTTCTTTTCATTTCTTTATTTCTTCTTCTGGAACTTCATTATTAAAAGCAGAGAAGAATGTATCACCCTTTTTCTTAAAGATATTATTCGATCAAAAGAATGGGATTAGTTTATGCCAAGTCACATTTTCAATTTGTTCAGATACCAAACACCCGTAATTTTTTTTTAAAAATATTATTGTAAAATAAAAAAATTGTCAATCAAATTAATTAAATTTAAAAAAAATTAAAATTAGTTTTTCATTTTAAATATTATTTCAATTTACAACAATGCCTTTTTTTTAATTTAACTTCAAATTTTTTTATAACTGAACTTTTTAATGACATAAATAAATATCATTAAATTATAATATTTATGCTTCATATTCGACTCCTTCTATTACTTAGAAATATGGAATACATTGAATTAAGCAGCTGTGTACATTTTCAACAACCAAATTATTCCTCATATTCATATGGAATCAATTAGCCTATTGACGCATTGATTGTGGCAGGCATTTACAGCATATATGATTGGTCATCAACAACGATTAAAGAAAACAGTCATGCATGCAGGTAGATTTACATAGGCTACTTTTTTTTCTTTTTTTTTTTTTTAATTTGCTATTTGATCAATTCAATAATTAGGCCCCATGTCAAGTCATAGATTCAGCACAGATGCATATAATCTAATGATGGATATGGTTAATTTACTGCATTTCTAACCACATCTAGTGTGTTCTCGTCATTTACGAATTGTTTTTGAATGTGTCAATCATATTTTTACGTGATATATATTATTTTAAACAAATAGATTAATATTTTGAAAAAATTTAAGTTATAATAAGGAAATAACATAAATAAATGCATAACAGCTCATATAATCGATGGCAACCAAAATATATATATATATATATATATATATATTATTGGTTCGTGGATTGCCCGATTCAAAGGGTGCCTACCTATAATCAATTAAAATCGGTGACATGAAATGATAGAACCCAAGGAGATTGTGCAAAATGCCCCCATCTGTGTCATGTCTATATTATAGTAGAGATGTATAGGATCGTTTATCCGTCAATTAGTTAGAATTATAATATGAAATTAACGTCTCATCAATCTAAATAACTAATTAAAGGCTAGATTCTGAAAAAATTCACCTCATATATATACGTCAGTTGAAAATTATTTAATCAATCAATTTGAAATTTTGAATTACTATCAAGAATATTAAGATCGTTATCAATTAAACACACTCGATTATTTATGTAAACTTGAGTGCTTGTATATGTATATGCATATCTATAACATGATGTCGGTGAAGATGATTAATGATTCGGGCAACCATAGTCCTATTAATCGGTTTTTTGGTTCGGTTTTTTTTATCGAAATCAAAACCGAACCGGTTGGAGGACCAGTTTTGGTTCGATTCAGTTTTTTCATGAATAACCGATTAGGCCCGAAACCAAAGTGGTCAGTTCGATTTCAGATAAAACCGAGTTTTTTTTCGATTCAAATCAGGCTAATTCGGTTCTGGTAATCTGGTTCGATTTTTTCAAAAACTTTTGCAATTCTCGGGCATGGATTCAGGTCCATAGTTGATGATCATACAGATTATTAGGTACTACTAGATAATGACTACGTATACAAAGATTATATGGTATGGATTTTGATACCATAAATCATTCTGGATATATATTATATGGTATATATCTGTCTCTGAATCCGGCCGCAATTATTAAGCACATATCTTAATCTTTACTTGATTTCGTATTGGAGTAGCACTTGCTTTATATAACCATGTCATATATTAATTTTTCTTAAAAATAGTGAAGATCCTACATATATTAAATGTATGCTGACTTGTGACGTTGATTTTCATAAACCTAAATGAGGAAGTATGTCATTGTCATATACTTGTGACTAGCTTTATATAACTATGTCATATATGATCTCATGCATACATGTGCATGCATGCGTGTCCGTAATTATCTCTAATATAAGTAATTCTTAATTAAAAACTAATCTTCAAAATATTAGAGAAAATAAATCTATATATGTGTTGTGAGATGGCATCATGGATTGATGAAAAGTATGAGGAAGAAGAGAATGCTGTAAAGAAGAAGAAGAAGGAATACAATAGTTGTATAGATCTTTAGAGTATTTGAGAAAAAGATGAACAAAGTACAATCGATGCCAATATAATCTCCACAGTAGAGAAAGAGGGTTATATACTGATGCTACAGTGCTAACTAACTTCAACAGTGTTAACTAACTTCTAACTAACTGTCTTCTAGCTCTTATACACTCAACATCCCCCCTCAATTTGAAGGCTCCAGAGTCAAATTGAAAGAGTGGAGTTGGAAGACATTTTCGGGAAAAGCTTTGGTGAAGATATCTGCCACCTGATCAGCAGAGGAAACATGATGAACAGCAAGCTCATGTCTGATCACCTTCTCACGAACAAAGTGATAGTCCACTTCAATATGTTTAGCCCGAAAGTGAAAGGTGGGGTTGGCAAACAGACTCTCTGCAGACGTGCTATCACAATGAACAAGGGGAGCATTGAGCAAAGGAACATGAAGAACCCGAAGTAATTGAAAAATCCAGGCAATCTCAGCAGAAGTAATAGCAAGAGCTCTATACTCAGCCTCTGTGCTTGATCGGGACACCGTGGTCTGCTTCTTGGAAGACCAGGAAATGGGGTTGGAACCAAGGTACACCACCAACCCAGTGGTAGAACGACGATCATTAGGGTCACCTGCCCAGTCAGCATCAGTAAATGCTTCAAGGACCAAGGAACCAGGCTGATAGAGAAGGCCATGAGTCAGGGTACTCTTGAGGTACCTTATGATCCTCTTAACTGCCATAAAATGAGAATCACATGGTGATTGCATGAACTAGCAGACCTGATTCACAGAGAAGGCTATTCCTGGTCTAGTGAAGGTAAGGTATTGGAGAGCACCAACAATACTGCGATAGTTGGAGGGATTTGAATAGAGAGGGCCATCATCTTTCCTTAATCGAAAACCTGGGACTGATGGAGTGTCCACAAAGCTGCTAAGAAGCATGTCTGTCTTGGTAAGGAGCTCAGTTATGTATTGGGACTGAGATAAGAACAAACCTGACTTAGTATGGGTAATCTGGATCCCAAGGAAGTAGCTTAAGTCACCTAGATCCTTCATGTCAAACTCAGAGGTCAGAGCATCAATCACAACCTGCATTTCAGAATCAGAACTTCCCGTGATGATAATGGCATCAACATAGAGAAGAAGAACAACCAGTCCTGCTGAAGATTGCCTAACAAATAGAGAGGCATCAGACCAGGTTGAAGTAAACCCCAAACCAGGAAGATAACCTGTGAACTTCTCATTCCAGGCTCTAGGAGCCTGCTTCAAGCCATATAGAGATTTCCTAAGTGAGCACACAAAGTCAGAAGGAGCAGCAGCCTCAAAACCAGGTGGCTGCTTCATGAACACTTCTTCTTTCAGGTCACCATGCAAGAAATCATTTTTCACATCCAATTGTCTCAGCCTCCAATGAAACTGTGCAGCCAAGGCTAACACAAGTCTGACAGTGGTAGGCTTTACCACAGGACTAAAGGTTTCCCCATAGTCTAACCCTTCCTCTTGACTGAAACCCTGAGCAACCAGCCGTGCCTTATACCTGGCAATTGTACCATCTGCTTGCTTTTTGATTCGATAGACCCATTTACACCCAATGAGATTGCGATTGGGGGGAAGGGGAACCACATCCCAATTGTTCTGAGCCAAAAGAGCCTCAATCTCCTCCTTCATAGCCTGCTGCCACACAGGAACAGAAGATGCTGTTTAATAGGAAGTAGGTTCAGTCACAGTGAAATCAATATCTGATTTGGAGTGGACAGAGTGAAAGGCCTACTTCTTGGATATCCCATTCTTGGATCTAGTTTGCATAGGATGCATATTTACCCCACTGATAGGCAAAACTACCTCAAGGCATTGTGGCTGAAAGGTTGTCATGACAGAATCATCAACTAATGAGAAATCAGCAGAAATGGGAGGCATAGAAGATGCTGCAGATGTAGGCTGAGCAGATGTGGAGGAGAACTGATTGTGAGGCTGTGGAGCAGAAGTCACAGGAGCCTGGCCAGGCTGAGCAATGGGGAATGGAAGAAATGAGGAGAATAATGGAAGAGAGGAACAAGGAGGAGAAGCATGAACAGGTGAGGAGCATTGAGAAGGGATAGTGTGTGAAATCAGTGACTGATAGGGAAAATCTGTAACGACCCGTCCCGAATTTCATGATTAGATTAGTGACTAATCACGATTAGTGAGGCTAATTTGTGATTAGTAGAGCGAAATCGGACGAACGATGCGAAATGACCGTTTTGCCCTTGGTGGTGGCAAAACGTTGACTTTTCAATCGGGCGGTCAAATGGACTTTGACCGATGACCGTGACGTAGTTCGTGACGTCACGAGTTCATAGACAGGTGGCACGTTCAATTCCGACGTTCGAGGAAGAAGTTATGACGTTCGGAAGTTTAGGGGCATTTTGGTAATTTGGGTGAATAGGAGGTCAAAAGTTGACTTTTTGACCGGGAGGTCCGATGGCCGAGGGCCGAAGACCGTTATGTAGATAAGGACGATACGAATCCGTAGACAGGCGGCACGTCGAATTCGGACGTTCGACGGCGAAGTTACGGTTCACGGAAATTCCCGGTTACTATTCACGACGGCACGTTTTACGAGACAAAAAGTGCAGTTTGTCTCTAGTGGGCCCAGATATTTACTGGAGGCCCAATGGATGAGTGACAAGTGTCACCCATCCACTGGCCAACCTCACCCACTCATGCACCAAAACACTCAACCGTGCATCCATTTTTCCATTTTCCTCCAACCATTTTCCCGACCCCATTCCTTCCATCTGTGCAACCCAAAACCCATCCATTCTTCATTCAAGCAACCAGGGATGGAAGATGGGACTGAGGAGGTGGCTGGGCGGCCAGAACCGCCATCCACGGTGGCGAGAGGGACAAGAACCCGTGAGGTTCACGGTGAGGCCCTTTTGATCCGTTTTTACATTTTTGATGTTATGATTCATTTCTAATGATTTTCATGAGTCCATTGAGTTGCTAGGGGGTGATTAGTGAGGTTTTGGTGGTTAGGGACGGCTGAGCAGCCGTGTGGGATGATCGGAAAAACAGGGACCGTGAGGTCCATTTTGAACCGTTAGGATTTTGGGTGTTTTAGCTAGTTTGGTTAATTGGGAATGATAGGAAAGATTAAAAGATGAATTTAGGGATTGAAATGGAGGAAAACGGATGAGAAATGAGGGCGTCGGAGACCTGGACCGGTTACGCCGGTCCAGTTGCAGGGGTCGGACCGGACCGGTCGGTTCGGACCGGTTCGATCGAAGGAAGGGGATGCACTGTAGCGGCGCGTGGCTCCCACGCGCAGCCACTTCAGGCGGCGCGTGCGGGCGCGTGCTAGGGTATTTGGGGATGGTTCCAACATACGAAATCTTCCATTCGATGTAACGAACATTTTGAGACTGGTTTCGTGTCGATCGGACATCGTCTCGATATGTTTCGGGGCATCGGAAGGTTTAGGTTCGGGATTAAAAATAGTTAAAAATACGGAAAAATTACGGGGCTTTGGTAGGAGGTTAATTAAGTAGTTAGTAACCTTCTATTACGATTTGGACAGGTTTGGGAGTCCCGGTGACGGTGATCGGCTCGGGGAGCCGTATGGCACGCAAATCGAGGCGGCAGCTCGGACGGTCTGTGAGTGGACCTTGTTTTCTAAATTGGTGCATGCATAAATGTTTATTATATGTTTTATTACTTGTTTGATGATGCCATGGGTGCATTTGTGTGTGGTTACGTATAAGCACGTATTTCGAGGTTTCGGCCTTATACGGTGCTTATACGGGTCTGTATTTCTTTATTGATTTAAATGAACTGAATTTGGATTTCAAAATGATAAACTCGGGTATGAGACCCATTTGGTTTTGTCTCGGGCATATGACCTCAGATTCCGGGCACGGTGCTCAGTTGGTGTCCTATGTTCGGGTACGAGACCCAGTCACTTTACGGTTTTGATTTCAGGTCAGGGAACCTTAAATGGATTTCCCGGTTCATGACGGTTTATGGGAACCGGCATGAACCCTTGTTGGTTATTACGGTACATGACGGTTTATGGGAACCGGCATGTTACCTGATTATGGGTATTATGGATTCATGACGGTTCAGGGGAACCGGTCATGAATATTTATGTTATGTATATATATGTTCGTCTACCTTCCTTTACATGTTCTACTATCTCCTCCGGGGAGGGTCGTTGGCCTGGGTGGACCCCGGAGTAGTCACGGAGCACCGACTGAGTGGAGTCACCCCCCAGTTGGGTTCCTTACTCTCAGGAAGGCTATGATTACTATTACCTCGGGTAGGGTCAGTGGTCTGCGGACATTGATCTTGACTTTGAGAAGACTCGGATTGAGACCTGGGTAGCGCGCGCGTAGCTTTGGATACCGTGACAGGATTGGTTGTGTGACTTAGATATATGTATGTGATGGATATATGATATATGATATGTGGTGTGTACAGGTGTGCACAGGATTTGAGCAGTGGCCCGTATGGTCGTTTTCATTGTGGTCCTTTCGACCTTAGTTTATATCTGCTTTGGGCTTAGTCCCACATATGGTTGTTTTGGATAAATGGTTTTCGAATGCATGCATGCTTTTTAGTGGAGGGTACAAATGTCTTCTCGTTAAAATGTTTTTATAAACTCTTGTTTTGTCCACTCACAGTTTTTAATGTTTTGACTGCCCTTCAGGTTGACATCGGATGTGGGCTGTAGCAGAGACCGAGATATCACATGCCTCCTCCGGATCCTGGCGTACTCTGATAGCCCGGGAGGGCAAAGGACGAAAATATCCCTTGTCTGACACTTCGTGTCAGACGGGAGCAGGGTCATCCCGCACTAATCCCGGGGGGATTGGGATGGGTCCTGTCAAAATCACATTCATTAAAGAGCACATGCCTGGAAATCACAATGTGAGCAGAAGTAGGATTGTAACAGACATACCCTTTTTGATGAGTAGCATAACCTAGAAATACACACTTTACTGTTTTAGGTTGAAGTTTATGTTGATTATAGGGTTTAAGGAGTGGAAAGCAAGCACAACCAAAGATCCTAAGTTTAGAGAGATCATGTAAGGTGCCAAAGAGTTTTTGAAAGGGGGAAGACATTTGCAAAGTATGACAGGGCATACGATTGATTAGGTAGACAGAGCAGAAGCAAGCAAAGGACCAAAACTTGGAGGGTAGCAAAGCACACTGTAACAAGGTAACTGCTGTTTCAACAATATGCCTATGTTTCCTTTCTGCAAGACCATTTTGCTCAGGTGTATAGGGACAAGAAGTTTGATGTGTGATGCCTTTAGACAGGAGGAACGACTTGAGATGGGAGTTAAGATATTCCCCACCATTGTCAGATTGAAGGACTTTAATTGAAACAGAAAATGTGTTTAGAATAAAAGCATAGAAATGCAGAAAGATAGAGCACAAATCAGACTTGTTTTTCATTGGGAACAGCCATGTATATCGGGTACATTCATCAACAAAGTTAACATAATATCTAAACCCTTCCACAGACCTAACAGGAGTTGGTCCCCAAACATTAGAATGAATAACCTCAAACAAGTGTACTGACTTAGATGCAGGAAAGACAAAAGGAAGCTTAGTAAATTTCCCTTGTAAACATGATTCACAGATGTCAGGTGCAGAATTAGTAGGACAAGGCACATTAGACTTTTGTAAGGACACAAAAACTATCTCATTAGATGGATGACCTAAAAGTTTGTGCCAAACCTGGCTGTTGACTTTCTTGCACAGCAAGGCTGAGGTTGATGGTGGACAGACACTAAATGGAGAAGTGAAAGGAAGTTGGACATGAATTTGATACAACCCTTCATTGCTCAGACCTTTGTACAGCACCCTCCCTGTGATTCTGTCCTGTATCACAAAGCAAAGTTCATCAAACACAAATCGACAGTTATTATCCTTGCAAAAACAATGCACAGAAAGTAGGTTTTGAGAAATTTTGGGAACATGAAGCACTTGCTTCAGTTTGAAACATTGTGAAGAAGGATTGTTTGTAATAAGGGCAGAATTCCCAGTGTGAGCTACTTGCAGACCTGGACCACCAACCGTGAGAATTGATTCTGACATAGACGAGGGTGTGGCTGTACTCAAGTGTGACAAGTCTGCCGTCATATGAGCAGAAGCACCACTATCAGCAATCCAGTAGTCCTGGTTTTGATGATGCTGAGCAGGAGCAAATTGAGAGGAATTCTGGACTTGTGGAAAGGGCATGTATTGTGAAAAACTCTGGTTCTGAGAAACAGGCAGGAAGTGAGGAATGGCTGACAAAGCAGTGTACTGAGAGGCATCTGAGTACTGTGGAACTGACATAGACTGAGGGCTGATTGACATAGCTGCAAGAGCAGGTGGTGGTGGAGCACCCTGATAGGTGTAGTTCCCTCTTTGATAGCAGTTGACAGCAGAATGACCAAATTTCCAGCAAATTTGGCATGCCTCAGGATCCTGAGCTTGTGTCTGTTCCTGATGCCTGTGGTAGCAATCTGCAGCACAATGTCCCTTCTTTCCACAGATCTGACACTTAGGCAAAGCACCTGAATAACCAGAATTGTGTTGATAATTCTGAAAGTTGTTATAGCCTCTAGGTTGATTTCTGCCACCATAATTTCCTCTTCCTTTCCTGCCTCTTCCACCATTGTTATGAGGTCTGTAATACAGTTGGGCATTGTCATAACCACTCCCATAGCCAAAATGCTGAAAGTTCTCACTAAACTCTTGAGGAGGACAACCTGGTTGTTGTGGTGTTAACCCCAAGTAAGGAAATTGTTGACAGGGACCCTGTAGTGCAGGTGTACCTAAAGCAGGAAACTGATTGAGAGTAGGATTCTGGCCATTAGCAACAGGTCTTGGACATGAAGAATTCTGAAAACCAGGCAGTGGTGAATCAGAAGCCTTAGTAGCCACCATGGCTGACAGGAAAGGAACCTGCTCATCTGAATGATCCAAGGCACTCTCTTCAGCAAGAAGTTGAGACCTGAAATCTTTTAAGGGAATTGTGTTTTCTCTTCCCCTAATCACACACCTAAACGTGTTATACTCATTAGGAAAACCCCTCAAGGCTAAGATAACAATGTCATCATCACCAAAATGCACACCACAGGACTCTAACATGTCTCTGGCATTCTTTATTCTCTGCAAATACTGTGTCATGTTCTCAGGCCCTTTCTTTATATTTTGAAGCTCAGTTTTCATCTGAAATATAGAAGCCTTAGTAACAGATGCAAACCTCTCCTTGAGATTGACCCACATTTCTTGAGCTGTACGACACCCAATTACACAAGACATGGCAGTGGTTGAGAGAGTTGTAGTGATTAGCTGCATTAAGGCTTGGTTGTGCATATTCCATGCCTGAATAGCCTCCATTTGAGACACGTTGTCACTGCTAGACTCAGAATTAACCATAACAGGACACAGATTTGTGCCATTAACAAACCCAATAATACCATGAACATTCAATAACAATTCCATCTGAAAGTTCCACATCAGAAAGTTGTGATCATCAAGTTTAACACTAACAAAACTTCCTACTGTGGGAATAAGACTGGTGATAGGGGATTGCAGAATCTGAAGTTGAGAGGAGGTAGCCATTGTCACAAGACTATGATCACACGGTTTCAAGAAGGGAAAGAACGAAATCAAGACAAAGAAATAGAAGAATTTCCAAGAAAAACATAAAAACGTTTTCACAAACACCTAGTGAGCATAGTTTTCTCTACTGGCTTTACTGAAGAATCGCAGGTGGTCTTTGCAGCTTTTGCCTTACTGCTTTACAGATTCACAAGGAATGACAACAGGTAGTCTTTTGCAATCTTCGTGCTGTAGATTCTACCATGAAAACTTGGAAACAAAACGAAGAACAAGATTGTGTGAACAGCGGAAGGAAGAAAATCAGGCCGTTTTTTCAGGCTCTGATACCATGTGAGATGGCATCATGGATTAATGCAAAGTATGAGGAAGAAGAGAATGCTGTAAAGAAGAAGAAGAAGGAATACAATAGTTGTATAGATCTTTAGAGTATTTGAGAAAAAGATGAACAAAGTACAATCGATGCCAATATAATCTTCACAGTAGAGAAAAAGGGTTATATACTGATGCTACAGTGCTAACTAACTTCAACAGTGTTAACTAACTTCTAACTAACTTTCTTCTAGCTCTTATACACTCAACATGTGTTTGAAGGTGAACGTACGATAATCATACAAAATATATGTGTGGTACACTAATTATGGCTTTATTAAAATTTCTCCGGTAATTTTTATTTGATTTAAGAAAAATGGTATCACACATTTACAGTTCAAATAAATATGTTCATTTTAGGTGTAAAATTAATCTAGCCTATAATTCAGACAATTCACTATATATATATATATATATATATAGCTAGTTTTTTAAAGTTTAAAAAATATATGTCCATTTTAATAGTGAAATTTGATAAAACGAATTCAGAGCCAAATGCAATAGCTAAAATTTCAAATGGAAATCCATTTCAAGAGGAAAAGAGAGTAATCTTAAACTTCAAGTTCTTACTCGGGAGATGATACCTTGACTAAAGATATTTTTCGCCTCCAAGAAAGTAATAAACATCATTTTGCTCAATGTTACCATCGTGGTTTATGGTAAAATTTCTAAATTTTCTTCATTTCTTCTTCCTAATTGTTGAATGTGTTAAAATTATCATACACAAACTCTGTTTGCTGCAACTTGACATTTCTGATCGTCACATGAAAACTGCAAAACATCAAAATCTCTATTTCCCAAATATTGGAAAAAAAAAATCAAACTTTTCATAATCTTTATGAAAAGCCTTAGTCAACTAACGACCCAGCATGAAATAAAAAAAAGTTGAAAGTTCGTTTTTTCTTTGAATTTTTTGATACTCACAAAAGTTTAGAGTTTGTGAATGCAAATGATAAGATGAGTTTTAAGATTGAAGGAGAGTTTGTGAAGAAGAGAGGACAAATGAGGAAGGAGAGAGAGAAACAAGATGAAAAAATAGCTAGAGAGAGGCAACTAATTACTAATAGCTAGTCGCAATAAAAAAATTAAATTATAGACTAATTTGACGAGTTTACTACAATCCCATTTTGATAGTTTTAGATAATTTTTTATTAAATTTATCTAAAAATTAAATTTAACTATTCTGAGTAGATACTCTAAAATAGTGATATTTAATTATAGTAAAATAAAAGGGATGGTGATGGCCGGTGATATTTAATTTATTTCTATTTAACAATTTAGTTTACAGTAAATGAAAGTAGTTATTATTTATTATTAAGCAATGATTTAATTGGTAGGACAAATACATATTTGTTGTGTATTCTATATCAACTTTGATTGGCTTTATTTTTTTTTAATTTTTAATTCAAAGCAAAATTTAAGCGTGAAATTATAAAACTAAATTGCAATGTTAATTTTCTTTGGATTTTACGATCGTACCCAACTAAGTACAGAACTGAATTACATCCTCATCTGCTAATCAAATTCAGTGCAATAATCATACGTATATTCAAGGTCAACCAGAAGAATTTGTTTGGCAATTATGCCGAAATTATTGAACTATTTGCTGTCTGTCTATGGATGATCTTCACACTCCGAAAGTAAAAGCTGCCAGAGCTGGAAGGTTTAGGTTCTTTTCAAGTCTGGAAGAAAAGCCAAGTGTCTGGTGTAAACCTTGGACATGTGGTTCATACGTAGAGGACTAATTAATTTTGTTCCTATCGATTAGTACTAATAATTGAAGCGACCTGGTCCTAACTATTTTGGGTTGGCCTAGGTCGTACGATGGGGAGTAGGGGAATCTTGTTTTCCCAATCTAGCTTTTCAATATCCAATTACATATCTTGATTCCAACCACAGCAATTGAACAATATATTATATTATTGACTCACGAAAATGATTTACATAAGTAATGTTTATAATATGCTATTGAATTCAAAAAAACAAAAAAACAAAATTCTAGTGGGAAAATTTTGTATGGAATATTTTTTAATTTGAAATTTATATGTACTAATCAAAATCATATAAAATTACACTTATAAGATAACAAGTAACTATAAATAGATTAAAGACCTTGAATAATTGTAGATATAAATATATGCGTGCCATATATATATATATACAAAATACATATATAAATTAAAGACCGTGTTCAAAACGACATCGTATTAAACAATTTTTAAAAAGAAATCCAATCGTGTTTTATTTAGTTTTTTTTTTGTTTTTTTTTTGTTTCTTTATGTTCTGATGAAAAGCTAATAATTTTTTTTTTTGAGAATTATGTCTCCTAATTACATGCTTTATTTGTTAGAATCCATTCAATTTGACCTATACTGATAATTGTAAACAAAAATTGAAAGGAAGCATGCGCGTGACCCGATTCTACTTAAGTTTGCTCCAATTTATATTGAGTTGGATAAATAATAATAAAGGACTAGAAAGAGAGGTGGATGATGCATTTGCAAATTTTCTAAAGGATAGTGCGCATACTAGAGTACTACTAGAGCTAGCATGTTGGTCATCTTTGATCTCAATTGTCTAGTTTGAAAGTTTTTGTACCATAGACGTTGCAAAAGATCTTGGAGATGCCTTTTCACCGCCCTATCATAGCCTTTGTTTGATTCTAATATTTACTTCTATGGGTTTTATGCATTGGTAGACTTTGGTAGTAGTGGTGGATAATCATATTTACATCTAACATTTGTCGCAATTACAATTAGGCATTGAAAGAATAATATGATTCACGAAAATACGAGAGAAAACAATAATGATGCTATATGGGTTTTATGTTTTTTTTTATTTTATGTTATATTTGTTTTTATATATAAATACATATATAATATTTTTCCTTTTTTCAATCAAACCATATGGCCATTATTATTATTATTATTATTATTATTATTATTATTATTTTGGTTTCTCTTTGCACAAGAATATTGGAATAGTGTGGACTGTATTTTAGATGATATACCATCTCCTACATATTGACAAGGGGTAATAAGGTTCTCCATGCGCCAACTCATGATGGATTTCTCAACTTGGTTGAGGGAGAAGCACATTTGGCTCTTCTTTATTGATACGGTTTTATATTCCAAGATCTTGTGAAGGTCATACATTTCCCTTTTATTACTTTTGTAACCTTTGTTTGTTTAGTAATTGTAATTACCCATCCTGGAAACTTCCGACATTTTCAAGAAATAACGAATTTACCCCTTGTCCTTATTCAGGGGCAAAAGTCAATTTTAAGTTAGGAAACTTCTCAAAAGTTTCGATTGGACCTATGCGTGCGTTTTGAACTCACGAGTTTGTAGACAGGTGGCACGTGAAAATAAGAGATCGTATGAGAAAATTACGAGCCTAAACATCTAAGGGCATTTTGATAATTTGGACATCTTAATTCGAAAAATTGCTCGAGGTGAGTTAGCACATCCCTTATGGATGAGTGACAAGTGGAACCTAGGGAGAGGTTGACTTAGCTTAAGGAGTGACATGTGTCACACTTTGCTAAGGATGTTATTACCTCGTTCTTCAAAAAGAAAGACACACACACACACACACACACACACACACACACACACACACACACACACACACACACACACACACACACACACACACACACACACACACACACACACACACACACACACACACACACACACACACACACACACACACACACACACACACACACACACACACACACACACACACACACACACACACACACACGTGTTCGGTGCGAAGAGACCGAAAGTCCTTAGGGTCACCACCTCTATCGTTCGACGGAGACGTAGGTTGTGAATTCTTCATAAGGATGTTCCTTTCGATCCATTAAAGGATGTTCGAGCTATCTCGATGGTTGTTGACGGGTATGGGTGAGGAAGTAAGGGATTGGTGGTATGAGGTGGTTGCTTCCTGAGAAAGAGGGAGGGAGATCGAATTGGTAGAAACCAAGGCCATGTATGCACTTCTCACAGTTCAACGAGTTCATTTATGTCATCACTAAGGTAGGAGGCTCACAATAACTGGTGTAACGACCCGAAAATTCGGAAAAGGAAAATTTGGAAAATTTGAAGGAAATGACGATTTTGCCCCTAGTTATAAGGGCCGAAAGTTGACTTTTTGATCGGGACCTTATTTGGACTTTCCGTAAGTACCGTCGGATAGGTCTTGAGACGCTGAATCCGTAGTCAGGCAGCATGCGTCAATCGGAGTTCGGATGACAAAGTTACGGGTCTCGATACATGAAGGGCATTTTGGTAATTATGTGATGTAGGGGCAAAATGGTAATTTGGGGGCAGCAAGGTGGATGGGACGAGTAATTGGCTGATTCAGCCCTGAGTGATGACTCAACTAGCCAAAGCAGTGGCATCTGTCACTCTAATAGCCCAATTATTGGCTTAAGTGATCATGCAAGTATGATTGGGCGGTGTGGAGGTTTAAAACTGAGAAACAAACCGTGTGTGCGGGTGTTTGAAAAATAGAGGAGAAGTGTTTTCTCAGGTGACAAATTGAACCCGTAGGCTGAGAACGTGAGAATTAAAGGGAATTAAGAGGGGAAAAAAATAAGGAATTGGAAGAAGTGGATTACTTAGAACTGTATAGGAAACCCGAAGAACCAAACCCGTAGGAATTCAAATGTTCCCAAAAATCGAATTCGAATTTGTAGGCCGTGATGACTACAACTGTGGATCATGTGAGCTTTCTGGAACCCTTCTGATTAAGACCATATCAAAATCGAAGAGAATTGATCGAGAATTGATCAAGAACTGGACCCGCAACAAGTTGGAAATTCCATGGTTGCGTTCAGGTAATTGGAGGTAAAGGATCTCAAAATTGATTTCAAAATCATCTTTAATATGAGTCTGCGATGCACCCTGACTAATTAATTGAAATAATCAATGAATATTTGATGAGTTTGGATGATGAACACCCTTTGAAAATTTGAATGAAGTTGAATTGGTTTCAAGTAATTAAGATCGAAATTGATGGAACAGACCCATAATTAAGGTGATTATGATGCTATGTGATGGAACAATTGACGAATTCAAGTTGAAATTGGCAGGAATTGAACCGGGTCAACACGCGGGCTGAACGACCCGTTTAACAGAGAAACGGGTGAGAACGATGCACTGTAGCAAGCACTGTGCAGGCGCATGGCTCCCACGTACGGCGGCGCGTGAGGGGGCATGGGCTCGATTCCCGAGGTGAGTTCAACATGAAACTTATTCCATTTAATGTAACGAATATTTTGGTACTGGTTTCGAAGAAATCGAGTACCGTTTCGATAGTGTTCTATGTATCCGAAGTTTTAATATACGTTTAAAATACGTATTTAACTCCCAGAAAAATTGGGGAAAATTATATGAGGTATATTGAAGTGTTAGTGACCCTCGATAATAATTTTGGATAGGAATGGTGATTTCTGAATTTACAGAAAAACGTGCAGCTCAGAAAGCGAGCGATATGGATGGTGTGTGAGTGGACTTTTGTTTTTTTTACCCAGAATGCATGCATATATATTTTAAATGCTTTATTATATGATTTGAAATGATTTGGCATGGTTAATGTTTCGATATGATGATTTCTGAATTTTGGGAATATTATATTGTTTTATATTGATTTTGGGCACGATTTTCGAGAAAACTGTGAAATTGCTATTTTGGGTGAAGGCCCGGGATTTGAGATTATTTTTGACTCGGATTATGAGTTAGGAAATGATTTGATGGATTTGTAACGCTTTTGGATTCTTTTATGGATTTATGTAAAATCAGCAACTGAAGTAGCGATTGCACGGATTTGCGTGAAAATGATATTTTGGGCTTTAGACCCAATTGGATAATGGTTTTGACTCGGATTTGGAGTCACATGTGAATATGACGAAATTGATGATTTTGATTTATAAAGTGAATTCTGGACACTGTTTTATGATGGATTTGTGGAACTTGCTTTGTGAAAGCTATGTTTCGGGCATAGGCCCTGTTGAAATGTTTTTGACTTGATTTGAGACATAAATGGTTTTAAAATGAGTTGACTGGATTTTGTGACTGTTCCACATATACCATCCTCTGTGATTTGATAGTCTCCTCCAGACGTCGTAGATCCTGGAGTAGTCACGATCCACTGCCTGGAGATGAGTAGCTCCGAGGGAGGCTCAATCTCAGGAGTGTGAGATTATGATGATATCCTCCAGATGTCATAGATCCTAGAGATGATATCACCCAGACGTCGTAGATCCTGGGGAGGTACTCGGACGTGAGACACCCGAGTTTGCACGCGTTGCATTGATATCGTGACAGTTACTTGGATATTGAGATTGGATATTGAGGATTGGCGGTATTGTGATTTATTGATATTTGTGTCCAGATACTTTATATCATGAACTGATTTGATGAACATGAGTTTCAGAGAAAATGTGGACCATGGGAAAATATGTTTTGATTTTATCGGTCCACTGTTCATACTTGATTGATTTTACGCTATTACTCATGTTTTATGATATGTATGCATGTTTGTGAAACTGGAGGGTAAAAATGTATTTTGATAAATGTATTTCTAAAACTTTGTTTTGTCCACTCACACCTTTTATGTTTTTATTGACCCTGCAGTTCGTGGCGCGATGATCGAGGCTGATCGGGAGGTGGAGGCACGAGTGGGCACAAGTGCGGTTATCCCTTGTTTGACAAGTGCTGAGGGTAATTTCGGAATTTCAGTTGACTTGTCAGATGGGAGCAGGACCGGGCACAGTTATCTATGTCCTTTATGGACGAGTCCTGTCAACTGGTCCACGAAGCTCGGCAGCGGAGCTAGAACTTTACAGCCGTATTCCTGGTCAAACTAGGTGATTTCTTCGAGTATTAAATACATAATTGATTTCATGATGGTTGTTACAGAAATTTTAACGGTTAATTTTGTGAAATGGTTGAGAATTGGCAAAGAAAAGGAAACTAGGTAACCAACCCAAAACCTAGAAAAAGACTCGAATCGCGACTCAGCTGGAGATTAGGGGTGACTCCAGGGGTGTAGGTGTGTTGGCGCGTTCGCTCGTGAGGGGCTGCTGCCTGGATATCCACTGACATGTGGCGGCAGTCCTCCAGGTCCAGTCAACATAACTTTCTATATATTTGATGTTATGAACATATTAGTGGCAGGTTTTGAGTCCATCAGACACTCTCAAAAGGTCGTTCTGTGCGTCCAAAGTGACGATGTACCTTGTTAGAATACGTATGGACCTCTCAGAGTTTGGGGAATTTTACCCCGATGAATATCAATTGAGGCTCGAAAGGAGCCGAGAAAGTGTCGTGAGTAAGGCGCAGATAGATTTGAGATATTAGGTACAATTCATCGGGGTTAATAAGTTGGTGTGGATGGTGACCACAGGAGGACCAAATTTATTTGGTACGTTAATGGAGACAATAATTTCTACATGGTCGATGTACATTTCTTGTCTAACAGGTTCTCCAGTTATGTTGTCCCAAGGATAATTATTGAACGAGGAGTTAGTTTGTCATACGGGAGTATGACTAGGTACGATTGTTAAAACGATTTCGAGAAGGGTCCTATCAATAATGATAATATGAGAATCTTGGAATTAAAAAAATGAATTAATCTAGCCATAATACATAAAGTCTATCACTATCCATTAATAGATGTCTATTTATATATATATATATATATATATATGAAAGTCTTAGATGAGATTATATTCAATATTCCAAATGGCGCTACGCGTTTCCTAGGCGATGAGTTGGAGCCTAGCGCCTATGCGGTTTTTTTTTAAGTAAAAAAATCAATCAAATATGTATTACATAATTATATATACATAAATATATATTAGATAATTCATTTCAAATACAATGAGAGATTAAATAAAGAGTAAAAACTAAAAATATGCTTTTATTATTTTGATATTTGGTCTCAATGAGAGATTGAAGCATTAAACAATTTTTTAAATTGAGTCGATTGGTCCAATCTTCACTATCATTTTAGTCCACAATGAAAAATTAAAGTATAGATATATACATATTGTAGTTCTCATAACATAAACTATGTAGATATTCAGATAAAAAAAATATGTGAATCTTGCTTTTTTACACATGCAATATTGTATTTCTTACACCATGCCACATGTGACCTCCAAAACCAATATGGCACCAAATCAATGACACCCAAACACATAGTTTCATACATAGCTAATAGTTATTAGGCAATCTCTATGTGGATCTTTCTTTTACACGTACGTATTGGATCTTCAATATAAAAAGATCTCACACAATGCCACGTGTGATGGTAACAAATCAACGACGGTAGGGAATCACAATTTATCAACTGCAATATTGCATTATTTCAAGTTTGCAGTGCATATCGAGCTCCACTCCTCCCATATTTTTCAATTTTCCTCCATCTTCAATTCTTGAGAAAAATACAGAAAGAAAGTAGGGGAGAGAGACAAAGGGATGGCGATGGCGATGTCAATAAAGACGATGTCGCGAACTCGCGATATCCTTGACCATGGTGTGAATCGTGATGCCGACGTCGGGTTCTTCAAAGTCGGGTGAGTGTCGAATTTGCAGCTGGGTTCTTCATTTTTTTTTCTCAATTTTTGGGTTTTTCTAATTTAATTTGAGCTAATTTGGTTGAAAGTTTGCTGAAATTTGTGTGGAATTTTTGTACAGCTTTGGCACTCCTCAGTTACCGCCCAGGACCGCCCAGCTGTCTCTAAGTCCACCTAGGCACGGCCTAATTCCCCTGCTGCGTTTTGCTGCCGCAAAGCCATTACTCGTGGCAGCTCAACTCCGCCTAACACTTAGGCGCCGTCTAAGCGGCCGCGTAGGCCGCCATTTAGAACATTGATTATATTTATATAGTCTGTAACGACCAGAACATTCGAGAGAAATAAAATTTAGAAAATTGGGTAAAATGACAATTTTACCCTTGTTAAGTCAATACTTGACTTTTGGATATGAACATCTTTGGGTATTTCTATGGTACTGTCATGTGGATCTCAGACTCATGAGTCTGTATACAGGTAGCATGCTAAAATCGGAGGTCGAATAGTTATAGGTCTAAAACGGATCAAGGGTAATATGGTATTTTTAGCCCAAGGGAAAATTGGTCATTTTACACATGAGATATTTTACATAATGCCAAGTGTCCAGAAACTTTTGGATTTCTCCCTCCTTTTTTCTCCCATCGACTTCCCGTGTTTTTTGTGTGTGTGTGTGTGTGTATGTGTGTGTGTGTGTGTTAGTTTGTGATGTTCGGTGAGCATGCACCGAAACAGAGAGAAGATGAAAAGCAGGAAGGAACAAAGAGATGAGGGAGTGAAAGTTAGAGAAGAGAAAAGAAAGGAAGATGAAAGTGATGAGGAACTTAGGAAGGTGTTTAGGGAAGAGCGTGGGGCCCCGCAGGCCCGAAAAACCAGAAGGAGCCAAGTTGGATGTGAGTCGTGGAGTTTGTTTGGGGCTGTTCCACGTCCAACCAACGAGTCTGTAAGGCCATTAGAGAACCATAAAAATGTGGAATGGATGCAACAAAATGTTTGGGAAAGAGTTGGAAGCCATGGCCAAAGGTCCAAAAGTCCAACTGTGATTTTAAGGTAAGCATTCGTGAATCTAACATCATGGATCCTTTTCTGGGTTTACTTAGGTGAGGTTAGATGGTTAAAATGAAAAAAAAAATGTGAAAATGGTGGGTTTGAATCGGGTTGGACTCGCAGGTCGGGTGACTCGAATGCTAGGAATTTGGGTCTTGCACTTGGGGATAATGAACATTACCCCCCGCGCGTGAAGCCCATGCGTCAGGGCTTTACTTGGCGTGTGTGGGCGCGTGGAACAATGTTTGGAAAATAAATCAACATGAAAGTTCATATTCTCGACAAAGCGAGTCCAACGGTACAGTTTTCGAGGCGATCAGGTATTGTCTCGGGGCCGTTTTGATTGTCCGAAGGTTTAGGGGTTGTTTTATGTTCATTTAAAAATCCCAAAAAATTATGGGAATTAAGTGTGAGTTAATTATTGGGATGTTTAGTGACCCTTAAAAATCGTTGTGACAGGTTACCGAGGTTTTGGGAATTATAGAAATACGTGCAATTTGGTATTGGATTGCATGGACCGAGTGTGAGTGGACTTTCTTTTCCCTAACTCCTATGCATGCATATTTACATAGTTTTATGTACTTTATTATGTGATTTGAGTATCAATGATTTTATATGATTTTCGGGTGATTTTACGGAAGATACTTTAATGCACATTTTTCGAAGAATTTGCATATTATATATGTTGAATTTATACTGGAATTTGGACTTTATTTTAGAATCGATATGAATTTCCTATATGATTTTGATGGTGTTTTATGGATTGGGATTTTTATATGATTTTATGGAATATTTTAATGGCATGTATTACAAGGTTTTAGTATAATTGGTCTCTTAGGCTTTGGCCTGAATTTCGAGGTTTGGATTCGAGTTATGAAATGAATGTGAGTCATGAGTATGTGTTCCTTGATTACTGTGATGTGATTATGGTTACATATGGATTGTGGTGATTGGACAACCCTCCTCGGGATGCGGTATTTGGAAGCTCAGACGTCCAGAGCCAGACTCTGTTTTCCTGAGAGGTTGATATGTCTCAGACGTCCAGAGCAGGACTCTGTTTTCCGGAGACAATTACTTGGACTAGTACCCAGAAGTCCAGAGCCAGACTCTGTTTTCCTAGGATCGGTCCACACCCAGACGTCTAGAGCTAGGCTCTGTTTTCCTGGGTGACACTCGGACGTTCAAAGTTGAGCTTTGTTTTCCCGAACACTCAGACGTCCAGTGCGGGGCTCTGTTTTCCCGAGTGGTATGTGTAACGACCCGTCCTGGAAATTGTAATTAGATTAGTGATTAATGACAGATTAGAAAAGTTACTCGGTGATTAGTTGGGTGCTTTCGGACGGACGATGCGAAATGACGATTTTGCCTCTGAAAATGGGCGAACGGTTGACTTTTCGTTTGGGTGGTCAAATGGACTTTGACCGATGACTGTGACGTAGTTCGTGATGTTACGAGTTCATAGACAGGTGGCACGTCCGATTCCGACATTTGAGGAAGAAGTTGTGATGTTCGGAAGTTCGAGGGCAAGTTGGTAATTTGGTTGAATAGGGGCAAATGGTTGACTTTTCATATGACATGGATTTTTTCACGCATTTCGAGGATCGTTAGGTAGGTCTCGATCTCCTGAATACAACGACAGGAGGCATGTGTCAATTAGAGTTTGGACGACAGAGTTACGGGTCTAGAAACGTGAGGGGCAAAATGGTAATTTGGCGTAAATGGGCATTTTGGTCTTTTTCCAGTGCATGGGGATTTGTGTCAGTGGAATTGTGACATGTGGCTGCCTAGGGACGATGACCCACCAGATTTGGGACACTTTTCCCTCACTGGAAGGTCATGGATGCCTCCCCCACCGTCTACTTATTTTTAAAAAATTAGGGAGGATAATTGTGCACGATATTTGGAATGTAAAACTTAGAAAACAGAGACAGAGATGATCGTGAGACCCCAACCCTCTCAAAATTGATCAGGTGTAGGCGGGGTGTGAAGGGAAGATGGAAGGGAGGCTGTGCTGAGACGACTGGTGACCACGGCGAGGCACGACGACGGAGGACGGCGGCATTAGATGGTAAAACACGTGAAGTCCCCTATTTGTGTTTGAACATGGGGAAGTTGGATTTAAGGACTAAGGATCGATTTGGTTCACTGGGTGGTGTGTTCAAGGTTATAAGGAACAAATTGAACCTGTTTTCGAAGCCTGAGTTGAACGATAAGTCAAAATCTCGTGAAACCTTTTTGTAAATTCAAAAATGGCAATTTTGGTTGTGACCGTTATTGATCAAAATGGTTATTTGGGTGAGGTCTTGGACATCAAAGGAAAGCTTGTAGAAGTGGAATTAGAGGCAGAGATGGCCGAAGAAGCAAGAACACAGAGAAGGAAAGTTTGGTGTGGAATCGACGATCGGGAAGGTATGATTCAAACCTTGATTTTGTGATCTAAAGTTATAGATAGATAGATAAGGATGGGACGAAGCTCAGGGTTGAACTAGAATAAAAAATCGAGTTGAAAATAGCCTTGAACCGTCCGCGCTGGTTCGGCTGGACCGGGCCAGTTCGAACCGGTTCAGACCGGCTAGACTATGGTTGAAGATGAACATTAGCTTGGTGTGTGGCTCCCACGCGCAACCCCTTTGGGCGGCGCGTGAGGGCGTGTGGGGCCCCTTTTGGGGAAGGTTTCGACACGACTTTTAAAGTATTCGATGTAACGAACATTTTGGGATTGGTTTCGAATCGATCGGACATCGTCTCGATATGTTTCAGGATGTCCGAAGGTTTTAGGGCTCGGTTAAAAATAGTTAAAATTTTTGGAAATTACGGGGGCTTAGTAGACGCTTAATGAAGAAGTTAGTAACCTTATTATGGGATTTGGACAGGTTCGGGAAAGCCGGTGATAGTGGATTAGCCGGGAAAGCTTACGTACGCGCGTATCGAGGCGGCGACGTGAATGGTCTGTGAGTGGACTTTGCTTTCTAACTTATGATGCATGCATAAATATTTTTATATGTTTTCTATACGTGATTTCTATGTATATGATTTTGACTTGATGATTTACGGTTTTGCACGTATTTTGAGATGATTACGTATTTGCACGTTTTGCGAGCTT
Organism: Prinsepia uniflora; assembly: GCA_032719365.1. Lineage (NCBI taxonomy): Eukaryota > Viridiplantae > Streptophyta > Magnoliopsida > Rosales > Rosaceae > Prinsepia > Prinsepia uniflora. Next base: position 15,505,168 of record CM064872.1, read on the forward strand.
ACGATTTATGTTGCGATTTGATCATGGTTTTGATGAATTGATTTTGGGATTTGAACTATAATTTGATTTCAATGATTTATAATGGATTTTGGAAAAGTAATTTCGGGCTTGAAGCCCTGTTCACGTGATTTCGGGTTTTGGAATCGAATTTCGAAAAAATGATTCGGATTCAGTTTTGAAACTTGAAAGAGAAATTCTGGATTTGGGTTCGGGATGTTGGTTCCGGATGCTAGCTTACGGAATCATTACTGCAAATACGGATATGGATTTTCTATGATTTTCACTTGGTTTTGGGTTTAAAGACCAGTTGAAAACTGGTTTCGGGTTTAAAGACCCGGAAAATGGCTGGATCTGGTTTTGAGTTTAAAGACTCGGTTGATTAACGGGGGAGGGCCCTGGATTGATTTGTTTTGTATTTAAAGACTCGGTTATTGTGATATCCCCCGAGACCTGTTGATTGTGTTTTGAGTTTAAAGACTCGTTGATATCTCGGGAAGGCCTAATTATGCGCATGTGTTTTGAGTTTAAAGACTCTCGGGCGCACTTGAGATCCAGCAACTTGATTGATTGATGTTTTTCACTGGTTTTCAGATGTTTTGGGCAATGGCCCGGATGATTTGGATTCGATGAGTTTTGGGCTGAGTTCCCGTACTTTGATGAGGATTTATGATTTTGAGCTGAGGCCTTGGATTTGAATTACGAATTTGAGAAAAGGAAATTATTCTGGTTTTCAATAATGGTTTTCTTATCTTAGATATGAAATGGTTTTATGGAATGGTTTTCATATGCATGCATTGGTTTTTTGTGGAGGATATAAATGTAATTTCTTATAACCTATTTTCTGAATGTATTCTTTATTTTTGTCCACTCACAGTCTTTTATGTTTTCGATACCCTCCAGGTTGTCGCGGTGCAGGCTGTTGGTATAGAGAGACGGAGACATCACACACGCAATCCACAGTAGATTCTGCGCGCTCTGGGAAGTTTGGATGTTTTGGACTGTTCGTTTGGGAATCCCTTGTCTGGCTTAAGTGTTACATGAAGTTTGGACGTCGGTTTAGCCTTCGTGTCACGCATAAGTTAGACGGGAGCATGACTTAACCCTTAATCCCGGGGGATTGGTGGTGGGTCGTGTCAGTATGGCTTACCAGTAGTGCATATATGATATGTTAATTGAGATTCTAGCATTGAGGATGGGGTTTTCCGGTATGATTGGTTGATTCAGTATGGTTGGTTCAGTGTGATTGTTGTGGCTATGCTTTGGCATGCTCTTACATGTGTTGGTACTTGATATGGGTTTATATGGATATTTTTTCTAATACTAGTGGATTTTTGGTATTTGCTCGTATTTTGAGTTTAATTGTTTTCTATCTGTTTTCTCGAGATTTGAAAACTTATCACATGCATGCATAGCTTTATAAAAACGGAGGGAAATTAATATGTTTTCGAACTATGTTTTTAAAATCTTTATTTTTTTCCACTCACACATTTTCTTGATTTTGAAACCCTCCAGGGCCATTGCACGAGAATCGAGGTTGCTTGGGAGGCGGAGACATGTGTTGGCGAAAGTTCAAGTATCCCTTGTCTCACGAGTGTTAGGGGCAGTTTTGGTAATTCATTTTACTTGTCAGACTGGGAATAGGACCCAAGTATGGTTTACGAGGTGTTTTTGGGGTTGGGTATTGTCATACCCTATTTATCCATGTCTATGGGATTTGATAAATGTCCATGAATATATCATTTAAAATGAATCTTTCAATGTCTTCTAAAATCCTAATTTAATACAACCTCCTTTGGATCTTTTTTTTTTTTAGTATCCTATTATTAATTCTAAACATGCATGCATCATCTTTTTTTTTTCTCAACCCAATCTAAATTTAAGTTAAATTCTAGTGTAAATAGTTAGAAAATTATCTTAATGAATTAGTTTTAAAAATTTTACTCCAGTTGTGTTTCCTATTTTAGAAAATCTCAAAATTTTACGATTTGTTTCAAATGAATTCTCAATTATTATTTTATTATTTGTGAAATTTATCCAATTGTGCGGAGATAGAAAGTTCCTCATTTCTCTCTCCTATTTGTTAAATTTAGAAGTTTTCCATCTGCACATATTTGTTTAACTTATTATGTTCTTTTCTTTTGTTATATTTGTTTATATGTATATATGCATGGATTGAAATATCAACCGACAGGGTCAATATAGCGTTAAAATTGGCCCGCGGCAACTAAGAGGAGGGGGGGAATTGAGCGAAATATCGACCTTTTTCCTTGTATTAAGCCAATCGATCTCCTTATTTCATTAAAACGATCGAGATAAAAACAAATTTCATGAAAATCGGACGTAAAACCATCGAGTTACAACCCATGGTATGCCGCCGGGTCAAAAAACCCGAATACCAGACCCGTGCAAGTTAGAAGATAAGTGTTTTAAGTCAGTAAGTGTACTTTATATATTATTTGGTTGAGTAGAATTTGAATTAGGCTTGTTAGTTGAGTTGGTTGTGGGCTGTTTTCATTTAAAAACAGTTGCACCCTCTAGTGTTCGACCCCCCCAAGGCACGCATGCTGTTTTTTTTTTTTTTTTTCCATTTATTCCTTATTTTGAACTATATTTGTCAATTTTTCCAATCTTAAATATATCAATCCTTTCCAAATTTAAATATATCAATTCTTTCCAATTTTTGAACAAAGATTAACTCTATTTTTTTTTTCTTTTTTCCCAATTTTAAATATATTTACTCATTTTATAAATTTTCTTCCATTCAATTTTTTTTATGCTTATTGTTGTGTTTTTAATTATATTAACATTCAATTATAGTAATTCACTTTAATTTATGTTTACGTTTAGATTTTTATATTACTAGTCATCGGCAGAACCCTATTGTGTCATATTATTCATCATATATTTATTATATCAAAGTCATTTTATGGTTTTTATTAGTCCTATATAACCACCATTGGGTATTTAAGTTTTTTCCAAAATTTCATTCCAAAATTCCAACTTTTAGACCGAATTTCCGTCATTTTTGTTGACCGTAAGCGATACCGATATTTGGGGTTAGATATCCGTAAATTTGATTAGCGAATATCAATATTTTCATCCTTGTATATATGTACTTTTTTTTCCGCTTTCAATCAAACCATATGATCATTGATTTTTGTTATTATTATTATTATTTTGGTTTCTCTTTGAACATAAATACTGAGATAGTTTGGACTGTATTTATATGAGATAGAGCGACTAATTTCGCTATTCTCAGCCACCACCTACACATTGATAAGGCGCGATGGCAATTAAGGTTCCCCAAGGAAGATGGCATCATGGTATATATAATTTCGCTATTCTTAGCCACCTCTTAAAAAAAATAGTAACATTGTTCTATGTGAATAAATCTTCATTTTCAGAGCCAAACTCCTTCAATAACTAAAAACCATAATTGACAATAGTTATCAATGAATTATATACCACTGGAAAAAAAAAATTGAGCATATTTTTTTAATATTTTATTAGTGAATAATCACAAAAGATATATGACACTTTGAATTTGTTATCAAGCTTGATCTTAAAAAAAAATCAAAATAAATAAAATAGAATATATCTGTGCAAGGATATTTTAGTAATCAAATTAATTTTTATGGCTAATAAACTGTAATAATAAAAATTACTTATATTACTGTTTTAATTTTATATAATTAATAAAAAAATCAATAAAAATGATTACATTCTTTTTTTATTATTTACTTTTGACTACTTCTTCCATTATTTGCTATTATTATTCTTGATTATTCACAAATATAAAATTTTACCGATAAGACTACCATTAGCAATCAGATTCCTATTTTCCGTACACTATATATATATATATAAGAAGTTTTAATTTTCTTTCTTTTTTCAAATCATTACTTGAATATAACTTTTGTAAACAATTTTCTCTCCCTATAAAGTGTGAGTTTTTCAACAATATCTGGCAACGAGGACGACGACGATGTGGCTCGACAATTAAGTCTCTCCTTAGGTGGGTAAGGTGTTATTAGAGGACTCCTTTTTGTTAGGAAATTAATCTTGCACCACGTAAGTACTAGTAATAAAGATGGAAGAAATGAAATAAATAAGTTAAGAACACAACATATTTAACGAGCTTTGACCAAATAACTTGCCTATACTCTCAGAGAGTTTTCACTTTCACTATGAGAGAAAACGAATTACAAGATTACACCACTCAAGTTTATACCTAACCCGAGCCCTTGTTTCCAATAGGATATCTCTTGTACACCATCTCTCAACCTAGAAGACCACTATACCCCAATAGCTATACACACTCTCAGAACACTCACAAATCACCTTACTTCTATACCCAAAGACCCTTAGAGTTGTTTTCACTCACTCACTTGTGATGTGATCTCCTTGATTGCCCAAATGTGGCCAAGATCTCCTATTTATATATGCCAAGGAGGAACTATCTAGATATCTTCATTAATGCTCAATCCACCTACCTATTTCATTTATTGAATCTTTCACCTACTCCATTCATGAACATTCTACACATATCTTGGGTTCATACACTTTAATCTAGAACCACAAATATTTTCTAGTTAAGCCCAATCATATGGAAGCTCAAAATACCTTTTGTGATTATACTTCAGTATTGGGTCTGGATATTTTATTACCTCTCACTCCAAGCCAACTTAGGTGGCTAGTGTTGCACTGTCACTTCAATCCCTGAAGTCCATCTAAAATTGAGATTCCGCTTGATATATTCATAAGCATTCCATTGGACTTATTCTTGTGCCAACTACACATACCCCGAATCAGTTGCAAACACTCCTAACTTCCCTTGATTCAAAAATGGCCATGCTATGTGCAGCTGCTCTGAGTCAACAATTACCAGTTGGCTCCGAAGAAGGACCTCGACTTTACTTCTTCCCTAGCAAGATTTTCCTTCTCACCATCGTTTAAAAACTTGGAACTATGCGGCTAGCGTCTCTGCTGTGCCCACAAATGAGACCTGCTTCAGGTACATGTTCTCCTGTGCACACTGTTTCCCAACAACCTTCGAGGTTCTGGTTTTTCCTATAAGACAAAACATACTTTTACATTTTTCTCCTTTCATTAGGACCATGTACCCACGTGACACTTTCATAACCCCCCATGCTGATGAAACCTTGCAGCCCTTGGAGTCTAGCTGGCTCAAGGATATTAGATTTCTCCGGAACTTTGGGACGTACACCACATCACCCAATGTGCGAACTGCTCCATCGAACATCTTGATCTTCACAGTTCCCATACCCATGACACGATGTCTTGTGCCATCACCCAAGGCACAAATCCTTGGATTTTTTGGAACGTATCAAAATATTCTCTCCTAGAGCAAAGGTGATGAGAACAACCGTTATCAAATATCCAATCATCTTGAGAAAAAAGTTTCATTACCTTTGGAGATTGTGAGAAGTTCTCCAAAATTTCTAGACATCTCCGCTACACCAACCAAGCAATATGAGCTCTTATTGTCCTTCTCTTTCATCAAGGGCATGGACAATCTGTAAGACCCGTGTCCTGGAGGGAACGGTGAACAATCCACATTCCTGCGAGGGGGGAATGGTCTGGGAAGGGAATGGTGTGTGCCTTAAAGGTGTAGGCACACACCTATCTAGCATGAGGCCTTTTGGGAGCTCAGTGGCTTTGGGGGGGATTGGAACCCCAAAGTTAAGCGAGTTGAGGTTGGTGCAATTCCATATGGGTGACCCCCTGGGAAGTTGCACCGTGAGCTCCCGAAAACAAAACCGTGAGGGCGAGGCCCAAAGCGAACAATATCGTGCTAGATGAATCGGGACCTGACAGAAGAGGGTTGGGTCCTGACACAATCTAACTTTATGTGTCCTCACTTCTTATACTTGTAGCATTACTTGCCCTTTCCCCTGCCTCTAGATTTAGACCTACTATACTCACTAAATCTCCTAGTAGTTAACCTTCCCTACGATTCTATTAATGAGCAACAAAGACAGAACCTTGAGAATCATTGACTTTCCTTCTCTTCTCATGTGATAAGAGAGCTGATTCTACGTCCTCCATGTAACGACCCGTCCCAAATTCCTGGATTAGATTAGTGACTAATCATGATTAGTGAGGTTAATCGGTGATTAGTTGAGCGAAATCGGATGAACGATGCAAAATGATCGTTTTGCCCTTGGAATGGATAAAACGTTGAATTTTCATTCTGGCTATCAAATGGACTTTAATCGATGACCGTGACGTAGTTCGTGAAGTCACGAGTTCTTAGACAGGTGGCACGTTCAATTCCGACATTCGAGGAAGAAGTTATGACGTTCGAAAGTTAAGGGGCATTTTGTAATTTTGATTAAAAGGGGCAAATAGTTGACTTTTGGACCGGGAGGTCCGATGGCCGAAGATCGAAGACCGTTACGTAGATCGGGACGATATGAATCCATAGACAGGCGGCATGCTGAAATCGGACTTCGAACGGAGAAGTTACGGTTCACGAAAGTTTAAGGGAACTATTGCACGTTTTACGAGACGTATGTCATTTGGTAGTTAGTGGGCCCAGATATTTTAAGGAGGCCTAATGGATGAGTGACAAGTGTCACCCATCCACTGGACACCCTTATACATTCATGCATCGACCATTTCCTTCTTTGTTTTCAAACCCAACAACCCGATCTCACATCCCTCCATCTCTGAACAACCCCAAACCATTCCCCTTTCACTTGGTTCCACTTGAGGCTGAGACAGAGGATGACTGAGGAATGAGGAGGCTGCTGAACCGCCGTCCACGGTGGTGTGGAGGAGGAAGAAACCCGATAGGTATCAGTTTTGTCTCATCTTCCATTTTCTTTTGGTTTAACCATTAGGGATGGTTTTAGTCGATTTTAATGAGCTTAATGAGTTATTAGGAAGGTAATAGGATGACTTTGATGATGGTTTGAGGATGGGGAAGCCTGAAGGATAAACTGGAATATTGGACCGAAAAGGGGGTAATCGGGTTCAATGGTTTTTATAGGTTTTTGATGTTCTAATTCATATATTTAGATTCATATGGATGTAAAGAAGATTGTAGGAATAATTAGGAAGGAATCGGACCAAAATGGAGGAGGAAAACCAGCTGACCGGTCACGCCGGTCCAGACCGGTTCAGTTGCAGGTGAACCCGGTTCACTGCGGGTTGAAGATGGTGCTACAGTAGGCGCGTGATCTCACGCGCAGGTGAGGTTCTTGGGGTGCGTACGGGCGCGTGGCCCATAATTTGGGAAAGTGTACAACATATGAAACACTCTATTCGATGTAACGAACATTTTGGGACTGATTTCGTGTCGATCGGACACCGTTTAGATAATGTTTGGGGCATCAGAATGTTTAGGTTCGAGATTTAAAATACTTAAAAATTCGGGAAAATTACGGGGCTTCAATGAGAGGTTAATAAGGTAGTTAGTAACCTTCTGTTACGATTTGGACAGATTTGGGAATCCCGGTGACGACGATTTGCCTTGTGAGGCTTACGACACGCAAATCGAGGCAGCAGCATAGGACGGTCTGTGAGTGGACCTTGATTTCTAAACTGTTATGCATGCATAAATGTTTTATATGGATTATGAATGTGATTCTATAATGTTGATTTGGATATTGGTGATTTATATGGTTTCACGCTTTACGAGGCGATTTACGTGCTTGCACGTAAATTGAGGTTTTTCGGTTTCACATTGATTTTCGGTACTTATGGTTTTGGATATGATTTAATGAAATGGTTTTGGATTTGAAAAGGTAAACACGGGTTCGAGACCCATTTGTTTGGAAACCCTCGGACTCGAAGTCCTTTTAGTGACGTTATCGGGCCGGAGGCCCAATTGGTTCTTAAATTGATTTCGGATTTGGAAATATGGAATCGGGCACGAGACCCTTTTGATTTACAAAATTAGGCACGCGGTCCAGTTGGTTTACAATTCGGAACGGAGGTCCAGTTTGTATGTGGATTCAGGTCTAGGGCCCAGCTATATGTCACAAATGGTTTTTATGGTTCATGACGGTTTATGGGAACCGACATGAACCCTTGAAAGGATTTTATGGTTCATGACGGCTTATGGGGGGCCGGGCATAAATCCTTGAAAGTTTTAAAGAATGATTTCAAACGGTTTTTCATATGCCATCCTTTATATATGATTGTCTCCTCCGGTGAAGGTCGTTGGCCTGGGTGGACCCCGGAGTAGTCACGGAGCACTGACTGAGTGGAGTCGCCCCCCAGTTGGGTTCCTTACTCTTAGGAAGGGCATGGTTCGTAACCTCCAGGGAGAGTCATTGATCAACGGACATTGACCTGGGTGGACCCTGGAGAGACTTGGGTTTGAGACCCCGGTTAGCACGCGTGTAGCTCTATATACCGTGACAGGTTCGGTGATATGAAATATAATGGATAAACATGATTTCAATTGGTTTGGGAAATTGTGTTTTATGATGCTAAATGGATTTGGGCTGAGATCGTACATATGTTTACTAGGTTATGGTTTTTTGTAAATGGTTTGGGCAAGAGCCTGTATGATTATGATTATTTAAACATATGTGATTGGATAAATAGTTTTACTATGCATGCATGCTTTTTAGTGAAGGGTATAAAGGTTTTTTTTTATAAAAATGTATTTACGAACTTATTAATTTTTGTTCACTCACAGGCTTTCTGTTTTCAATACCCTTCAAGTTGGATACGGTGTGGACTGTAGCAGTGTAACAACCCGTACCTTAGAGAAGGGTAAAAATGTAATTTTATAAAGTTTTGTATATAAAGGACGATTTTGCCCTTGTGAATAGTAGACGGAAAGTTGACTTTTTGAATTACCGATTAGATGAGTGTTAACCCTTGACCGTGACGTAGTTTAGGACGTCACGAGTCCGTAGACAGGTGGCAGGTTCGATTCGGACCACCGGAGGAAAAGTTATGACGTTCGGAAGGATGGGGGCGTTACCGTAATTTTGAGTAAATGAGGAAAATGTTGACTTTTTGGAGGACTTGTGATTTTCACCTAGACCGAGGACCGTTGGATAGGTCTCGACGTCCTGAGTTCAACGACATGCGGCATGCTGTCATCGGACGTCGGACGGAAAAGATACGGGTCTAGAACGTTCGAGGGCAAAACGGTAATTAATTGTACAAGAGGTATTTTGGTCATTTTCTTTCAGCCAATTGGATGAGGACAAGTGGCTGAGTGGGGTAGGATATTTATGTTTTGGCCATAGGATTGTGGACACGTGGGGGCACTGGATTGTTCTACAGGGTTCTAAAGTGTGCACGGCCACACTTTGCACAATTTGAACCGTGCAATCCTTCGAAGAACACAGAAAACAGAGGGTGAGATTTTGGGAGAGCTTGATCGATTTTGGTGCAGGGGTGAGTGAAGAGTGATTGGTGAGAGTGATAGGGAGTAGTGGTTGTACTGGTGATCGGGTTTTGGTGGTGAAATCGTGCACGGCGGCACGGTGGTGGTGCGGCGAAGGTTTGAGGAAACAGGGAGGCCGTGAGTTCGTGGTGGTGGCTACGCCGTGTGGTGGCTCAAACCAAGGCAGTGGGAGCCGTAGGAGGTTGCGGAGAGACCAACAAGCACCGTAGTACGCGGCGGCGCTTGCGGTGGAGACAGAATCGAAGGGTAAGCCACTTTACTCTATTTTCCCTTGGTTTTTCAATTCAAAAGTCGTGAGGGTAGGATGAGAATCGAGGGGATTGGTGAGTGCAGAGTTGTTCAGGGAGGTTCTAGGAGTGGGGTAGGACAGTCGCCGTGACGGGGGCGTACACGGCGGAGCTCAGTCGACGGTGAGTACTCTGTACTCTGTTTGGCCGTGAATTTCAAACGGGAAATCGTGGGTTTAGAGAGTGAGTCGAGGGTTCCTGTGAGTTGTGGATGACTCAGTGAGGTTGTGGGAGAAGTTTAGAATCGCCACCGTGAGGGGGAAAGCATAGGACGGCCGGGAAGGGAAACAGGGGTCGTCTGTGTTTTTCTTTCGAGCTTCAGTCGTGAAGCTGAGGGGTGAATCGAACCAGGAGAGTGAGGGGGATGGATTCCTGGTGTTTGGACGAAGCTGCAGGAGAAAAAAGGAGATGAAATGGTGGCCGGACGGCAGAGAATGGCTCTCGCCGGTCCGGGTTGCAGCCTGGTATGAACCGGGTTCAATCGAGGAAGGAGAAGCACTGTAGCAGGCGCGTGAGGCTCACGAGCAGCCACTTTGGGCGGCGCGTGGAGGCGCGTGAGGAAGAATCCGGCCAAGCTTCCAACATGAGTTTAGTCCTAAATGTTCTAAGGAATCCAATGGTATAGTTTTCGAGTTAATCGGACGGTGTTACGGAGTTGTTCGGGAATCCAGACGGTTTCGAGTTTAGGATTAAAATATTATTTAATTCCCGAAAAATTGGGGAACTTAGGATTAGGATCCTTGATGTATTTGTGACCCTATTTAGTGCATTTTGACAGGACGGGAGGCACCCGAGACAGTCGAGGAGCGCACGGAGCGCGAGTGACTCGTTCTGGATTTGTGAGTGGACTCTTTCTTTCTTTCGAGCATGCCTAACTGTTTTATTGACGTTTTATGATCTTAAATATGTTTTTATGCCTTTAAATGATCATTATATGTGATTGATGAGTTTGCACGTTTTTCGAGACATTTCCGAGTTTTGCACGTTTTTCGAGGAAAACTAGTTTTCGGATTTTGATGCCATAATTACGATTTCAACCTATACTTGTTTTCTGAGAATGATAAATGGGTTATGAAATATGATTTATGATTATGTGTGATTTCTGGGTATAAAAATGGATTTCCGGATTTGGGTTCGGAATGTCGGTTCGGAATGCTGGACGGGCTTCGAACCGGGGATTTCGAATTCGAGTTTGGCGATAGACTGCGAATTGGTTGTACACTGGATATGGATTGGATTTACTGGATCTAGATATTGGGTTGAAAGACCCGGATTGATATTGACGGGGGACGGGCCCGGATTGAGTTCAAAGACTCGGGAGTTTAAAGACTCGGATATGTTGATATTACCCCCATAGGCCTATTGAGTTTAAAGACTCGGATTTCATTTAAGGCCTGATTGAGTTTAAAGACTCGGATAGGTCCAGCAGGTTTGATCGGAAAGGATGATTTGATGCTGAAACTATGATTTTCTATAGCCACTTTATAGTGTTTCTGTTTCCTATGGTATTTTATAGTGTATCTGTTTCTTATGAGATTTTATAGTGTTTCTGTTTCTTATGATGTTTCATGTTATGATTTTCTAGTACTTCGTTGGGCATGCCTGTTTTAAGAACGGAGGGAACACTGATTCTTATTTTTCCTTAACCTTGAATTAGTAATAAACTGATTTTTAAAACTTTTAGTTATTCAAGTCCACTCACACTTTTAGTTTTAATTTTCCCTCCAGGTCGTGGTGATAGCGCTGGGGTGAAGATTGAGGCAGATATCGAGGCATAGAGCTTCCGACGTTCTTCTGTTGCGAGACTAGCATTGTAGGACTTTTGTGCCCATTTTGTAGAACTAAGCTCTGACTGACTGCTGTGTATATGTTACTCATTCGTCTGATAGTTATGCTTATAGTTATGTGAAGGTTGTTTGTTTGTTGTTGCTACTGTAAGTGTAATTGTCAGACGGGAGCAGGGTTCGTCCCGGGTATCGAGGTCATATTTGGGACGGGTCCTGACAAGCAGAGACCGAGATATCACATACATCCTAAGGATCCTATCGTACTCTGATGGCCCAAGAGGGATAAGTTCGGAAATTTCCCTTGTCTGACACTCCGTGTCAGACGGGATCAGGGGCGTTCCTCGTTAATCCCAGGGGGATTGGGGACGGGTCCTGACACTCCATCTTCAGTGTATCCTTACCATACACAATTGTAGTAACAATATTCTCATATGAATCAGGAAGCGAGGTAAGAAGTAAAAGGGCTTGCTCCTCTTTCTCAATTTTAACCTCAACTCTTGATAATTGATTTACTAATCCATTGAACACATTCATGTGCTCTATGAGATTCACACCTTCTCCTATCTTGAGCTTGTAGAGATCCCGTTTTAAATTCAGCTTCGTCTGCAAGGCTTTCCCAAGATAAAGTTTTTTCATTTTCTCCCAAAACTCAGGCACATAATCTACATCATTAACATTATTTATAATCAAGGATTGAAATAGCGATATCGATGGATATATCGATAGTCAAATTTACGGATATCTCACCTCAAATATCGATATCGATATCGATATTGTTTACGGTCAACAAAAATGACGGAAAGTTGGAATGGAATTTTGGGAAAAAATTAAATACCCAATAATGGTTATATATGAATAATAAAAATGATAAAATAACTTTGCTATAATAAATATATGATGAATAATATGATACAATAGGGTTCGATGACTAATAATCTAAAATTTTAAACGTAAACATAAATTGAAGTGAATTACTATAATTGAATGTTAATATAGTTAAAACATAAAAATAAGCATAATAATGGAGTTTACATTTACATAATAATTTAGAAAATCGGGGAATTTGTATTACATAATAATTTAGAAAATTGGACATTAATTAGTGAAAATTGGACGTAAAACGAATTCTTATTAATCGTATGCTCATCTCATATTTTTCTAAAATCCATTAATATTGAAATTAACCATTCAAATAAGTTTCTTCAATTCAACATTGTTTGATCTCGAAATGGACCAACTTGATGAGACCGACTGGGGGATCTAGGACCAGCCACGGGGTGCTTTGGGCCCGCTGGGGGCGTTGCCGCTCGGCGGAGATCCTGCAAAGACTTGACGCCGGTGTGGTGTCCACCAAAGGGACTCCGATGCCTAAGTTAGTATCTGCACGCCGAAGGGCAAGGAAATAACAGTAATCTGAATGGGCTCTCAGAGTCTTACCTTTGTGAAGGGTTTCAAGGTATTTATAGTAGCCATAACTGTTCTAGTTGAGCTACTATTTGGGAGCAGGTTCTGCTTTGTGGCTGAGGATTGCCTGGTGAGCCCTGGAAATCCGGGGGAGACGCCAGCTGGTGTTCATGACACGACCCATCCCAATCCCCACGGGATTACCATGGAATGTGTCATGCTCCCGTCGGACAAGAGGTGTCAGACAAGGGATAACCTGTTGCCACTGCCCAACCGGGCTTCCAGAGTGCGTAAGGATCGATGGAGGAGGTGTGCGATGCTCAAGTCTCTGCTGCAGTCGCATCCGGAATCAACCTGAAGGGCATTAAAAACAAAAGCTGTGAGTGGACGAAAATAAACGAGTCTGTTTAAAACATTTATAAGACATTTATGGCCCCCAGTAAAAGTATATGCATGCACCATCATTGAAAATCATATATCATATAATATGAACCATAAACATAATTTTAGCCACTGCACCATACACTCCAATCCGACATCCCTGATGTCTAACGTCCCTGACGTCAATAAGGTCACAATCACAAGGCTACGCGTGCCACTCGGGTCTCAATTTCCGAGTTCAACCCCCGAACCCCGTTCGGGTACAACATCCCCGATGCTTAGCGTCATAGACGATGGACGTACTAGACGTCCGTGACCTCTCCGGGGTACCTCATCCGGAGGAGACAATATAATATGGAAGGATCTATACAGTGCAGTACCAAATACATTTTATTGATATCCAAATGCAAAGCATAAATATATACATAGATAAAATCCAAACCAATCTTTAAGTTTCATCAGACGGGTCTCAAGCCCAAATACCGTGAAACGTGCTATAACCATAATTTCAATATCATCAAAACCATTATAAGTCCAAATAGTTGATTTAAATCCAAAATCATTTATTCGATTCCATTTTAGGGTCCCCGACCCGAATCACATGTATAAATCAACTGGGCCCCTGGCCCGATTTCATAAGTTAACTGGCCCCCGGCCCGAATTCATAAGTCCATTGGGCCCCCGGCCCGAATTCACAAGTTAACTGGGCCCCTGCCCGATTTATAAGTTAACTGGGCCCCTGGCCCGATTTTAATTTATCAAGTCCGTAACCGTTTCATGAAATCATATCCAACCACATTTATGGAAATCGGTGCAAATCCAAAAAACCTCGGTTTACGTGCAAATACGTAAATCACCTCGAAATACGTGAAATCATTTAAAATCACCGATATCCAAAGTAAATCATTTAATCATAATTATAACAATCATAAAACAGTTATGCATGCATCGAATTTATGAAACCAATGTCCACTCACAGACCGTTTAACCGAGCGCCTTGATACGCGTGCCATAGGCCTTCTCGGGACACACCACTATCACCGGGACTCCCAATCCTGTCCAAATCACATTAGAGGATTACTAACCTTATCATTAACATCCTATTCAAGTCCCGTAATTTTTCCAAATTTTTAAGTATTTTTAAACTGGATTTAAAACCTTCGGACATCCCGAACAATATCGAAACGGGATCCGATCGACACGAAACCAACGCCAAAATGTTCGTTACATTGTATAGGATAAAAGTCATGTTGACCTCACCTCGAGATTTGTGCCCACGCGCCGTCACGCGCCGCCATGAGTGGCTGCGCGTGAAAGCCACGCGCCTGCTACAGTGACTGCTACAGTCACCACCTTCACCCGAATGACTGGTAAATGGGTCTGATTACCTGCGATCTGACCCGGTTCAAACTCACCCAATTCGACATCAATTTAATCCAATCTTTCAACTGATCCCTTGTAATCAATCACCATTTAAGTTCTGTAAATCGAATTGCACAAATTATGTTATATATCTCCACGACTCACGATCGATCCTCGACGGGTTTTCAATTCGGGTTTCACGATATCGTCCCTGGTTTCCAAATTAATTCATTCAGTTAGCATCGTGAGAGTGTAAGGGACATTTCTACAAGATCAATTTGAGAATTACTTACCTCAAACCCATTGAACCCAAGCTCGATTTTGAGCTGCCATGGAAGCTCAGTTCTTCCTCAATCCGCCACGGTTTCTCTTCGTTCTTGCAGCAAAGATGATCGTTTTGATCTCAGCAGACTCAAACTAAACTCCATTTTGATCGTCACAGCCCAATTATTCCAATTCGAAATTCCCTCCAATTCTCCGAAATTCCGATTCCCGAATTACACCTCCCCACTCAGTCCCCCGTGCTCTCCCTCAGCCAAGTCCTTCCCCAACTCACTCAAATTCCATATGTGGAATCAATATTGGAAGGAAAATTGACAATGGCCATAATCCAATCTCTGTTTTGCTTGTTCACGGGTGAGGGAGGAATGATCAGAAATAGAAGGGAGAGATGAGATGGACGGCTGTGATGCAATCTGGGGAGTGAGATGGATGGCTCAGATTTAAGCAGAGATTTAATTCCTAAATAATTCTATAGTGGAAACTTTAGCATATAAATTATGATTAGTGGAACAAGATTCAATCTAGCCGTCAGATGAGTGACACTTGTCACTCATCCAAGTGTCCTCCAACAACCATTTCAGAATAAAATAATCAACACAGTTACCGAGACGTAACTTCCCCGATTTCACGATTCAGACCATAACTTCCTCGTACGAAGTCCGATTTTGGCGTGCCACCTGTCATTGGATTCGTATCGACCTGCTCTACTTAATGGTCCTTGGCCCTCGGCCATCGGACATCCCGGTCAAAAAGTCAATATCTGGCCCCATTTAAGTCAAATTACGAAAATGCCCTTGGGCTTCCGTACATCATAACTTCTTCCACGAACGTCGGAATCGAACGTGCCACCTGTCTATGAACTCGTGACGTCCCGAACTATGTCACTGTCATCGGTCAAAGTCCGTTTGACCATCCGAATTAAAAGTCAACGTTTTTCCCACGCCCAGGGGCAAAACGTTCATTTTGCACAATTCGTCCGAAATCACTCAACTAATCCCAGATTAGTAAATCATAATTAAATATTATTAAATCCCGATATTCGGGACGGGTCGTTACAACCTTCCCTCCTTAAAGAATTTCGTCCTCGAAATTACCAACATCTTTATTCCACAACCACCTCGTGGAAAACATTTCGACCACACATCTGTGTACACCTGTACACTCACTTACTGGAACAACACCTGTCTCGTCTGTACCCAGACATCCCATCACAGTCATACGTCACAACAACAACACTCGACCACCTCGAGTGGAATTGATCACCTGATCCGCGATAAAATTGCTCAACCATTAAGCTGACTCCTTCAGCTAGAGGGTTCCTTTCCATTGCCAATACACATGACGTCTACTCCCCCTAGGAGTCACCTAATCTCACTCGTCAGTCCATGCTGACACCATCAGTCAAACTGTCACCGCTAAGCCTTACCACCCTAGTAAAGCCCCAACCATCAGCTAGTCAGTGACAACACCACGCACTACATCACTCTCGTTGTAGCGTGAGATCAACCACATGATCTCAATTCGCAGGGCAAGCCCAATCCTGCGACACATATCCATCTCAATATCCATAACCGCCGACTCCGTCAGCGAACCATGACGCTGGGAGATCACGGTGTGATCAAGTCACACAAGGCTACTCGTGGGTACTCAGACCACCAATTCACTCATCCTGAGTGTACGTATACCGTCAACTTACACAATCAAGTGGTGTAACTGGAACACATTGAATACCAGCCCAGCAGTGACCACACATCTCAATACTAGGGTTCCACTAGCCAACCATGGCTAAGAGCACCTGCTCGTACAATCACTGAACCCGACAAAATCGCTTTGCACAGCGCACGATATCCAATGTCCAGTCCACAACACAACCAAACAAATGATATCGGAACCAAGCCGATAACCAACACGTTTAATCACACACCTCGGGTATATCCCATGTACCGCCATTAGGCACCACTCAGCCTAACCAGTATCAATCCTCGTACAACGTACCCTGTACGCACCCCAATCCATCAATCTGCCTATAACCACCCAGGTCATAGCCAAACACGTTCCAATAATGAAGTACCTTTGCCCAAACCAACATGAGACAAAACGAACTCCACCCATCAACCCGTTTCAATTCCGGATCCGAATCCGCGATTTCGTAAGAAATCCCTAATCCGAACCCAAACATCATATTTTCAATCCATGTCCAAATCCGAATCCGAAATCATTATTCCGTAAGCTAGCATTGGAATAATCATTCCGCACCCAAATCCAGTAATCCATTTTCGAGCTTCGCAATCGAATCCTGAATCGTCACCCAGAATCACTTGGACCACCACGTGTCCAAAATCAATTCATTACTCGGACCTCACGTCCGCCAATAATCATGTACGCACACACCCCGATTCCTAACGGAATATCCACAACTCTGCCTGGATGTGCATACCATACTGCCTTCGTCTCACATCTCAACCTTTACAGGTTCAATCCTCAGGTTCCAAGTGATTCACAATCACAAAATCTCACATCAATACTATGAACGGTTTCCCCGACTTTTCCAATTTCAATAATTTCCTTGTACTCTCTGGGGATATAAGAAGTATACCATCATACCAATCTCGGAGTTGACAACAACTCCCCAAATCCACCAATACACATGACATAGGGAACATCATCCCAAGATTCCCCAAATTTTCAATCATACCTTTTGATCCATTCATCATTTGTCATCATATATCTGTTAGGACTTATCCCAACACGACACAACCTCCACTGGATCCCATCCAGTCCAAGACTCAACCACCACTGAGTCGCAGATACCAATCATCTGTCCATCATGACAGAGTCACACCCCAACTGGTGGCTCATCGTCATCACAATCACTGACACCTGCACCAGTGCTAGTACCAATACCAACGCACCATCATCAACCCTAGTATCAGCACACTGGCATCCATACTAGTATTAGCATAAAGGCACCAACATACCAACATCCATACATAGCACACGAACATCCATGCTAGCACACGAACATCCATGCTAGCACACAGTGTGCAAATTTTTTACCCTTGATCTCCGTTCATTCCGAACGACGATCCCGTAACAGCACTCGTACCCCACAACTATGGGTACCCCCAATTTGGCCATCCACACATCAGGATAATGAACGTTCCCTGAACGTCCCCTGATCCCCAAGTATTAAAACCACACTAAATACCCTCGATAGCTAGTTATCTCGACACAACTGTCGATCAACAGTCATCGCTTATCAAGATCCGTATCCACACATCACACTACCATTCGATCCCACATGGAAATCCACATCATATCTCGTAACCGCATCCGTGGATCGAATCCCATAATCCGGGCTAGACTCACTAGAGTCATCCACATGGTCATCCACGACCTCAGCCGCTCGTCGCTGCATAAGTTCTCATTTAAGTTCACTTTTCCAGTCCATCGATTATAAATTAGGGTTCCAAAATCACACCCTAGGGTTCCACCGAACCCAACTGCCTTCTGCAGTAAAATCCACAACCGGACCGACCCCGCGGTCCTGACATCGTATAGATGTCCAATCCAATCCAATCGTCAACTCAACGTGGGTTCCATCGGGGGTTCCACCACGAAGGTCATCGGCTAACTCCGATGCACCAACACCCCGTACACTAGCCAACACTACTAGGGTCCAAAACTTAGAGCAATACTCAACTGAGTTTCTCATTTCCATAACATTATTCAAATGGGGTTCCTGAACCCGGGTGTGCCCAGTAGCACAACCGTCCATCATCACGTGACCGAACCGACGGTCCCACATTACCATTTAATCGTATACAACCCACTTGGGTTGAATCGCATCAATGCACGGCGTATCGGGCCAAACACACCCAATCCACCATTCAAACCCAAAACTATCTATCAGGTTGACCACGGAACTGCAGCCCAAAGAGACATCACACCCTCGACCTTCGCGCACAAAAGAGCAAAACCTGCTCTGATACCACTTGACACGACCCATCCCAATCCCCCCGGGATTACCATGGAATGTGTCATGCTCCCGTCTGATAAGAGGTGTCAGACAAGGGATAACCTGTTACCACTGCCCAACCGGGCTTTCAGAGTGCGTAAGGATCGATGGAGGAGGTGTGCGATGCTCAAGTCTCTGCTGCAGTCGCATCCGGAATCAACCTGAAGGGCATTAAAAACAAAAGCTGTGAGTGGATGAAAATAAACAAGTCTGTTTAAAACATTTATAAGACATTTATGCCTCCCAGTAAAAGCATATGCATGCACCATCATTGAAAATCATATATCATATAATATGAACCATAAACATAATTTTAGCCACTGCACCATACACTCCAATCCGACATCCCTGATGTCTGACGTCCCTGACGTCAATAAGGTCACAATCACAAGGCTAAGCGTGCCACTCGGGTCTCAATTTTCGAGTTCAATCCCCGAACCCCGTTCGGGTACAGCATCCCCGATGCTTAGCGTCATAGACGCTGGACGTACTAGACGTCCGTGACCTCTCCGGGGTACCTCATCCGGAGGAGACGATATAATATGGAAGGATCTATACAGTGCAGTACCAAATACATTTTATTGATATCCAAATGCAAAGCATAAATATATA
The DNA here is from genome assembly GCA_032719365.1 of Prinsepia uniflora. Taxonomy (NCBI): domain Eukaryota; kingdom Viridiplantae; phylum Streptophyta; class Magnoliopsida; order Rosales; family Rosaceae; genus Prinsepia; species Prinsepia uniflora. Next base: position 15,524,698 of record CM064872.1, read on the forward strand.
CATAGATAAAATCCAAACCAATCTTTAAGTTTCATCAGACGGGTCTCAAGCCCAAATACAGTGAAACGTGCCATAACCATAATTTCAATATCATCAAAACCATTATAAGTCCAAATAGTTGATTTAAATCCAAAATCATTTATTCGATTCCATTTTAGGGTCCCCGACCCGAATAACATGTATAAATCAACTGGGCCCCTGGCCCGATTTCATAAGTTAACTGGCCCCCAGCCCGAATTCATAAGTCCACTGGGCCCCCGGCCCGAATTCATAAGTTAACTGGGCCCCTGGCCCGATTCACAAGTTAACTGGGCCCCTGGCCCGATTCACAAGTTAACTGGGCCCCTGGCCCGATTTATAAGTTAACTGGGCCCCTGTCCCGATTTTACTTTATCAAGTCCGTAACTGTTTCATGAAATCATATCCAACCACATTTATGGAAATCGGTGCAAATCCAGAAAATCTCGATTTACGTGCAAATACGTAAATCACCTCGAAATGCGTGTGAAATCATTTAAATTCACCGATATCCAAAGTAAATCATTTAATCATAATTATAACAATCATAAAACAGTTATGCATGCATCGAATTTATGAAACCAATGTCCACTCACAGACCGTTTAACCGAGCGCCTCGATACGCGTGCCATAGGCCTTCCCGAGCCACACCACTATCACCGGGACTCCCAATCCTGTCCAAATCACATTAGGGGATTACTAACCTCATCATTAACATCCTATTCAAGTCCCGTAATTTTCCCGAATTTTTTAAGTATTTTTAAACTGGATTTAAAGCCTTCGGACATCCCGAACAATATCGAAACGGGATCCGATCGACACGAAACCAACGCCAAAATGTTCGTTACATTGTATAGGATAAATGTCATGTTGACCTCACCTCGAGATTCGTGCCCACACGCCATCACGCGCCGCCATGAGTGGCTGCGCGTGAAAGCCACGCGCCTGCTACAGTGACTGCTACAGTCACCACCTTCACCCGAATGACTGGTAAACGGGTCTGATTACCCGCGATCTGACCCGGTTCAAACTCACCCAATTCGACATCAATTTAATCCAATCTTCAACTGATCCCTTGTAATCAATCACCATTTAAGTTCTGTAAATCGAATTACAAAAATTAGGGTATATATCTCCACGACTCACGATCGATCCTCAACGGGTTTTCAATTCGGGTTTCACGATATCGTCCCTGGTTTCTAAATTAATTCATTCAGTTAGCATCGTGAGAGTGTAAGGGACATTTCTACAAGATCAATTTGAGAATTACTTACCTCAAACCCATTGAACCCAAGCTCGATTTTGAGCTGCCATGGAAGCTCAGTTCTTCCTCAATCCGCCACGGTTTCTCTTCGTTCTTGCAGCAAAGATGATCGTTTTGATCTCAGCAGACTCAAACTAAACTCCATTTTGATCGTCACGGCCCAATTATTCCAATTCGAAATTCCCTCCAATTCTCCGAAATTCCGATTCCCGAATTACACCTTCCCACTCAGTCCCCCGTGCTCTCCCTCAGCCAAATCCTTCCCCAACTCACTCAAATTCCATATGTGCAATCAATTTTGGAAGGAAAATTGACAATGGCCATAATCCAATCTCTGTTTTGCTTGTTCACGGGTGAGGGAGGAATGATCAGAAATAGAAGGGAGAGATGAGATGGACGGCTGTGATGCAATCTGGGGAGTGAGATGGATGGCTCAGATTTAAGCAGAGATTTAATTCCTAAATAATTCTATAGTGGAAACTTTAGCATATAAATTATGATTAGTGGAACAAGATCCAATCTAGCCGTCGGATGAGTGACACTTGTCACTCATCCAAGTGTCCTCCAACAACCATTTCAGAATAAAATAATCAACACAGTTACCGAGACGTAACTTCCCCGATTTCACGATTCAGACCATAACTTCCTAGTACGAAGTCCGATTTCGGCGTGCCGCCTGTCAATGGATTCGTATCGACCTGCTCTACTTAATGGTCCTTGGCCATCGGCCATCGGACATCCCGGTCAAAAAGTCAACATTTGGCCCCATTTAAGTCAAATTACGAAAATGCCCTTGGGCTTCCGTACATCATAACTTCTTCCACGAACGTCGGAATCGAACGTGCCACCTGTCTATGAACTCGTGACGTCCCGAACTACGTCACGATCATCGGTCAAAGTCCGTTTGACCATCCGAATTAAAAGTCAACGTTTTGCCCACGCCTAGGGGTAAAACAGTCATTTTGCACAATTCGTCCGAAATCACTAAACTAATCCCAGATTAGTAAATCATAATGAAATATTATTAAATCCCGATATTCGGGACGGGTTGTTACAGTTCAACTTGCCCTCGTCAGGGAGTGGTTGTCGCAGAGTTGGTGTCACGTGACTGTTGTAGCCATCTGGTGCCTGTGTTTTAGCAGGTGCCGAATGGTAGGCTTGTAGGGTATGCCGATCGGCTGTCCACGATTGTGGGGGTGCCGAGCGGGGTATCGCTTGGCAGCCTTTCTGTCCTGGCGGGTCCTGTGCTCAGAGGGTGGTCGGTCGATATGATATCAACATAAGTCCCCTAAGTCTTTGAGTGAGGTGGATTTCCTCGGTCGAGGACTTGTGATTCCGGCCGATGCCTGTCGACCGACTAGGGCGGTGCGCCCTGTTCCCTAGTAGCCCCCCAAGTTATGGATCGAGGAGGTACACCGTATGTCCGAGATGAAGGTAGTCCCTGTTGCTGAGTCCCGTCGTTATGCCACGTGGATGGCTGGACGATCGTGTGATGGCGGCCGAAGGGGGATGGCGGGGACCCGTCGGTCGCAGTGTGTGCTTGCCGACAGAGCGAGAGGCAGCATGCCGTAGAGGGGGGATGGCGATGAAAGCCAATCGGTATGCTGGAGTGAAGGCAGCTTGGTGATGTATATGAAAAGGTCGTACATATGTTGGTAGGAATATACAGTACGGATGTGCATACGGTACGAGGGCGTATCCGTAGTTGGCAGGTGGTCGTATCGGCCTGGTGACCGTCAGATCGGAAGTGCGCATCTCGAGGCGTGCTTGGGGTCTATAAAAAAGGGGTGGAGGGTTTTGACTTTTTTCACTTTTTACTCAGTGCATTTGTGAAGAAAATTTTCGTGCCGATTGAATTTTTCTCTGCCAAGAGGAAATGTGCGTCTATTGTGACCAATCCCGCAGAGACTTTTTGGAACAGGTAAAATTAATTGCCGAACGGCACTCCGTTCAAACTTTTTGGTAGCGTAGGCGCTTAGTCGTAGCTTCTGTTTTTTGATAATTTTGTAGATGTCAGAGTCAGAGTCAACAAGTGGATCTGGGGTTATGTCCCCTCAAACTTTCGGTGGGGAAGCACCGTCTCACTCGGCAAGCGAGGTACCGAGCGAGCGTAGTGGTTCAACGTTCGCTAGTAGGTCCACGTCTGAATCCTCTTCATAGTCCAGCAGCAGTGATTGTCTAGATAGGGCTCTTAGGTTGCTGAGGCAGGATGTGCGACAACAGGGGGAGTGTAACACATCAGGGGCTGACCGAGCCACCGAGCAGAGGACACCGCCCCAAACCCCGCTGGTCGTCGTGGTCGACTCGGACGGAGAGGATAGCGGGATGAAAACAAGCTCACCGATGGAGGTAGATGCAGACGGTGAGGTGAAGACGGAGTATGCCATGGACTATGAGGTGAACACCGTCCGGCAGGCCGACCTGGATAGGTTCCGAGAGCTGTACAGCATCCCGTCGAACATAATAATGACCCTGCCGCCCTGTAGCAGCAGGCCGAGTGATCATCTGGAAGGGTCAACGTTATTCTACTTCGACTGTTTTGATCACGGAGTAAGGCTGCCTCTGCACCCATGGCTCCAAGACATGATGGCGAGGGCCAACTTAGCCATGGGTCAACTGAACGCGAACGACTGGATTATCCTGGTCAGTTTTTACAAGGCCTTCCGATTGGCGGGACTGCTGGAGCCGACGTGGGGACAGTTGTGCGCGCTGTGCCGTTTTAAGAGGTAGACCTACGGACCGAGGTGGTACCAAATGGAGTGCTTGCACAAGAGCGTCTGTGGCGCGTTCATCAACGATATGCCTACCTCGCAGAAGAGCTGGAGGCACCAATTTTGTTGGGTGTCAGGGCCTTGGGAAGGGGATGTGAGCTTGGTCCGAGCGAGGATTCCCAACCACTTTCAATCTGGAGGTTGTCCGCCTTCCGTTCGACTAGTGGCTATCGTTTGGTAGCTCGGTCCACCGAGACGGGGTCTGATGATATTTCTGTTTGTTATGCAGGTCCGTCGAAGGTAATAGTGACAGCGGAGGACTGGGAGGTGTGTAACCTGGTTCGGGAGAAGTTGTCTGACCTAGATCGCAGTCGCTGTATTCTGAAGCTACCGGCCAACCTAGTTGTTGTAGGCTTGATCGTCCCGCCCGGTAAGTGCTATGAATTTTAAGTGATGTCTTGTGGGGGTGCCGAGTGTCTAATGTTCCCTTGTTTTGCAGTTCATCCCCAAGTTGAGCAAGCTGCCCACTAGAAAATGAGTGAAGTTGTGGCCAATCATGCTCCTACTGCCAACGGCAAGGGCAAGGAACCCGAGGTGGCGCCCCAGCTAGCGCGGAGGTAGATAACCGTGGCTCTGAAGCCAAAGGGGATTGGTCGAGAGGAGCCTCCCCAAGAGTCGAAACCGGACGGGCTTCCGAAGCTGATCAGGCCTGAAGCTATGTCGGGAGGTGACGTGAAGAGTCCGTTGGTCAGCATAAAGCGGCCCATCATTGGGGGTTTGGAACAAGCCCATGAACGCTGCTGGAAGCTGATGGAGGCTCGGCAAAGGCAGTCTCCCCCGACGGCGATGTCCGAAAATGAGAGTGTCGAACGCCGGCGGATCAAAAAAGCCGGGCTATGAACGAAGGAGGCCCCGTGGGAGAAGGCGAATGAGCCCAGGGTGGAAATGCCACCCCCGACGAAGGAGCGGGTACCGGTCGGTGGCTTAGGCATTTCCTCTCTATTTGCCGAGCCGCTGGAGACTGCCGAGGTGATCCGGTCTGCCAAGGCCTAGGAAGGGTGGGTGTCGGTTACGCACCAGGTGCAAAAGTCTTTGGCGCCGGTGGCTGACGCCTTCGTGCTGAGGTCGCAGGTGACTCCAGCGGAGATTGAGGAGATCGGCACTGACTCCCACCCGGGTCGTTTTGCCTCTGTGCTGGCCGAGCAAGCCCACGTAAGAACGATAAGTGATTGTGGTCTATTTATTTTTTATTATATTTTATTTATATATTGTTTTTTTTAACTGCTCAAGTGTTTCGTCTTCGGTAATGCTTTGGGTAGACGTATGTGGCTCTGCAAAAGGCTGCTCGGCATATGCAGAGGCTGGAGGCCGAACGGAACTCCGCACGGCAGCGGGACGAACGGTTGCGAGCGCTAGAGTAGGAGAGCCAGGCCGCTCGGAGGCGGGTGGCTGAGCTTGAAAGGGAGCTCCAGCGGCAAACTGCCAGGGCGGAGGAGGCTGATAGGGGAATAGCGGACCGGGAAGAGAAGGTACACACATTCTCCCTGAAGCTGAACAAGCAGGAAAAAGTCATGGGCGAGTTGTAGGGGGAAGTGGACAAGCTGCGAGTCCTTCTTTCCGCCGATCGACAGAAGACCCTGGAGCATTTTATGGCCGACCTGGTGTATGCCAATCACCTCGACTTGGCGCTAGCCGAAGTGGAGGATGATTGCGTATAACGGGTGCTGTATTTCAATCTGGGTGTCTCCCTCAAATTCCCATGGTTGTATAAGCCCCCCGCTTTGATTAAGACCTTTACCCTGGAGGATCAAGATAATGATAGTGCTGCACCGGGTTCACATGCACCAATCGGCGAAGGTGAGAGGCCGACCAGCGGGGTAAAGGGTGCCGGCGCTTCTTCTTCCGGAAAAGCCCAAGGGGTGGATGAGGATGTGGAGGTGGTGGAAGCGTGATCGGCCTGGCTTTTTTTTTTTTTTTTTTTTTTGTAATCCGGGGATTGCCCCGTGTAATATGTACTTTTGAGCAAGAAATGGAATGTCAATTTTAGATGCAGTTATGCGTTGAATTCTGCCGTGCAAAATTAAACTGTTTGTTTTTTTAATATATTTTGTGAATGATAACTGCCGAGAGGCAAGTACTTATCCATTTATCTTTGTCCTGTTTGCCAATATTTTTAGGCTAGGCATGCCGATCCACATGGGTTGGGCTAGTGGGTATTGAAACGTTTAGTAGGTCGTGAAAGGAATAGCTTGGGGGCAAAACAGGTTTTGCCCGCTGTAACGCCCCGGAAATTCAAAACATGAAAATTTGGAAAAAAATTGAAGAAAAGGACGATTTTGCCCCCGGAATTGGGCAAAAAGTTGACTTTTAATTTGAGCGGTCAAACAGACTTTGACCGATGACCGTGACGTAGTATGGGACGTCACGAGTTCATAGACAGGTGGCACGTCCAATTTCGACATTCGAGGAGAAAGTTATGAAGTACGGAAGTTGGTAAAAGGGGCCGAAAGTTAACTTTTTGAACGGAACATGGTTTGGACTTTCCGGGAGTACCATTGGGTAGGTCTCGGGACGCTGAATCCATAGACAGGCGGCATGCGCCAATCGGAGTCCGAACGAGAAACTTATGGGTCTAGAAATATGAGGGGTATTTTGGTAATTAGTATGGCAAGGGTAAAATGGTAATTTTACCACAGCATGGTATATGGGACGGTGGTCCTAGCTGATTCAGCTAAATTGGATAAGGATTTATTGTTGGGTGACATGTGTCACTTGATGAGGGAGATTAGTAGCACATGAGTGCTTTGGTGTACACTTCAATTAATTAATTAATTTGTTGTATAATTAGCATTTAGTTAATACATGATCAAAAACAACACAAAAAAACGGAGAACAACCAAACCGTCCACCTTGGGTATTTGAATTTGTGCAAATTGATTGATCACGAGTCCATTGTAAAACTGAGATTAAACAGTGAGCTTTATGCGAGGGAAGTGAGTGAAAATCGAAAAGAAAGGGGACTGGGAAATCAGAAAAATACCCGAAACCTTGAATTGGTGATTTCGAATTGAATTTCTTGTTGGAGGCTTAATTGATGGAAATGAACGTTTGAGTAAGCTTACTGGACCTAAGACGAGTCGACTGGGATCAAATTCGAAGTGAATTGATCGTGAATTGGTGATGAACAGATGCTGCGACGCCATTGAAGTGGGAGCTTGGGTTCGATTACTTGGAGGTAAGGATTTCTGAAATTGATTGCACCTTTATGCTTAGAATGGACGTAGAATGCTTCCTGTATGATCAATTTAATGATATGACATGAACTGAGATGGAACCCGAATGAAGACCCGTCGGGTGTTCTTATTGAGTCGAAGGGTTTCAGAGCTTGTTTGGGTCAATTAAATTCACAGACCTGTAATCCATATTGGTTTAAGGCTAATGATTGAAAGAACGAGAGTAATTGAGTTCGAATTGGATAGGAATGAATCGGGTTGAATCGCGGGTCATAAGCTCCGTTTACCAGGTAAACGGGTAGAGAAGGTAACTGTAGCAACACTGTAGCACGGCGCGTAAGGACGCGTGGCACGTTTTCTGAGGAAAGTTTCAACAGGTGTTTTACTCCCTGTAATGTAACGGACATTTTAAAACTGGTTTCGTGTCAATCGGACACCGTCTCGATAATGTTTCGAGGGTCCGAAGATTTAAGTTACGTCTTTAATTAATATTAAATTCCCGGAAAATTAGATGATGTAAATTGACTTGTTTATAACCTTGAATAATGATTGTGAACAGGATTCGAGATTTCTGGCACGTATCGGAAATTACGGAAACGCGTGCAGCGCGGGAAACGAGCAATCGGACGGTGTGTGAGTGGACGTTTATTTTATAACTTGATATGCATGCATAGTTAAATGTTTTACATGATTGATTGCATGATTTGGTTTGCAATGATGTCATGATTTGTTTGGATGATTATTTGTGATTTAATGATTATTTTAATCGGTAATTCAGGCACGCTTTTCGAGGAAATGTGTAAATGATATTTTGGGCTAGGTCCGGAGTCAAAATGATTTCAAAATGGATATTATGATAAATTAATGAGTTAAGAACGATTTCTGGATTATTATAATATTTTCTATGTGATTTTACGGATTTACGTGTAAAGGATATGTGGGCTTGAGTCCCGATTAGTAATGATTTAACTTGGATTGGGTCATGGATTTGACTAACATGTTTTGGGATATGATCCCGGATGGTTTTCCTTGTGATTGTGATTGTGACTATGAATGCCCAGACGGTCGAAGCAAGGGGTAGTCCCAGACGACCGAAGCTCGGGGATATAATTGTGATTGTTCCCAGGCAGCCAGAGCTAGGGGTGTTCCCAGGCGGCTGGTACTCGGGGTGATATGTTTTCCCAGCTAGCCGGAGCTCGGGGTGTTCCCAGACGGCTAATGCTCGGGGTTATGGCCTAGTACGGATGTAATTATGTGATGGCTTATGCACTTGAGAACAGTGCGGATTGATTGATTGAGTAATTGATTGATGACCTCGTGCATGGTACTGGTTAATGTTGATTGTGATTACGTACTGGTATTGAGTACGAGTTCTGGTCTGTGTGGCCAGGTGACTATGCTTTCATGTAGAGCCAGGATTTTGATTTGTTAGGTGATCTGGCTGGAAAGCCGGTGATTGTCATTCATTCGTTTTTCCCTATGCATGCATGATTTGATAAACTGGAGGGTAAATGAGGTCTTTTCAAATGTGTTTTAACGAATATATTTTTGTCCACTCACACCTTTTCTGTTTTGTTGACCCTCCAGGCCGTGGCACAACGTTCGGGGCTGATCTCGAGCCGAAGGTATAAACGGAAATCAGCGCAACTATCCCTTGCCTGATAGGTACTGAAGGATCGTTTCGGGACTTCAGTTGACTTGTCAGACGGGAGCAGGACCGGGTACGGTTTTTGAGGTCCAGTTGGGGACGGGTCCTGTCACCCGCAGTGTAAATGTGGGATTGCTGATAGATGAGATGTTGGGGCAAATAACGAATGGGAAGAGTGCGTCTTCCCGTCGGGAGGGTTGGTTGATGTCGTGAGGGTTCGTTGTGGGTGCTGGTCGGCAAGCGGTAGTAACCAACGAATTTAGTTGTAAGAGCAAAATTTGATATTTAGACAAAGAAAAGAACGTTTGCCAGAAAGGCAAGGTCGACTAGAGATAACCAAATCGAGTACAAGAAAATCCTAAAACAAATACATGGGGAAAGTACTTAATTGTAGAATAACTTGAGATGATCCGCATGCCATGGGTGTGCAAGGGAATGGCCATCTGTGGTCTGTAGTTCGTAAGTTCCTGGATGACAAATACGAGTAATGAGGTAGGGGCCTTCCTATGTGGGTCCGAGGGTACCATCAGCGCTGTCCTTAGTGGCCAGGCTGAAATTGCGGAGGGCCCAGTTGCCAACCTGAAAACTGCGTTCTTGGACTCGGGAGTTGTAGTAGCGAGCAATTCTCTGTTTGTGTGCCATGTTGCGGAGATTGGCCTGGTCACGACTTTCCTCGATAAAGTTAAGGTTTTGCGTCAGAAGCTCCATATTCTCTTGTGGGTCGTATGACGATACCCGATAAGACGTTTCCTTAATTTCCACTGGGACGACAACTTCTGTCCTGAAAGTCATGGCGAAGGGTGTTTCCTTAGTTGAGGTCCGGTAGGATGTGTAACAACCCGTCCCGAGAGCCGGGATTAAGATTGTGGTTAAGGTGGGATTAGTGAGGTTTATTGGTGGTTAGGTGGTCCCAATAGGTCCGTAAGCGTAAAAGGACGATTTTACCCCTGGTTTGGGCAAAAAGTTGACTTTTAGTTCGGGTGGTCCGATGGACTTTGATCGGTGACTAGGACGTAGTTTAGGACGTCACAAATCCATAGGCAGGTGGCACGCCCGATTCCGACATCCGAGGAGGAAATTGGGATGTTCGGAAAGTTGAGGGCATAACCGTAATTTGGGTAAACGAAGGGGAAACGTTGTCTTTTTGGATGATCGGGTTTTGGTACGTTGACCTAGGATGGTTACGTAGATCTCGTTGTCCTGAGTTCGATGACAGGTGGCACGTATTCATCGGACTTACGATGAGTGAGTTACGGGTCTAGGAAGCTAGTGGCAAAAGTGTAAAATTGGGTTAAAATGAGGGGCAGTTTGGTCTTTTGTGCTCTGGAAATTGTGCAGAGAGAGAAGGCAGATGGACGGCTGGGATTGAACCATGTGGGAGAGGCTGGAGTGGATGGTGACATGTGGCAGGTGTGTAGTGGCTTCTGGGGAGTTCTCGCGTGTGTGCACGGTTCCAATAATTGGGGCGCAACCGTGCAGTTCCCGTGTGAGTGTTCTTCGACACAGAGAGAAACAGAGGGAGAAAATTGAGAGGATTGAGGGTTGATCATGGGTGCTGGTGAGTTTGTGAGTGTGCGAGGGTGATCAGAGAAGTGGGAAGGTTACAGGGAGGAGGTTTGGAAGTGTTGGCCGTGTGTGTGAGAGGAGTGAGGGCCACGGGAAAAACCAGAGTGCACAGGGAGGACGTGAGTGTTTGTGGGTGGTGTTGTGGCTGTGATCGATCAAGCAAGGCCAGAGGAGGTGTCCAGGGGCTGGAGGTGGACGGGAGGAGCTACTGCCTCACGGCTGAGCTCACGACGGCGATCGGAGGACAGGTAATTTCTCATCCTCTTCTATTTGCTCTGTTTAGCCTTCGAGTTTCAAATCGAGAGTCGTGAGTCTAGAGGTCGAATGGAAGTTCATAGGCAGGTCTAGGCGACTCAGTGGAGGTCTGGGATTCTATAGGTTGTGCTGCCGTGACGGGAGGTGCACGGTGGTGGATGGCACGACGGAGGGACTCTGTATGCTCTGTTTTGCCGTGAGTTTCAAACGGCGAGTCGTGATGTTTGGGCGAGAGTCGAAGGTCTAGGAGAGTTGGGTTAGGTTCAGTAAGGTCCTAGGAAGGGTTTAGGATGGCTACCGTGAAGGGAGGTTACCTGGGTGGCCGGGAAGGAAAACAGAGCCGTGTATGAGTTTTCTTTCGAGCTAGAATCGACGATGATGGGACTGTGTCAAGGTTAGAGGAGTTGAGGAATCGATAGGGTAGGCCGGGACGATGAGACTGGTGAAGGAAGGAAGAAGAATGGTGGCAGGACGGCGGAGAACAAGTCTCGCCGGTCCGAGTTGCAGGCTACTGTTGCGAACCGGGTTGGCTCGAGGTAGCCGATGCACTGTAGCAGGCGCGTGAGGGCCACACGCAGCCACTTTGGGCGGTCCGTGGGGGCGCGTGCGGCGGTCCTTGGGGAAGGTATCAACATGGTTTTTGGTCGAGGAGTTGTGACGAGTCCATTGGAATTGGTTTCGGGTTAATCGGACGTCGAATCGAAGTAGTTCCGCGAGGGTGAAAGTTTAGGGTTCCAGTTCGTTACGTTTAGGACCCGGGGATTTTTGAGGGAATTTAGGTGGATACTCGTGGACGTGTTAGTGACGTAATTTGGTGGTTGTTGACAGGATCGGGATTTCCCGAGGAAGCCGAGGAACGTGTAGGACGTTCCGGATGCGATTGGGGGCTCGGTACTGTGAGTGGACCCTTTCCTTAAACTCGAACATGCATAACTGTTTTCTATACTTGTTTTATATATGTGATTCCATGATTGTTGGATTTATGATGTGATTTTTCATAATTGCACATTTTTCGAGAAAATACGGTATTTGGCACATTTTACGATAAAAGGTTAATTTCTGATTATAATGTTATAGTTTCGGGATTTCAAATGATAAATGATTTCTAATGATTATAAATGGATTTTGGAACATGATTTTGATAATCAAGGTTCGGGAAACGAGATTTGGTTTTAAAGTTGAAAAGTGAATTTCCGGATTTGGGTTCGGAATGACGGTTTTGGATGCCGAAAGAGCATCAGACCAGTGATTTTGGATTCGGGTTTGGATGTGGATTTGGAAAAGGTTTTTAAATGGTTTTGATTGGATTTGCTGGATCTGGATATTGGGTTTAAAGACCCGGATATTGATTGACGGGGGACGGGCCCGGATTGGGTTTAAAGACCCGGATTGAGTTTAAAGACTCGGGAGTTTAAAGACTCGGATATATTGATATTTCCCCCGTAGGCCTTTGAGTTTAAAGACTCGGGAGTTTAAAGACTCGGATATAATTAAGGTCTGGATTGATTTTAAAGACTCGGGAGTTTAAAGACTCGGATAGGTCCAGCAGGTTTGATCGGAAAAATAATGATTGGATGTTCATGGTTTCTAGTACGGTTTTATGATTCATATGCTATGACTTCTATAACTGTTTTATAGTGTTTCTTTTTCTTATGATGTTTTATGATGATCGATTTCTAACTGTTTTAATAACTGGGTTTTGCATGTGGTTTCAAAACGGAGGGTTAAATTCGGTTTTCTGATAAATGGTTTTAGAACTTTGCTGTTATTATGGTCCACTCACATCTTCTGTTTTAAATTGCCCTCCAGGTTGTGGAGATAGCGCGGGGTCTTGACGTCGAGGCAGCGTCTGAGGCATAGACATTTCGTGAGGGTTCCCGGAGTGTTTATATTTTCTTCCGCGTGCGTGTAAATATAATCGGTTTTTATTTGTTGTACTATGCTCTGTAAACTTCGACTTCGGATATTTTATTGAGTACTTTCTCCTGCGTCTGACTGTGTACTGTCGGGGTGTCAGATGGGAGCAGGATTTACCTCGGGTTTCGGGGTGAAACCGGGGTGGGTCCTGACAGGATGTCCTATAGGACCATAGAACGTCAGACAGGAGGTTGGACCACTGGCCCTTTGAGGTGTCATGTAGCCTAGCCTTGAGATTGTGCTTGATAAGCTTATTTACGGCTTCAACATGTCCGTTAGCCTGGGGATGCGCAACTGAAGCAAAGCAAAGCTTGATAAACACCACAGAAGTGTCGGAAGCGAGTAGAATTGAACTGAGTGCCATTATCTGTCACGAACGTATGCGGGATGCCGAAATGACAGATGATGTTCTGGTAGACGAAACTTTCGATCTAGGCGACCGTGATTGTCTTGAGTGGCTTGGCCTCGACCCACTTAGTGAAGTAATCTACATCAACGACCGCGTGTTCGACGCCGCCCTTCCCTCGTGGCTTGGGGCCGATCAAGTCTAGGCCCCACTGGGAGAAGGGCTAGGGGCTGAGCATGGGGGTGAGACGCTCAACGGGAGAGTGAGGGATAGGTGCACATCGATGTCATGGGGTGCACCGTTGGGTTATTTCCATGGAGTCGTTGAGCATTGTGGGCCAGTAATAGCCTTGCTGAAAAGCTTTATGTGCAAGGGACCTGGGTCCGGAGTGATTGCCACAGATTCCCTGGTCAATTTACTGGAGGACCGCAATGCACCGGTTAGTGGGGAGACATTTCAGGAGTGGGGCGTCGAACCCCCATCGATATAAATGGCCATGTGCCATAGTATATCGCGCGGACTGGCCCTGGATGCGCCGAGCCTCATTATGGTCTGGTGGGCGCTCGGCAGTGGTGAGGTATCGTATGATGGGATCCATCCACGAGGGATCATGGGCTGTGATTAGGATTGGGTGCTCGCTGGTGCTTGGAGATGCAAGAAGCTCGACGGGGACGTGGCGGCCTACCCTGTCGCCAATGGAAGAGGCCAGACGGGCCAGGGCGTCAGCGTGGCTGTTCTCAGAGCGCGGTATCTGGGTGATTTCGTAGCCCTGAAAATGGCGAAGTAGGATTCGAGCTTTGGTCAGGTATCGGGTCATGGAGTCCTTAGCATCGTAAAGGTTACTGATCTGGCACACGATTAGTTGTGAGTCGCTGTAAATCTGCAGCTGTTGAGCTTGTAGATCTGCGGCCAACCGGAGGCCAGCGAGGAGGGCTTCGTATTCGGCTTCATTATTGGAAGCCTTGAAGCCAAATCGTAGTGCGTACTCTAGCTTCTCCTGGGTGGGTGTGCTGAGTACTAGGCCAGCACCAGAGCCATTAAGACAGAAGGACCCGTCTACATGAATTGAATTCAACATAATTTTCTTCAAATTAACCATCTCTAATCTACGAATCCTTCTATTCAATATAATTTGCTTCAAAAATTCATTAATATTCAAATTAACCTTATATTTTTATTCCCAAATTTTTTATATCAAATACTAATTTAAATATAAAACATATTATATTAGATATTCAGAAATGTACCCATAAGGTATCAAATTAACTTCAAAGTTGTACCATTAAGCTAATATATATATATATATATATATACATATTTCATGTTGGACGGACAGCCAACAGACGCCGCACGCGCTGCCACGCGCCGGTGATGGCCTCTGCGCGTGGTGGCCATGTGCCTGCACAGTGGTCGTCCCTTACTTAGAACGGGGTCTGCGATTCGTGTTTCGGACCCAGGGGCATGACTCGACTGGAAATCGGTCATTTTACGTCCGATTTTCACGAAATTTGGCCGCATCTCGATCGTTTTAATTAATAAAAATGGGATCTATGAGCTTAAAACAAGAAAAAAGGTCGAAATTTCGCTCCATATCCCCCCCTCTCCTCTTATATGCCGCCGGCCAAAAATAACGAAATTTCGGCAAAATTTCACCGATAAATACCGATATTTTCATCAATGTTTATAATATTTTCAGCAATATAGAGCCTAATAGTGCTAACACACCTAGACTCTGACTCGCCGCAATCTTCATCTAACATCTTCTCCGGTTTCGCATTCTTTCTCTTCAACGATCTTGTAAGGCTTTGTTGAACTAGGATATCCTTTACCCTCCTTTGCTATAGAGTGAAATTTCTTTTTCCATCAAACTGCTCCACCTTGAAATGGGAGACGTTAGAACTTACCATGACAAACAGCCCACAATCAATAAACTTGAGCTCTAATACCACTTGTTAGGAAAATAATCCTCCGCCATACAAGTACTAGTAATAAAGATTGAAGAAAGGAAATAAAGAAGTCAGGAACACAACATATTTAATGAGGTTTGGCCAAATAATTTGCCTACGTCCTCAGAGAGTTTTCATCTTCAGTATGAGAGAAAACAAAGCACAAGATTACACCACTCAAAATTATACCCAACTCGAGCGTTTGTATTCAATATGATACCACTTGTACACTAGCTCTCAATTTAGAAGATTATTCTACCCCAAGAGATATGCACTCTTGAAACACTCAGAGCTCACCTTGCTTCTATATCCTAAGACCCTTAGAGTTGTTCTCACTCACTCACTCGTGATGTGATCTCCTTTGATTGCTCAAATGTGGTCAAGATCTACTCTTTATATAGGTTAAGCAGGAACCATCTAGATGTCTTCAATAATTTTCAATCCACGTACATACTTCATTTATTGAATCTTCCACCTATTTCCTTCATCAACATTCTACACATATCTTGAGTTTATGCACTTTAATTTAGAATTACAAATATATTTTAAATAAGTCTAATAATATGGAAGTCTAAATACTTTTTATGATTACATTTTATTATTGAGCCAGAATATTTACACGATGTTAATTTTAAAATATGGAATACATCCAGAGACGTGATTTAGGTAGAAGAGAACCCTGACTTGGGTATGACATTTATTTTCACGATAAGTTTTCAGTGTGGGTACTCATTTTTTCTTAAATATTGCTTCAATAAAATTATTACGAGATCACTTTTTATATCTTTTTTTTGATAATTTTTACACTATAAGAATTGTCTCTCTTTAACAAGTTTTAAATTCGAATTAAAGCAGACCTCGATAACTGATTACAATTTACAAATTAGGAAATATTTTATCCATATTATGTCAGTGATGCACATAAGCTGGGGTGGACATGGTCATGAAATACCACATTCGGACCAACGAAGTCTACCAATACAAAATACCCATTTTGCTCTTGTTTCTCCCGAAAACAACACAGGGCATCATCCTGCTGGTCTGCTTTTGATATTTTCTTTGTTTTTTGGTTGCCGCTAGATTTGGGTTCCAGATTTGCTCCATCTCTGATAGGCCGAAACCAAACCACAAGCATCGAATGATAAGACGCATCCCCACTTCAAACCCGCCATCCACACAAAACACGCATTGTCACTGTCCAGAATTTCCCTCAGACTTGGCTCACAAAACATGAGGGCATTTATGTCAAATCACAAACCACCAAAGACCTTATCTTTAATTTTCTCCAGTCACGGAGACAAACAAAACAACAAAACCCAATCCAACGTCCAGATTTCAATCCCACATCCACTTCCAAATCTGACCGTCCACATGGTCCAAACACCTCGCACCAGTTATAGAAACCCTAAACGCATAGGTCGTCGTGTCCTCCTTCTGGAAGCCGCATACAGTCACCATAACATACTCTCTTCTGGCTCGACACCTCTCGCTCTCCCATTGGTCTTCCGCGGGGTTAAATTACAACCCTTCCCTCTCTCTCTCTTCACGTGGGGCCCCGCCGCTCCACAACGCCACGTCCCGGCTGCCAACCAATCCCCTCCTCTTACTGTTGACACACGTGTCTTTTATGCTTCACACGTGTCCACCCTGTCTTTATAAATCACATCCCTCGCCACCTCTGATGTTCAACACCACACCGGGAGAAATAAATAAAATCTGAGAGAATTCCGTTGAGATTTCTATACTTTCAGAGAGCGAGATAAATGGATGGGAGAGGAGGCTGTTGTATAGCAAGGTATGGATACGGCGGTGGCGGAGTATATGATATGTCAAAGGTAGATAAAATAATGTTGAGATTCAGACCGATCGCGCCGAAGCCGGTCAATGGAGGAGGGTCTGGTTCCGGTGGTTCAACGCCAGAGAACCGTGAAGTGAAGCGTGGGAGGGGGAGAGGAAAAGGGAAGAGACAAAGGTGTGTGAAGCCGCGGTGCAATAATAATAATAATAACAAAAGGAAGAGCTTGACGAAGGCTTCTTCTCAGATGGATGCGGCAAAAAAGGTTGTGACCCTGCCTCTTCTACCGGAGAGCCCTGACTCCAAGGGGTACGAGAAAGAAACGAACTCAGCTGCCACGTGGCTAAGTTTTGAGAATAATAGTAGTAAGGTTGGTGGTGCGGGGATGGATATGATTGAGAAGCGTTGCCCCGTGAGGGTGGTGGGGTCGTGTGTTACGGTGGACTGCGTGACAGACACGTGGGTCGAGGGAGATGGGCTGGGGTGCACCAACGAGGAGAGGAGGATGAACCTGGAGAGGGACACGTGTCCGGGGTTTGTATCGGATGGTGTGGGGAGGGTGGTGTGGACGAATGGGGCCTACAAGAACATGGTGATGGGCCAGGATGGGAGTGATTATGATGAGATGATTGTGTGGCTGGTGATGGAGGAGCGGGCGGCGATGGCGGTGGGTGTGATGAGTAATTACACGGCGGCGTTTACGTGTAGAGTGAGGGTGCAGTATCATCATCATAATCAGTATGGAGGGTGTGGATCATTACCACCGTCATCGTCTTCATCATCATCATCCACGTCATCATCGGCGCCGGGGAAGGAGTGGAGTAGCTCGTTGACGCTGCCGTGCGACGTTTGGAGGATGGAGGGTGGCGGGTTTGCGTGGCGGTTGGATGTGAAGGCTGCGCTTTCTTTGGGTGGGTATGGGAGCAAAGCCGTGTGTTGATGAGTAAGTGAGCTCACATGCATAGATCATCGATCCAGCTTAATTAAATTAATTATCAACTAATAGTTAATTACTTTAAATTAATAATTGTGAATATTTGTGGGCTTTTAATCTGTTCTTCTTGCATGTTGGTTGATCTGATCAACTTTTAGCTCCCTTAATTTCTTTGTTTAATCTCAAATTCTCCATGTGATCGATCTGCTGGTTGTCTGTTATCTATATAACACGAGTGATGAGAAGTTATCAACATGTAATTTTTCTTCTTTCTATTATCTTGTATTATATTTTTTATTTATTGAATTATTTTTATATATTATAATTAAAATAATAAAAAATAATAGAATTAGAGATCTTTTAGATATTCAATTAAGTTCATAATTTTAGTAGACAATTAGAATTCACATAATAAATTATATTTTCATTAATTTAGTTTATGAATAGTTAAGTCAATAATCTCCAAATTTTTTTTTAACAAATGATTTTGAAACGATTGTTTTAAAAAATGAACGTTTTTTATTACACAATTAATGTAGAAATAATTTAATTCAATTGAGAATTATATAGGGGGTACTATCAAAGCAAGATGTACGTAGATAATATTTGTTGGTTTTTTTGTTTTTTTTTTTCAAATGGAAGAAAAAACAAGGTCTTAATTACTTCTTGGTTCACACTCTAAGAAGTGTGATATGGTCCTCTATATATATAATTAATGAGATTCCACATTATTTCTTCATGGTGAAGTACCTTTTGATGACATCATGCTAGCTTGTATCAATGCGAATCTGGACAAACCGGTCGGCGTTATAGTTTGATCTCAAATACAGATGAAAGATTCTTGCATAACGGCGACCTAGTAAGATTCTGACATGGATGGCGGTATAATCAAAAGAGCCTTGGGTGATAAAATACAATGAACTGAATATTTTCTTATAAGAATGATCCGATAATCCAGGTGGCGACTGTTGGAGCAAGTTCCATGGAAGTGTGTAATCATGTGAGTTGGTGTTGGAGGGAAAAAGCAGCAAAGTGGTTTTTTTTTTTTTTGGTTGAGGACGGCAAGGAGGGTGGAGAGGGGCAGAGAAAAAGGGCTGGCTGAGCCGCTGAGTGGCTGGGGTCTGGAGGGTACAGATGGAGGTTATTGGTTGGATAAAAATGTATGTGCTTTAATTTGAAAAGCATTGAGTAGAAGTATCCATTGGCCATTGGTGTTTGTGGGATGAAGTCGTTTAAGTTGTGTGGGTTTATTGCACCACGTGGGCCTGGTTGTTGTGATGCATCATTCTCCCTGCATGGCACCACCAGTGGCTAGAAGGTCCACACGAGTACGACATTGTCAAACAATAAATTCGCTTTTTTTTTTTCTTTGTTGGGAATTAGATCGAAATAATTATAGTTCTGGGATCAAATTTAGAGTAAAGAAAGCAATGTTTAAAACTCGTTCACTCTAGTGTATATATATGCTTGTTCTCTCCATGTTCAATAGAATTTTTCCAATCTAAATGTGATGTCGATTAGGACTATTGAATTTTTAAATATCATGTAAAGATTACTGCTGACATCAAATTTAGGGTAAATCCTCCAATTCACCCCATCTTCTTTAAATATGACGTTGATCAGGACCATTGAATTCTTAAACATCATGCAAAGATCAATACTAGAATTTGTCTTTTAAATTCAAAAGTCTCATGGATTCCTACAAATAACAAACAGTAAACTATCGTTCATTCAATATCGAGTCCCGGGAGGTTGTTCGACTAAGAACGCTCCAATGCTTAAATCAACTTTGAAAGAGAAATCTCAATAGTTTAAATAGCGTTGAGCCGAATTACCTTGGAAATGACATGATAATGATAATTATAGGAAATCTTTGAGAGTCTCGGAACGTTCTGATTGGTCGGTTGAATTTGTAATTAATAAATAATATATTATTAATAAAATATATTATTTAATAATGATAATAATTGCTCATTATGATAATAATGATAATTATTATAATTTAATATTAATATTAATTGTCCATTATTAAGAATAATGACAATTATCTCTCAGATAGAATATTAATATTACAGAGATTTTTAACCCGATTAAATAATGTATTTAGCTGGTAAATAGATTATTTAATGTGCGGGTGTCTTCAAGTTATTAATATTATTGTCAGGTGTAATTAATATTATTGTCAGGCGTAATTTGATCATTTTTGGTAGCTCCACAACTTTCGAGTGATTTTGGGTTCTACATACATGCTCTACGCAAATGAGACACTCAAAAAAGAGAATAAAGGTGAGCATGATTATTGATTTTTTTTTTCGAAGACTTGGAAATTGTTTACGTTAGATTCGTTTAGGGTTAGGTATGGTGTTGTTGGATATGAATATTTGTAATATTCGAAATCAAACCGTTAAAATTTTAATAGTTTGATACTATTTGAATTGTCTTAAAATAGAAATGGAACAGTTTCAAACGAAACATGTAGCGATTAATAACATAATTTAGGCGTAAAACATAAATTGTCATTTGTCCTTAATTATATTAATATAAATTCTTTCAAATTAGCTAAGAGATTTTAACACTACATTGAAGTAAACAACATCACATTTCAAATGCGTAGCACTCACAATAGCACTTCATACATTCACGATTAACACGGCATCGCTTTATTTCTTTCTTCTATGAGTAAATTTTTAGTTTACTTTTGATAACTTGTATTTTAAGTGGCCAGGGGTAATTAATGTTTTCATAAAATTGAAAGGAAAAAGAAAAGCTACTAAATAAAGATTAAAAGCTTTAAAATTTGCTTGAGTAATTATTATAGTAATTAGCCCAGGATTGGAAAGTTTCAAAAATATAGTTAGTGAAGTTTTGAATAAATATTGATGTTGCCAATAACTAGCCAATGAAATCAAAATCATCTTGTCCTCATTTTCTTCTTGTCAACTGTACTACAACTCACCAAAAGAAAGAAAAAGTCATCCCCGGCATCTTCATCCTCATCCATCTAGACAATCAATCTGAGTTTTGTTTAATTTGCAGTCCTTCTGTTATATATATAAGTGCAAATTGAGGAGGCCACTCGAGCCCATGTACCACTCGGTGGTCTTATGAAGAAGAGGAACTACTATGTCGAAGGTGGAGAAGCAGGAAGTCAGGAACGGACGAACGGTGATATATAATTACAAATCAACGAGCTTATTATTAATTAGCAGAAGAATTAATTATAAATTAATTCATTTTTGAAGTATAACAGATAAATAAATTCATATACTGATTTATCATATTTCTTTTAAATATTTTATTTTTTCTGTAATTTAATGGTTTTTTTTTTTTTGTTTCCCTAATATCCTTTATACCTCTTAACCGACTGCTTATCTATTACACTTAGGATGTGTTTGGTATGCCGTAATACACTCCGGATAGGCTAAATAATCTGAAACATGTGTTTGATACCAGTCATATTAATTAGTCACCGTATAAATTAATACGGTTGAATATTTTTATACGGTCCAGACACGCTAAAATAATACGCTCGAAATTGTCCGTATTAAATAGTCGGATAACTAGTAATCTTGTAAAATATAATAATAATAATAATAATAATAATAATAATAATAATAATAATAATAATAATAATAAATAGTAATATAATAAAAATAAAATATTAATTTAGTAAATATTAATAATAAAAAGTAATAAAGTAATAAATTCTAATAATAATAAATTAATAATTAATGATATTTTAATAAATAATAATGATAATATTATTAATAATTAATTAATAAAAATGTAATAAATAGTAATAATAATAATTATTAAAATAAATAATAATAAAAATAATGACATATATATTTAATATTTAAGATATAAGTATTTCGTCAATTACTATAATATAATCCGGTCAGTATAATAAAGTCGGCATTCTAATCCGGAAAAGTACCAAACGCCCGACTAAATAATCAGTCTATCTGATGGACAGATTAGTCTATCTGATTGAAATAGTCAGTACAGTACGACATACCAAACGAGGCCTTATTCTTTGCGTATCGGTTTATGGAATGTGGTTTTTAATTTTAAATATTTTATATTTGATTTAAAATTTTAATAGTTATTTAGTATAGATAATTATTCCAAATAAATTTTGTTCGAATTTCTTTATACGAGTCATTTTATCGTCTGAATTTTTTTGATGCTATTTGATATTTTTGTAAGATTACACTCATACAAGTATTTTATTTATTTTTTAATTTTATTCGTTATGATTAAAGGTATAGTATAGATAAATTAATGATTTTTTTCCTAAAAGTAAATTAATAATTATTTACTTATTGTTTATCTTTCTATTCTATATTAATTCATCAATCCTGTAACGACTTGGAATTTCGAAAAAGATAATTTCAAGAATTTGAAGGTTTACCCTTGGTTTAAGTGGTCAAACATTGACTTTTTGTTCATGGCACTTTTTGGACCTTTTATGAGAACGGTTATGCAGGTCTCAGAGTTCTGAGTCCATAAACAGGTGGCAAGCCGAAATCGGAGTTTGGACGTGATTGTTACGGGTCTAGAATACCTATGGGCATTTTGGTAATTTTAAAACTAGGGGCCATTTGGTATTTTAACTTGAAGGATGAGTTAGCATTCTTTGTTGTGTTCAATTGGGATGGTGACAAGTGTCATTATCCGGTTGAGGTTAGTTGCACACCCTTTAGATTTGTGTGAGCTCTATGTGGGTGTGTCGGGGTTGCAGTTTAAACCAAAAACCTATAGCCTTTTTTTTTAATCGGGAAAAAAAACCCTATAGCCTATGAGGAGGAAAACCAAGAACAAAAACGAAGAGCAAAACGAAAAGAAAGAGAGGAGGACCAGAAAGGAATTAGAAGAGAAAAACAAAGTGGGGTAAAATGTGAGAGAGATGTATTAAACCTGGGATCCTGGAGCTAGAACTTAGAAAAACGAAAAAAGTACAACCCGAGTACCCAACACGCATTCCTTGAAATCTAACTATGATGTTTAGATGTTGAAACACAAAATTAAGGACAGGTTGCACTCTCTGGAACTTGTACAACCAGAATAATGTTTTACTTTATTGGATTTGGTTGCGGGAAGGACTAAATTGAAGGAGTAAAACCTTGGGCAAAATTCAATGATCTGGACTTGGAAATTGAGGAAAGTATATCGTGTTTTGAGATCATAAATCTCCTTCCGGGATTGATTGACACACCCCGACATCTGGATGGTAACCTCCAGTTGACAAAAGCCAATTGAATAAAATAATACTAATTTATGAGTCAAGTGAAAAATAATCGGTCAAAACTAATCACCTTTCACCCCACAACGGTAGCACAGAGTGGCGTCAACGTTTGATGATAATAACATTATATCTTGCAACCTAAAGTACTCGATCACCATCATGTTACCCCAAGAATATGGAGCGGATGTCAGAGCAGTTTCTAAGTCTCCTCAAAATATGTGCACATCAGCAGTATCTGAGGGGTTAAAAAATATAAGGGTGAGTGGACCTAGTATTATTTGAGTGAAAACCTTTGATAATAAATTAGTTTCAACCCCTAGTTTTATGGAAATCCTAAAATAGTCACAAGGTAACTTACACGTAATACGAGAAGTGATAATAACATAATGTAAACTCACAATGCACAATAGGTCATGTCAAATTAGGAACGTGTCACCACAACAACTCACTAAACCATTGCTCTTGAGTCACAAATCACAACTGGGTGTCTTGCTCACGTACCTCGACCACGTGAAGGACTGGGTGCAATGCATCGTCACCTCGAGTCCCTTAGAGCTCGGGGACAGGAATGGCACTTTTTAACTAGTATAACGAGCAATGCAGGTGAACAATCATGTGGAGGACTAGTCTGCAACCTATAGACGGGTACTAGACACCGTGACTCCTAAGTGGGTTCTAACACTATCGCATCAATGCCCCGGGGACTTGCATGAAAATGCATCATGTGACTTGATTGCGTACATACTATGCATGATCATCTTATCATTACATAACTATTAAATCCATGCATAAATCGTAAATCAATCAGTTCAAACATACTCACAAGTAGCATATATCAAGTCATGCATGCAAAAAGATACCATAGAAATATAATCTTAAACGGTGCAAGAAAATAACGTCTTAAAAATCATTTTTAGGAAAGAGAGTCCACTCACACTAGTCGGGGAGTCAGATCACCTGAAAAATCAAGTAACCCATAAGATCCAAATCGGTCCAACCCTCTGAAGACCATTCAGAAAAAGTCAAACTCAACTCTAAACCCATTCAATATGTCAAACTCCCAAAGGGTGGCCAAAAATGTAACGACTCGTCCCGAATTCTGAGATTAGATTAGTGACTAATGGAGGATTAGTGAGATTAATCGGTGATTAATTGAGCGAAATAGGATGAATGGTGTAAAATGACCGTTTTACCCCTGGTCTTGGGAAAAAATGTTGACTTTTGACTCGGGGAGTCAAACGTACGAGGACCGATGATCGTGACGTGGATCGGGATGTCACGAGTCTATAGACAGGCGGCACGTTGAAATCGGACATCGGATGGAAAAGTTATGATCATGGGATCGAAATTAGGGATTTACGGCTCGGGATTCGATTAAAATATTATTTAATTCTGATTGGGCAGATATTTGTAAGTGGGGCCCTTGGATGAGTGACAAATGTCACTCATCCCATTAGTCACTTTCCTTAAAAAAGGGATCTATGTCCTTTAGCCATTAATTAATTAATTTGTTAAACTCATCTCTCATCCCTCACATCCCAACCGTCCATCCCTCTCAATTCCCTCATCCTCACCATTCTTTTTCCTCTCATCTGATCCCCATCATCATCATCAAACTCACATCTCTCATTTCTCTTTCTTTTCCGTGATCACCTCCTTCATCTATTTCTAAAAACCCGAACACCTAAACTGTGAGAAACAAACCATTCAAACCCCTTCCAAACGTCCTTCTTTGCCTGTGATTTGGGAAGGAAAAAGTGAGAGTGACTGATGATGAGTCGATTGGTGTCAATGACGTTGACCGTCGTAGACGGCGGTGCACGGTGGCCTGGTTCGGAGGCATGGCACCGAATGTTGTTTTTGAAACTCAAAAATGGAGCTTTTGGATTAGGCGAGTGTCGTTCGTTTCTGTTGATTGGACAGTGTTCCTGGGGTCGTGATGACTGTGATGGTGGTCACGGCAGCGCTCACAACAGCGAGGTAAGCC
Organism: Prinsepia uniflora; assembly: GCA_032719365.1. NCBI lineage: Eukaryota > Viridiplantae > Streptophyta > Magnoliopsida > Rosales > Rosaceae > Prinsepia > Prinsepia uniflora. Next base: position 15,549,566 of record CM064872.1, read on the forward strand.
CCCCCACACCCGTGAACCTATTTTTGGTTCAAGAATGGCAGTTTGGGTTTTGTTGTGTGTTGATCGAGTTGGTCGATTCTACTGTGTCCTAGGGATCGAGACGAGTTCGTAGGGCTTGGATTCGAGGGAAATGGTGGCCAGATATGGGAGCAGTCGTCGATGGAACTTGGGACATTGTGTTCCTACGGTCACAGGTACGATCTCGAACTTGTTGCACGTTTTTTATGTTGTTAATCGATTGAGGGGGATTAGACAAAGAATTAGGAATTAAAAGGATTGAAATGAGGTTGAAATGAGTGAGGAATGGCATTAAACCGTGAACACCAGTTCGGTTGGACCGGGCCGGTCTGAACCGATCTGGATCGGGTTCATCGAGAGGACAGGGATGACACTGTTTGGTACGTGGGCTTCACACGCAGCCCCTTTGGGCGGTGTGTGAGGCCGCGTGGAGGGTAGTTTGGGAATGTGTTTAACATGACTTTTAATCTATTCGAAGTAACAAACATTTTGGAACTGGTTTCGAGTCGATCAGACATCATTTCAGTATAGTTTGGGATGTCCTAAGATTTAGGATCGAGTTTAAAAATAGTTAAAAATTCAGAAAAATTATGGAGCTTCAATGAGAGGTTAATAAGGTAGTTAATAACCCTCTAGTCTGATTTGGACAGGTTTGGGGAGTCCCGGTGACAGTCATTAGCCCAGGGAGGCTTAGGGAACACAAATTGAGGCGACATCATAGGACGATCTATGAGTGGACCTTGATTTCTAAACTGTGATGCATGCATATATGTTTTATGTGTTTTATAGATATGATTTCAATCATGATGATTATGGAATGATGATTTACATGATTTCACGTATTTCGAGGCGATATACGTATTTGCACGTATATCGAGGTTTACAATTTTGCACTGATTATACGTGCTTATGGTTTTGGTAATGGTTTGACGAAATGGTTTTAGATTTGAAAAGGTAAACTCGGGCATGAGACCCATTGGTTTTGCAATCCCTCGGACTCGAAGTCCATTTCAATTACATTATCTAGCTAGGGGCCCAATTGGTTCGTGAATTGATTTCGGATTTGAAAATATGGAATCGGGCATGAGACCCATTTGATTTACGAACTCTCGGACTTGGAGTCTATTTGAGTTAATAAGGCATCGGGCTGGAGGCCCAGTTGGTTTACGAATCGGGCTCGAGGCCTAGTTGATTTACTAAATCGGGAATGAGGCCCAGTTGGTTTACTTAATCGGGCATGTGGCCCAGTTAGTTTACGTAATCGGGCACGAGGCCCAGTTGGTTTATGAATCGGGCTCGATGTCAGGACCCGTCCCAAATATCGCCACGATACCCGGGACGAACCCTGCTCCCGTCTGACAATCACACCTACAGTACCAAAAATAACCTCACGACTACTATAAGCATAACTATCAGACGAAGGAGTAAATATATACAACAGTCAGTCAGAGCATAGTTCTACAACATGGGCACAAAAATCCTACAAGGCTAGTCCCGCAACGGAAGAACGTCGTAAGCTCTATGCCTCGATATCTGCCTCAACGTTCACCCCAACGCTATCACCACGACCTGGAGGGAAAATTTAAAACCAAAAGTGTGAGTGGACTAGAATAACCAAAAGTTTTAAAATCAGTTTATCACTAATTCAAGGTTAAGGAAAAATAAGAATCATTGTTCCCTCCGTTTTTAAAACAGGCATGCCCAACGAAGTACTAAAAATCATAATATGAAACATCATAAGAAACAGAAACACTATAAAATATCATAAGAAACAGAAACACTATAAAATATCATAAGAAACAGATATACTATAAAATACCATTTTCCGATCAAATCTGCTGGGTCTATCCGAGTCTTTAAACTCAACCAGGCCTTAAATGTAATCCGAGTCTTTAAACTCCCGAGTCTTTAAACTCAATAGGCCTATGGGGGTAATATCATAAATATCCGAGTCTTTAAACTCCCGAGTCTTTAAACTCAATCCGGGCCCGTCCCCCGTCAAATCAGTATCCGGGTCTTTAAACCCATATCCAGATCCAGCAAATCCAATCCAAATTCAATGTAACCATTTCCAATTCCATAACCAAACTCGAATTCGAAATCCCCGGTTCGAAGCCCTTCCGACGTTCAGAACCGACATTCCGAACCCAAATCCGTTATTATACCAAAACCATATGTAACCACAAAGCATAAGTCATCACCCATGTATCATCATCAGAAAACATTTATAGGTTGAAATCCTCAAATATGGCATTAAAGTCCAAAAACCAGTTTTCTCGAAAAACGTGCAAAATCCCGAAATGTCTCGAAAAACATGCAAACACATCAACCACATATAATCAGCAACAAGAAGCATAAAAACATAGTTAATATCATAAAACATTAATAAAACAGTTAGGCCTGCTCGGATTTAAAGAAAGAGTCCACTCACAAATCAGAACGAGTCAATCGCGCTCCGTGCGCTCCTCGACCGTCTCGGGTGCCTCCCGTCCTGTCAATATGCACCAGATAGGGTCACAAACACATCAAGGATACTAACTCTAATTTCCCCAATTTTTCGGGAATTAAATAATATTTTATTCATAAACCCTAAACCGTCCGGATTCCCGAATGACCTCCTAACATCGTCTGATTCACCCGAAAACCATACCAATGAACTCCTTAGGACATTTAGAACCAAAACCATGTTGAAAGCTTGGCCGGATTCCTCCCCACGCGCCTCCACGCGCCGCCCAAAGTGGCTGCGCGTGGGCCTCACGCGCCTGCTACAGTGCATCCCCAACCTCGATCGAACCCGGTTCGCACCAGGGCTGCAACTCAGACCGGCGAGATCCAATCTCCGCCGTCCGGCCACCATTTCATCTCCTCTCTTTTCCTATAGCTTCGTCCAAGCACTAGGAATTCATCCCCCTCACTCTCCTGGTTCGACTCAACCTTCAGCTTCACGACTGAAGCTCGAAAGAAAACACAGACGACCCCCTGTTTTCCTTCCCGGCCGTCCAGTGCTTCCCCCTTCACGGTGGCGATTCCAACCTCTCCCTAAGACCTCACTGAGTCACTCCCAACTCACAGAAACCTTCGATTCACCCCTGAAGTCCACGACTTCCCGTTTGAACTCACGGCCAAAACAGAGTACAGAGTACTCGCCGTCGCCTGAACTCCGCCGTGTACTCCCCCGTCACGGTAACCGTCACAAACCACTCCTAGGACCTCCCTAAACATCATTGCACTCGCCAATCCCCTCGATTCTCATCCTACCTTCACGACTTTCAAATTGAAAAACACGGGAAAAACAGAGGAAGAAAACTCACCCTTTGATTCCGTCTCCGCCGTGCGCACCGCCGCGTGCCACGGTGTTCGTTGGACTCCCTGCAGCCTCCTGAACTTCCCACGGTCGTGGTTTGAGTCACCACACGGCGTAGCCACCACCAAACTCTCACGGTCTCCCTGTTTCCCCAGAACGTCGCCGCACCACCACCGTGCCGCCGTGCACGATTTCTCCACCAAAACACGATCACCAGCTCAAACACTTCTCTCTGTCACTCTCACAAATCACTCTTCACTCTCCCTTGCGCAGAATCGATCAATCTCTCCCAATCTCTCACCCTCTGTTTCTCTGCGTTCAAACCCAAAGCACGGTTTGATTTTGTGCAAAGTGTGGCCGTGCACACTTGAGTAATCCCTGGAACCATCTAGTGTCCCCCACGTGTCCACCATCCATAGGCCAGCACAAAAAATCTCTGCCACTTGCCCTTATCTGATTGGGCTGAGGGAAAAAGACCAAAATACCCCTCATGCACAAATTACCATTTTACCCTCACACTTTCTAGACCCGTAAATATTTCATCCGACGTCCGATGACAGCGTGCCGCCTGTCGTTGTACTCAGGGCGTCGAGACCTATCTAACGGTCCTCGGTCTACGTGAAAATCATAAGTCCTCCAAAAAGTCAACAGTTTCCTCATTTACTCAAAATTACGGTAACGGCCTAAACCTTCCGAACGTCATAACTTTTTCTCCGATTGTCCGAATCGAACCTGCCACCTGTCTACGGACTCGTGACGTCCTAAACTACGTCACGGTCAAGGGTCAACAGTCATCCAATCGGTAATTCAAAAAGTCAACTTTTAGCCTACTGTTCACAAGGGCAAAATCGTCCTTTATATACAAAAATCTTATAAAATTACATTTTTACCCTTCTCGAAGGTACGGGTTGTTACACTCGAGGTCCAGTTGGTTTACGAAATCGGGCATGAGGCCCAGTTGGTTTACGTAATCGGGCACGAGGCCCATTTGGTTTACGAAATCGAGCACGAGGCTTAGTTGATTTACGAAATCGGGCACGAGGCCCAGTCGATTTATGAATTCGGGCACGAGGCCCAGTTGGTTTACGAAATCGGGGACGAGGCCTAGTTGGTTTACGAAATCCGGCTTGAGGCCCAATTATGGTTTACGTTTGTGATTTCGGGTCGGGGACCAATAAATGGATTTCTAGTTTCATGACGGTTTATGGGGACCGGGTATGGATTCTTTGAAAGGATTGAATGGTTTGAGAATGATTACAAAATGGTTTTCATATACCGTCCTTTATTTTATGGATTGTCTCCTCCGGGGAGGGTAGTTGGCCTGGGTGGACCCGAGAGTAGTCACGGAGCACTAATGAGTGGATTCGCCCCCGTTAGGTACCTTACTCTCAAGAAGGCTTATGAATTATAATCCTCAGGGAGGGTCATTGATCCGCGGACATTGACCTGGGTGGACCCTGGGGAGACTTGAGATTTGAGACTCCGGGTAGCACGCACGTAGCTTTGGAAACCATGACAGGATTGGTTATATGATATATTATATGATATTGATAAACACGATTTCTTGGATTTTGATGAAATGGTGTTTTGTGAATAGTAAATGGATTTGGCCAATGACCCACATACTCGAATTTACTATTTTGGGTTGAGTTCCCACATATGGTTGAATTGAATTATGGATTTGTGTAAATGGTTTTAGGTAGGGGCTCGAATGACTTGAAATTACGGAACTTGGGGTTGAGACCCTAATATTGGTTATTTGAATAAATGGTTGTCGTATGCATGCATGTTTTTTTTTTGTGAAGGTCATAAATATCATTATGAAATGTGTTTTTATGAACTTATTGATTTTCGTCCACTCACAGTCTTTTCTGGTTTTAATGCACTTCAGGTTGATCACGTATGCGGATTGTAGCAGAGACCGAGACATCACACTTCTCCACCAGATCCTAGCGCGCTCTAGAAGCCGGTCGGACTGAAGGTTTTAAATTATCCCTTGTCTGACACTTCGTGTCAGACGGGATCATGACACATCCCGTGTTAATCCCAGGAGGATTAGGATGGGTCCTGACACAAAACGTGCCTAGAATTACTTAATATGGACTCACATAGGTTCTAAACTGCCCAATACCCCGGAAAATAGCGCCCTCACGCTATCGGGACCCGGAAAACAGAACCTATACGTTGCCGGGAGTCGAAAATCAGCTCTACGTACCTTTTTGGGGCTGGAAAACAATCTAAAATAGCCGAAATGATATGAAAGTAAGCACATACGTCGTTGGGTCGGAAAAGGGGATTTCAAAGGACTCATAAAGGATGAGAAACTACCTGGATTGTGCAGATTCCTGCGAGCCAGCGATTTCCGACCTCCATCTCAGCCGTCGTCGCCGCCTCAGATTCAATGTGCAATTAGGTCGTTAGAAAGCTCTCAAATTAAGAATTACAATGGGCTAGGTTCTAGAGGTTGAGATTTCCTAGAAAATCTTCAAGTGCAATCGGGTCGAAATCAGGTCATAACTGGGTCGACGTCCCTCGTAGTCGAAAACCACATGCAAACTCATCGTTGGATTCCTCGTGATGCGACAAAGAAAAAAAATGTTGTTTAGGGTTCAAGATGGTACTTGGTTTGAGCTTAGAAGACTCGGGTCAACTTCGGCTCCTAAATGGGTCGAGGTGGTACAGGTGAAGCAGTGGTCCTCGCGGTTCCGAGATGATTGCCACAACCTCAAAAGAGCAGGGCGATGGAGTTGGTGTCATCTGTTTTTTGATTCTCATGCCTTGGCTAGTGGTCATCATTGATGCTCACAGTTTGACGACGTGGTGTGATCTGTGGCTCACTGAGTATTGAGAGGAGGAGTCATGGTGAGAAGGGAGGTAAATGATGGCTCTTAATTCATGGGTTGATTCAGTGTTTGCAAAGGTTGGGTGTTTTTGAGCTATGGAAGATTTCGAAGTCTCTGGGTAAGACTCACTGGTTGATTAGGGATGAAGAAGAGATGGGGTGTGTGTGAGTAACATTCTATTTGTCATTGAACACCAGAGAACAAGTGGGTTTAATGACATGGGCTGGGTTTGTGTTTTCAGTCTTTAGTGTAATCTAGGCCTAGAGACAAGTATCTACAACCTTAATTGAGAAAAAATGCCAAGCTTTAGGCCCTAAGTAAAATCAACTCTTAAATGGGCTTTCTCCAAATCTTTGCGCCCTAAATAAAGTTTAAATTGGGTCATAGGCAAAATGATCAAGAAAATCTCGATGAACCTAGCCCGTACAATGGCTTTTAGAGGTAGTTTGGTAATTTATTGGATTTCATATTCTTATTCCGGGACGGGATGTATCAGTCTACCCCCTTAAAATATTGATATGAGTCTGTGTACAAGCGGCACTTCAAAATCGGAAATCGTACAAGAAAGTTACGGGTCACCAATGGTTCTGAGAAGTACATAGTTGCACGAAAATCGAGATAGTTGACTTTTGGTTTGTCCTTATTGGGCCCAAAAGATCTAGCCTGGACCAATAGATGAGTGACAAGTGTCACTCATCCTTTGGCCCAAACCCATACATACAGGCATCATGCTCGATTCCCTTAATTTGTTCATTCTACCCGTACCCACCCCTCAAACATCATCTTCATCCTTCTATCTTCTGGCTTGACCACAGAGAGACAGAGAATACGTGAGACAGGGACTAAGGGACGATGGCAGGACGGCTGGGCCACCGTGGACGGTGGAGGAAGCCATAGGAAAAGGTAACCCGAAACCCATTTTTAGTTTGGAATTCAAATTTAATTTTCTAGATTTTTTGAGATGATTTTAACGATTTGGTTGGGTTTATTGAGCTCATACGAGCCTTTAGGGATCGAAAATGGACTGGAATGGACGGCTGAGAAGCCCTGGGTGGGGGTTTAAAGATTGGCCGTACGGGTCAAGCTTGGAATGGTAATTCTCGACCCTTTCTTCTAGTTTTAAGGTTATAGATCTATTTCTGGGCTCAAGATGAGTTGATAGGAAGAAAAATTGAGGAAAACGGTGGCAGGTTGGCTCATATATGGCCTGGTCAGGGTCACGAGTGAAACCAACCCTTTATAGTGGTTCGGGTCGACCCTGTCAAAGGTTAACGATGATGACGTGGTAGTCCACATCATCATCTGTTAGGCTTGTCAGGCCACTTCGCCAATCAGGTGGTGCCACATGGCGAATTTTCAGAGGTCAGGTTCAGTTAGTAGTGATGTGGCAGTTGTACGTCAGACATGTCAGACCACATGGACCAGTGAGGTGGTGCCAAGTGGCAACATGTTAGAGGGTGTCAGTTAATGTGACAGCAAACGTGGCTGGTCCACGTCATTATTGTCAGACTACATGGACCAACGAGGTGGTGCCACGTGGCATGGTGTTAGGTTGTTAAACTTGACGTGTCAGTGATGATGTCAGTAGTTGACATCATCATGTGATGTGGCAGTGTCAGAGGTTGACACGAGGCACCAATCTGGGTGTGCCATATGGAAAGTTATCATACCTGTTAGGATGACGTCAGTATGACGTCAACAGATGACGTCATCGTTGGCCGCCGTTGACCAGCGCGTGTGAACTTTGAACATCACGTGGGGGTGCGTGGGTAATAATTTTGAAGTCAACTTGATCTTATTCGAAAGATTTCGACGATCTTAATCCAATGGTGGTGGTTTCAGGTTAATCGGAGATCATTTGCTAGGTCATTTAGAGTTTTTTAGCATTGGGAAGTGTGTTCGGGACACGTTGACCGTTCCAGGATGTGTGAGGGTCTTTGATATAGATTTTTATAGATGGTTAGTGACCTTTGAGTATGATTTGGACAGGTCAGGGTGTCCTGGAGAGTATGGACTAGACCCAGAGTGGCTTACGGCGCGAGATTTGGAGCGCGCTACACATACGGTCTGTTGGTGGACTTTTTTTTTTATGAAATATGATGCATGCATAACTATTTTATATGTTTTATGAACATGATTTGAGATGCATTGATTGCATATGCTTTAAATATGATTTGATTGTCATTTTCGTAGAAAATACAATATGACACGTATTTTGAGATTTATGTTTTATATGATGTTTGGGCTTCGGACGGGTATTCTACGTGCATGGGTTTTATGTGATTTTGATGGTTTCACGGAGAGGCGTGAAATCGAGGATTTGATTTACAGTTTTGAAGGATTTTACGGAGATGCGTGAAATTGACATTTCGGGCTTGAGACTCAGTTGGACATTGACCTTGACTTGGATTATAGTCAAAGGTGGTTTTGGAAAAAGATTTGAATAATAAAATGGTTTTCGAATTTGGAATATCTTTGGGGCGTATGTCCCAGTTGATTTATGGTTTGACTTAGAGTATAATCAAACGTTAGATATATCAGGATGTGACCCAGTTATGAGATTATGAAAGATATTTCGGGCATGAGACCTAATTGTGGATTTGATAGGATTCGAGGAATCTTGGGTTTATGAAGTGTTGATAGACACGGTTCTTGGGCTTGTGACCCATTTGATGATATTTCAGGCTTGTGACACCATTGATGATATTCGGGCTTATGTCCTTATGATTTTGAGTTTAACGACTCAAATTTTATTAGAGGGCATCCGGTTGTGAATATGTTTTCCCAGAGCGCACCCTGGAGATATGCTCGCCTCCGAGGTACGGAGAGGTTACGATGCTCCTGCTGTCGAGTAGCCAAGAGAGGCGGCAGCTGAGGGAGGCTTGACTCAAGAGTGCGGTATATGAGATTGATTGATGATATGTTCACAACGATCTGGTGATTGTCGGCCGGTTATGTGTTCACGGCGACATGATCAAGATCAGAGTAGTCCTTAAGCTTATGGGCACGCATTGTTGGGATTAGAATCGTGACTGATAATATTGATGATATGATGTTGAGTTTAAAGACTTGGGAGTTTAAAGACTCGGATTTTGACACCATGATTTGATTTGGACTGAGATTCCACATGGTTTTATAGTTGGGCTGAGGTCCCACGTGTTTTATCTTTAGACTGAGACCTTATATTGTCAGGACCCATCCCAATCCCTGCCGGGGTTAACGTGGGATGTTGCTGATCCCGTCTGACACGAAATGTCAGACAAGGGAAATTCCGACTTTAGCCCTCTCGGGCTTCAGAGTACGCCAGGATTCGAAGGTGGTATGTGATGGCTCGGTCTTTGCTACAGCCCGCATTCGCTATCAACCTGAAGGGCAGCCAAAACATTTAAAAGTTGTGAGTGAACAAAACAATAATTTATCAAAACATTTTCATAAAGATATTTGCACCCTTCACTAAAAAGCATGCATGCATTCAAAAACCATTTATCCAAAAGAACCATATGTGGGAACTAAGCCCAAAACCATAAAGAAACCAACCATAAGGGTCACAGCCCAAAACCTATACACATCACACATCATATAACATATACATATAAATCACATAACCAATCCTATCACGGTATCTAAAGCTACATGCGTGCTACCCGGGGTCTCAAAACCCAAGTCTCTTAGGGTCCACCCAGGTCAATGTCCGTAGATCAATGACCCTCCCTGAGGTTATAATCCATGACTTCCTGAGAGTAAGGTACCCAACGGGGGCGACTCCACTCAGTTAGTGCCCGTGACTACTCCGGGGTCCACTCAGGCCAACAACTCTCCCCGAAGAAGACATTCCAAATAAAGGAATGTATATGAATATATATATATATATATATGTATATATATATATATAGAAAACATCCTTAAAACACTTTAAGGGATCATGCCCGGTCCCCATAAACCGTCATGAATCCGGAAATCCATTTAGTGTCCCCGACCCGAAATCACAAACGTAAAGTAACTAGGTCTCGTGCCCGAACACATGACTCAACTGGGCATCGTGCCCGATATCTTAGGGTCAGTGATGACTCCGATCGTAGTGATGTGTGCAATCATCCGTCCAAGACCGCCCTCAATCCTGGTATGTCGCCGTGAACGTATGAACCGACGCGACCACCACAAGATCATGGTGCCCCCATCACCGATCGATATCCTGAACCGTCATCACTCCGAAGTTGAGGCTCCATCGGCTGCCCGACAACGGGTCGTGCATCGTGACCTCTCCGGAAGGAACACATCCCAGTCTGGAGGCGAGCGTCGTATCGTCCGTCGCTGTGCACAAAGCACTCGCCGCGACCACGACTCAGACCCGTAGGTCACCAATAGGGCTATATGCCCGAGACAAAATCAAATGGGTCCCGTGTCCGAGTTTATGCTTTTTAAATCCAAAACCATTTCATTTAAACCAACAAAGAAAGTACAAACCCGTATCGACACCGTATAAGGTCGAAATCTCGAAATAGGTGCCAATACGTAACTACACACAAATGCTCTCATGGCATCACAAAAAAAGTATTAAAACATATAATAAACATTTATGCATGCATCAATTTAGAAAAAAGGTCCACTCACAAACCGTCCCAGCTGCTGCCTCGATATGCGTGTCATTCGGCTCTCTCGGGCCAATCGCAGTCACCGGGACTCCCAAACCTATCCAAATCGTAATAGAGGGTTACTAACTACTTAATTAACCCCTCACTAAAGCCCCATAATTTTCTGAAATTTGTAACTATTTTTAAACTCGATCCTAAACCTTCGGACACCCCGAAAACTATCGAAACGATGTCCGATTAACACGAAACCAGTCCCAAAATGTTCATTACATCATAAGGATGATTTCGTGTGTTGGAAGTTTCCCCAAAATGTGGCCTACGTGCCCCCACCCGCAGCCTGAAGTCCCTTCGCTGTGCAGTCGTCTTCAACCTCCAGACCGTTCCGAAACGGCCGGTTCACTGCAATCCGGTCCAGGGTCCTATCCTCCTATTTTTTCGTCCCTTTTCTTCCTTTTTTCCACCAATCTTCCTAAATATATCCTATGAATCATTTTATGAATTCAAAACATGAAAAAAAAAATCCTAAAATCCATCTGTTCTAAACTCCCAATTTCGGTCCAAGTTTCCATTTCCTCCCCAGGGCCTCCTCCGCCGTGAACCACCACCAAAACCATCATATTAACTTCCTAGAAACCTAATAAACTCACCCTAAATACTAGAAACAGCCCATAATGTCACAAATCGAAAATAAAAGGAAATAGGCCAAACCGATTACCTTGTCGGGTTTTTCCACCACGCCGCCGTCCACGGTGGTTTAGGTCTCCCTACAGCTACCTCTCTGTCCTCAGCCACTCTTTGCCTTATCCTCAGGTTGAACCAAGTGAGGGGGAAGGGATTAGGTGATGGTTTGATAGGGAATGGATGAGATCAGGTTTGGGTTTGGTTTTGCACGAACAAGGAATGGGTATGCATGTATGGGAGGCAGTGAGCAATGGATGAGTGACACTTGTCACTCATCCATTGGGCCAATTTAAAATATTTGGGGCCCACTTAATTCCAAAAGGATTTCGTCTTGTAAAACGTGCAATAGTGCCCCGAAACTTCAGTGGACTGTAACTTCTCCGTCAAACGTCCGAATTCGACGTGCCACCTGTCTATGAATTCGTATCGACCCGATCTACATAACGGTCCTCGTCCCTCAGCCATCAGACATCCAGATAAAAAAGTTAGCATTTTACCCATGATCAAGGGCAAAACGGTCATTTTGCAGCGTTCGTCCAATTTCGCTCGACTAATCACCGATTAACCTCACTAATCCTTGATTAGTTACTAATCTCATCCCGAAATTCAGGACGGTTCGTTACATATATGATTTGATTTTGTTAACTCTACTAAAGAAAGTATTCGATGGGGTCCAAATACATCCTGTGTGTATTGAGAAGATGGGTGAAATGCCTGTATCATCAGGATGAGTGAGATGTGGACTTGTGTATCGACATGATGAGTGAAATAATAGTTTGGGGCTTAAAAAGAGTCGAGATCACAGTGTTGGTCGTTGCGTGACACGAGATACGATGTTGGGATTCTAGAGCGAGTCAAGGTACGAGTTGCGCAACGAAAGCGTAGTGGAGATGTGATTTACCAACTAGGAACGACGGTGTGTTGTCGATGTATTGGGTATTGTGAAAATTTTGGATATCGTGAATGCGTTTTACAATGTCAATGTGTTGGGCATCGTGAGTGTTTTGAACGTTGGGAAACCGTTTTGTGAGACAAGACATGTGATGTCAGTTTGGTTCAGTAGGATTGGAAGCGTGATTGCCAGATCAGATGCTGAGTAGGATGAGAAGCATGATTAAATCGGATCCTGAGCAGAAGGTCAACTTGGATTATCAGTTGAAAAGGATCGTCAAGATGAATGCTGAATAGGATGTCAGCTTGGTATAGCAGGATTGTCAACTGAACAAGACGGTAAGGAAGACTTATCAAAATGAACGCCGAATACACCTGCGTGGGTGAAAAAGGAGAACGACGAGTGTCGATGTCTCATCGAGACTTGAGATTGAGCATTAGAAGTTTCCAGTGACGGTTGGTCACTCTTGGATACGGTCACAGATGATGAGCTGATTTTCAGTATTGTTCGTTAGATTGTAGTTAACGTCGAGTGAAGTTAATAGTTGGTGCATATTGTGGATAGATGCTTTCACGTATACCTCAAGATGGAGGTAGGATTGGATTTCCACAGTTTGGGCACTGATTAGGGTCAATTGGAATTTCGAGGGCGAAATTAATTTAAGAAAGTTAGATTGTATGGACCTGTCCCAAATCTACATGATTGATTAAAGTTAATAACAGATTTTCAAAAATTAATTAGGGACTAATCAAGATTAGTCGAGGATTATCGGACGATTTGGATAAAATGACGATTTTGTCCTTGAAAAGGGTAAAAAGTTGACTTTTGACCCGGGTGGTTCAATGCACGTGAATCAAGGACTGTTATATAAATCGAGACAATACGAGTCTGTAGACATGTGGCACGTTGAAATCAGACATCATACGGAAAGGTTACGGGTCACGGAAGGTTTTAAGAACTATTCATAGTTGTAGAAAAACTGAGACAGTTGACTTTTGGTTTGTCCTTAGTGGACCCAAAAGATCTGGCCTAGACCAATAGATGAGTGACAAGTGTCACTCATCCTTTGGCCCAAACCCATACATATATGCATCATTCCCCATTCCCTTCATTTGTTCATTCCATCTATACCCACCCCTCAAACATCATCTTCATCCTTCCATCTTCTAGCTTGACCACAGAGAGGCAGAGAAGACGTGAGAGAGAGACTAAGGGACGACCGCAAGATGGCTGGGCTACCATGGATGGCGGAGGAAGCCACGGGAAAAGGTAACACGAAACCCATTTTTAGTTTGGAATTTGAATTCAATTTTCTGGAAATTTTGGGATGATTTTAATGATTTGGTTGGGTTTATTGAGCTCATACGAGCCTAAAGGGAAAAAAATGGATGGGAATGGACGACTGAGCAGCCCTAGGAGACGGTTTGAAGATTGGCCGTACGGGTCAAGCTTGGACATGTAATTTCCAGACCCTTTGACCAGACCCGTCCCAATCCCCCGTAAGGACCACTAGGGGCAAGGCCTGCTCCCATCTGACATGTAAGTGAACATACCACAACTACCCTTACTAGGGTTATAATAACACAAATCCCCTTACTAGGGATCTAAAATAGACAGTATTGTCAGACAAGGGACAAGAGCATTATGTTCGTACTAAAAAATAATTATAGTCACCTACCTCGTAGGGTGAACAATATGCAACGGTACTATTTATGCCTCAGCCTCGGAGTCCGTCCCTTGGTCCGTATCATCGCCTGGAGGGTCAAGAAAACAATCAAAGTTTGAGTGGACAAAAAATAAATCAGTTATAAACTCATTTTGAAAATATATATAGTTTGACCCTCCGCTTTAGAAACATGCATGCATTCAAGATAATTCTCAGTAATACAGTTAAATCATACACATAATTATCTATACATATAGATATATCTACACATGCATACAACTGGACGTAACCATCAGTGAAACATAATATATATAATGACACGACCCATCCCAATCCCCCCGGGATTACCATGGAATGTGTCATGCTCCCGTCTGACAAAATGTGTCAGACAAGGGATAACCTGTTGCCACTGCCCAACCGGGCTTCCAGAGTGCGTAAGGATCGATGGAGGAGGTGTATGATGTTCCAGTCTCTGCTGCAGTCGCATTCGGAATCAACCTGAAGGGCATTAAAACAAAAGCTGTGAGTGGACGAAAATAAACAAGTATGTTTAAAACATTTATAAGACATTTATGCCCCTCAGTAAAAACATATGCATGCACCATCGTTTGAAATCATAAATCATATAGTATGAACCCTAAGGCATGTAATAAAACCATAAACATAATTTTAGCCACCGCACTATACACTCCAATCCCGACATCCCCGATGTCTGACGTCCCTGACGTCTAATAAGGTCACAATCACAAGGCTACGCGTGCCACTCGGGTCTCAATTCCGAGTTCAATCCCCGAACCCCGTTCAGGTACAGCATCCCCGATGCTTAGCGTCATAGACGCTGGACGTTCTAGACGTCCGTGACCACTCCGGGGTACCTCATCCGGAGGAGACAGTATCATAAGAATGGATCTATACAGTGCAGTACCAAATACATTTTATTGATATCCAAATGCAAAGTATATATATATATATATACATAGATAAAATTCAAACCAATCTTTAAGTTTCATCAGACGGGTCTCAAGCCCAAATACCGTGAAACGTGCCATAGCCATAATTTCAATATCATCAAAACCGTTATAAGTCCAAATAGTTTATTTAAATCCAAAATCATTTGCTCAATTCCATTTTAGGGTCCCCGACCCGAAATCACGTGTATAAATCAACTGGGCCCCTGGCCCGATTTCATAAGTTAACTGGCCCCTGGCCCGAATTCATAAGTCCACTGGGCCCCCGGCCCGAATTCATAAGTTAACTGGGCCCCTGGCCCGATTTTTCTTTATCAAGTCCGTAACCGTTTCATGAAATCATATCCAAAAAAACCTCGATTTACGTGCAAACACGTAAATCACCTCGAAATGCGTGAAATCATATAAATTCACCGATATCCAAAATAAATCATTTAATCACCATTATAAAAATCATGAAACAGTTATGCATGCATCGAATTTATAAAACCAATGTCCACTCACATACCGTTTAACCGAGCGCCTCGATACGCGTGCCATAGGCCTTCCCGGGCCACACCACTATCACCGGGACTCCCAATCCTGTCCAAATCACATTAGAGGGTTACTAAACTCCTCATTAACATCCTATTCAAGTCCCGTAATTTTCACGAATTTTTAAGTATTTTAAAACTGGATTTAAAACCTTCGGACATCCCGAACAATAACGAAACGGGATCCGATCGACACGAAACCAACGCTAAAATGTTCGTTACATTGTATAGGAAAAAAGTCATGTTGACCTCACCTCGAGATTCGTGCCCACGCGCCGTCACGCGCCGCCGTGAGTGGTTGCGCGTGAAATCCACGTGCCTGCTACAGTGACTGCTACAGTCACCATCTTCACCCGTATGACTGGTAAACGGGTCTGATTACCCGCGACCTGACCCGGCCAGAAACCAGTCAATTCAAGCTCGATTCCTTCCGTTCTTGATCCTAAAACAATCATCAATTATCCAATCAGAGTTCTAGGTCCTTAATTAACTCTGAGCAACCTTAAATCAAGCTATTGACCAGTGATAACCCAAACGGGTCGATCACCCAAACTCAGTCATTTCCCAACCATTATCAAATTAACTTCACTGGAAGTGTACAAGGACCCAAACGAACCCAAAAGCACAACCAATTGAATAAGAGCTCACCTGGAAGTCGTCGTCCACAGCACTGCGTTTTCCCTGAAAACAGTGGCCACCATCCCAGCTCAGCCGTGGCTGTTTCCTTGTGAAAATGATACGGCTGAGCTCCAGACACTCCCAGAAAGCTAAACCCGTCCTTGGTTTGGTTCAACAAGGCTCAGAAATTAAATTCTGAATTTTCCCTCCAAGAACCCGAAAATGGTTTCTCACGGGTTCCTTTCCAATTCGACAGCCACACAAGCTCAGAATGATCCTCACAACTCACTCATAATGTCTTTAATCCAATTCAGTCGTTAAAAGTGCCTCAAAGCACCACGCAGGTCCACTGTGTAAAGATCCTGCACAGACCCAAAACCATTATTAAATGGTGCCCATGATCTTCCAATCAGTTGCCAACTCAATCCCATGTGCAACCGCACTTCAAAGCTGCCCAAAATGAGTCCCTTAATGTTAAACAATCCGTGGGATCGATCGCACAAACATCCCATTTTCACGGCTGTTGATCAACAGTGCACAGTGAAATTACCATTCTGCCCCTGTGCAGGAAATTACCAAAATGCCCCTCACGCATCCAGACCCGCAACTCGGTCATTCGGACCCCGATTGATGCGTGCCGCCTGTCTACGGACTCAGGGCATCGAGACCTTCCTAACGGTCCTTGGCCCCTGACCATCGGACCTCCCGATCGAAAAGTCAACATTTTCCCCTATTTCGTCCAAATTACGAAAATGCCCTTGAACTTCCGTACGTCATAACTTTCACCACGAATGTCGGAATCGAACGTGCCACCTGTTTATGAACTCGTGACGTCCCAAACTACGTCACGGTCATTGGTCAAAGTCCATTTGGCCGTCCGAATAAAAAGTCAATGTTTTGCCCTCGCCCAAGGGCAAAACTGTCATTTTGCATAATTCGTCCGAAATCACTCAACTAATCCCAGATTAGTAAATCATAATTAAATATTATTAAATCCCGATATTCGAGACGGGTCGTTACATATAACCCATCCTCGACATCGCAGATGTCCAACTAATATACGTCACGATTTCTCTACAGTACGCGTACTACTCGGGGTCTCATCTCTGAGTCGACCCCTAGGATCTACGTCGTCTGGGGTGGACCTGCCTCAGATCCCAACATGTCTGAGACAATATCATAACTCGCACTCCTGGGTTTGAGTTCCCCCTTAGAGTCACCCATCCTAGGAAGTGGATCGTGACAACTCTAAGATTATCGACGTCTGGAGGAGAATAATCCGCAAGTACAGGAAGGTATGTATATAAGTGTGAAAACATGCAGTTCAATAATATCATATTTAAAATTCGTCTTTCCTCAAATCCAACCGACCACTGTTTAAAACTGTGACTAAGCCCGAAACCTTCCAAATCTGTGTCCAGAATCCATTTCTTAAAACTCGTTTCTTGAAAAACTGCTCATACCGGATCACCAGTCAAATTATTGAATTCATCTTTCTTTCAAAACTCCGACGATCCCAAAACATGAGTCAATCGATCACTAAATGGGTCTTAAGCCCGAAAACCTCGTTTTCACGCAAATCAATAACGTAATCCATGACCAATGATTCGAGTATATAAATTCCATGCTTTCCATCATATTCAACATAAATAATTTAAGAAAACATGTAAACCAGTTATGCATGCATTTTAGTATAAAACACCAATCCACTCACAATCAGTCATCGTTGCACTACGAACAGCCTCAACCTTTCCCGAAGCTAAACATAGTCTCCGGGCCTGTCCAAGTACATCCAAAGGTCACTAATTGACCCTACTAGGTCTAATCATCAAGCCCTAGAACAAAACAGACCAGGGAAAGCATTCCGAACACACTTCCCGATGCATTAAACCTCAATTTGACCTATCTAACGGTCTCGGATCGACACGAAACCACCACCATTGGATTCCAAACGTCAAAACCTTGAAAATGGTGTTGATCCCGCCTCAAAAATTGCCTCCACACGCCCACATGGGCAGGTCAACCCCTACTGGTCAAAAGTCAACCGTCAACCCTTCTGGCATCATCATGACTTCATCTGACAATGTCAGACTAACACATGTTAGTCCTTGTCAGGTGCCGCGTGTCAGAGTTTGACAGGTGTCATGTGTCGGCCTCTGACAGATGCCACATGCCAGCAGCACACTGGTCCACGTCACTGACATGTCAGTGACAGGTGACACCCTCTGATTAGGCCACGTCATTGACATATCAGGGCTGACTATGCACAAACATGTGACACATGTCGTGCTCTAAGTGGTCCACGTTTTCTAACAGCCTGACAGGTGATGACTTCAACTGATGATGTCATCACTACTAACCTCTCAACGTGTCTGTATTCGGGTCGCCCAAACCCGCGAGCCCAACCCAATTGTGACTCACCCATTTTGACCCATTTTCGAAACCTTTAAGTCCTACTGAATCGTCTAGGTCTCTAGGTTGGATCTATGGGTTCAAATTCAACTAAAACACATAAAATTCATACCTTAAATCGAGCAACAATGGAGGTTGGTTTCCCGATCTGTTTCTCGTCAAACATAGTGCTTTCGAGTTTGGTTCTGGGCTCCAATTTGCACATTTTAACCTCGGCAATCACTCTGGTCCTATAAATCCACTTGACCAGGCCTAAAAATCCAAACCCAACTTGACCCGATCATGAGGCTTTCGGGTATTACCTGTGAACTCCTCCTCCGCCTTGCGCCACAGTTATCAGCCTCTACGTTGTCGTCCTACGATCTCTCAGTCACTCCTCAGGCTCACTAGATGAAGATAAGGGTTTAGGGGAGAGGGTTGATGGTTGTGTGTGTGTTTGCAATGGCTTAATGCACGGTTCGATAGAACAAAAGAGAGAGAGGGAGAGAGAGAGAGAGAGAGAGAGAGAGAGAGAGAGAGAACAAATACATGCATCCCAATCTTTTGGGTAAATGGGCCAATTAGATGAGTGACACTTGTCACACATCTGATTGGTCCAAGGAATTAGTTGACCACCCTAATCATGCCATTTGGCCCTAACATCTCGAAAAATGTAATAGTAACCCTCAAACTCCGTGACCCATAACTTCCGCATCGAGCGTCCAAATTCGCCATGCCGACTGTCTACGAACTCGTGCCGACACGATCTATGTAATGGTCAAGAATCGACATCAAAATAGTGTCTCAAGTCAAAAGTCAACATTTTGCCCTAACTAGGGGCAAAATGGTCATTTTACATGAAATTTTCCAAATTACAAAAATAAAGAAAATCTGAGTCGTTACACCTTTTCTTCTGGTCTTAAGGTAATAGATGACGTGGTAGGTCCATGTCAGTATTGTCAGACCACGTGGACCAACGAGGTGGTTCCATATTGCAGGGTGTTAGGTTGTTAGAGTTGACATGTAAGTGATGACGTCAGTAGATGGCGTCATCACGTGACGTGGTAGTGTCAGAGGGTGACACATGGCAGCAATAAGGGTGTGCCACGTGGCATGTTGTTAGACCTGTCAGGATGACGTCAGCGTTGACGGGCGTTGACCACTGTTGACTGGCGCATATGGACTTTGACCGACACATGGGGGCATGTGGGCATGAATTTCGAGGTCAAACCGATCTTGTTCAAAGGGATTCAATGATCTGAAACCAATGGTGGTGGTTTCAAGTCGAACTGATATCGTTTAATAGGTCATTTAGAGGGTTTTAGCCTCGATAAGCGTGTTCGGGACACGTTGACAATTCTGGGATGTGTAAGGGTCATTGATATAGACTTGTATAGAAGGTTAGTAACCCTTGAGTATGATTTGGACATGTCCAAAAGTCCCGAAGAGTATTGACTAGCCCCAGAGTGGCTTACGGAGCGGTATTCGGAGCGCGCAACACGAACGGTTTGTGAGTTGACTTTGTCTTATGAAATATGATGCATGCATAACTGTTTTATATAATTTATGAACATGATTTGAGATGCATTGATTGCATATGCTTTAAATATGATTTGATTAGCATTTTCGTAGCAAAAGCAACTTGGCACGTATTTCGAGATTTATGTTTTATATGATATTTGGGCTTCGATCGAGTATTCTATGTGCATGGGTTTTATGTGATTTTGATGGTTTCACATAGAGGCGTGAAACCCAGAATTTGATTTACGATTTTGAAGGATTTCATAGAGATGCGTGAAATCGACATTTCGGGCTTGAGACACAATTGGATATTAACCTTGACTTGGATTATAGTCAAAGGTGGTTTTGGATAAATTTTTTAATAATAAAATGGTTTTCGGATTTGGAAATATCTTTCAGGTGTATGACCTAGTTGATTTATGGTTTGACTTAGGGTATAGTCAAATGTGATATATATCAGGCTGTGACCCAGTTATGAGATAATGAAAGATATTTCGGGCATGAGACCCACTTGTGGATTTGATAGGATTCGAGGAATCCTTAGTTTAAGAAGTGTTTATAGACACTATTTTCGAGCTTGTGACCCATTTGATGTTATTTCGGGCTTGTGTCCTCATTGATGATGTTCGAGCTTGTGTCCCTATGATTTTGAGTTTAAAGACTCAGATTTTATTAGAAGGCCTCTGGTTGTGAATATGTTTCCACAGAGAGCACCCTAGAGATATGCTCGCCTTCGAGGTACGGAGAGGACATGATACGCCTGCTGTGTAGCAGCCAAGAGAGACGCCAACCGAGGGTTGCTCGACTCATGAGTGCGGATATGAGATCGATCGATAATATGTTCACGACGATCTGATGATTGTCGGCCGGTGATGTGTTCACGGCTACATGCTCAGGATCAGAGCAGTCCTTGGGCTTATGGGTACACGTTGCTGGGTACACGTTGCTGGAATTAGAATCGTGACTGATGATACTAATGATATGATATTGAGTTTAAAGACTCGAGAGTTTATAGACTCGGGAGTTTAAAGACTCGGGACTTTAAAGACTCAAATTTTGACATTGTGGTTTTATTTAGGTTGAGATCCCACATGGTTTTATAGTTGGGCTGAGGTCCCCACGTGTTTTATCTTGGGTTGAGACCCTATGTGATTTAATTTGGGCTGAGACCCTATATGATTTGGTTTTGGGTTGAGACCCTACCAAGGAAATGGCTTCGATTGAGAACCGTTTTTAACTGTGTTTTGTTTTGAAAAGCAATACGACTTGCTTTTGAGAAAGTATATGACATACTTGTTTTCTGATGCATGCATGCTTTTATGTGAAGGGTATAAATGTCTTATTGATAAATTTTTTCCAACTGATTGTTTTTGTCCACTCACAGCTTTTATGTTTTTGATACCCTTCAGATTGATCACGGATGCGAGCTATAAGAGATTGTTTTTGTCCACTCATAGCTTTTATGTTTTTGATACCCTTCAGGTTAATCGCGGATGCGGGCTGTAGTAGAGATCGAGACATCACATGTCGCCACAAATCCTTGCGTACTCTAGATAACCATGTGTGGGTTACGGTTTAATCCCTTGTCTGACAGGTGGTGTCAGGCGGGAGCATACACATCCCACGATAATCCAGAGGGATTAGGATGGGTCTTTTCAAGGAAGGTCCCCCATAATCCCAAATGTTCAAGATGGTGAAAATAATCATGACAACCAATATGTGAAGCTTGTTGAACTTCTTGGAAAAGATAATGATGCCCAAAAAAACATCCTTACCTTGTAACTTAATGATGATTTCCATCGTGAGTGTACCAAAGCCCTTGTTCAATCTTGTCAACAATAAGATCCCTCCATAGGGAAAATCTCAAGGTTCACAGCTTCCGTCAAAACCCAAATGGACAAAGTATGATATCCAAGATCGATACGATTAAAGGACATTTGAGATTAGATCCTTATGATTCCGTAAAGTTGGGAGGTCATCGAAGGATTATGGATATCACTCCACCACTCAAGTGGCATCATGGAATTGAAGTATATGAAAAAGATTATCTAAAAGAAAACTGATACAATAGTTGGGGAAAGTCAAGTAAGAAAGTGAAGTCCTACGACTCGAGATTAAGGTACAAGTCAAACCCTCTCGATGGCGAGATGTTCAAGTAGGATCCCGAGTGAGGATTTTTAACTCAAGAAAAAAAAAGATTCACTACAACATATTTAGTGAATGTGCATCGTAAAAGGGTATAAGCAACAAATGTGGGTAGTGATTAAGATTTTCCATACTAGGGTCTTTATCAAATGAGGTATAAGTTCCGGTTGATTCGTCCAACTTCCACAAAGAGGGTACGAGTCTAGGCAAGTTCCTACACCACGAGACATTGGTCATTGCTCAACACTAGATTTCAGATCATCCAATCGGAAGATACATTCAAGGGTAAGGTAAAATCGTTAGGTTCACACAATAAAAATATCGTGCGGATACTCAAAATTAAAGGGAATTGAGTATGTCACCGTAACCTATTCGAGTTAGAGTGTACGAAGGTGGATAGAATTTGGATCAACCAACTTGATCAAACGTGTTCAAGAAGATCCTTAATAAGCGGCCCAACTCAAGGTACTAGTTCATAGCAAGGTGGAGTATCAAATTCCAGGGTAGGGTAGAGTATAGTGATCGAGTCTAATTAGGAGTTACTTCAATTCCGAATTCGAGGTTGAAGATCGAAACATCGAAACTGTAAGGTCCTTGGATTTCAACCAAGAGGAGAAGACTGGTACCCAAGAAGCGTAACAATCTCGGTAGTCGTCGTTAAGTGTGGACAACTAAGCCCCCGACTTCACGACATACAAATCAAAGAAAAAAGGGTATGAGAAGTAAAAAAAATTTCAATTATGACTGATAGGCGAATTGACAGACTGTGGCACAAAAATTAGGGCCGATCGCGAGGCGGAGTTATGCATGTGAATCGGTACGGCTATCCCTGGTTTGACAAGTGTTAGGGTTATTTTTTGAACATTGGTTGACTTGTCAGACGGGAGTAGGACCAAACACAGTTATCAAAGCGTTTTAGGAATAAGCCCTGTTAATTTGGTATCAGAGCATTGTGGTACTGATTTGTGCTTACCAAGTCATGCCTCCAAGACGTGAGTCCCGTGTGCATGGCCTGGTGAGGTTTGGGTGACTTGACATGCCAGTAAGAGTCCAAAAGTGTCTGAAAGCCGAGGTATCAGTTATTGTTCCGAATATAGAACAAGGGTTCAAGTGGGAGCCCGAGGTAGTGATGCTGACTTAGTCTCCACGATTTTTCGTGGGATACGTTTGATTTTTTAGGTGATATTCCTTAAAAGGGGTAGATTGTAAAGATCTAGCAATTTAGAAAAGGTAATTTCATGAACTTGAAAAGGAATTGATGTTTTTAACCTTGGTTAAAGGGGTCAAAACTGGACTTTTTGTTCAGGGTAATTTTTGGACCTTTTGTGAGGGCGGTTACGTAGGTCTGGAATTCCTTAGTCCATGGATAGGTGGCACATCAAAATCAGAGTTCGAGCGTGATCGTTACATGTCTAGAATACCCAAGGGAATTTTGGTAATTTTAAATCTAGGGGCTATTTGGTATTGTAACTTGAAGGATGAATTAGCATTCTTTGATGTGTTTTAATTGAGATGTTGACAAGTGTCACCATCCGATTGAGGTTTGTGGCGCACCCTTTATATTTTTGTGAGCTTTGTGTGGGTGTCGTGGTTGTAGTTCATATAAAAAACCTATAGGCTGTGGGGAAGTTGTCAGGACCCACCCCTAATCCCCCAGGATTAAGGGCTAAATCCTGCTCCCGTCTAACTTACGCATGACACGAAGGCTAAACTGACGTCCAACCTCCATGTGACACGTAAGTTGGACAAGGGATTCTCGATCCATCCATCCTAAAAGTAACCGGACGTCCTAGAGTGCACCGAACTACTGTGGATCGCGAGTTTGATGTCTCCGTCTCTCTCGATCAACAGTCCGTACCGCAACAACCTAGAGGGTATCAAAAACATGAAAAGACTATGAGTGGACAGAAATAAAGTATAAGTTCAAAAACAGTTCGATAAAACAAGTACATTTATACCCTCCGTTTAACAACCAATGCAAGAATATCAATTTAAGTCATGAAACCATTCATATCAAACCATCAATAAAAACCATTATTGAAAACCCGAATCAAATCCACTATTCAAATCCAGGCCTCAACCTCAAAGCACAACAAATCCGGGAACTCAATCTCAAAACTCATCAAATCCAAAACATCCGGGCCACTGCCCAAAACATTTGAAAACCAGTGAAAAACATCAATCATACAAGTTACTGGATCTCAAGTGCGCCCGAGTCTTTAAACTCAAAACCATGCGCAAATAACCAGGCCTTCCCGGGGTATCATGATCACCGAGTCTTTAAACTCAAAACATATCAATCCAGGGCCCTCCCCCCGTCAATTAATCAGAGTCTTTAAACTCAAAACCAGATCTAGTGGGTTTTTCTTTTTCTTTTTCCGGGTCTTTAAACCCAAAACTATTTTTCATTCAATCAGTGAAAACCACAGAAAATCCACAGTCAAATTCGCAACAATGATTCTGTAAGCCGACATCCGGAACCACTGTCCCGAACCCAAGTCCAGACTTCCTTTCCAAATCTCAAAAACCAAATCCGAAATCCTGTTTCAAAACCGAAAGCTCATGAACAGGAATCCAAGCCCGAAATCTCTTTTGCAAAATCCTTTTCAAATTATTGAAATCAAATCATATTTCAAATCCCGAAATCAAATCATTAAAATCACAGTCAAATCACAAGATCGTACGAAATCCCGTAAATTGTGAAATTCCGTAAATATCTCAAAAATGTGCAAAACCATAAATCAAATCATAGAATTACGTATAAAAAAAACATATAAAAACATATATGCATGCATCATAAGTTTGAAAGCAAAGTCCATTCACAGACCATTTCACCGCCGCCTCGATACGCGCGCACCTACACCATTCCCGGCCAATCTACTATCACCGGATTTCCCGAACCCGTCCAAATCCCATAACAAGGTCACTAACTACTTCATTAAACTTATACCAAAGCCCCGTAATTTTCACGAATTTTTAACTATTTTTAACCGAGGCCTAAAACCTTCGGACATCCCAAAACATATCGAGATGATGTCTGATTGACTCGAAACCAGCGCTAAAATGTTCGTTATATCAAATAATTTAAAAGTCATGTTGAAACCATCCTCGAAATATGTGCCACGTGCCAACACGTGCCGCCCAAAGGGGCTGCGCATGGGGCTCACGCGCCAAATACTGTTCATCTTCAACCTCTGTTAAGCTCGGTTCATACCGGTTCGAGCCGGCCCGGTTCGACCAAACCTGCGCAGGCGGTTCTCGCCCAATTTTCCATCTTTCTCATTCGTTTTAACACCATTATTTTCGTCCTAATCTATCCAGTTGTTCTAGCTATTAAAAACACGAAAATACTGATAAGAAAGTACCTCCTCGATTGATCAAACAATCGTCAAAATGTCTCTTCTATGTTTCCAGGTCCCAGGTCCTTTCTGTCCCTAAGGTCCAGTCCTTTAGTTTCCTGTTGGCATCCAAACTCTCTTCCAAAGGGCCAATTCGAAAATCAAGCATCAACAGCCAAGTTGTTATTTCCAAACCGAACCAAAAGTTTCAAAGGAAAATCACTTACCAGGCATTTTTGGCTGTCCAAACAGGCTCAAACTGTTGCTTGTGACCTTAACTTCACTTCTCAGCTAACCACCTTGATCCCTAGGCCTTGAATCAAAACTCCAAATTGAAAGATAAAACAGGGGACTTTCTCGGTTTTCCTCAGTTACTACCGTCGTCCATCGCCGTGACCACCTATCGTCTCAGCACGGCCTCCTTTGCAACTTTCCTTCACACCACGTCATCAACTAATAACGTTTCGAGGAGGTTGGGGTTCCACGATTATCCTGGGCTCTGGTTTTCTATGTTAAAATCGTGCAAAACCCAATTATGTGTTTAAAACGGGAGTGAGAGACGGTGAGGACTTCTACCACCATCCAGAAGGGGCCAGGTGTCCTAATGCCTGTGGCCACACTCCCTGATGCAGCCAAGTGTCCTCTGACCACTGGGCACAAATCGCTAGGCACAGAAATGACCAAAGTGCCCTTTATTTCGCAATTTACTATTTTCCCCTCCGATTCCTAGACCCATAACGTCATCGTCCGAACTCCAATCGACATGTGCCGCCTGTCATTGTACTCAGGGCATCGAGACCTACCTAACGGTCCTCGTATCGCGTGAAAATTCCATGTCATTGGAAAACTCAACAAAGTGCCCCCTTTTCAACCAAATTACCAAAGTACCCTCAATCTTCTGAACGTCATAACTTCCTCCTAGGATGTCGGAATTGGACGTGCCACCTGTCTATGAATTCGTGACGTCCCAAAATACGTCACGGTCAATGGTCAATGTCCATTTGAAGAGAGGTAAAAAGTGAGAGAGTTTTATTAAACCTGGGATCTTAGAGCTGGAACCCAGAAACCCGAAAATAGTAAAACCCGAGTACCCAACACGCATTCCCTGAAATTGAACTTCGATGTTTAGATGTTCAAACACCAAATTAAGGGCATATTGTACTCTCTGGAACTTGTACGGCCAAAATAATGTTGAAATTCATTGGAATTGGTTGCAGGAAGGGCTTAATTGAAGGAGTAAAACATTGGACGAAATTCAATAATCTGGACATGGCAATTGAGTTCAGTTTATGATGTTTTGAGATCATAAATCTCCTTATGGGACTGATTAGGGTCAAATTGACGTTTGAAGTGTGGAAATCAGACAAGATTACAGGTTTTTTGAATCGGGTGCCCTCGTTGGTTCGGGTCCTGCGTGTTGACTCGCGACTCTCCCTAACATAGGTTGATGGTGAGTGTGGCAGTGCATGAAGCCCACACACAGAGGGCTTGGCCGGTGCATGGGGGCGCTTGTGAGGGTTCCTTTAGGTGCGATCAACATGACTTTTAAGGTTTTCGATGTTATGGCGCAGGTTTCGGGTTGATTAGACATCATTTCAGGACATTTTCGTGTGTCCGAAATGTTATGTTTGCGTTTTAAAAATGTATTTTAGCCCAAAAATGTTTGGAATTTTAATGTAAGATTACTTGGGATGTTAATGACTCTTACTTGTGGTTTTTGACAAGACAGGTTATTCCTGGAATTTACGAAGAAGTGTACGACTGGAAATCAAACTGTGTGGATGGTATGTGAGTGAAAATTTGTTTTATAACTTTGATGCATGCATAATTAATTATTCTTAAATGTCTTATTGCATGTCTTATTGCATGTCTTATTTTTATATCGGTATTCGTGGAGACTGTGTTTTGAGGTCATGCTCGGTTTGGAAATGGTTTTGACTCGGATTTGGAGTGAAAAAATGTGATAGATTTGTCTTATGATTGTGGATACTAGTATGGGTCCAGATGATGTGAGTGCAGTCCCCAAACGTGACTCGGATGTTGCATGGGTACAATTTTTGAGTTTACCTGTATGTTTGGACGTTGCTAGTACATCTCCTAGATATGGCTCGGATGTGGCATGAGTGTAATACCGGAGGTTGCCTACACATGATGTCGAAATGATATTGTGGTTGGTGGTTGAGTGTTGATGCTTGGTTATGTTTGATTATTGATTATGTATTCAAATGTTTCACAGTATTTGATGAAAATGGATTTTGGAAAATGTGGGTCATAGGCTTTTGATGATTGGTGGGTCCTAAGGTTGCAATATGATGTGATTTGAAATACTGTTGTTTTTATGTTCATGTTTTATTCTGTGCATGCATATTTTACATTGGAGGGTAAAAGTTTATTTTTACCGAAACTTATTTTAAAATGTTTATTTTGTCTACTCACCTTTGTTGTTTTTGGTGACAAAGATTGTGACACGAAGATAGGGGCCGATCGTGAGGCGAAGGTATGCATGTGAATCTGTACGACTATCCCTGGTCTAACAAGTGTTAGGGGTGTTTTTGGAACTTTGGCTAACTTGTCAGACAAGAGTAGGATTAGACACAGTTATCAAAGAATTTTTTGGATGGGTCATGTCAATTTGGTATTAGAGCATTGAGGTATTGATTTTTGTTTACCATGTCATGCCTCCAAGACGTGAGTCCCGTACATGGCCTGGTAAGGTAGGATACTGTAGGATTAGCTATATTCTTATTGGGCGACTCGACATGCCAATAATGGCATAGATTATAGAAATTTAGATTTGGACTCAGAAGGAATCAGGGTTGGAGACTAAGGCCCGAGAAGAATCTGAAAGCTGAGGTACTAGTTATTGTTCCGAATATGGAACGAGGGATCAGGTGGGAGCCCGAGGTACTGATGTTGACGTAATCACCACGATTTTTGGTGGGATACATTTGAATTTTAGGGACGTAATTCCTTAAGGGGGTAGATTGTAACGTCCCAGAAATTTGGGAAAGGTCATTTCAAGAATTTGAATGGAATTGATGTTTTTACCCTTGGTTTAAGTGGTCGAAAGGTGACTTTTTGTTCAGGGTACTTTTTGGAAATTTTGTGAGAACGGTTACATTGGGCTTAAACTCCTGAGTCCGTGCACAAGTGGCATATCAAAATCTGAGTTTGGGCGTGTTTGTTACGGGTCTAGAATACCCAAGGAAATTTTAGTAATTTTAAAACCAGGGACAGTTTGGTATTTTAACAACATGCTTTGTTGTGTTCAATTAAGGAAAGAGAGAACTCTCTGAAACTTGTACGACCCGAATAACATTGAAATTTATTGGAATTGGTTGCAGGAAGAACTAAATTGAAGGAGTAAAACCTTGGTCGAAATTCAATGATCTGTACTTGGAAATTGAGGTAAGTTTAAGGTGTTTTGAGATCATAAATCTTGTTTTGGGATTTATTAGGTTCAAATTGACGTTTGAAGTGTAGAAATCGGACAAGATTGTAGGTTATTGGAACCAGGTCACCTCGCTGGGTTGGGTCCCGTGTGCAATCCCGTAGGTCGACCTAGTAGAGGTTGATGGTGACGGTGGTAGCATGTGTAGTCCACACACAGAGACCTAAGCTAGTGCATGAGGTCGCGTGTGAGGGTATCTTGTGATTTGGTCAACAATATTTTTAAGGTTTTCGATGTTGAACACTTTGGTGTAGGTTTCGAGTTGATTGGACATCGTTTCAGGATAGTTTCGTGTGTTTGAAATGTGATGTTTATGTTTTTAATATGCATTTTTATGCCAAAAATATTTGGAAATTTTAATGTGAGATTATTTGGGATGTTAGTGACCTTAGTCTTGGTTTTTTCCAGGACAGGTAATTCTTGAAATTTACAAAGAAGTGTACGACTCGGAATCGAACTGCATGGATGGTGTGTTAGTTGACATTTGTTATAGAACTTTGATGCAAGCATAATTAATATATTTTTTTTTAAATTGTCTTATTGCATGACTTGAGTTGCAATGATTTGAATATTACTTTGAGATGATTTTTTTGGATTTGTTAAATGATTTCTAGTTGTGACTTTATATCGGTATTCGTGGAGACTATGTTTTGAGCTCAGTCCCGGTTTGAAAATGGCTTCGACTTGACTTTGGAGTAAAAAATGTGATTTAAATTGATGGATTGGTTTTATGGTTATGGATACTAGTAAGTGTCTGGATGATGCGAGTGTAGTCCCTAAACATGACTCGAATGTTGCGTGGGTGCAGTTCCAAAATTTGCTTGTACGTTTGAACGTTGCAAGTGCAGTTCCCGAATATGACTCGGTTATTGTGTGAGTGTAGTTCCCGAGATTGCCTACACGTAGTGCTGAAATGATATTTTGATTGGTGGTTAAGTGTTGATTGTCGGTTGTGTTTAACTATTGATTTTGTATCCAGATTTTTAACCTGATTTGATGAAAATGGATTCCGGAAAATGTGGGTCACGGGTTCTTAATGATTGTTGGGTCCCACAGTTGTGATATGACAAATGGTTAAAGGAAGAGAGCGATATGTTGTTACAACTTCTTGTTGATGCTTTAATATGTGATGGCATGATAAAAATGGCATCGCAAGCAAGCCAACTACACTAATGAAGATACTTCCTATCCTTAATGCAAAACTTAACTGTAAAAAAACTATTGAGCATTACTCCACCTGGTGAAGATATTTATATGCCAAATATAGTCAACTAATGCAATATAACTCGGAATTTGAGTGGGACTCAATCACAAAAAATTCACTGATGAAGAAGTTTGGAACGATTATTTTAAGGTACGGTGAAAATTTAAAATAAATTTAGATCTGAGTTCTTGAGTATATAGTTATATACTACGTTTCTAAATAATATTAATTTTGATTCTTTTGTAGGTTCACCTGAAGCATACAAACTTACGCACCAAGGAAGTTGAAGACTACGAGGATTTGAAAATTGTAGTTGGGACCAAACATACATATGTTGGAACATCGAACCTTATGTAAGATGATGTCATTGATGTCTTTGTGCTAAATCAAAATGAAGAAGCACACTAGCGTCTTCCCCTTGGACAATCTTCTTCACCCTTACTTCTTGAGGCCATTGGTTCTGAAGTTCCTCTTAAAAGAAATAATTGGAAGAAACGAACTATTGGTGATAATATAAGAAATATTAGCTCATTTGACACCACCAATCAAGTTGGAATTGCAGAAAAATGTTTCTCGTGGTATTGAATCAATCGCCAACAACTTGGAGGAAGCTAGTATATTACCTATTGGGGAAAAGGGAAAAAGATAGAGAGAAAAAGGAATTAGAGAAAATTAAAAAAATAAGAAGGAAAGATTGCATATGAGATGCTATCAAAGAGACCCCAAACATGACTAGACGTTCTCGTTACAAAGCACTTGCCTTGTTGAATTCCAAAACCAAAAAGGCTGCATGGTTGAAAATGTCACCTGAAGGGTGATCAAATGGGATAACTTTCAATCTAAATTGAGTGGCTATTATTTAGGTCATGAAACACAAGGCTGGCTAAAAGGGGGGGCCCAAGGGCACAAGCCTTGGGCCCAAAATATTGTAGGGTCGAAATAAGTTCAAAATGATTAATAAACAATATAGAAGTATACAAATTTGATGTTAATTAATCAAGTTCTTTAAATAGTAGTGCTTTTATTTGAAGGCTAAATACTTGTATTGAATATGAAAGTTGTCGTCTAATAGTCTTGAATGTGGACATTTTCATCTATGTACAAGTTTGAAATATAGAATTTGTTTTTTTTTTGGGAACTAAATGTAATATTTTGTATATGAGGTCTTTTTTTTCTTTGTTAGGGGTTTTTTCCCAATAAGTTTTACCTAATAAGGTTTTAACAAGATATCATAGTATAAAAATGAAATAATCAATCTATAAAAATTTACGTTTTTAATTATCCGGTGTGTGAATTAAGGACACATTTTCTATTTTTTCTTTGAGACTTCAAATGTTTGAACCGGCCCTGATGAAACATCGAGCATAATTATTTGGGAATCTGTTTTTGGTTTTCAAACATTTTTTAATTTTGGCTAATTACTATAAGACGTTTGTGGTTCTTTTGTTGTTGGTATTGTTGAGCTTACAATTGACTATTGGTTTGTGAATTGGTAATTGGATAATTTTCTTCTTTGCCTATGAGAATTGATATGTGCATGTGATATGTTATAGTTTGTTAAGTTCATTCCACTTCTGTAGTGATATGTTATACTTTGTTAAGTTCATTCCACTTCTGCAGATGAACATGTGCGTTTTTTTTGTTAAATAAATTGGCGCATGCAGCTAGCTTTTTCAAATCCTAGCTAGTTTGAATTTTGCAGTTTTTCTAATGGATGTGATTCGAATGATGAAATGAAATGAATGTATAATTCTCTTAACACTTTTCTTACCGCGGTTTACTTTTTTGGGGCAAAATACCTGTCCAGTACAAAGAGGAAAACCCAAATCTTCTTCCGTTTGTTTGTTGTTGACATACGAATTGCCTGTTTTCTGTTTTTATCCGTCTACTTTATGTCTCAACCAACCAACCAAGCCCGCAGAAATGGTGGACGATGAAATTGAGGGAGAAGAAATTGTGGACGATGAAATTGAAGAAGAAATTGAAACAGATACAGAGGAAGAAGAGCTTTACGAAATTGTTAAACTGTTTGTTGATGGAAATTCAGTCAATTGTTCATCTAGGAAATGAGATTACGATTATGATGCATGGAAAACAGATTCAACATCCAATAATTCAGAGATCAATAACGGATTTTTTGTTCTCTCCATCTAATCTATGCTTAATTTTTTTTTGTTCTCTCCATCTTATCTGTATTTTTTTATAAATAGAGTTTAAATGGGTGATTGTTACCGATGTACTTGTATTATCAACGATAAAAAGTTTCAAATTTATTATAAGATTGTATCAGAGTTGTTGATGACACACATATTCTAGCAATGGTTAAAAGGCAGTTATCAAAATTGTCATGGAAATATATCACAAACGGTATTAGAAGCCTGTAACTTCGATTTAGAATTAAAATATGTCCTTATTGGGTGGGAACACTGTGCATTATGATGTAAAAGTGTTGAATGATGCTATAACAAGGAGGAATAATGGACTTAAGGTGCCAGAAGGTATGAATTTATTTTATTCCGGTTTAATATTTTGAAATACTGTATTAGGTATAATATTGCATACTCAAGTATTATTATTGGATTATTAGATAAGTATTATTTAGTAGATTGTGGATTTCCGAATCGACGCCAATTCCTAGCTCCATTCTCGAGGTGTTCACTATCATCCACAAGAGTTTGTTGGTAATGGTCATGTACCTACAAATGATACTGAGTTGTTTAATCTTCAACATGCTTCATTAAGAAATGTCATCGAGAGAATATTTGGAATTTTCAAATCGTATTTCACAATTTTCAAGTCAACGCCTCCATTCCCAATTTCCCATATACAACCCAAGCAGAATTAGTGTTAGCATGCTTACAACTACATAACTTTCTTCGAAAAGAGTGTAGATCTGATGAATGTCCTATTGAACCAAATTACGAATCTTCTTCCTCTTCACCATTACAAGATAATGCAGAGCATTCTGAATCAATTATTCAGACACAAGAACAACTACAGGAGAATGCTAATGCATGGAGAGCGATTATAGCTTTGAATATGTGGAGAGATTTCTAAGACACTGGAAAAAATGAGAACCAATGATAATGAATTTAGCATTGAGTGTGTTTGGGTAGTATTTTTTTTAATAGTCTAATGTTTCAACAAGGAACATGTTTTCGAGTGTTCGTTAGACTTGCTGGAAGTGTCGGAATAGTTATCACATGTTTAGAACTCATTTTGGGTCTCTAGTTCCCAAACTTTTTTTCTTTTTAAAATTTAATCCATCTACAAATGTGGTGTTTTTCATATTAATCCAAGGCAGCCAACAAGTTTAAAATATGTTTTGGGGCAGGTTTGCGGATGAGAAACGACTTAGAGAAGATTTTTGGGTGCCTAGAAGTTCAAAAAGTCTTTATTTTAGTGCATAATGTTGCAGAATTTTTTAAGAAACTATCACTTTTGCTTCTTTTTGCAGCGGTATTCTTTAGGTTTTTCATCACAAAAACTGTTCTTCAAGTTTTAGTGACAAAAAATTCATAGTAATTTAAGTTTTTCCAGAAAATAAAAAAAAATCTAGAAAATTCTAAAGCCACCTTGAATCGATTCCATAGTCTCCAACACACTCAAAAGTATCCAATAGATCAAATCTAAGTTGTGATCAATTCCAATAGAAAAAAAGAATGTAAGAATGTGAGTGTGTGAATTTTTTTTTTTGCGATTCTGCTCAAACATAAACATGAAGGATGTCGGAGGTGAAGATGTTTGATTTGATTTTGGAAGTAGTGGTGAAGGAGATGGAATTTCATGAACTTGCTTTGAAGGTGAAACTTTTTTTTTTTTTTTTTTTTTGTTAAATCGTTTGAAGGTGAAACTTGTATTTCACAAAGGCAAGAAACCTGTGATCCACGATCGTCGACCTTTGTTAATATGTGTCCACTTACTTTTTTAATATATGTCCACCATAATTGTCCAAATAAAGAGAAAATTTAGAATTGGATTATAATTTATTTTTTGGATAATATTCAAATATCCATATCAGTTTTATAATATTTTTAAAAAATCCTTAAAATTTGTCATTACAAATATATCTTTAACGGTCATCTATAATTCTAATTGAATACACCCTAAAAAATTACAATCAAATTTAAAAAGAAACAATTTATGAATCCATGAAACTTAAATGCTTATCTAAGATCGCAAATGTCACCAAAACCAAAGTCAAAAGCAAAGCCAAAGTTAGATTCTGTAAGTGCAAGGGATAAACTGCAAAGAGCAACGTAATAGGAAAAATTGGATGGGTACAAAAATAATATCTAAAAACTTAATATAAATTAATATATTTTGTAACGGTCCAATTTGAATGGATACAAAAATAATAGAAAAAATTGGATTCAGTTGCCAACTATTCCTATTGGAAATAATATCTCCAAAATGAAAATCGAAAACTGAATTGTTACATACTAACGGAGCGATTAGATTATCAAATTGTTTGACTTTTATTTAGTCAAAACTAAACCATTGGCCCATAACAATTTGGATCAAATCAGTTAGTGATTCAACCTATCTTCCTATAATATTTATTATTTAGCCATCTATATTTACATTGATGTGTTGTTATTAAAGCAGTAATATTGGTACGTAGTGACTTTGCTTATTTATAAAAGGCTAATTTGGTTCTTTTGCACACGAATAATACTTATATCTCACCTTGGTGGTATCTCATTGTATCACTTTTTATTTATTTATTGGACTTTGTGTAAACATTTATATATTATAATCGGAATCGTTCATTCTCTAAATCATCTTTAAGAGATTATCTCTGTAAAAAAAAAAACAACCAAATCGATAGTCATTTAGTCATTCATATGTATCAAATAAATCAAAATTTTTAGTAACAATTAAGATCTCCATGGTCAATCGTTGATTTATTTCATATGCATGGAAAAATGATCTCCAAATTTATTGATTTTCTATGAAAATAATTTTGAAATGATGATTTAAAGAAAGAACAATCGCGATTATGATATATTTAACAAAAAATTCGTTATATCAAAATGATGACATGAGGAGCCCATAACATCAAGATGAGACACAAGTATTGTTTTTTTCAAAAAACTCTTGTTTTTCAAAATAAAATATTGGAAAAAATAAAATCAAACTACACAGCTAATTTCTTCATATATATATATATATATATATATATATAAACTAGGTTTAACACAAAAAAAAAACTAGGTTTAATTAACATTGTAGGACATTTCTGATTACTATTATGTACTTTGAATTGTTAATAAATTTATTGTCTATTAAAGGAATCGAGTTCAGTTGTTAAGAACTTTAGTATGTAGATTAGTAATTTCAAGTTCGAACCCCATATTGTGTATGAAAAATTCTTCATTCCTCAATATTAAAATTAGAGTAAATTCTTCATTTTCAAAATAAAAATAAGACATAAACACTACAAATTTCAGGAACTAAAGGAATCTAGTTTAGTTGTTAAGAATTTTAGTATGTAGATTAGTAATTTCAAGTTCGAACCCCATATCGTTTGTGTAAAATTCTTCATTCCTCAATGTTAAAATTAGTGTAAATTTTCATTCCCAAAATAAAATTAAGAAATAAACACTACAAATTTCAGGAACTAGGCCCGAAGATTGACACACTATTACCCACCCCTTCTTATCCCTCTCCATCCGCGAAGTCATAATTTATCTCTTGCGTTATCTATTGATAAGAAGAAATCGGATCGGATCGACTCGACTGAATGGGTAGCTTAAACTTTTTTCTCATAAACCTACCTCTTGAAAATTTGACACCAAAACCCATTGTATAAACTCTAAAATAATTGAAAAACAGAATACTGATAGTCTTGGCTAGCGGTTAATAATCAGTTATGTATATTGCCAAGAAATTGCATGCAAAGGGAACGTGATTGCTAAACATTATTTGGAAACACCTTTATTGATTTGGCAGCAGTTCTTAGCCAGAGGCTCAGACAGTAATTGGAATGCAGATGATGATGATCGATGTAAAATTAGAGCCTTGATGATCCCTTTGGATGATGGATGACAATATGATTATAAGCATCAAGGGTGAGGAAGTCGTCGAGAGTTTGAGCAGTGCACTGCCTTGTGAAAATCTTGCAAGCCTCCTTATACATTCCCTTCTTAAACTTGTCCTTCCCAACCTCCTTTTCAATCCTCAGCATTTCCTCTTCCACCACTGTAGCAAACAGCTCCTTCCCAACCCTAACTCCCACCCCATCTCCATCCAACTCCACCCCATACTTGATCCACTGCCAATTCTGCACCCTACTTATCTCAGCTGTGGCAGCATCCTCCATGAGGTTGTAGAGTGGCACGGAGCCTGTCCCGGTCAGCCATGCTGCCAAGTACTGGACTCCTACACGTGTGTTGAGCCTGAGACCTTCCAGCGTCCGAACACCTCTCGGGTGCTCAATTAGGTCTTCTTCAGTAACGCTTATTGCATCTTCTCTCCTCATTGCTTGGATTTGGTTTGGGGTGTTTTGGGGCATGTTGGTGTTGAAGATCTCCATGCAGGCTGGGATTAGCCCTGGATGAGCTGCCCATGTTCCATCATGTCCTGCTTTCACCTCTCTGAGCTTGTCCTTCTTCACCAAATCCAATGCTGCTTCATTTGCAGCTGGATCATCTCTAATTGGAATCTGAGCTGCCTGCTCAATTGTTCAAAAGTAACCCAACTAAATTTGCTACATTTTTATCGTCGCTATCTAACAAAAATTGCCAATTCTTAATTCTCAGAGTAACTTGTGCCCAAAGTAATCGAAGGACCTATTCATTTTAGCTCCCCATTTCACCCTTTTCATTTAAGGGTTTGGACCTATTCACAGATAGAATAATTAGGCCCTACATCTTCTAGCCAATTCTTAGCTCACAGTGACTTGTGCCCAAAGTAATCGATTTTACTCCAAGTAGGCCATACCCTTTCTATGACACATTTATAGAAAAATTCGTTAAGTCAAAATAATAGGATGGGAAAATTTCTTTAGAATGAGATACCAATAACGTTCTTATTAATGGAATCCCGAATTTCTAAAAAAGAAAGGTAGAAATTTTTCTATAAATGAAAATTATAAGCTGAGAAAATTCCTTTAGAAGGAGATGCAAAAATCGTTCTTATTAATCGAATCCCGAAACTCTAAACGGAAAATTAAGAAACAAGGTCGTGTTAATGACATACCATGCCGCCCATGGCGTGCACGCCTCGCCTATGGCACGTCCGGATAAGGAAATCAGAGTAGCTTCTCATGAAATGTTGAGTCATGCCCACTAGGACCCGGTCCGGCAATATCCGGTCGGGGTGACCTTGAAAGGTTTTGACATAGCTGAAAATGTAATCCCACCTTCCACAGTTCAACCCAACAGAGTGATCTCTCAGCTCATACAGAATCTCATCCATTTGAAACACAGCTGGAAGTGTTTCAATCAGAACCGTTGCTCTAATGCTTCCTCTCTCTATCCCTACTTTCTTCTCCGCTCTCTCAAACACCGAATTCCATATTTTAGCTTCTCTGTATTAATAATCGAAACGTACGTTAATAGCATTAGGTAACAGTGACAGCATAATATGCACAGTAATATATAAAATCGATCGATAATTACCGTGAATTTTCCATTTTTGGGAGATAAAAGAATGGCCCGAAGCCAGCGCCTTGGGTTTGCCTGAAGGCTGCATAGTTGTGGTAAAAATAGAGGCCGAAGTCCACAAGGCAACCAGTGGCAGGCTCACCATCAATGAAAATGTCAGCCTCCGGCAAATGCCAACCTCTTGGCCTAACAAAAAGCTTGGCTGTGTTTTTTTCGTTCAGCTTGTACACTCTGTTCCTCGCCTTGTCATGAAAGGTTATTGTCCCATCCACAGCATCCTTCAGGTTCACTTGCCCTCTTATTAGGTTCTCCCATGTCGGTGACAGCGCATCTTCAAAGTCCGCATACAAAATATTCATTCATGTCATTCAATGTACTTGGATAAACATCACTCACATGTATCATATTTACTGATCTAATTTAACAAAAGAAAGATTGGTATTATGACAACTTCACAACTTTACAGAAACGTGAAAACTGGCAAGCAACATGTATGAATTGGTACTAATTAACCATGAAAACTTTAGCTCCAGAATTGAGAGCATTGATGATCATCTTCCTCTCGACAGGCCCCGTAATCTCCACCCTCCGATCCGCCACGGCTTGCAGGACCGGTGCGCAAACCCAATTGCTTTCCCTAATGAACTTGGTAGCCGGATCGAACCCGGGCGCAGCTCCCTCATTGTACCTCCTCTTCGCCTCCTTCCTTCACTCCAATGCATACTTAATTTGTCTCCTATACGCCCTCTGCAACTCCACCACAAATTCCAAAGCCTCCTTGCTCAAAATCTTCCCAAACTCCTCGTCGTACCGACCCCGTATTTCGACCCCCTCCGGCACATCATAGCCTCCAACAATACTACCGCCGCCGCCGCTTTTCGTGGTGGCCGGCGCAGTGTACCCATACGTGCCAACTCCCATCATTTTTCTTGTCCTTTCTATTTTTGAGAATCAAAGCAATAATATATGGTTATAGAGGGAATAAAAGTGTAGAGAGATAATATATAGAGGGGTGACGGTGCAGGATAGTGGATGTGGATGGAAGCGTAGAGCATTATCGGTTATAGGGTTGACGGAGGCGGTGCATGGCGTTATGTGCGTAAGGCGAGCAGGATAAGGAGGGGCGGTGTCTTTGAATTTTGTGCCTGCCTTGGGGGTGGAATCATGACTGATGAGTTGATATAATGAGGATATATTCGTATTCTATTTTGTAATTTTAATAAATTATTTATGGTAAATAGAAAAATCTGTTGGCTTGGATTTTTTAATATAGATAAGGCTAGCAAGGTCATTCTCAGTTGCGGATTTGTAAAATGGTTGGTGTACATTCTAGTTCAATCAAAAATTAAAAAGAAATAACTTATTTTTGAATATCAATATCAATATCAAATTCCAAAACAATTCAAGTTATGATCTACATACAAATCTTTGAATGTGAACATCAAATGAAGCTCGACGTGCTTGATCATTCTGAACGAATAATTATCAACATGACTTCAATTGAATTTGATTATCATAATGCAAAATGATGGATGAATAACTTACTTTTGAAAAATACGTTCAAAGGACTTGGCATAAGATTCGTCCATTGGTTTATTTTCAGCTGAAACTCTTATAACTTGGAGCATAATCGGGACAATATATACCAAAAATGAAAGCCATTAGAGAGGGAAAGAGGCAAAAGAACGAGGAAGAAGAAAAAAGATTTCGCAGACCATATATGAAATTAATGCAAAATGACATATACAAACCGATCAACAAACAATATTGGTCAATTGCCTCTTTACAAAATTGGAGGAGTTTTGTCACTCATATTTCTACCATCGGCTGTATAAAATTGCTCAAACAAAACAAAACATTCAAATAAACCTCGAAAAAAGTGTAAATCTCAAGAAATGCATATCAAATGGAGTTTATTGATGATAACCTTTTAAAATTAGAGCTAATAACATGGATAAAAGAGAATCTTCTTTACGAAAAAGAGATTTTTGTGGCCAAAGTTTTATACAAATCCATATATAACAAAACACGTGATTGTGTAACATTTGATAACATCACGTCAGCTCTCCAAGCTAGTCGATTAACCCAGTTCATTTCATTGCAAATATATAGACCCAGTTTTTTTTTATCAGGATATATAGACCCAATTAAACATATAAAAATAGACTTCACCTGAATAATAGCACATAGAAGTACCAATTTGGAAATATGATCAAGATTACGGAATAACAGTTTGGAACCTTCATATGAATGTGAAAATTCCTTTTGTTGAAAACTCATGGGACGATGTTACTGTAGTGCAATAGAAACACGGATAAATGATGTATGCAGCAAATTTAGACACTTAAAACAAACGATG
The DNA here is from genome assembly GCA_032719365.1 of Prinsepia uniflora. Taxonomy (NCBI): domain Eukaryota; kingdom Viridiplantae; phylum Streptophyta; class Magnoliopsida; order Rosales; family Rosaceae; genus Prinsepia; species Prinsepia uniflora. The sequence continues at coordinate 15,589,700 of CM064872.1, forward strand.
CAAACAATAATCAAAAGAGCATAAATGATTAAGGACACCATAGAAGCATCAAGCACCAAAGCGACCATTTAGATAAGACAATGGAGAGGAAAAACCCCAAGTTCCATGAGAGCGGAGAAGCTACCATAAACTAAGTAACAAATAGAGAGATAATCAGAAGGAAATTCATCCATAAATAAGTTAGGAAAAAAAAAAGCTTGAACAAAAAATTAGTTGCAATTACTAATAGATGTGGAGCTACATAGAGACATTGAGGAATAAAACAACAAATTAAAAGAGGTAAAAGTATACAAAGGAACATATTGAATGAGCGAGAGAAAAAAAAAACTGAGTAAGAAAATGACATACGCTATGTACTCTTTCCATATTATAACACATTGCTCAAAAATGTAAAAGTATACAAAGGAACAGATTGAATGAGCGGAAGAAAAGAAAAACTGAGTAAGAGAATGACATAGGCTATGTGCTCTTTCCACATTATGACACCTTGCTCAAAAATGTTTTCTTCAAATCTTAAATAAAAATAACAAATTGATGTAAGTTTTAACTGAAAATCATAATTTCAATAAACATCATATATAGCCCACATATTCAATTAATCTTCATATAACTAACAGTAGAAAATTGTCAGTTAATGATGCATTTAAATAACCTTCACTGAGTTCATGAATTTGACACCTGGATATCATCCAAACTGATTTTTCCTATAACAATAATTAAAATAATTAGAAACGAAAACTACATACAAAAGGAAAATGATATAAGCTATGTTGCCCTTATCATGCACAATTGATTTACTCATTCTCAAAACATGTAGTCAAATATCAAATAAAGGGAAGAAAAGAAACTTGACATGTTAGTAAAGAAAATTTGGAGTCAAAATCGATTGACCAAGAAACATCAAACTATAATCTCAAAAAAAAAAAAAATTAAATAATACCAAAATTAGGCAGGAGTATCAAAAATACAAATGCAACAAAGTGCTGGAACGAACATCAATGAGTCATTCTAACAAAAGCTTAGGAGATCCAACTATATATATATATATATTCAAGATTAAGTAACATTCAATCTATGAAAAAACCCTAAAAACAACATGAAGCAAGAGCTAACAAAATAAGAAAGGAAAGTAGTATTAGATGACTGAGACCAACCCAAAACAACTTTTTTAAATCATAAATCTGTTTGATGATATTTAGATATGATGGTTTATATCATTAGAAAATACTGGTTTGTATGCAGTCATATTTTATTTTAGATATATTATCACCAAAGATTCTTGTAGAAAATTAGATCTGCTTATGAAATTGTGGTATCAAATTGTCTAAACCAAATGATAGGTAACCATATAATTGACTATTTTTATTTAGGCTGCCTTATATTTACCACCTTGAACAACATCTTACTCATGCAGTTGGAACTAAAAATCTATCAAGCTTTTATATGATTAAAATTCATTTACTCATGTCACACGCCAAAACCTTGTATATAAAGTAATTACCTTTGTTAAAAAATCCCAATAAAAAGCCCATAATTTGTAAATTGAAAACTGAGAACTGTAATCGTTCCAAGAAAGCAATATCCAAAACAATGATTCTATTAAATGATTACACAAAAAATTTACATGTTAATGATTATATTAGACAACATGTACCAAATCCACCATAACTTCAATTGTAATAGAAACTGCAATTGAAATGCTAAAGAAATTGATAAATTCAATTGACAGCAAAGAAATCACCTCTTTGCTTTTCTCGAAGGTTCTGTTCTTCTTGCACTCAGAGTAGTGCTTTGCTTCAAACCCTAAACCAAACCCTTGAAATCCTTCATTAACATACATTTTTCAAATAAACGAATCCCACAAATTAAAGTTTTGAATAGGAAAATCAAAAGTTTATCGCAAGGTAGGATTCATGATTAGTGCTAATTGAAACTTTTTTGTGGAGATTGAAACCTTGAAGCTATCGAATAGAGCCAAGAAAATAACCAATAATTATTAAAAATCTAAATTGAAGGAAAGATTTAAACAGATTTATTGAAAATCCAAAAGAAAAAAATTAAAACCAAAATTTAAATAGCATGAACAATAATACTGATAAGATGATCAAAGAAGGAAAACAATACAATCTGGAAAATTTTGAAATATATAGAGGAGCAGAAACCTTACTTGGTTTTTCTTCCATAGGAACTTGAAGCGCACATGGGTTTTCTGCAACGTTAAAAAGGAAGCTCAAATTAAGTCCTTGATCAACATCAAAATAACCAATTAAACAGGTTTTGAACTTAAGAAGTAATTATCTCCATGGCAATAGAAAAAAGAGGAACCGCAAGCTATATCATAAGTAAATAATAAAATCAATCAGTTGTAGATTAAACAATTTCAGCATATGTAAGTTGCATATGAAATCATGTTCTTGTAGGTCAAGTTTAATTCCTAGACTTTAATTCTTGGACAATATAGCATGAATCATGATTAAATTAGCTATAAATATGGAAGATTAAACAGAAATAGTTTTAGTTGTTTCATTGTTATAATTAGGGGATAATCATGAAAACAAAAACCCTAGAATTAAAACAAACTTAAAGAAAGGAAAAAAGAAATAACTAATTTCATCAATTTGTAACAAAATTGTAAAAGACAAATTAAAAAGGTATTCATTAATCAAAAGATTCAAAGAAACTAAAGTGAACAATGTATAAATATGATGCATTTGTAAGTAAATTAAGTTAAATTCATCAGATGAGTAAAGACCAAAAACTAAATCTTATGATGCATCGCATAAAATGCATCTAATGAAGCAAACAAACAATTTCGGTGAGCATAAATTGTTTACCTGAATTTAGTAGATGAATGATCAAACATTTAATTCATGCTATCAATACAACAACCCATAGTATTGTTTAATTTAGATGATCTCAATAGACTTCTGAACCAACATCTAAAACAATCTGCAAGACTAAATCAGTTTTTGTCAACAATATCTCTCAATACCTCAATACCAATTTCCATTAAAAAAAATTTGAGAAATTCAAATTGAACGTGAACAGCAAGAATAATTTCAACAATTGACCAATCGAAATCAGACAAATACTGAAAACCCAATAATTCAACGTCAATCAGAAGAGACCTCAATTTTAAATCCTACCTCCTATGACACGACACACCCCCAATCCCCCGGGATTAAGGGTTAAGTCATGCTCCCGTCTAACTTACGCATGACACGAAGGCTAAACCGACGTCCAACCTCCATATAACACGTAAGCCAGACAAGGGATTTCCAAAACAAACAGTCCACAAGTACTAGACTTCCCAGAGCTCGCAGAATCTACTGTGGATCGAGTGTGTGATGTCTCTGTCTCTCTTTACCAACAGCCCGCACCGCAACAACCTGGAAGGTATCGAAAATATAAAAGACTATGAGTGGACAAAAAATAAATAATGTGTTCTGAAAACCGATTGTAGAAAACTATATATTTATACCCTCCACCTAAAAACTAATGCATGCATATGAAAAAAATTTCATAAAACCATTTCATATCCAAAAACCATCAATGAAAACCCGAATAGTTTCTTTCTTCAAATTCGTCATTCAAATCCAGGCCTCAGCCCAAAATCATAAATCCTCATGAAAGCACGAGAACTCAGCCCAAAACTCATCAAATCCAAAGCATCCGGGCCATTGCCCAAAATATCTGAAAACCAGTGAAAAACATCAATCATTCGAGTTGCTGGATCTCAAGTGCACCCGAGTCTTTAAACTCAAAACAATGCTCATAATTAGGCCTTCCTGGGATATCAACGAGTCTTTAAACTCAAAACACAATCAACAGGCCTCGGGGGATATCACAATAATCGAGTCTTTAAACTCAAAACATATCAATCCAGGGTCCTCCCCCATCAATCAACCGAGTCTTTAAACTCAAAACCAGATCCAGTCATTTTCTTTTTTCGGGTCTTTAAACCCAAAACCATTTTTCATTCAAGTGAAAATCATAGAAAATCCATATCCGAATTCACAATAATGATTCATTAAGCCGGCATCCGGAACCATCATTCGAAACCCAAATCCAAAATTTCTCTTTCAAGTTTCAAAATCAAATCAAGAATCATCTTTCCAAAATCCGAGTCCAAAAATGAAATCACTTTTCCGAAATCACTTTCATGAACAGGGCTCCGAGCCCGAAATCACTTTTCTAAAATCCAGTGTAAATCATTGAAATCAAATCATATGTCAAACCCAAAATAAAATCATCAAAACCATGATCAAATCACAATATAAATCAGAAACTAGTAAAACGTGCAAATACGTCATTATCTCGAAATCCATGCAAAACCGTAAATCATCAATATCAATTCACAAATATAGAAATCATGTATAGAAAACATATAAAACATATATGCATGCATCATAAGTTAGAAAGTAAGTCCACTCACAGACCTTATTATGGGATAAGGTCACTAATTACCTCACAATGCTTCTACTAAAGCCCCGTAATTTTCCCGAATTTTTAACTATTTTTAACCGAGCCTTTAAACTTTCGGACATCCCGAAACCTATCGAAACGATGTCCGATTGACTCGAAACTAGTGCCAAAATGTTTGTTACATCGATTACTTCATTTCATATGTTGAACACTTCCTCATCAGAGGCACCACGCGCCCTCACGCGCTGCCCAAATAGGCTGCTCATGGGAGCCACGCGCTTGCACTGTTCATCATCCCCTACCTCTCGCAGACCCGGTTCAGACCGGTTCGAACCGACCCAATCCAACCGAACCGGTGAGAGCGGTTCAACGTCCTAAATCATCTAATTCAATCTAATTTCAACCTTTTTTTTCTTCCATTAACTTCATCCAACTACTTCCTATCAATCTATGTGAGAAAAACATAGAAACCAGGTTTGTTTCTTACCTCCTTGATCGACAAACATACGGCCAATTCCCATCGTTGTGTTCTCACGACGCCGTCCACCACAAGCCTTCCTTCCAAACTTAACAGACTCCTAACACCATCCAGAACCTGCCTTGATCAATCAAGTTGCTTAACAACCATCAAAATACAAATTGCCATTTTCAAACTAAAACTTACCTTTCACGGGTTTCACGGTCACCGTCCACGGCAGGCCTCAGTTCCAAGCTTCATAGCTTTCTAACCACCTCAGAAACATTACCCAATTAATCAATTCGAACCTCAATCCCTAAATCAAACTTCGTGATTTTGAAATGCAACCAGGGGACTCACGGATTTCTCACAACTTCCTTACCTCCACACGCCGTCGTAGGCCCCCGTGGTCGCCGCCATGTTCAGCTCAACTTCCTTTCTCACTTTGCTTCACAAACCACGGGCAAATGAGGATGTTTGGAGGGTTGGATTTCACTCAAAGACACGGCCACTCTGTTTTTCACCCTGTGTTTGTCCAATGCCCGTGCAACCAAGTATATTTGGATGTGAGGCGGCTTAGGAGGTTTCCACAAGCCTCTAGAGCTCAGCCAAGTGTCCCCATCTGATTAGGCAACCTGCCCATGACAGACAAGTGTCACTCGACACAAATCCCAAGGCAACAATTACCAAAATTCCCTTTTATGACCAATCACCATTTTGCCCTTACCATATTTTGACCAAAACCCGAACCATCCGGTATCCAATGATAATGTGCCACCTGTCGTAGCACTCAGGGAATCGAGACCTACCTAACGATCCTTGAATTATGTGAAAAGTTCATGTCGTTTGAAAAGTCAACAAATTGCTCCTTTTTAACTAAATTATCAAATTACCCTTGAACTTCCGAATATCATAACTTCCTCCTCGGATGCCGGAATCGGACGTGCCACCTGTCTATGAACTCGTGACATCCTGAAATACATCACAGTCATCGGTTAAAGTCCGGTTGACCACCCGAACAAAAAGTCAACATTTTTGCCCATTCCAAGGGCAAAATCATCATTTCGCACCGTCCGTCCAAAAGCACCCAACTAATTATCAATTAACTTCACTAATCCGTCATTAATGACTAATCTAATCCTGATTTCCGGGACGGGTTGTTACATCCTAAATTGGAAAACCTAATTCTAAAATGGAAAACCCTAATTTCTAAATATCATAATGTAATTGAAATATCTGGTTCAGATTAGGGTTAAGAGAAAAGAAAGGACCTCAACTTAAACCGCCTATTTTTAAAACCAAATGCTAAAGAGAAGGTTGTGGTGGACTTTGTGGTCGAATCAAAGCTTTGTTGAAACGAATGAAAATCAGTTTTTTGGGATAGGGTTGAAGAACGGGTGAACTGGGAGAAGAGACGATTGTAGATGATGAAGGCGACGATGATGGTGATGATGATGATGATGAAGACAGTCGGCTAAAGAGAGAAGAGAAGAGGAAAACGGAAGAAAATTGAAGGGGCGGTCAAAGAGAATGTTACAAACTAAAATGGTATTTAAGGAAGTCCACTGTCCATGAACAGTGGAATCCTGCTTCCCTTTTAGTATATAGAGTCCATGAACAGTACAATGTTGTTGGCCTTTTAGTATATAGAGAATTTGTATCTCATTTTAGTAGTATCTTCTTGTAACATTATAGTGATATTTTTTTTATACCATCTTTTCAATATATTTATCGAATTATCTTTGTAAATATATTATTATCAGAACCGTTCATTCTCTAAATCACCATCTCACAAGTTTGTAAAAATAAACAAGATTGAAGGTCATTTAGACATTTATATGCAACAAATAAATCAAAGGTTTTAAGAATTAAGATTTTCATGGCGAACTGTCTATTTAATTGATAGACATTAAGGAAAACATTTGTATATCCCGCCCCTCGTAGAATCTCTTTGTATAAACCTTTTGATTTAACGAATTGGCTTTCTATATATCTGAATCGGACCTGTTCATTTTCTAAATCATTTTTTCAAGATGTTCTCAGTAAAAAATAATAAAATTGGAGGTCATTTAGTCATTAATATATGTAGAACCAAAAATTACCTAAAAATTATGGAGTTATCACGTGACCCATAATTTTCATAATATCCAAATTACCCCTGGTATTGACATTAATTGTGACGCCTAGAAAATTCGAGAAATGTAAATTTGAAAGTTGGAAAGTAAAATGACGGTTTACCCTTAGTTTATGGGGCAAAAGTTTACTTTTTACTCGGGATACTTTTTGAACCTTTCGTGAAGACCATTGCATAGATCTCGGAACACTGAGTCCGTAGACAGGCGGCATGTGGAAATGGGAGCTCAGATTAAATAGTTACGAGTCTGAAAAGGCCAATGGAATTTTGGTAATTTGTACCTTAAGGGGCATTTTTGTCCTTTCACACATTTTGATGAGTCAGCTCAAGTTATGATTTGGTGACACCTGTCATGTTTTGGACTAGATTCGTGGCATTTAGTCTTTGTTGTTGCTCCGTGTGTGTTTAAGGTGGATTGTGTTGTTGCTTCGGATTAATCTCTTCTTCTTCTCGAGGTGCTGCAAACTGAAGTTGAATTAAGTCCTCTGAGATCATTTTGAATGGAACCAACTCAAATTCGACGACAATTGGTGCCGTTTAGGCCTAGAATGGACATGGAGGACTTTGGAAATTGTCGAGCTTGGGTTGACCAATTGGGGGCCAGTCCTTGTGAAATTGACTTCAAAATCGACCTTAGCATGAGCCTACGATGCTGTGTGACTCATCAATTGAAGGATTGGATGATGGTTGGAGGAACTCGACGATGAACAGACTTCGAACCCGTGAGATTTGATCGACAAGATTGAGGTAATTAGTGATGCAATGGACATTACAGATCTTCAATTCAAGTTAATACGATCTTCTTAGCTTAATCAATTGAAGGAATTGACTAGAATTGTGCAGAATCAGACCGGGTCACTTCGCGGGTTAACAGGACCCGTTTACCAGTAAGACGGGTTGGAACGACAACTGTTCGTGAGCACTGTAGCAGGCGCGTGGCACCCACGCGCAGCCGCTTGCGGCGGCGCATGGGGGCGCGTGCGTGGGAATTTCGAGGTGAGGTCAACATGAGTTTTATCCTATTTAATGTAACAAACATTTTGGCACTGGTTTCAAGGAAATCAGACACCGTTTTGATATTGTTTCAAGGGTCCGAAGGTTTATATTATTTTTAAAATACGTGTTTAAATCCCGGAAAAATGGGGGAAAATTATGGGACGTATATTGAGATGTTAGTGACCCGTGATAATGATTTGGGACAGGAATACTGACGTTCGGAATTTACGAAAAAACGTGCAGCTCGGAAAACGAGTGAGATGGACGGTGTGTGAGTGGACTTTTGTTTTCTACCCTGAATGCATGCATATATGTTTTAAATGCTTTATAATATGATTGGAAATGATTTGGTATGATTAATACTTCGATATGATGATTTTCGGATTTTCGGGAATATTATATTATTTTATATGCTTGGGAATATTATATTATTTTATATGCTTTTGGGCACGATTTTCGAGAAAACTGTGAAACTGATATTTCGAGCTAAGGCTCGGGGTTTGAACTTGAGTTTGACTCAGATTATGAGTCTGGTGTTGGATTTGATGGATTTATGTCATAAATAAGATTGTGATTGCGCAGGTTTGCGTGGATTGAGTTATGGATTTGAGAAAAGTGTTTTTGGGCTTAAAGCCCAGTTCAAAAATGGTTTTGATATTACGTGCAACTGTTTTCACTAGTTTTCGTGATGATGATATATGAGGGCTTTCGGTGTGGAATATGTTTCCCCCCGAGATGGACCCTGGAGATAACGCTCGCCTTCGGGATGGAAGTGTTTACGCCGAAGAGGTCACGTAGCACGATCTTTGTCGACCAGCCGAGGGAGGCTTGACTCAGATCAGATGTGCTGGATTATATATGGATCGGTAAGTGATGTGTTCACGAGATCCGGATTTCCGGCTGGTGATGTGTTCACAGCGGCGGATGCTCGGGATTTGAGCGGTCCTTGAGCCTATTGATTTGAACGCGTTGCAGGGATAACGTGACTCTATATTGGACCTGGATCCTATGTTTTCATTGATGTTTGAGATTTATATTCATATCTTAATTATTGATTTATGAGTTATGATATGCATGCATGTTTGTGAAAACTGGAGGGTAAGACTATATTTTGATAAATGTATTTCTAAACTTGATTTTTGTCCACTCACACCTTTCGTTTTATTGACCCTCCAGGTCGTGGCGCGATGATTGAGGCTATTGGGGTGGTGGAGGCATGAGTGGACATAGGTACGGTTATCCCTTGTTTGACAAAGTGCTGAGGGTAATTTCGGAGCTTCAGTGGACTTGTCAGACGGGAGCAGGACCGGGCACGGTTATCGATGTCCCTCGGGGACGGGTCCTGTCAAATTGGTATCAGAGTACTAGGTTGCTGATTCTGTTGCCACATCATGCCTCCGAAACGTAAGCCTCGCGCGCGACCTGGTGGTAAGACAGGTATACGAGGGTAACTAAGACCTCGTGATTGATCTCGGAATGAGATTGACCCTGGACTGGGAGTTAGATGTTAAACAGTGTACACTGTGAACTACAAACGATTTAACACGAAATTGTGTGGGTCCCCAGACGAGTGAGCCCAGAGGCTAGAAAGGTAACATAAATGGGCAGAGTGGACCCGGAATGAGCGTATTCGCAGTAAATTCCTTAAGTGGATATGTTTAAACTAATGAGTTTCGACTATGATGGGATATCCCTTAGGCTTTAGAGTTTGTATTAGATGTGGTTCACCAACGAATTTTTCTCGGTGACCGAGTATGCCAATGATGGCGTGGATGAATGTTTTGAGGTTGGACTCAAAAGGAGTCAAGATTGGAATTTAGAGGAATTAAGAGTTGAATATGGGACTTTTGGTTAGGACTCGAGATGAGTCATAGTAAATCAGGGCTCAGGATGAGCAGTTAAGATTGACCTAGAAGGACGATTTCTGACATAAACGATCATTTGATTGAGATATGCCAAGGATTTAAATAGAGTCAAGGACTAATGTGTTATGAGTTTATGGGTTGGTATTGTTTAATCTTGTTTATTGGACATATGATTTCAGCTGGTTTGTGTCACGTTTACTTCATGATTAGAATTCGGGTAGAGACCCGTAGTACATCGCAATTTGGACGTAGGAGGTGGTCCAGTGCAGTGGGACGCCAGTTGGGTCCACTGGGTGATAAAATGCGAAGGTTCATTAATACTCTGATTGTGTCATAACGAAATAGTTTTATTGATTGATGGATCCAGTGATAAGTGAGATAAGTGAGATGACACCAGTTGTAGTGCAATGGAGCCAGGATTGGGCCCTGTATGAAATGGTGATGTGATAAGCAAGGGAACAATTGGTAGGCCCGTGATGGACCGTAGAGGGCGTGGTCAGATTGGGACCACATGCCCGAGGATTGCAGTTACTTAGCAGGAGGCCTGGGTAGCCCCTTGAGTGATGACATTACTTATGGTCATGATGTTGTTTTTGGTAGGTCCCGGGCTATCCACTCTTCCATGTTTTGTGATTGTGCAGTGGATTGTCCATGTTTGTCGATTGTATATTGGACAGATATGGAGATGTCCATGATTGATTTAGTTATGGCAATCGGTGAGCCAACTAGAGTTATATTTAGGTGGTACCTTTGGTAAGGTGACCAAAGATAGTGAAAATGGTGAGACGTAAGGGGGGTAGACCTATCGATGTGAGGCTACCCAGAATGACAAATGTGAGTAGTCAAATGGCTGACCTCTAGACTCGAAGGATTTGGATGTACTCCTTGGGATGGACTGATTGATGATGCAGGATACCTTTATTGAGTATGTCGATTTGAGATGCCAAGTGTAGGGTGCTCAAGTTCACTGGTCAGAAGTGTGATCGATGTGATTAATATCTAAGATGCCTAGTGATGGTTGATGAGGAATCCTGAATTTTTGCCAGGATGCGATTGAGTTTAGGATGGAAATTATGTCGTGTATATGAATTGTTTTTCGGATACTTTGGTATGTGGTACCGAAGGAAATCCTACGGACTAAAGGTGCAAGTACAAGACTTAGGAAGCACGGGTTCATTCGGCTCAGTGTTGTCGTAGGGAACCCAGTGGTGATAAAAAGAAAAAAAAGGAATGACGGTCCTAGCTTACATATTGAGCATGAACAACTTCCTACGGTAACGGTATGTAATATGTATCCCTCATCATGAGCTAATAAATTGTGGCCTGTTAGAAATATGTGATTATGGCGCAAGAGTGGCCAACAGGGTGATGATTAACAGTCATGAGTATAAGCGAAAAAAAAATGGAACATTCGGACTTGATATGGCTAAGGGTAGCCAATGATAAGGCCTTCGGATAGGCAAATGGACCGGTTATGCTTGTGTATCGATGAGTTAGATATTCTGACCATATTTGAGTGTTGTATGGTACCATGATTGACGGATACTTGGTGTATTCACACATACAGAAGGACATGAAAAATCCTGGACCGAGATATTAAATGCCCTCAGAAAGAACGGGTTGAATGAGCGCTAGGTCTGGTCGACCAACGTACGTTATGGAATCGATAAGAATAGTTGGGATTCATGTGAATCCTAGGAGAACCAAATGTGTTGTTCAATGGAAATCGATTAAAGACTATCATGGGAAACATGAGTTGTTTAAGATTGAATAAAGATCAATTTATTGCTAATTATGGTGATTGACCTGGTAGGAGGTCAGCATGATTGAGAAGGAAAACTGAAATAAACTAACTACAAGGGAAGAAACAGTGATTTATGTTTGATGAAATCCATTTTGTGTGCCTAGTGATTTGTCGCTTGAGATTTGGGATAAGACTGGGATTCACGATGCTAGGTAAACCCTCAGAAGTTGTACTTTCCTCGTATGATTTGAGATCGATTATAGTGACCCATAGATCGAGTATGCAAAGCCATACCTCTGGAAAAGAATGTATGAGTATTGTATTGACCATCATGCTTACAAGTGATTGATAACCATAAAAGCTCAATGTGTGATGAGACGATGATCGGGATACATTGAGATTATGACTGCATTGTCAAGTCAGGTATCATTCGTGAGAAGGCTAATGAGATGAGATAGTCAATCAGGAATTGACATATTTAACGTAAGGAAAAACTGAACTCCGATATTTAATGGAACTCCACAGGGTTGGAGTGGGATATGATTTTGATCAGTTGGTCTATTGGGATCCAACTGTAGAATCACACTTAGTGTATGATGTTGGATGGAATCGAGGTTAAAGCATGAGTATGAGTTGTGATATCATATAAATGATTGTACTGAGTGCCCATTGTTGGCAGGAAGAGGACATCAGTGAGGCCCATGAGGATAAATGAGACCAGATAAACGATGTATGACTAACGTAATGAGGGGAATGAGTTCCCGATTTCTTAAACCTTATGAGGTTATTGACCTGATGGCCTAGTGGCATCTGTGGGGTGATGTAAGTCATTATACCATATTATGAGTGGATGACGTGTGATTGGGATGATGATACTGGTACTAATGACTTCTCGATTGTTTATACTCGGACGTTGAGCAAGACTCCGTATCCCGAGTAACCTTTGATATAATTGCCCGTGAGGTAGGGATTACGATGAAATATGTCCCGATGTTGACCCAATGACAGAGACTGGATTGTTGAGTTTCCGTAAGTTTGATTGGAACGGACATTCGATTCGGTTGAACCAGAAAGGTATGCGAGTGCTTGTGTTTCTGGTTCACATATACGTGCACTTGATTATGGATATTGTTGAAGCATAAAATGTTCCAACGAGGAGTAGGAAGACCGCACAAGACCCAAGAACACAAGTATGTACGTGGTTCACCCAAATCGGGCTACGTCCACGGTGTTACCCTCTTCTCATTAGTATAATGGTGTTTGTTTGTACATGATACAATAGGCTTAGAGCCTTTAGAGAGAGAAAGTAGATGTAGAGAGAGGTGGGAGCTCTAAAGTCTAGAGAGAGAGGTTTCTCTAGTGAGAGAGTCGGATCCCTCCCAAATGAGGGTGATAGCGCCCCTTATATAGGCAAGAGCTAGGGTTTAGGTCATGGGCCTAATGATGGGCTTTTCCGGCATGGACCTTGATGGTGAGTTTTGTGTGATCTTTGGAGCCTTCTTGATGGGCTTACTTCGTGGTCCAATGTAGTGCCTGACAAGTCCATTGCTCGGTCCAATATGGTGTAAACAGATATCACTATCATGGTATTACAGATTGGAATTTCGAGGACGAAATTCTTTAAGGGGGGAAGGTTGTAACGCCCCAGAAATTTGAAAAAGGAAAATTTGGAAAATCGAAGGAAAATGACGATTTTGCCCCTGGAATTGGGCGAACAGTTGACTTTTGGTTTGAGCAGTCAAATGGACTTTGACCGATGACCGTGACGTAGTTCGGGACGTCACGAGTTCATGGACAGGTGGCACGCCCGATTCCGATATTCGAGGAGAAAGTTATGATGTCCGGAAGTTAAAGGGTAATTCAGTAAATTGGTTAAACAGGGACCAATTGTTGACTTTTTGATCGAGACCGTAATTGGACTTTCCGTAAGTACCATTGGGTAGGTCTCGAGACACTGAATCCGTAGACAGGCGGCACGCATCAATCGGAGTTCAGATGAGAAAGTTGTGGGTTTGGAAAGTTCAAGGGCGAAATGGTAAATTGTGACGTGAAGGGTAAAATGGTCATTTGGGCAGTCAAAGCCGTTAAAGGTGCAATTAGCTGATATTAATTGATATTAAATGATTTAAGTGGCTGATTCAGCCTAATTGGATGTGGATTAATTAGTAAGTGACACTTGTCACTCTAAGAAGAATAGTGGCTTAAGAGGATGATTAGTGGCTTAAATTAATCAATTAGGCGGTGAGGATTGTCGTGCAGGTGTGTACAGCTGAAGAAACAAAAACAGAGAGTTAGTAAGAAACAAAAACATTTGTCACATAAATTCCATTAATCTCTTCTTCTCGGATTGATTTCAATGACGAACGGATGAAAGAGGAAAATTGGAGAGGAATGGAGAGGGTGAGATTAGGAGGAAAACGGAAGAAAAAAGGGAAGGAATACTCAAGAACCCGAGGCCCTTCAAATTGTTTCAAAAATTTGAATTAATTTTCCTAGCTCGAGGTGCTGCAAACTGAGGTTGAATTAAGTCCTCTGAGATCATTTTGAATGGAACCAACTCAAATTCGACGACAATTGGTGCCGTTTGGGCCTAGAATGGACATGGCGGACTTCGGAAATTCTCGAGCTTGGGTTGAGTAAGTTGGGGCCAGTCCTTGTGAAATTGACTTCAAAATCGACCTTAGCATGAGCCTACGATGCTGTGTGACTCATCAATTGAAGGATTGGATGATGGTTGGAGGAACTCGACGATGAACAGACTTCGAACCCGTGAGATTTGATCGACTAGATTGAGGTAATTAGTGATGCAATGGACATTACAGATCTTCAATTCAAGTTAATACGATCCTCTTAGCTTAATCAATTGAAGGAATTGACTAGAATTGTGCAGAATCAGACCGGGTCACTTCGCGGGTTAACAGGACCCGTTTACCAGTCACACGGGATGGAACGACAACTGTTCGTGAGCACTGTAGCAGGCGCGTGGCACCCCACGCGCAACCGCTTGCGGTGGCGCGTGGGGGCGCGTGGGGGCGCGTGCGTGGGAATTTCGAGGTGAGGTCAACATGAGTTTTATCCTATTTAATGTAACGAAAATTTTAGCACTGGTTTCGAGGAAATCGGACACCGTTTCGATATTGTTTCGAGGGTCCGTAGGTTTATATTATGTTTAAAATACGTGTTTAAATCCCGGAAAAATGGGGGAAAATTATGGGACGTATATTGAGATGTTAGTGACCCGTGATAATGATTTTGGACAGGAATACTGACGTTCGGAATTTACGAAAAAACGTGCAGCTCGGAAAGCGAGCGAGATGGACGGTGTGTGAGTGGACTTTTGTTTTCTACCCTGAATGCATGCATATATGTTTTAAATTCTTTATAATATGATTGGAAATGATTTGGTATGATTAATACTTCGATATGATGATTTTCGAATTTTTGGGAATATTATATTATTTTATATGATTGGGAATATTATATTATTTTATATGCTTTTGGGCACGAATTTCGAGAAAACTGTGAAACTTATATTTCGAGCTAAGGCTCGGGGTTTGAACTTGAGTTTGACTCGGATTATGAGTCTGGTGTTGGATTTGATGGATTTATGTCATAAATAAGATTGTGATTGCGCAGGTTTGCGTGGATTGGGTTATGGATTTGAGAAAAGTGTTTTTGGGCTTAAAGCTCAGTTCAAAAATGGTTTTGATATTACATGCAACTGTTTTCACTGGTTTTCGTGATGATGATATATGAGGGCTTTCGGTGTGGAATATGTTTCCCCCCGAAATGGACACTGGAGATAACGCTCGCCTTCGGGATGGAAGTGTTTACCCCGAAGAGGTCACGTAGCACGATCTTTGTCGACCAGCCGAGGGAGGCTTGACTCAGATCAGATGTGCTGGATTATATATGGATCGGTAAGTGATGTGTTCACGAGATCCGGATTTCCGGCTGGTGATGTGTTCACAGCGGCGGATGCTCGGGATTTGAGCGGTCCTTGAGCCTATTGATTTGCACGCGTTGCAGGGATAACGTGACTCTATATTGGACCTGGATCCTATGTTTTCATTGATGTTTGAGATTTATATTCATATCTTAATTATTGATTTATGAGTTATGATATGCATGCATGTTTGTGAAAACTGGAGGGTAATACTATATTTTGGTAAATGTATTTCTAAACTTGATTTTTGTCCACTCACACCTTTCGTTTTATTGACCTTCCAGGTTGTGGCGCGATGATTGAGGCTATTGGGGTGGTGGAGGCATGAGTGGGCACAGGTACGGTTATCCCTTGTTTGGCAAGTGCTGAGGGTAATTTCGGAGCTTCAGTGGACTTGTCAGACGGGAGCAGGACCAGGTACGGTTATCGATGTCCCTCGGGGACGGGTCCTGTCAGATTACATGTTGATTTTATGGATCATTTAATCGGTTTTGGGCTCGACTTGCGATAAATGGTGAAAATGATGTTTTGGGCATAGACTCGGGATTTCGAAATGGTTTTGACTTGGTTTTAAGTCAAGGTTTAGTTGAAACTAATGATTTGGGAATAGTCCTGGTTTGATGATGGTATTTGACTTGGAATGTAAGTCAAGGATGACTTTGAAAGGTTTTGGGATGTGATACCTGGACAGTTTTTATTGTGACTGTGATGAGTTCCCAGACGGTCGAAGCTAGGTGTATTTCCCAGATGACCGAAGTTTGGGGTGATATTTGTATTCCCAGGCAGCCGAGGCTTGGGGTGTTTTCCAGACTGTTGATGCTCAGGGTATATATGTGTTCCCAAGCAGCCAAAGCTAGGGGTGTTCCCAAACGGCTGATGCTTGGGGTTATTGAATTATTGCTGGTTGCCTTCGTGTAGTGCTGATGTGATTGTGCACTTGTGAGTAGTGATGTTGAGCATTGTGATTGATATTTGAGTACTGGTGACTAGTACTGTTGTTGACAGTCATTGTGACTAGTTTGATGTTGATGGTTGTGTCTTGATGGTCCTTATGTGATTTGGCTTGATAACCGGTTGTTCTTGTATTTTACTCTATGTATGCATGTTTTATAACTGGAGGGGAAAATGATTCGTTTTTGAAAAGTATTTTCAGACGATGTTATTTTTGTCCACTCACACCTTTAATGTTTTTTGATGACACTTCTGGTCATGGCACGAAGATCGGGGTTAATCGAGAGGCGGAGGCATGAGCGGAAATCAGTACAGTCATCCCTTGTCTGATAGGTCCTAAGGGGGTTCTCGAAACTTCAGTTGACTTGTCAGACGGGACTAGAACCAGGCATGGTTATCAAAGTCCACTTGGGACGGGTCTTGTCATTAAGGGTCATAAACACTTGCACATTAAATAATGTATTTACCAGCTGAATATATTATTTAATCGGGTTAAAATCTCAATTATATTAATATTTTCCCCGAGAATTAATTATCATTATTCTTAATAATGGACAATTGCTATTAATATTAAATTATTATAATTATCATCATAAGGAGCATTTATTAAAATTATTAAATAATATATTTTTTGAAAAATATATTATTTATGAAATATATTATTTTTTAATTACAAAATCAAATGACCAATCAGACTGCTCTAAGACTGCCAAAGTTTCCCTATAAATATCGATGCTCATTTTATTTTCGAGGTAATTCATCTTCTTCGCTTTGAAGTATTTTTTATTCCTATTTCAATGTTAACTTAAGCATCAGAGCGTTTTTGGTTGAACAACCTCTTGGGGCTTCAACCTTAACTTCGATTTTCTTTTATTTGCTGTTTGTAGGGATTGAGAAGACTCTTCCAAGCGAAAACGATTTCTGCTTCAACAATTGGTGCTTTCATTGGACCAATTCCAACTTTTGGATTCGGTACTTTGCCTGCCCCAACAACTCGTGTACATACATTCGGTACTTTGCATTTGAACAGATTGATAGGCGATTAGTGGGGGGAGTGTTAAGGCAAAGTCAACCCTATATATTGGATCTGCGGGAAATCCTGGATGGACGCAATGATATGTCAGAGAAAAATTGGGCACAAATTGGACTTGATACAAACTAGCAACTCCTAAGGCGTAAGTCTCAATGTGATACGCGTGATTCACGAACACCTGGCGCCAACGCCCTCGGGAAAACTTATCTCAATAAGTTGAAAGGTTGAGCAACCAAATCCAAATACAATCAGTGCTTTTACAACATCTCTTAGCAAAACGAACAACTCAGGAGCCTGGGAGACACTTCACATCACGTGGAAGGAAAGAAGACGCTCCAAGATGCAATGGAAAGAAAACAATCTAATGTCGAACAATATCTCATGATACTTGACTTGACAGGACCCGCCCCTGATTTACCTTGAAAGTCACATCTGGTCCTGCTCTTGTCTGACAATTAATCCTTATATCTTACTTTACCCTCAACACTTGAAAAATAAAGGATACATGTACTCTTTTAAGCTCATGCCTCAACCTCCTGATTAGCCTCGAATCCCATTCACCGGTCTCGGAGGGTTATCAAAATTAAGAAAACGTGTAAGTGGACTAAAATAATCTTTGGAAAACACATTTTGAAAAACATACTTGTGTGCCATCCGTTTTATGAAAACTAAGCATGCATAATAAAATCATCTAACCCTCAATAGAAACAGAACCTTGTTAATGACCTCGAAATATATGAAAACTGTACACAAGCAAATAACATCATTAAGTCAACATAACTTTCACAAAGTCCGTACAACGAGCACATATAGTCAACCCATCCTCAATGGCTGAAAATTAAATCGTCATATCATGTTTGCACTATTGCTAGGCGACTCACTCAGGAAGAAAGCTTTACCTCGATGTCTAGGTAAGACTCGATTTAGGAAAATGAGCTTTACCTCGACGTTTGAGTCGTTACAACACTAGTCTCAGGAAAAGGAGTTTTACCCCGACGCTTGAGACCTCCCATCATAATACCAGTAACCGAGGAGTGTTGTTCACAACACGAAAATTCACGTCATAAGGCACGAATATTGAGACATCACATATACATACTTATGTCATTTCTTTAACCAAAATCCAAATTTCATATAAATCTAAAGCACGATATGTAAGACCCGTGTTTTGGAGGGAACGGTGAACAATCCCACATTCCTGCGAGGGGGAATGGTCTGGGAGAGGATGGTGGTGTGCCTTAAAGGTTTAGGCACACACCTATCTAGCACTAGGCCTTTTGGGAGCTCAAGTGGCTTTGGGGGATTGGAACCCCAAAATTAAGTGAGTTGAGGCTTGTGCAATTCCATGATGGGTGACCCCCTAGGAAGTTGCACCATGTGCTCCCGAAAACAAAACCGTGAGGGCGAGGTCCAAAGCAGACAATATGGTGCTAGATGAGTCGGGTCCTAACCGAGGAGGGTCGGGTCTAGACACGATATATGCAATTTTCCTCATAAAATGTGCATTTTCCAAAAAAATACCAAAAATGACACAAAATCATACTAAATCAAATATCATCAAATCACATAGAAACACATTTAAAGTAAGGAAATATGTTTGCATAATAGTTTTACGGAAAGGAAAAGTCCACTCACAATCGGTCCACACAGTCCAATACCGCATTGCACACCTTTTCATAATTTTTGAGATCTTCCCCGCATGTCATCATTCACTTTTAAGGCCACTAAGCGTCCCAAATAACTTATATTTTAGTCCCCCAATTTTTTGGGATCTATAAATGGATTTAAAACAACCCCTAAACCTACAGACAATCAAAACTGCCCCGAAACGATGTCTCATCATCTCAAAAACTGTACCGTTGGATTCATAATGTCGAATACATCGAAAAATGTGTTGGCCACATTTCAAGATGGACCACCTCACACCCCCACGTGCCCAAAACCTTCATTGCGCGTGGGATTCACACGTAATTACTATTGATTATCTTCAAGCTTGGGTTGGGTTGACCCGTAGGTCTACAACTTCGACCTGACCTGAGCATCTTGATCCGATTCTAAAACCATCTCAACTTCACCATTTTCCTGTTTTAAATGTCCAAATTCATTTGAGGAATGCTAGTAAGAGATCTATGAACTCAAACTCAAGAAAAAAACTCATTTGAAAACACTATTCGATTCCTTGCACTTCGGCCACGACTTAACCTTTATCCAGAGCTATTTCCCTCGTCCTTATCCTCTGTTTTCGGCTGAAACTAGTCGTATTTCCTCTAGAAATATGATAGGAACCTATTAACAAGTTTCCAAGCCTTAAAGGAAAGACCGAAAATAAGAATCCAAAAAGTTGGTTTCAGGTTTTGTCTCCTTTCCTTCCTTCCACTGCTTTCTCTCTATTTTTTCTTCCCTTCTTCTTACTTTTCTTTCCTTCCCTTTCCCTGGTTCTCTCCCTCATCTCTCTGGTTTTTCTCTCACAGGTCATCACCCTTTATGGTTTCTGCCATATAGTGAGCTAAGTCGGTGACAATTAGAGTGGAAAGATACCAGAATTTTCTGAATAAGTGTCACTATCCAAAATATCTCTCAAGTAAACTGACCAAAATACCCTTCATG
Organism: Prinsepia uniflora; assembly: GCA_032719365.1. Lineage (NCBI taxonomy): Eukaryota > Viridiplantae > Streptophyta > Magnoliopsida > Rosales > Rosaceae > Prinsepia > Prinsepia uniflora. Next base: position 15,609,858 of record CM064872.1, read on the forward strand.
CTAAAATTGCCATAATGCCCTAAGCCATTTTACCCATATCGAAACCAATCGACCTCCAATTCCAACATACCACCTGTCTGAGGACTCATAACACTGTGACCTATGTAATGGTACTCGCGATCGTCCAAAAAGTGTTCAGGGAAAAAAAGTCAACATTTGACCTTATTTGGAAAAAAAATTGTCATTTCCATAATTTATTTTTCATGCATTTCTGGGTCGTTACATCCCTGAGTGACTCTGGAGAGGAAATTCATACTCACAGAACAAATAACCCACAACGTCCAAGGCTATCGATGCATAAGTGACTTAGAGACCGAGTACGAGGCTCATCACAAGTTGAGCATTCGCTTGGGAGCAAGATACAACACATAGCTTCTTAAAATACTCCAAGATGTACTAACCATCACATTGAGGAAGAGGACGAGATATACTCACTCACACTATCTTAGAAATCAACGAGGCACCCTGCAAGCTAATGATGTCCAAAGGATGCTGGATCGACACCTCCACGTCTAACGCGATGGCGATCTAGAAGACAATCTATATCGCCAAATTCAGTCACCCTTACACTTTGTGATAAACATTAAGGAGAAGACTTTCCCTTAAAGGTTTGCAACTTAGAACTTTAATCAGTTCAAAATTCTGACCCGGTAAAGCATATTTATTATTACCGAGGAGTCATGGTCCCCCAAAGGAATAACGATGCACTAATATGAAAAGTGTTTCAAGCCTCACTGCAAGGCCAAGCCATGACGTAGTTCAATCATCTCCTTCGTAGATCGATTGCTTCTTTCAAAGAGCTAGCCTTAGCATTTGGGAAAGAATACACATAGCTTTGCACATTCGAAGTGAAAGATGATCATCACTTCACCATAAAAAAAAGATCAAAAGAGACCCTCTGATAGTATATACAGAGATACGGAGGGGAATAGTCTCGAATTATTAAATGCAGTGATCTTATTGCTGGAATGGCTTTCAAACAGGGGCTTCCCTAAGATTGGCAGCTATGTGGTGACATAGTCATGGGAAATGCATGTTGGGATGATTAGAAGAATGCTACTCATACATAAGATCATGCTAGTGCAAGAAAAAAAACCTTTCAGCAAGGATGAATCTCATAGCAAATTGACGCGTGGGAAGTCTATTAAATGCAAGCGAGTCAGACTTCCCAAACTCCGGCCATGGGAAAATCCAATTTGTAATTATCTTTATCAGCCCATCAAAATCACATTGAAATAAAGGACAAGGCTTGGTTCAAGAAGCTGAAACCAGTCAAGGGCGATCAAAAGAATGTCGATAAGACAAAATGGTGTGCCTACCATGAATGCTATGAGTACAACAATAGAAAATGCATATCCTTCTAGAGATAACTCTAAAATCTCATCAAGGAAGGACATTGCATTGATTATGTCAAAGGGAAGGCCACAGATCGACCCTAACAGGACCCGTCCCAAAATTCTATGAAAATCGAACCAGTCCTGCTCCCGTCTAACGACTTTTGTCAGGCAAGAGATAGCTCTTAAATTAAATTTTTCTCAAGTTATCGACTTAACCAAATAAATTCACTCTTGCGGGGTTACTGCCCACGTCCAACTCACTAACCCCACTAGAGAGAGATCTACTATTCCAAAGTTAAAATCTCATTATTCACAACGTTACTTACTACATATTAACAAGCTCTATTTATTTACAACTTTATATTCGTAAAACCACATCGTAAAATGTAAATGACAATCACCTAATTATTCAAATAAATTTACACAAGCCCAATCAAACAAGTTTGAGTATCCAAAATATTATCACCTTCTCTTTCTTAATTTAGACTTCACCAAAAGTCATGTTCAAACCTTCTCTTAAGTCTTACACAAAATTATCATATGAATTCCCTAAGTAATTATACAATCGCATGGATCTTTGATTATTCCCGCAAGGTATGACATTAGGGTAGTACCACCTCATCTAACTACTACTACTCTTAAACATAATTTTAACTAATGCATTACTATAAGCACATAAGAAACCATTATCAAATTTCTAACTAATAATCTGAATACTTGAGCCACCAATTATACAATACTCCATAACCCTTCATGAAAATTTTGTTTAGACCCACCACAACAATGTTATCTTTAAAGGGTTGTCAATAACCGTAATCCTTCATAAATTAAACTTACTATTATTTAATAGTTGCTAAAAATAGGCCATTATATAGGAAATTTGGAATTAGGTTCAAACAGAGTCCAATTAATTCTAACTTTATACCATTAGGCTATAAAATTAGGGATGTTGATCAGACGGCCAATAGAGGGCGCACGCGCCACCCCGCATGGCCATAGGGCCCCTGTACATGGGCTTCATGCGTAGCTCTGTCACCAACTTGTAAGATTGATCATAAGATGTCTTACATAACTATCAACTTAATCTCTTAAGATCACAGCAACATATAACGTCAATAACTTGCAATACATTTATGCACATATACATAAGTTAGATTCATACCAGATGCTGTCATGGCTATTGGATAGCACTAAGTTCGTCTTCTCCTCTCTACCAATAAGGGTGTATCTTTAGCTAATCAATAGTGCTTAGCACGGAAGTAAAAGATTACTTATTGGCAAGAGCAGAGACCAACTTATATAGTAGTCTAACCCTAATGTAACTTCCTATCATAGTCACATTAGGATTCTAAATGAGACTAAATAGGTAACAAGGTAAATTGTACTAATTAACACATGTCAATTACCAAATGGAGTTCCATTCTAATAATGATTCAATGGCAATGACTCTATTATTCCAACTAAAATTAGGACTATACACATTAGGTGATCAATTCATACTCATAATTCTAACACAACTTCCTCCAGCTGAGTTGACCAGCGATCCTGTACGTAGGGCCCGATCCAGTGACTTTGACCCGACCATAATTCAGCCACTTCATGTTTGATTTCAATGCTATAACCATCGAAATGCATCTAAACACACCCAGAAGGGGTTCTAAGTCATGAAAACCAGGAAAACATACCTTATTCACATGGTTCGAACATCTGAGTTTTCAGTCGTGGCTTCTAGGAGTAGCCCTGCCGTTTCCCCAAGTCCAAAACTAGTCCTTTTTAACTTCCAGGAACATACTAGCATGACTGTTAACACGTTCCTTAATCGTGAACTAAAAACCCGACATGGGTACTTACACGTTACTCTGCTTTCCTCACAGTTTCTCTGCCCCTAGTTTTCCTTCTCATTCTCTTTTACTCTTCCTTTTATCCCCTTTATCTTCTCATTGTTTTCTTTTTCACGGGTTTCACCAACTTTGATTGTTTTTCTTTTCTTTGGGTCATCTCCACCGAATCCATACAAAACACACACAACACATATATATAGAACTAGGTAGGTGAGGGAGAGAATTGTTGAAGGAAAACTGAAGACGGATGAAGAAAATACTAGGCCTTTTACTCAAAATTACCAAAATTCCCTTAACGAAAAATGACCAAAATACCCCTAAGCCTTCCCTTGACCCATATCAATCTTATTCGAACTCCTTTTTTGACATGCCGCATGTCCATTTTCATAGGAGACTAAGACATTCGTAACGGTATTTTCGAAATTTCTAAAGGATGTCCCGATCAAAAATCAACCCTTTGACTTTTTGGTCAAAACTCAACTCTTTGACTTTCAAGGGCAAAATGATCATTTTCTATTTTCTTGAATACCCAGGGCGTTACAGACCCAGTGAAAAAGGAACCAAGGAGCATGTGTTAAAAAATGATTCGCATTAACACAATCATTTTAGAGCCGGAATTGCTAGGAACCACTTCCAAGCATAAAAAAGGAAGATTTGTGTTGCTTTAGGACTTGATTGGCCGCACGATGATCCTTTAGTTGTGTCAATCCAGTTTGTGCATGCACAAATTGATTTTGATCTATGTTGATAAAGGAAGCATAGTGTCATGACCCGATCCTCTCCAATAGGATATTGTCCTCTTTGGGCCCAGCCCTCACAGTTTTGTTCCCGGGACCTCACGTGCAACTTCCCACAGGGTCACCCATCTTGGGATTGCACCAGCCCTTACTCGCTTAGCTTTGGAGTTCCCTAGGAATCCAAAGTCAGTGAGCTCCCAAAAGGCCTCCTGTTGGATAGATGTGCGCCCATACATATAAGGCACATCCCCCAGATCCCCCAGGCGAGGTGGGATTTCTAACCATGCCCCCAAGGCACGGGTCCTCACAATCCACCCCCTTGGGGCCAAGAGTCCTCGTTAGCACACTTAATTTTGGTGAAGGTTGGGCTCTAATACCAAATTATCACCACCCGACCTTCTTCAACAGGATATTGTTCGCTTTGGGCCCAGCCCACACTGTTTTGTTCCCGGGAGCTCACGTGCAACTTCCCAGAGGGTAACCCAACCTGGGATTACACCAGGCCTACTCGCTTAACTTTGGAGTTCCATAGGAATCCAAAGCCAGTGAGCTCCCAAAAAGTCTCCTGTTGGATAGATGCGCACCCACACATATAAGACGCATCCCTAGATCCCTCGAGCGATGGGGATTGCTAACCATGCCCCCAAGGCACGGCTCCTCACACATAGCCAATATCTTAAGCCTTAATGTTGTGCGCGAAATAGGCTTAAAGAACCTCACTATGAAACGGGTTGTCCCCCTTCTAGGCTTTAACAGTTTAACAAGTATGATCATTTCACCCTTTAGGTAGATGTGCACTCTGACCCCATCGTGATGTCCCAAACCTTCTACGTCATGAATGACTATTCACTGTACAATGGAATACCTGAAAGACCATGGCTTCATAAAATCCTAGCCAACATGTCGAGCCTTCACTCGAAAATTTGTTTCCCAATCCCTATAAGAGGAAACTGTGAGATAAAGTGCGATCAGGCTTTAGCTCGATAGTGCCTCACCAAAGAGTTGGATAGGTCAAGGTGTAACGACCCGTCCTGAATACCGGATTAAATATTAATTAATTATGGGTTAGAATGACTAATCGGGGATTAGTTGAGAGAAATCGGACGAAATGTGCAAAATGATCGTTTTGCCTCTAGACGTGGGCAAAATATTGACTTTTAGTTCGGGCGGTCAAAAGTACGTTGACCAATGTCTGTGACGTAGTTCGAGACGTCACGAGTTCATAGACAGGTGGCACGTCCGATTCCGACATTCGAGGAAGAAGTTATGACGTTCGGAAGTCGAGGGGTACTTTGGTCATCTGGTTGAAAAGTGGACAAATATTAACTTTTGACCCCGGAGGTCTGATGGCCGAGGGCTGAGGACCGTTACGTAGATCGAGTCGATATGAATCCATAGACAGGCGGCGAACCAAAATCGGACGTCGAACGGAGAAGTTATGGTCACGTGAGCGAAATTGAGGATTTGCATCTCGGGATCCGAATAAAATATTAATTAATTATGATTGGGTAGATATTTTTGGTGGACCCTTGGATGAGTGACAAGTGTCACTCATCCCATGGCTTGGAATCCCCAAAATGTTGATCTATGTTCATTAGTCATCAACTAATTTATTAATTAAACTCCCATCTCTCATCCTAACCATTAATCTCTATCTCTCATATCATCCTCACCATCCATTTCTTTAAGCAGACTATCATATGGGTTTCATCCTCGATCATCATCATTTTCCCATCATTCTTCAAGGAACCCGAACACCCAACCTCCCTCTAAAACCACAAAATCTCATTGAATGGTATTATAGTGTAAAGGAAAGTTGGAGGGTGAAGACTGGAGATGATGATAGTGTCAACGGTGATGACCGTCGTGGACGGCGGAGGTGGCTGGGAACCAAAAACTCGTGAGGTATGGTTTTAGTTCAAAAATAGTGAACTTGGTTTTAATGGTTGTTGATCGATTCTAAACCTAGGGTTATGTTCCTTGAGCTCCCTTGACCTTGTAGGTTCAATTTAGGATGAATTTGGACGTCAGAGGTGGCCGGAATTCTCACTGAAATTTTGAACGGCCATAACTTTCAGACCAGGTACTTTTTGAAATTTCTGGGTTGATTTTTGGAATCCTTGGGTCGAGTAGATGGATTTACATAGGTAGAACGTCGAATTTGGTTGAGAAACGAGTGAGATATCGAAGTTTGAAGTTTGGGGCATCAATAGAGTTTTCTGGCGAGAAATTCCAGCGAGTCGCCGTCGAGTTGACTCGTTGACTCGTTGTTTTTGTCCCGTTGACTTTTTGACCGTTAACTTACTGTTTATGATGACATCAGCATTGACTTTTTGGTCAATGTTTGACTAAAACTTTAACCCCGCGCGTGGGGGCGCGTGTCAGCGTATTTTTAGGTGGGACAAAGACCATTTTAAAGGTTTCGACGATTAGGATCCAATGACAGTGGTTTCGGGTCGATCGGAGATCGTTAAATTGGTCAAATCGAGGTTTTCACCTCGAGAAACGTGTACGGGACACGCTATGTAACGACCCGTCCGAGAAACCGGGATTAGATTAGTGGTTAATGACGGATTAGTGAAGATAATCGGTGGTTCGTTGGATGCTTTCAGATGGACAGTGTGAAATGACGATTTTACCCCTAGAATGGGCAAAAATGTTGACTTTTCGTTTGGACGATCAAATGGACTTTGACCGATGACTGTGACGTAGTTCGGGACGTCACGAGTTCATAAACAAGTGGCACATCAGATTCTGACATTCAAGGAAAACGTTATGACATTCGGAAGTTCATGGGTAATTTGGTAATTTAGTTAAAAAGGGGCATTTGGGTGACTTTTCATACGACATGGACTTTTCACGTAATTCTAGGACCATTAGGTAGGTCTCGATTCCCTGAGTACAACGACAGGTGACACATTTTCATCGGACTTCGGATGGTTCGAATATGAGTCTAAATATAGGAGGGGTAAAATGGTAAATTGTGCACCAAGGGCAAAATTGTCTTTTGGCTGATTTTGAAAATGGTTCAATATGATGGGGACACCTGTCCCTGTGTGGTTGGATATTTTCACCTGGGAACAAGGAGATGTGGCCACCTGTCCCTTCTCTGGTTGGTTCCAGCCCCTTCTCACACTTGATCGATTGAAACAAAGGAGGCCGTGCTGGTTATTATGATTAAATGGTGAGAAGAGCTGAGGGTGGTGTGTGTGACTGAGTGTAAAATCCAGAGGCGAATGGTGGTGTACATGTAAGGGAGACAAGGAGGAGTAGACAGAGGAAAGGAGAAGCAGAGGGAGAGAAGAAAAGCTTGAAACCGTGAACTCCCTTAGCTATGGATTTCAAACGTGCAAACGTTGTGAACTCGTATGTTAGTGGTGGTCAAGAGTAAAAGGAAGTTAGAAGATGTGAGGATCGTGGTGGAAACCATGATAAAGTCTCTGAGTAAATGAAGTAGGCCAATTTTTCAGAATCTCAGATACTCTGTCTCTATTCAGGAATTATCACTTGGGATTTAAGGGGTAAGCCACGAGTTGGTTGGCTAATGTTGCACCTGGAGGCTGGGATGATTTCAGAGAACGTGCAACCGTGGCTGGAAGAACTCACAGTGGCGGGGAACAGAGCGCTGAATTTTTCTGCAAATTGTCCTTCGAATTGGGAGGTAAGTTCCAAGGTTTAGATTCATGTGTTTAGGTGATAAATCAGTTGTAGATAAATAGAAAAACACGTAGGAATTAACAGGAGGGAAGTCGGTTTGGAAAACGTTGAAAATAGCCCTGAACCGCCTGCGCCGATTCAAACCGGGTTTGTCCCAAGGTAGGAGACGAACAGTGGGTGCATGGGGCCCCTTTTGGGGAAGGTTCCAACATGACTTTTAAAGTATTCGATGTAACGAACATTTTGGCACTGGTTTCGAGTCAATCGGACATCGGTTCGTTATGTTTCGGGATGTCTGAAGGTTTTAGGGCTCGGTTAAAAATAGTTAAAAATTCGGGAAAATTACTGGGTTTTAGTATAAGCTTTATGAAGTAGTTCATGACCTTATTATGGGATTTGGACAGGTTCAGGAAAGTTGGTGATAGCGGATTAGGCTGGAACGGCATAAGTGCACGCGTATCGAGGCGGCGACGCTAATGGTCTGTGAGTGGACTTTATTTTCTAACTTATGATGCATGCATATATGTTTTATATGTTTTCTATATGTGATTCTATGATTATGACTATGAACTTGATGATTTACGATTTTGCACGGATTTTGAGATAAGTACGTATTTGCACGTTTTACGAGATACGGTTTTCTGCTATGGTTTGATGATGGTTTTGATGATTTGATTTTGGGATTTGAAATATAATTTGATTTCAATGATTTCAATGATTTCAAATGGATTTTGGAAAAGTGATTTCGGGCTTGAAGCCCAGTTCATAAAGTGGTTTTGATAAACGCGATTTCGGGTTTTGGAATCGAATTTCAGGATGACGATTCGGGATTCGATTTTGGAACTTGAAAGTGGATTTCTGGATTTAGGTCCAGAATGGTTATTCCAGATGCCGGCTTACGGAATGATGGTTTCAGATTCGGATTTAGAAATGAAGTATGGATATGATTTTGGATTTGGATTCAGGACGCTGATTTCAGATTCGGCTTGGAATTCGGAATGGTGATTTCGGATTTGGATTTGGATAAGGATTTGGAAATGGTTTGAAAATGGTTTTTGGATTGGATTTGCTGGATCTGGTTATTGGGTTTAAAGATCCAGATATGATTATGACGGGGGCAGGCCCGAATTGGGTTTAAAGACCCAGATTGAGTTTAAAGACTCGGGAGTTTAAAGACTCGGATATTGATATTCCCCCCCCCCCCCCCCCCCGGTAGGCCTATTGAGTTTAAAGACTTGGGAGTTTAAAGACTCAGATTATATTGAGGCCTGGATTGAGTTTAAAGACTCTGATAGATCTAGCAGGTTTGATGGATTGCAAAGGATTTCAATGTGTTTGAATTTCGATGATAATAATGGTTTTTAGCAATGGTTTTTCCACTGTTTTGGGCTATGCCCGGATGATACGGATTTTGATGGTTTGGGGCTGAGGCCCGGGATTTGAGAAAAGGCAATGAGTTCGGTTTTCTTAAACGGTTGGAATAACTTGAATATTGAAAGGTTTTTATGACATGGATTTTGATATGCATGCATTGTTTTTTAAAAGGAAGGTATAATTGTCTTTTCTGATAAACTGTTTTATAAACTTATCCTTTATTTTTGTCCACTCACATTCTTTTATGTTTTCAATACCCTCCAGGTTGTTGCGGTGCGGGTTGTTGATAGGGAGAGACGAAGACATCACACACGCGATCCACAGTAGAATCTGTGCACTCTGGGCAGTCAGGAACTTGTGGACGGTTCATTTTGGAAATCCCTCACCCGACTTACGTGTCACATGGAGGTTAGACGTTGGTGTAGCCTTCGTGTCACACGTAAGTTAGATGGGAGCATGACTTAGCCCTTAATCCCGAGGGATTGGGGGTGGGTGGTGTCACGCTGACTTTTCTGGGAAAGTTTAGGGTTCTTAATATGGAATTGTATAGGTTAGTAGTAACCTTTGGGTATGATTTGGACAGGTCAGGATGACTCGGAGAGGTCGGATTAGCCCGGGAAGGCTTATGACATGCGTATCGAGGCGCAGCGTTGGACGGTCTGTGAGTGGACTTTGGTTTTATAAATACTATGCATGCATAACTGTTTTATATGTTTTGTATACGTGATTTCTATGATGATGATTGTGATTATTGATTTTGCGTATGTTGCACGTATTTCGAGATGTTTTCTGTATTACACGCATATCGAGGCTGACGGTTTTATCGGGGTTTTACGTGCTTGCAGATGCATGAATAATGTGATGAAATGGTTTTGAAATTGGAAAGATGAACTCGGGTATGAAGCCCTATTGTTTTGGAAACCTCGGACTCGGAGTTCATTTGAGTTACGTAATCGGGTCGGGGGCCCATTTGCTTTATGAAATCGGGCCATGGGTCCAATTTTTTACGAAATCGAGCTGAGACTCATTTGAGTTATATTAGCAGGCCAGGGGCCCAGTTGATTTACGAAATTGGGTCAAGGGCCCAGTTGGTGTACGAAATCAGGCATGAGTCCCAGTTGAGTTATAAAAGTGATTTCGGGTCGGGGACCCTAAATAGATTTGAATAAATGGTTTTGGATTTGAGAAATCAGATGTTTGGACTTGTGATGGTTTTATGGAAATTCCGGGCAGGGCCCTTGAGATGATTTGAAATGATTTGATAAAACTGTTTTCCAAAAATCATCTTGATACGAGGATATGTGGATGGTCTCCTCCAGGTGTCTGGGACACTGGAAAAGTCACGGTACATTGCCTGCGAGGGGTCACTGCACGGAGCGACCGGACCGTAGAGTGACTCAAGAGTAGGATTGCTATGTTTAGACGTTTGGGACGTCAGACATCTGAGATGTTAGAGATATGGACCCGGGGAGACCCCGAGCAGCACGCGTTGCTTATACCGTGAGATATGACGTCTGGGACGTCGAGCTTCTGGGACGCTAGGCATCTGGGATGCCCAGGATGGTTTAAACATGTTTTTCTTGAATGGTGTTTATGGTTATCGTTTTGGGCGGTGGCCCACTTGGAACTGGATTTGGTATCTGGATGTCGGATTTATCGAGCATATGTTTTGGTTTTCGGTATTCTTGGATTTGGGCAGGGACCCATGTGATTTGGTTTTACGGATTTTGGGCTAAGGCCCTAATGGTTTCTTTTAGTAAATGGTTTTCTTACTGGTTTCGATGCATGCATACGTTTTAATGAATGGCATAAATATCTTTGTGAAATGTGTTTTATGAACTCCTTTATTTTCGTCCACTCACAACCTTTGTTGTTTTTAATGCCCTTCAGGTTAATCACGGATGCGGACTGCAGCAGAGACTGGGACATCGCATGCCTCCTCCATCGATCCTTGCGCACTCTGGAAACTTCGAATGGGCAGTGGCATTAGGTTATCCCTTGTCTGACACTTCGTGTCAGACGGGAGCATGGCACATCCCACGGTAATCCCGGGGGGATTGGGATGGGTCGTGTCACAAGGAGATTGAGTTTATTCCCTACTTTGTAACATCCACTAGGGAGAAACCTTCTTCTTTGTCTTTTGAATAACACCCAATTATGCTTCAAGATTTAGACGTTTATGAGAAATATCCAACTCCAGAAGGATGGTAACCAGAATATGACGTCACCCTCACCCAACTTGACCCTCAATAGCCATAGCGACATTCTCGCATTGGTGCACACTTGGATGCCGTAGAAAAAGAAGAACTCGCTGCTTTATTATATGAGGAAAGAGAAGTTTTTTTCCTAGTCACTATCCAGCATGCCTGGAATTGACCCTGCAATTGCTTGTCGTAAGTTGAACGTCAATCCAAACCATAAGCCGGTCAAGTAAAAAAGATGAAATTTTTTTTCCTGAGAAAATTTCTATTATCCAAGAAGATATTACCACGCTACTTGTTGCTAGTTCTATTAAAGAAGTTTTGCACTTTGAATGGCTGGCCAACATCATACTTGTCAAGAAGAAGGAAGCGGGGTGATGGCAAGTTTGTGTCGATTAAACAGATCTCAATCTCGCATGTCCAAATGATCGTTATCCATTGTCGAGAATAGATCTCTTAGTGGATTCCACCGTAGGAAATGAGTTCCTTAGCTTTTTAGATGCATATTTAGCTATAACGAGATTTTCATGCACGAGAAAGACAAAGATAAGATGACCTTGGTCTTCGACCGGAGGGTATTTACAGGACCCTTGCCGAAAACACTTTGGTAACTGTGAAAGGTTTTGCCCCCATCTGACAGTCAACACTAAAAAAGTCGAAACTAGCCTCCAAGGTACATCACAATATCGATAAAAGAAACCAACTATTGAATAAGGGATACTTAAAAAAGTTATTTGCATTGTCACAGTTAGCGGATCAATAATATGCAAAGCGTAAGTATTATAATACAACTCAAGGTACTAAGTCAACGAGTACACAGTGAACAGTATATGCCTCTGATTCCAAGACAATCCACGTCTCTGTGTCATGGCCTGGAGGGCAAGTAAAGCCAATAAAAGTGTGAGTTGACGAAAATAAAAATTTCAAGACATAGTTCGAAAAACATAAGTCTTTTAACCTGTATTTTCTAAAAAATATGCATGCATAAGTAAAACCATCAAAACTCGATTAAAAAAAATGCTAAACCTTGAATATTGAAATATGAGTAAATATCTGTAAATCAAACCAATATTAGTAAATCAAATCAATACAAAATTATCAAGACACAAACAACAATAACCAAATACAACCAACCAATCCATGTTGCTCGAATATCAATTGTCATAATTAAACTGCACTACTGTAGGAGACCCACTCATGAATACATAGCCGAGCTCTAGATGTCCGAGTGAAGAATCAAGGAAAATAGAGACGAGCTTTGGACGTCTGAGCCACAGTCCAATCACCAGTCCTTGGAAAATGGAGTTGTGCTCTAGACGGTTGAGAACTATTCAAATGTCCGAGGATAGTTACATGCGAACAAACAGTTCACAAAAATCAAGAGAAACACACTTGTAATACAAATCATGACGTAAAACCATATCAAACATTTCAAAATCCGAGTCTATGCCCAAAACATCATTACACAAAACATCGCAAAATACATGTTCAAAATTAGTTAATAATTTATGAAAAATCAACAAAAACTTATTTTGAAACCATAGTTGAACCATCATAGTATAAATCATCTAATAAATCAATTGAAATATTTGAATATGCATGCGTAATAATTTATTCAAAATAAAAGACCACTCACACTCTTTATTCGTAGTTTAATCTCCAACTAGACATTCTTCTCCAGCTCCGGAGGCTGTGTCACATGTCAAAAATCATAATCTCGGGTTACAAAAGTCCCATGTAACCTCACAATACAATCTAAAATTCTCGGGATTTAAATACAAATTTTAAAAACCTAAACATATGTTTTGGACACAAAAAACTAACCCGAGACGGTGTCTGATCGACTCGAAACCTGCGTCAAAAGTTGACTTTTCTTAATCAAAGTAAAGAAAGTTAACTTTTTGATTAGGATGATTTTTGACGATTCCAGGAACGCCGTTAGGAAGGTCTTGATCTCTCGAGTACGTTGACTGGCGGCATGCCAAAATGAAGATCCGACAGTTACGTTTTGAATCTAAACCTTGAAGGGGCGTTTTGGTAATTTGTTTAATGAAGGACATTTTTGTAATTTGGACTTGGAAGATATTTGTTTCGATGAATTAGGTAGTGACAAATGTCACTTTTATATCATTGGGGATTGTGCCACCGTCCTAGTATATTTGTGTGTGTGTGTTTTGGTGTTCGGCTGTGAGAGAAACAAAGGAAAAAATGAAAAAAAAATCAGGGAAGAAGAGAGGGGAAGAAGAGAGGGAGAGAAATCTAAGGAAGGTAGATGAGTTAGAGTGAGAAGAGACGTTGATTGAGTAAGAAACTGTCTGGGTAGGATGCAGGAAATCCTAGAACCCGCGAGGGGAAGATTTCAGGTTCAAGTCTAATTGGAACGATATTGGCAAGGAAGCTTGAAATCAAGCTTGGGAACATCTTTCTGAGGTCCTAGCGATCGTAACAGAGTCCCCATACAAAGTTTTGGACGTCTGGATCGTCCCGATTGTTCAAGTTGCACCATGGCCGAATTTGGTAGGTTTTGTGTAAGACCCGTGTCCTGGAAGGAAGAGTGAACAATCCCACATTCCTGCGAGGGGGAATAGTCTGGGAGAGGATGGTGGTGTGCCTTAAAGGTGTAGGCACACACCTATCTAGCACTAGGCCTTTTGGGAGCTCACTGGCTTTGGATTCCGGGGGAACTCCAAAGTTAAGCGAGTGGAGGCTGGTGCAATCCCATGATGGGTGACCCACTGGGAAGTTGCACCATGAGCTCCCAGGAACAAAACCTTGCGGGGCAGGTGTGCCCAAATAGGACAATATAGGGTTAGATCGAGGGTGCCGCTGCGCAACTCTGATCTAAACTAGGCCTTTTGGGAGCTCTAGTGGCTTTGGGGGGGATTGGAACCCCAAAGTTAAGCGAGTTGAGGCTGGTGCAATTCCATGATGGGTGACCCCCTGGGAAGTTGCACCATGAGCTCCCGAAAACAAAACCGTGAGGGCGACGACCAAAGCGGACAATATGGTGCTAGATGAGTCGGGTCCTGACCGAGGAGGGTCGGGTCCTGACAATTTGGTATCAGAGCCAGGTTTCGATCCTGGGACCTGTGGGTTATGGGCCCACCACGCTTCCGCTGCGCCACTCTAATCTAAACTAGGCCTTTTGGGAGCTCTAGTGGCTTTGGGGGGGATTGGAACCCCCAAAGTTAAGCGAGTTGAGGCTGGTGCAATTCCATGATGGGTGACCCCCTGGGAAGTTGCACCATGAGCTCCCGAAAACAAAACCGTGAGGGCGAGGCCCAAAGCGGACAATATGGTGCTAGATGAGTCGGGTCCTGACCGAGGAGGACCCATCCCAATCCCCCCGGGATTAGTGCTGGATGACCCTGCTCCCGTCGGACACGAAGTGTCAGACAAGGGATATTTCCGACCTTTTCCCTCCCGGGCTATCAGAGTACACCAGGATCCGGAGGAGGTATGTGATATCTCGGTCTCTGCTACAGTCCACATCTGATGTCAACCTGAAGGGCAGTCAAAACATTAAAAGTTGTGAGTGGACAAAACAAGCGTTTGTAAAAACATTTCATAAGACATTTGTACCCTTCACTAAAAAGCATGCATGCATTCGAAAACCATTTAACCAAAAGAAACCATATGTGGGAACTAAGCCCAAAACCAAGATTGAAAGAATCATAAAGACTCAACCGTATGGGTCACTGCCCAAAACCTGCGTAACACACACATCATATATCATATCATATAGCATACATCATATATACATATAATTCACACAACCAATCCTGTCACGGTTTAAAAAGCTACGCGCGTGCTACCCAGGTCTCAATCCGAGTCTTCTCAAAGTCAAGATCAATGTCCGCAGACCACTGACCCTACCCGAGGTAATAGTAATCATAGCCTTCCTGAGAGTAAGGAACCCAACTGGGGGGTGACTCCACTCAGTCGGTGCTCCGTGACTACTCTGGGGTCTACATACTCAGCGTTTCCTACCTCCAACTGGACCAGTTTTTCACTGTAGCAAAACAATGTACATCCGTCGGCTTTTCTCCGGTTTTCAGACTGATTTTAGGTCCATTTCATCCCATTTTAATCCTAATATAATCCTAATCATGTTTCCTATCTTTCTAGCTAATTAAAACCGAATTAAACACCCAAAAATCGTGCTTCCATCCGCCATCAATGGTGGCCGGATTTTCTCCAGCCGTTCACGGCCATTTCCGGACATCCCAAGCCCCAAAACTAATTTTATTAACCTCCTAGAGTCCGCAGAAATGTTTCCCAATCCTTAGAATCGAACAAAAACTAACAAAACCGAAATTTGAATTTTTGGGCATTTTCTTACCTCACGGGTTCACCCGCCGTGAGCCGCCGCCGTGAGCCACCATGGCCGGCCGTCGTGTCCTCCTCATCATCCCAGTCCTTCCTCACTTCCTCACACTCACTCACGGGCTCACACGATGAATAATGGTGAGGTGTGGTGGTATGTGTGTGGTGTGGTGTTTGAAAATGGAGGATAAAGAAAATGGTGGGGGGGGTGCGGGTTTGAAGAAGAAAAGAAGAAGAAGATATCTGATAGGAGAGGGAATTAATGGATGGTTGGGATTTAGAGATTAGATGAGAGATGGAGGGCTAAGATTGAATGATAATTGGATTAATTATAAAATAATCAAAATAATAATAATTAATTACTTAGATCCACAAATTAAGGGATTTAGCCAATGGGATGAGTGACACCATGGGACCCACTCAAAATATCTGGCCCAATCAGAAATGGCCACCTCATCACCGCCTTGAAGTACGTGCATAGTGAAATCGAACTTCCGTGACCTATAACTTCCCCGTTCGAAGTCCGATTTCAGCGTGTCGCCTGTCTATGGATTCGTATCGTCCCGATCTATGTAACGGCCTTCGGCCCTCGGCCCTCGGCCATTGGACCTTTTGGTCAAAAAGTCAACATTTTCCCCTTTTTGACCATAATTACCAAAATGCCCCTAAACTTCCGAACATCATAACTTTCTCCACGAACGTCGGAATTGAACGTGCCACTTGTCTATGAACTCGTGACGTCACGAACTACGTCACGGTCATCGGCCAAAGTCCGTTTGACCGCCCCGAACGAAAAGTCAACATTTTACCCACGCCCAAGGGCAAAACGGTCATTTTGCATCGTTCATCCGATTTTTCCATGAATCGTGATTAGTCACTAATCTAATCCTGGAATTAGGGACGGGTCGTTACATTTTGGAACTTCGATTTTGGACGTGTTTCTCGTGTTTTATTGTGATAGACTTGTTGTTTGGTTAGTCTAGATTAGTTTAGTCGAAAAAAAGGTTTGAGTGGACAATAATAAATAATTAAAAACTTAGTTTGGAAAAAATAAATAATTTACCCTTTGTTTTCTAAAACTATTCATGCATACGAAAACTGACAAATCTTAATTAGGAAAAATATAAGCCATGAATCACGAAATACATGTGAATATTAGGAAATCAATTAACATTAGTAAATAAATCAATATAAATTTATATCAAGATACCACAGTTATGCTTGCACATAATTAACTCATCCTCGATATTTGAACAACGGTCACCATATCATATATGCACTATCGAAAACACTTGGAAAATAGAGCCCAACTCTGGACGTCATAGTGTGAACCGACCCAGGAAATAGAGTATAGCTCTGGACATCTTAGTGATAGCCTAATCACCAGTCTCAAGAAGCAAAGCCCGACTCTAGACATTTGCGAATAACCAAATAACCCGTTCATGGAAATAACATCTGACCGTTAACCAACAATCTGATGAAGGTTGTCCACAAACACAATAGTTCACAAATATCGAGAAAACATACATTTATAACGTATACTAATTTTTTAAACTAAATCCATATTTCAAAATCTGGGCCTAAGCCCAAAACACAATTTGTGCAAAATCCTCGTAAAATGTGTATTTAAAATAATTCTTGTAAAATTATCAAAAAACATTTGAAAATCATAATCGAACTATCATCACATAAATCGTATAATAAAACAATTAAATCATTAAATATGCATTCTTAATAATTTAAAGAAAAAGGAAAGTCCAATCACACACCATCCTCGTAGTCAAATTTTAAATTACACGTCTTTCCATAAATTTTAGAAATAATACCTCATGCCATAAATCATTACTAGAGGTTACTAGTGTCTCAAATAACCTTATATTTAATCCCCATAATTTCTAGGATTAAAATATGCATTTAAAACCTAAACATAATGTTTCAGACACCCAAAACTACCTTGAGACATTATTTGATCGACTCGAAAGCTGCACTAATAGGTTTGTAACCTCGAGTATAACAAAAGTCATGTTAGGGGGAATCCCAAGCGGTGGGGCATGCGCCCTCACGCGTTGCTTAAATTCTCTGCACTGGGGCCTCATGCGCAATGGAACTATTCATCTCCTTCCTCCTCCAGCGGGTCAACCTGTTTTCCTGCCCTTTGAACCCGACCCACGAGCATGTCCCGGTTCTAAAACGTCTTATTTCCACTCATTTATTCCAATTAAACCTATGGATTCATTCTAAAAACACCCGGAAACATGTCTATGATTCCAAAACGTAAATTCCTTACCTTAAACGTAAAACCCAATTTTGAAGCTTTCAGCCAAAAGTCTAATTCCCTGTTCTGGGGTTTCCAGCCTCTAAGCCGTCAAGATTTTGGTTCATTTGTATCGTATAAACATGTAGAGGAGGTCCATAGGCTTGGTTTCGAGCTTCCACCTCGAAAATCCAATAGTAAGTTCAAAACTTCCTAAGTTTTCTTCTCGTGTTGATTTTCAGGTTTCAGGTCTGGGCTTTTCTATTTCTCCTTCAATGTTTCTCTTAATTTCCATTTCTCCTCTCCCTCTTTCCTTCTTTATCTTCCTTCCCTCTTCCCTGTTTCTCTCTCTCTCGGGTTGCTTTCTCAAGGTTTTTCCTTTTTTGGCTCCTCTCCACCAAACACCCTACACACACACACACACACACACATACTCTAAATACACGTATATAAAAAATACCTTGTCACTTTCACTCAATATCTTTAATGTGAAATTACCGAAATACCTTTTTTTCCAAGATTATCATAATGCCCTTATTCAATTTTGACCCGTACCGAATCTATTTGATATCTGATTTTGACATACTGCCTATCTGTAGACTCAAGAGTCCGAGACATTCCTAACAATTCTCACACAACATCTAAAAAGTGCCTAGGTAAAAAAGTCAACTTTTGACCTTATAAGGGAAAAATTTCCATTTCCTCACCTTTTTTCCAAATTTCTGGGCCGTTATAAGAGTTTGGAGAAAATTTGACTTCCCGACATAAAAAGGGAAGAGATGAAGGCTGGTTTGGGGACATGTTGCACTCACCTAGACGAGTTGATTGGTGACATATCCAGAGTGATGGATTCACGATGGAGGGTCGACTAAGTGCAGTGGCGGTACTGGGATTTCATGGTCGTGATTCTAGCCGAGACAGGAGGTTTTTCCTGGAATTAAGTGTTGAACTGAGTTACTGGGTAGGAGTAGATGAAAATTGTTGAGTCAGTCGAAATTGCAGAAAACCGAGTTAACCCGTAGACCCGGGTGAAATTAGTAGGCACGTGAGGCCCACACACAAAGAGCCATGACCGCGCGTGAAGGTGTGTGTGGCGTCCTCTCGAGTTACAGTTAACATGAAAAATCTTTTTTTTTTTGTGCTCGGAATCTAATGACATAATTTTTGAGGTGATTGGTCATGTTTTTGAGACAATTTTATACATTTAAAGTAAAGAAGTTATTAGTTTCGATATACATGGACCCCCGGGTTTTTTTTGGGAGATTAGTTATAGTATCTTGATGTGATAAGAGTGCTAAAATGAGACTCGAATTAAATCAAAATGTAGGCATAAGGCTTGGATGGAGTTGAATTACAGGTCCCGCAGCTTGGTGGGGCTAGTGGGTTGGATGTGGGCGGTGACCACGAGGACGGATCCTATTTGGTTATTATAGTGAGACATGTATATCCCTTGTCTGACGATTTCATTGTTTAGGGTATTTCAGGCACATTGATTGAGGTGTTAGACGGAAGCAAGATCAGACACGGTTATCAAATTATTTTTGAGGCGAATCCTGCCACATCTTGGAAGAAGTGGGATGAAAGCTGTAAGAAGGCATTCTAGATCTCAAGACCTACTTGGTCTCTTCGCAACTACTACCAAAACCTAAATATAGTGATTACTTGTTCCCCTATCTAGGTGTTTCTGATGTCGTAGCAAGCTCCGCACTTATCCTAGAAGAGAATCGGATTCAACTTCCTGTATTTTATACATTGAAAGCTCTCGTCGATGTAGAAACACCATACCCAAAGTTTGAAAAGTTAATCACAGCATTATTGGTCACCACAAAGAAGCTAAGACCATACTTTCAAGCCCATCAGGTAATCATCATGACGGAATATGCTCTTCGTTCATTGCTCCATGCACCCGATGCATCAACACAAGTAATGAAGTGGGCCATAGAGCTAAGTCAACATGATTTACTCTAACATCTATGAACTGTAGTCAAAGGCCAAGTGTTAGCAAATTTTGTCATGGAGTTCACACTTGCAACATCAGAAGGTGAAGATGGCAAGAGGCTAGACAAAATCCTCAAGACGATTGGCTTTTCCTTGTTACAATGTCAGGGTGTCAATTCCTCTTCGTTGTAACCCTCAGCTTCCAATCATCTACGGAAGCTCTTAGTTGATGGTTCATCTACGTTAGCTCTTTGTTGATGATTCGTCGAACCAGAGGGATGCATGAGTTAGTATTGTCCTTATCACCCCTGATGGCTCAATAATGGAACAAGTAGTTCAATTTGAATTCAAAGCTTCTAACAATGAAGCTGAATATGAAGTATTGATTTGTGGGCTCACACTCGCCACAGAGTTAGGAGTCAAGAAATTTTCCATTCATTTTGGTCCATAACTGATCACCAATTAGTTAAACGGTGAATATGCTTCAAGAGATGCGATGATGCTAAGATATAATAACAAGGTCCAAGAAATGCTTGCAGCTTTCACAGTTTTCACTTTTCATCAATTTCCACGTGTCGAAAATGCACAAGCTGGTTCACTGGAAAATCTAACATCATCACTTGATTATCGATTCAAATGCTCAATCTTGATTGAGTACCTCAAATGACGTAGCATTATTATCAAGGAAATTGAAGTAAGACACATTGATTCTTCGCCCAGCTTGACACGACCCATCCCAATCCCCCTGGGATTAACACGGGATGTGCCATGCTCCCGTCTGACACGAAGTGTCAGACAAGGGATAATCCAAAACCTTCAGCCCGACCAGGCCTCCAGAGCGCGCCAGGATCCAGTGGAGGAGTGTGATGTCTCGGTCTCTACTACAGCCTGCATCCGTGATCAACATGAAGGGTATTAAAAACAACAAAAGCTGTGAGTGGACGAAAATAAATAGTTTAATAAAACACATTTCATAAAAGACCTTTATGCCCTTCACTAAAAAACATGCATGCATTCGAAAACCATTTACCAAACTATTTATTCAAATAACCATTATTAGGGTCTCAGCCCCAAATTCCATAAATCCAAGTCATACGGGCCTCTGCCCAAATCCATTTACACAAATCCATAACATATCAACCATATGTGGGAACTTAGCCCAAAACCGTAAATCCGAGTATGTGAGTCATTGCCCAAATCCATAAAACACAGAAATACCATTTTTGAAATCCAATTACCATTTCATAAATCCAATTTCCATTTCATAAATCCAACAAACCATGTTTAACAAATTTCATATAACCAATCCTGTCACATTTTTTAAAGCTACGTGCGTGCTACCCGGGGTCTCAAATCTCAAGTCTCCCTAGGGTCCACCTAGGTCAATGTCCGCAGATCACTGACCCTCCCTGGGGGTTATAATCCATAAATGCCTTCCTGAGAGTAAGGTACCCCACGGGGGCGACTCCACTCAAAATGTTCGGACATCCTGAACTATATCGAAACGATGTCTAATCGACACGAAACTAATCCCAAAATGTTTGTTACATCGAATAGATTAAAAGTCATGTTGAACACTTCCCCAAAATACCCCCCACGCGCCACCGCAAGCGACTACGGGTGAAGCCCACGCACGATGAACAGTGTCATTGTCAACCTCGCGTGAATCCGATCCGCCTAGTTTTTCCGGTTGGATCGAACCAACGAACTGATCCGACTGGTTCTCTCTTGTTTCTCAGCCATTTTGACTCCCGTTTCTTCCTATGTCATCCTCTAATCCCCAACAACATTTCTATGATTTAAAAAACAAGAAAACACAACTATAAACTCACCAAATAATGATGAACAGTGATCGCGACCTGCACCTCCCTTCGTTCTCGACCACCTCTTTCCTTGATTTCATTCCCAAACAACTCGTATGACCTCTAGCAATCATTTCCAAACATTAAAACTGATTGATAACCATTAAAATCCGAGTTCCAAACTTTGACTCAAACTCACCGTCTCGGTCTTTCCAGCCACCGTCCACGACGGTCAACGCCACTAGCACCGTCCTCATCGGTTCCCGTCACTCCCACCTTTTCATTCACAGTCCATAGGCATTTGCTGAGGTTTGGAGGGGTTGTAGGGAAATGGGTGTTCGGGTTTTTGAAGAAAATGAAGGAAGATGGAAATGGTTGCACGGGGGGGAAGAGGGAAATATCAGAGGAAAATAATATAAAATAATAGTATAATTATATTTTAATAAAATCCATCTAATCAAAATTGAGATCCACAATTTGGGGCTGATGACCAATGGGATGAGTGACAAGTGTTACTCGTCCAAGGGTCCCACTTTAAAATATCTACCCAATCAGGTTTTATTATTATTTTATTCGAATCCCGAAACGTTAAATCTCAGATTTCGCTCCTGTGACCATAACTATTCCGTCCGACGTCCGATTTCGACGTGCCGCCTGTCTACAGACTCGCGACGTCCAAATCTACGTCATGGTCATTGATCCTCGTACGTTTGACTCTCTGAGTCAAAAGTCAAAATTTTGCCCAATCTAGGGGCAAAATGGTCATTTTTCATCGTTCGTCCGTATTCACTCGACTAACCACCAATTAATCTCACTAATCCTCTATTAGTCACTAATCTAATCCTGAAATTCGGGACGGGTCATTACACAGCTAGCAAGAACCGTTTGTTAACTACTTGGAGCATCGCACATTGCTTGATGATCGACTAGAAGCCCATAAAATTCAGTTGAAAATTGTCCGGTACTATGTTGACAAAGGTGAAGTTTTTTGTAAAAGCTTCATGAGCCGAATCTACTATGTTTGAGGCATCTCGAGAAATTGAAGGTCTTGGCTAAAATTCACGAACGAGGACGCATAAATCATTCGTGTAGAAGGGTGCTTATGCAAAAAACATTTAGTGCAAGATTTTATTGGCTGACTTTGCGTCAGGAAGCATTACAATATGCCCATACATGCAAAAAATGCTAAACGTTCACGCCTAACTAGTTGGCACCACCAGAGGAGTTGCATGCACAGACGAGCCTTGGGTCATTCATGCAATGGGAGATTGACATCGTTAGACGCTTACCAAGCACACTAGCCCTAAACAAGAAGTACTTGATCGTCACCACTGACGACTTCATCAAAAGGATAGAAGAGAAAGCCTTGGCTACGATTTCTCAAGTTGACGTTGAACAATTCATTTGGAGCCAGATTATTTGCGGGTTTGGACTTCTAAAAGTTATTCTCGTAGAAAATGGGACTCAATTCACTAGCCAAATAGTAAATGAGTTCTTTGAGTCATGGAAGATAAAGAACTTCACTTGAACTGCTTATTACCTTCAGGGAAGTGGCCAAGTTGAAGCATTTAACAAAACAATCCTCAATTGTATTAAGGAACGACTCGATGATAAAAAGGGCTTGTGGGAAGCATAGTTGGATGTCACACTATGGGCTTATCGTGTAACTCTGCGTCATGTGACATGCGAGTCTCCTTTGACTCTTACATACGGCATTAACGTCGTCATCTCTCCATTTCTTGTTTCATCTCCCTTTATTGAGCTTGATGATCCTGTAGTCAACTCTATAGCCCTGAGGACTTCACTTGATCTCATCGAGGGATTAAGGTGACAAGTGGTTTAGCGTATCTCCAATTAACAACGACAAGTTACAACTTTTTACAAAAAAAAAAAGAGGCAAGGATACGACACTTTCTCCCTGGTGACCTTGTTCTCAAGAAGAAATTCGCAACATCAAACCTTCTAGGATCGCAAAAACTCAAATCCTCATGAGAAGGACCTTATGAAATGCACCAAGTAGGTTAAAAAGGAAATTACACTTTGGAAACCAAAGCCATCCACCAGGGAGCACTTAAAGCCTTCCACCATGAAGCACACAAAGTCTTCCACCAAAAAATACATATAGCCTTCTAGGAAGCACCCAAAGCCTTCCTCTGGGAAGCACCTAAGGCCTTCCTCTGGAAGTACCCAAAGCCTTCTAGTAGGAAGCACTTAAAGCCTTCCACCAGAAAGCACCTCAAGTCTTCCTTCTAGAAGCATTCCAAAACTTACTTACTAGAAGTGCTTAAGTTTTTCCATAAAGCATATCAAGCCTTTTTTTAAGGAGCAAAATTCCTTCCTTGAGGGCAACATAAAAAAGAAAAAGATTACTTTTTTTCCCTTCTAAAAATCCAAGTTAGTTAGAACCTACTGTTGTATGCCCATGGCTGCAATGGGGGCATATGACGAGCTAATTGGTTTGGAAGTTTTGGCGCAAGCAATATATAAAATTAGTATAAGAGACTTGACACTCGAATCAAAAAATTCTGCATAATAAATGTTTTTATTCGCTTAAAAAGCGGTAGACAAATCACATATTGATTGCTCAAACCATTTATTTAATACATGAATGGAAGTACAAGAAAAAAAAACAAATAACATAAAGCAACTATGGATGTAAGTCCTCGAAGCCCATTGTTTTTTTGGAAATTTGTCCACTTTTCTGCTGAAAGTGGGGGTGCATTGGCAAACAATGACTTGGAAGTTTCAGGAACGCCATCATTCTAACCTTAAGCCCAGGCTCAGGCTCATGCGTGGGTTCAAGCTTAGGCTCAAGCTCTTTCTAGCTCTAGTTCCATCTCTTTGGTAGTGATCCCACCACAGCTTGCCATATCGTACTTTTGCGCCTAACACTCTTCTAGCGCAAAGTTGCGGGGGCATGTTGTGGAAATGAATGGTCATTTCTGAAAGGCCTTTCAGTCTTCAAATTTTGGACATCCACCTCCAAAAGATTGATTTTCTCATCTGAATCATGCAAATGTTAATGCAAGAAAACGGACTAGTTGAGGGCAATATCTCGTTCATTCTTTATTATCTACATCCTCTTTGCATGGATTGTCTCTTGCTCGCTCACTTTTTTCTCTAATCTACAAATTCTTCTGACCAAGATATTGTTGTTTCGTCTATAGTAGTCAACCAACTTATGGTCCTCAGTTTTTGCAATCTTAAGGTTTCTAACATTCTTATAAGAAGCATCATGTGGCACAATTTTCTCGGTTTCTTCCACCATAATGGGGGCAACTGTCACATTTGGGGTTTTAGATCTTGGTCGCATCCCTTCCACTAATCCATCTGAACCTTCATCCCTCAAAGCCTCAATCACTTAAGGGGAAGTGGGGATAGCCTACATCCTCTTTGGATGTTTGGCTACATGCTAACAAAGACCGTTGAAAGCTCTGCGCTTGCTGGATGACCCTGCGGGGCTAGAGTGATAAGGCTTGGAAGGAACCTTATGATCTGACTTCTTCTCCAAAGAAGCAATAGGACCCTGCTTGTTGTTTTTCTTCAAGGTAATAGCTTCTTTCAAGCATAGAGGAGCACTCAGCCATTCCTTGACCAAGTTATCAGGTGGCTTCCCTATATCCATATCTCTAAGTGGAAAAAGTAGCTAGCTCATATCACTAAACTCGGGAGGGATTTTCGAAGCCCTGTCAATCTTATTAAGATCAGGATAACCTTCAAAACAGCCGTATAGCTCATCAAACATAAGAAATTGCGAGGCAGTTCTCAAATTTGGGGCGGATTTTGAGTCCCACAAACCTCCTATTTCAATGAATTTGCATCTATATAAGCCATCATCGAACGTCGTCCTAAAAAACAGTTCCACCTTATAAGTGAGTCGAGTGAGTTGGCCACCAATAAATCCATTATGTGACACATAGTAGCAATGCTAGAATACCACTTCAGAAAGCTCCAAGCCAAAGAATTTGTTCAGCTTCTCAAAGCACATAATGTGTCAATAAACATCAACACCAAGTTGAGTAGGGATGCATCTCATCTGGCTAATAATTCTGGAGAAAAACTTCGAGAGCGGGAACTTAAAATCTCACTCGATGATCAAATGACGAAATTTAGTCCACCGACCATTTACAGAAGTTTTTCCTAGACATGTCTAAGAGCCTTTATGAAAGAACACGTTTCACCTAGCTCTATAAAGACACCATCCGGAAAAGCACTCAGATTGCGAACTTTCCATTCCTTAAAGTCTTAAGGCCCCTCAAACTCTATATCCTTCCCTCGAAATGGATTTTGACTAAGCGAACCACCACGGTACCACAATGCAAGCTTTTCAGATGCTCTAGAAGTGCACTATGTTACATCTTAAAATGATCACTTTGGAAAAATAGAGAGGTCACTACTCGAATCGTTATAAACGGATGTCTTGAACTTCAAGAACGAGCAAAAATGCGAAGCAGCAATGAAAAAATAATTTAATTAGTGCCTAAAACAATATCGATATTGACAGATATATCACTACCCAAATTTACGGATATCTCACTCTAAATATAGATATCGATTTCGATATCGTATACGGTCAACAAAAATAATGGAAATTTATTCTAAAAGTTAGAAATTTTTAATGAAACTTTGGGAAAAACTTAAGTACCCAATAATGGTTATACATGACTAATAAAATTATAAAATGACTTTGATATAATAAATATATGATAAATAATATGATGTAATATGATTTGGATGATGACTAATAATATAAAATCTTAAATATAAAAATAAATTGAAGTGAGTTACTATAATTGAATGTTAATATTGTTAAATACATAACAATAGAGATAGAAAAATTCAATGTAAGAAAAATAATACAATAAGTTTAAATATATTTAAAATTGAAAAAGAAAGATGAAAAAATAGGGTCAAACTTTGTTAAAAAATTGGAAGTAATGGATATATTTAAAATTGGACAAAAAATTAAAAAACAAAAGGCCAAACTTTGTTGAAAAAATGGATTAAAACCCAACGCAAACTCTGCTAGCCAGCGTTTTTGTAAGTTTAACCAACGTCCAATATATAAATATAAAAACTAACAGTCATCTCCTACCTCCAGCCGGGTCTATAACTCGGGTTTTCCGACACGACGACATGACCCGACTTAATCGCCTTCTTTTTACGTCTGATTTTCCACAAATTAATAGTGCATCTTCATCGTTTTGATCCAATGAAAGAATCTGTGGGCTCAAAACAAGAAAAAATTTTGAAATTTCGGTCAGTATCTTTCCCCCTTCTTATGTGCCGCCCACCACAATTACCGATATTTCGGCAAAAATTTCACCAAAATATATCCATATTTCCATTCATGCCCACAAGTAGCTGCAATACGTGTGCAAGAAAGTGCCAATTAGACAAAGATAAGTGGCAATATGAGATTGTGCAGCAAAACAACAACTAACAAGCTATGTGCCATTGTAAGACCCGTGTCATGGGAAGAACAGTGAACAATCTCGTATCGCTCGGGGAGGGAAATGTGAAGTGCCTTATATGTGTGGGCACACATCTATCTAGCATAAGGCCTTTTGGGTCCCCACTATGTCAGGTCCCGTCCCAAATCCCCCGGGATTAACGAGGGAGGCGCCTGATCCCGTCTGACACAAAGTGTCAGACTAGGGAAAATTCCGTCTCTAGCCCTCACCGGGCTTCTAGAGTACGCCAGGATCGTAGGAGGAGGAGCGTGATGTCTCGTCTCTGTTACAGCCCGCATCCGCGATCAACCTGAAGGGCATTAAAACATCAAAAGTCGTGAGTGGACAGAACAAACATTACATTAAAAATATTTTCACATAAAAACATTTATGCCCTTCACTAAAAGCATATGCATGCATTCAAAACCGTTTAGCAAAACGTTCATAAAACCATTTGTCAAACGTATTCTCAAAACCTTTGAAGGGTTCATGTCGTTCCCCATAAACCGTCATGACTCAGAAAAACCTTTCAAGGGTTCATGCCGGTCCCCATAAACCGTCATGAACCATAAATCCATTTACAACACTATTGGGCCTTGGCCCAAAACCGTAAAAAAAATCCTATGGGTCCCCGACCCGAAATCACAAAAACCCGTAAATCCATACATGTGGGAACTCAGCCCAAATATTCTCAGTGAAATACCAAAACATTGAATACGGGGTCTCCACCCCAAATCACTTTCTAAAACATGAAACATAGGGTCTCCGCCCCCAAATCACTTTCATAAAACTTCATACGTATAAACATATGTATAACCCATCCGCGACACTTCCGAGAAGATTCCAACTCGGGGCACACAGACCTTAGGCAACACATCCCCGATAGATGCCACGATATCATCTCTATACTAGTGTGCACATCACTCGGGGTCTCACTCCGAGTCTTCTCCCATAAATTCTCCATCTGGGAGGCTCTATCTTTGGATCTAGTCCGAGCTCTATCTCCAGATCTAGTCCAATCATCATTCCGGAATCTGGTCTGGGACCACATCATAACTTCCACTCCTGGAACGGGATCCCTATGGGGATACCTATTCTGGTCTGTGGATCGTGACTCTCTAGGTCGACGTCTGGAGTAGAACATATAATCATATGGAGGGTTTCATACATTTCCAAAACACTTTCTTTCTTTCTCAAAACATATTTCAACTGGGTCTCATACCTGATTCATCTCAACAGGATTCCTCGAATCCGATTCAAATCAATTTCACAGGCCTCGGCCTAAATCCTCAGTTCAACAGGGTCTCATACCTGAATTCTCATTTCACAAACTGAACTGGGACTCAAGTCCGATTTCACAACCAATAGGGCCTCAAGCCCGATACTACAGTCAAAGGGGCCTCAAGCCCGAGATTACAACCAACTTTGCCTCAAGTTATTCATAAACCAACGGGGCCCTCGGCCCGATCGTATACTCAAATGGAGCCTCGGTCCTATTCCTCGTCAAATCAAATGGACTCCAAGTCCGAGAGTTCGTAAATCAAATGGGTCTCGTGCTCGATTTCATACTTCCAAATCCAAAACCAATTCATTAAACCCTCGTTGAAAACCTAGCACGTATAAGCATCGTATAAAACCGTAAATCTTGAAATACGTGCAAATACGTAAATCCTAGGCTACCACAAAAAAATTCACTCATGGCATCACAAAACATATTCTAAAACAATTATAAAACATTTATGCATGCATCAATTTCGAAAGAAGGGTCCACTCACAGACCGTCCGAAGCCGCGCCTCGATACGCGTGCCATAAGCCCCTCCCGGGCCATTCGTCACCTCCGGCATTCCCAAACCTGTCTAAATTAATTTAAAGGGTTACTAAATACTTAAATAACCCCTCACTAAAGCCCCGTAATTTTTCAGAATTTTTAACTATTTTTAAACGCGAACCTAAACCTTTGGACATCCCGAATTATATCGAAACGATGTCTGATTGACACGAAACCAATCCCAAAATGTTCGTTACATCGAATAGATGAAATTACATGTTGGAACCACCCCTAAAGGAGAGCTCACGTACCCTCACGCGCCCCAAGAATGTCCTGCGTGTGGGCCTCACGCGCCAGGACTGTACATTTTCTCTAAGCAACTGAACCGGGTCTGGCGGGTTCACTAGTTCTCCTGGACCAGTGTGACCGGTCCGGCCTGGTTTCTCCCCCAAATTTTCGTCCAATCTTCTCCTTTTTGATCCCATCTTCCTATTTCATGATTTCCTACCATTCCCAATCATCAAACTTAAGAAAAACCATGTAAAACCCGTCTAACCAAAACCCACTCTCACGGTCCAAACTCTCCGACCACCCCCTGGGCTTCCTCAGTCGTGAACCACCATCAATATCATCTTAAAACCTTCCTAGAAGCCTACTAATCCTTATCCAAACATTAAAAAAAACCATAACGTATAAATCGAAAAATATGGGGAAAATGGGCAAACCGAGTACCTTGCTAGGGCCCTGGCCGCCGTCCATGGTGGCGTTGTTCCTGGCTAACCACCAGCATCTTTACAGCCCTCAAACACTCTCTAGGTCCTCATTAATGATCATATGGGTTATGTGTTTGGATTGGGGTTGGATGAGGATGAAGGTAATCGGGTTTGGTTTGGTATACACGAACAAAGAAGAAAGGGGTGATATGCATGAATGTAAAATGATGTCCAGTGGATGAGTGACACTTGTCACTCATCCATTGGGCAGTATAGAAATATTTGGGCCCCACTTACGACAAAAGTCCATTCGTCTCAAACTTCATGCAATAGTTCCTCGGAACTTCTGTGAACCTTAACTTCTCCGTCAAATGTCCAAATTCGACGTGCCGCCTCTTTACGGATTCGTATCATCCTGATTTCCGTAACGGTTCTCTGCCCTCGGCCATCGGACCTCCCGGTTCAAAAGTCAACTATTTGCTCCTATTCAACCAAATTACCAAAATGCCCCCGAACTTCCGAAAATCATAACTTCTTCCTCTAAAGTCAGAAACGAACGTGCCACTTGTCTATGAACTCGTGACGTCCCGAACTACGTCACAGTCATCGGCTAAAGTCCATTTGACCACCTGAACAAAAATTCAACGATTCTCCTATTCTAGGGGCAAAATCGTCACTCCGCCCTGCTCGTCTGTTAATCCTCGTCTAATCCCCGATTACTCTCTCTAATCCGTCATTAATTTTTAATTAATCCCTCTAATTCGGGACGGGTCGTCACACACTGGCTTTGGATTCCTTGGGAACTCCAAAGTTAAGCGAGTTTGGGCTAGTGCAATCCCTTGATGGGTGACATACTAGGAAGTTGCACGTGAGTTCCCAAAATCATAATCGTGAAGGGTTGAGCCCAAAGCGGACAATATCATTTTAGATGGGTTGGATCGTGACAGAATGGTATCAGAGCTGGACCCCGACCAGAAGTATGCCAACAAGGATGCTAGGCCCCAATGGGTGGTGGATTGTAAGACCTGTGTCTTGGGAAGAACGGTGAAAAATCCCACATCGCTCGGGGAGGGAAAGGTGAAGTGCCTTATAATGTGTAGGAACGTATTGATCTAGCATGAGGCTCTTTGGGAGCTCACTGACTTTGGATTCCTTGGTAATTCCAACGTTAAACGAGTTTGGGCTAGTGCAATACCAGAATGGGTGTCCTACTGGGAAGTTACACGCGAGTTCCCATAAACAAAACCGTGAGGGTTGTGCCCAAAGTGGATAATATCGTGCTAGATGGGTCGGGTCGTGAAAACCACTGTCTGCCGGTGATTAGCACACGCTGACACATACATGCCAACAAAGACAAGATGGTGTCATGTTGATGTCAACAACAGGGAAATAGCCAACACATGAGCATATTGGCAACACGCGTACGACACACTCCCGACAACGACTAACTGGCCACCCGCTCCTTGATGTTTGCTGTGAGTGTGTGCCCATCACGGTCCAAACAAAGTCGCCGACAATACTATTCTACTTGCCACCTGACGCGATTACTGGAGTGAGACACATATGCTCCTGGCACGGAGCTGGCAATGTTAGTTATCCCTCGTCACATTGTTGTATGCGCCCTTTCTAACTCAAAAATTATTTCCAAGTTGTCGTTCTTCTCTGTAGTTGTCGGGCGTGCCGTGTGACGACCCAAAAATTGAAAAAGGAAAAACTGGGAAAATTTGAAGGAAATGACGATTTTGCCCCTAGTTCTAAAGCCAAAAGTTGAATTTTTGATCATGACCTTGTTTGGACTTCCTATAAGGACCGTTGGATAGGTCTCGAGACACTGAGTCCGTAGACAAGCGGCATGCGTCTATCGGAGTTTGAATGTGAAGGTTGTGGACCCGCAATAGTGAGGGGCATTTTGGTCATTTGTTAAGGAAATGGTAAAAATGTAATTTGGTGGGTATTTGGCTGATTCAACCGCACAGATGATTCATTCATCTTCTTAGGTGACATCTGTCACTAGGAATATCAGCTTAGTGGCAAGTTTTGCCACTTGAAACTCAACCATGGACCAACATAAAATTGATTTGATCAGTAGGGAAACCACCCTGAAAACAGAGACACATAGAGATTGAACGTATCCATAGAGAAAAAGAAAGGGAATTGAATGATGAGTGATGGACTTCGAACCCAGCTAGACCCAAACTCAAAAAACCGTAGTTTTGTCCAAATTCAAAATTGGAATTATGGGCTATGATGAGTGAAATTGACCATCAATTGAGTCTTCTGGGATTCATTGGAGTGTAATCATCTCAAAATTGAGAAGAATTGACACAGAAACGGGCAAGAACACATCTGGCGACGGTTCTGAAATCCCATGGATGAGTTCCCATAATGAAAGGTAAGATGGACTCAAATTGAACTTGAATTCATGATAAGAATGAAGATATGATACTTCCTATGTGATGAAAATGAGGAAATGGGTTGAAATTGGGTGGAACCCGATTAATAACCCATCAGGTATTCAATTTAAATCGAATGATTTGGGGCCCGATTTCATGAAATCAAGGATACAGATCCTTAATTAAGGTCCAAACCATGTTAATGGATGAACTGATTAAAGAAATTGACTTGGAATTGGAAAGGATTGAAACGTGTCGTGTTGCGCGCTTACAGGTCAAATTGCATGAAAACGGGCAGAGAAGATGAACAGTGGCATGCACTATAGCAGGCGCGTGAGGGCGCATGGGCACGATTTTCAAGGTAAGGACAACATGACTTTTACTCTATGCAATGTAACGAACATTTTGATGTTGGTTTCGAGTTGATCGGACACCATTTCGATATTGTTTTGTGGGTCCGAAGGATTATGTTACGTTTTAATTCGTATTTAATTCCCAGAAAATTGGGGGAGTTTAATATGCTATTATTGGATTCATTAGTGACCCATAATGATGTTGTGATAGAAGATTTATCAACCAAGAAATTATGAATGATAACTCCTAATGTAATACTTTGCAAGTGCACAAAATCGTATGATTAGTATAGTAGGTTTGCAAAGGTCGATCCCTCTAGAGTGATATTGAACCTCACAATTGATGGACTGTTGGTATGAGGTAATCAAAGTTCACTGGTCAGATGTGGCGTATGTGACTAATGTATGCGGTGCCTAGTGATGGCTGATGATGTACGGATATTGCAATATGTTTCCTGAGGTTTTGCCAGGATGAGAGGTTGAGTTGATCATGGTGATCATGTTGAGTATATGAGTTGTTTCTCAGACACTTTGGTATGTGGCACCTACAGAGTTGGAAGGACTAAAGGTGCTAGTACAGGACTTGGTAAATACGGGTTCATTCGGCTCAGTGTTGCCGTGGGGAAACCAGTGGCATTAAAAAGGAAAAAGGGATGATGGTCTTAGCTTACATGTCGATTATGGACAACTTAATGAGGTAACGGTATGGGATAAGTATCCCTTATCATGAGTTATTGATTTGTGGTTCTGTTGGAACTATGTGATTATTGAGCCTATGGAGAGAGGCTAACATGGTGATGACTAACAGTCATGAGTAAAAGAGAAAAATGAGATGTCCGGATTGTTGTGGCTAAGGTTAGCCAATGGTGATGCCTTTGGATGAGTAAATGAACCAGTTATGTTTACGAGATGATGAGTCAGGTATTCTGACCATGTTTGGATGGTATGGTATATGGTACCATGATTGATGATTGATGATTGATGATTGATTGGTGTACTCACATGTACAGATGGGTGTGTGATATACTGGACAAATGTATTGAATGCCCTCAGAGAGAAAAATATATGGTTGAATAAGTGTTAAGTTTGGTCGACCAGAGTAGGTTTGTGGAACATACACTAAGAACAGTTGGGGTTAGTGTGAATCCCAGGAAAATAGATGTATTGGCCAATGGAAACTATCGCGGGAAAAAATGAGTCATTTTGAGATTGGATGGATGCCATAGAGTATTGTAGAGGGGTTCTCTATAAAGTGTTGCCAGTTATGGTAATTAACCCAGAAGGAGGTCGGAGTTATTGGAAATGAAAACTGAAATAGAATGATTACAAGTGGAGAAACCGTGACTTATGTTCGATGTGACCCTTTTTATGTGCATAGTCATATGTCACTATGAGATTTGAGATTTGGTGAGGTGTGCTTCGGTAGCATAGGGCTAGGATTGCTGATGCTAACTAAACCCTCAGGAGTTTTACTTTCCTTGCATGATATGGGATCGATCATAGTGACCCATGGATCAAGTATGCAGAGGTCATACTTTTGGGAAGGAATGTATACGTACTGTATTGACCATCAGGATTAAACAAGATTGATAAACAGAAAAGCTTAATGTGTGATGAGGCGATGGTCAGGATACATTGAGATTATGACCATGTTGTCGGTTCAGGTATCATTCATGGGGAGGCTAATAAGATAGCCGGTCAAGAATTGACATGTCTGATAACGTAAGGATAGGCGAAATCCGGTTATTGATGGAACTCCATAGAATTGGAGTGGTACATGATTTTTGATCATTTGGACTACTGGAGTCCAACTACAAGATCATACTTGGTGTATGATGTTGGCGCATGAAGTTGAATGGAACTGAGGTTAAGGAATGGATATGATTTCTGATATCGTATGAATAATTGTATTGAATGCCAGGTATTGGCAGGGGTAGGCGTCAGTGAGACCTATGATGATAAAACAACAAAAGGAAAAGTTCAATTTACGATATGAAGTGACCCTAGAAAAAAGGGTATGGAGTGATTGACTTAATGAGGGGAATGAGTTCTCGATTTATTGGACCTTATGAGGTTATTGGTATGGTGACCTTTTCATGGTGATTTAAGCCATTGTACCATATCATGAGGGGATGACATGTGATTAGGATGATGATACTGGTACTTGTGATTTTTGGATTGTATATACGCGGACGTTGAGCGAGGCTCCGTTTTTCGAGTAGGCATGGATATGACTGCCCGTGGGGCAGAGGTTTACAGAGAGATATGTCCCGATGTTGACCCAGTGATGAGGACTGGATTATTGAGGTTCTATAAGTTTGATTCGAACTAATATTCGGTTTGGTTGAACCAGAAGGGTGTGAGGTTGATTATGCTTCTCGTTCACATATATATATATATATATGTGCCTCGGGAGAACTGTCGTGACACCTACTAATTGAAATTTCGAGGACAAAATTCTTTAAGGGGGGTAGGTCGTAACGACCCGGAAATTCGAAAAAGGAAAATTTGGAAAAAGTTGAAGGAAATAACGATTTTGCCCCTAGAATTGGACGAACGGTTGACTTTTGGTTCGAGCGGTCAAACGAACTTTGACCGATGATTGTGACGTAGTTCGGAACGTCACGAGTTCATAGACAGGTGGCATGTCCGTTTCCGACATTCGAGGAGAAAGTTATGATGTTTGGAAGTTTAAGGGTAATTTGGTAAATTGGTTAAAAGGGGCCATTTGTTGACTTTTTGATCGGGACCGTGTTTGAACTTTTCGTAAGTATTGTTGCATAGGTCTCGAGACTCTAAATCCGTAGACAGGCGGCATGCGTCAATCGGGGTTCGGATGGAAAAGTTATGGGCTTGAGAAAGTGAAGGGAAAATTGGTAATTTGTCAAAGAGAGGTCAAATGGTAATTTTGGCTGGGCTAAAATCTGTCTTTTTGCAAGAATTTCGGAGTCAATTGTATCAGAGACTCATGCCGTTCTTTAAGTGACACATGTCACCTGGCAAAGAAGAATTAGTGGCAATGCACGGTGTGTTTGTACTTTGGTGGTGTGAAAGTTTAAAACCTAAGATTTAAACCAAATCGTGCAGGTGTGTGTTTGAAAAATAGAGAGTTCCATATAAACCTATACAAAAACCGTTAGTCTTTTCTCCTTTGATTAATCACAATTAAGAAAAATTGAGAGAGGAAAACTAGAGAGGAATTGAGAGGATTAAATCGTTAGGAAAAAGAAAGAGAAAAGGGAAGGAAAACCCAGGAACCCGAGACCCAAAACCTTCGAACTTTCAAAATGTTTCAAAAATTGGAATTAATATTTATAGCTCGAGATGCTTCAAATTGAGATTGAATTAAGTCTTCTGAGATCATTTCGACTAGAAACAACTCAAATTCGACTACAATTGGTGTCGTTTTGGCCTAGAACAGACATGGCGGACTTCGGAAATTTTCGAGCTTGAGTTGGCATAATTGGGGGTAAGTTTCGTGAAATTGGTTTCAGAATCATTGTTAAAATGAGTCTGCGATACTCCCTAACTAATTAATTGAAAGAATCAATGGATATTTGAATTAAATTGATTTTGATTGAAGCAATTAGGATCGAAATTTATGGAACAGACTTTTAATTAAGGATTAAACGATTGTGTTAGTTGATTCAATTGAAGGATTTGAATGGAAATTGGCAGGAATCCAGCCGGGTCATCACGCGGGCCAATCGGACCCGTTTATCAGACGATCGGGTCAAGATGATGAACAATGCCCATGTTATTGTAGTAGGCGTGTGGGCTCACGCGCAGCCACTCACGGCGGTGCGTGAGGGCGCGTGGGACCGATTTCCAAGGTGAGTTCAACATGAATTTTTTCCTATTTAATGTAACGAACATTTCGGCACTAGTTTCGAGGAAATCAGACATTGTTTCGATATTGTTTCGAGGGTCCGAAAGTTTATGTTACGTTTAAAATACGTATTTAAATCCCGAAAAAATTGATGAAAATTATATGAGGTATATTGCGATGTTAGTGACCCTCGATAATGATTTTGGACAGGAATGGTGACTTCTAGAATTTACGGAAAAACATGCAGCTCGGAAAGCGAGCGATATGGACGGTGTGTGAGTGGACTTTTGTTTTCTACCCAGAATGCATGCATATATGTTTTAAATGCTTTATGATATGATTTGAAATGATTTGGTATGATTGATGTTTCGATGTGGTGATTTCCGGATTTTGGGAATGTTATATTATTTTACATGATTTTGGGCACGATTTTCGAGAAAACCATGATACTGTTGTTTTGAACGAAGGTCCAGGATTTGAGATTGGTTTTGACTCGGGTTATGAGTCAGGAAATGGTTTGATGGATTTGTAATGCTTTATGCATATATTTTATGAATTTATGTGAAAATGTCAACTGAGATTGCGGTTACGCGGATTTGCGTGAAATTGATATTTTGGGCGTTAGACCCAATGGAAATGTGATTTCGATTGGATTGGTATTTCCATGTGATTACATGATGATATTGATGGTTTTCGGATTTATGAAATAATCGGGACTCTGGTTTTATGGATTATGTTTTGGGCTGAGACCTTGTGTTGAAAATGGTTTTGATTTCAAATGCAACTGTTTTTCACTGGTTTTCATGATGATGATATGTTGTGGATATTAGGGCTTTCGGGGTGGAATATGTTTCCCCCGGAGTGCACCCTGGATTGTAGATATTAGGGCTTCCGGTTGATAATATGTTTCCCCGGAATGGATCCTGGAGATAACGCTTACCTCCGGGATGGATGTGTGTACCCCGGAGAGGTCACGTAGCACGTTCTGTTGTCGTGCAGCCGAGGGAGGCTCGACTCAGATCAGATGTGCTGGATTATATGGAGATAGGTCGGTAATGTGTTCACGACGATCTGGATTGCCACTGGTGATGTGTTCACAGCGAAGGATGCTCGGATTTTGAGCGGTCCTTGAGCCTATTGATTTGCACGCGTTGCAGGGATAACGTGACTATATAAGATTGAATATGGAAATGAGACCCGTGGTTTTATTGAGAATTGTGATTTATAAATTTTTGTGCCCAGATTTATTTTACTCATGATTTACGATATGCATGCATGTTTGTGAAACTGGAGGGTAGGAATGTAATTTGATAAATGTATTTCTAAAACTTTGTTTTGTCCACTCACACCTTTTCTGTTTTATTGACCCTCCAGGTCATGGCGCGATGATCGAGGCTGATCGAGAGGTGGAGGCATGTGACAGGACCCGCCCCGTTTTCCCCTAGGGACCACTGGGGAAGGCCTGCTCCCATCTGACAAGAAATCCAAAATACCACAAATACCCTTCAGAGGGTTTTATTACACAAATACCCCTATTGGAGGTTCTAGATACACACCGGTGTGTTTCATAATACAACACGTCAGATAAGGGAAATGAGCATTATGTTCATACTAATACAAAATAAAGATAACACCTACCCCTGGGGGTGGTCCAAATGCAATGGTGATATTTATGCCTAGGCCCCGGAGTCGATGCCCTCCTCGGTTTCCTCTCCTGAAGGGTCAAGAAAACATTCAAAGTGTGAGCGGACCAAAAATAAAACGGTTATAAATTCATTTAGAACATATATATAATTTGACCCTTCGTTTCTGTAAACATACATGCATTCAGTAGAAAACATAGAAATACAATCTATTAGGAAAACATGTAATATTTCTATACATATACATATATCTATACAAAAATACATCTGGGCACGTATAACATCAATTCCAAAGTAACTATATATCCATAATCCCTTCCTTGGCATCGAAAGCAAGCTCGACGCCAACTCGGGGCACACAGCCCCTAGGGAACAAATCCCCGAAAATGGTCACGATTCATATCTAAAGGTATGCACACCACTCGGGGTCTCACTCCGAGTCTACTCCTAGGAATTCTCCGTCTGGGAGGCTCTATCTCTGAACCTAGTCTGAGCTCTCTCCCGGATCTTGTCCGAGTAACTCTCCAGAATTTGGTCCGGGACCACTACAATCTCCTACTCCTGGAACGGAATCCCTATGGGGATACCCATTCTGGTCAGTGGATCATGACCCTCCAGGTCGACGTCTGGAGGAGACCAATCCGCAAGCTGGAAGGGTATATACATATACGTATGAAACCTTTGCAAAACCATCTTTTCAAATCATGTCAAACCATTACCCAGAATTCTTTATAAACCAAATCTTTAGGTCAAAAGTCTCAAATCATCAATACTTTCATTAGTTCACAATTCATTTAGAAATACCGTTGACTCTTTCTAAAATCTGAGTCAACGCTCGTCAAATGGGTCTCAGGCCCGATACGACAATTTCTCACATAAATCTGTGCATTTCTTGAAATCCGTGATCCAATTCTCAAATCTCAATATCATAAAACATTTAGCATAAAACAATTTAGAAAACAAGTAAAACAGTTATGCATGTATTCAGTTATGAAATCAACGGTTCACTCACAGCTAGTCCTTGCTGCGCTAACGAACCATTTACACATGTCCTGAAGCTAAATACCACGTTTGAACTTGCCTAAACATACTTAAGGGTCACTAATTGACCCTACTAGGTCTAGCATGCAAACTTAGTACGAAATCGGCCCGGGAACTCGCTCCAAACACGCTTCCTGAGGCTAATTTCCTCAATTTGACAAACCTAACGATCTCCGATCGATACGAAACCACCGCTATTGGATTCGTATCGTCGAAACCTTGAAAATCATACCGACCCCATAAAAAGAACTATTCACACTCGTCCCCACGTGTCTGGTCAACACGCGGTCAACGCTGCTACAGTGCTGCTGACGTCACTGCTGACATCATCCTCTGACATGTGTCTGCCGACACGTGTCAGTCCCTGCTCTGACATTTCTGACAAGATGACGTCATCATGCTATTAGAATAGTGTCAGAATGATGACGTCATCATCTCTGTCATTCGGTGGACTCCTACCAAAGACCCAAGTCACGGTTCGGTTGACCTGTACCGAATTCCTGCGGCGCTGCTCTTTTGGACCCTACCGAAGAACCAGTGGCAGAGCCGCCGTGACTCACGACCTTTGCCCGCTAAGAAAACTCATTCCCGGCCACCATTTTCGACTCAGTTTGGTCCTAACAACTCGTCTAAACCTGCTCTAGAGGTCTATAAACCTCAAAACTCGAAGGAAGGTAGAAATCGTTACCTCTGGCTCGAAGAACTCTGCTCAGAATTTTAGCTTCTTTCCTCCGCCGTGTTCTGTAGTCCTCCCTTCTCGAACTGATCTCAGGGGCTCCGTCAGTCGTCCTGGTGTCTCTGCGTTCATCGTTAGGCTCCATACTGAAGGTAAATGGGGTGGGTTGCACGATCGATGTCCCTGTGTTCATTG
This sequence comes from Prinsepia uniflora, assembly GCA_032719365.1. NCBI lineage: Eukaryota > Viridiplantae > Streptophyta > Magnoliopsida > Rosales > Rosaceae > Prinsepia > Prinsepia uniflora. The sequence continues at coordinate 15,649,390 of CM064872.1, forward strand.
GCCCGTCACAGTTTTGGGTGGTCGAGATGGTTGCCGGAGGCTGCAAGCGGATGGGGTTGACGACAACAAGAATGATGATGAAGAAGATGATGTTCAGTGAAGATGAAGGATCAATCTGGGTTGAGAGAAAATCAACGGGGAAGGAGGAATGGCTTGGTTGTACGCATAAGGGTTTCACGGCAAAGAGAAAATAAGGAGATTCATGCACCCAATTATTTGGGCTTTTGGGTCAGTTAGATGAGTGACATTTGTCACTCATCTGATTGGTTCAAGAGTCCAAGTTGACCAGTAAATTCAATCCACCTGTCTCGATTCTCGAAAAATGTAATAATACCCCGTAATATCCGTGACCCATAACTTTCGCTCCAGGTCTCCAAATCAGGCATGCCGCCTGTCTACGAATTCAGGGCGGCCCGATCTACGAAATGGTCAAAGGTTCAAGGTCGTACGACGCTTCGGGTCAAAAGTCATGTAACGACCCGTCCCAAATTCCTAGATTAGATTAGTGACTAATCACGATTAGTGAGGCTAATCCGTGATTAGTAAAGCGAAATCGAACGAACGATGCGAAATGACCGTTTTGCCCCTGGTGGTGGCAAAACGTTGGCTTTTCAATCGGGCGGTCAAATGGACTTTGACCGATGACCGTGACGTAGTTCGTGACGTCACGAGTTCATAGACAGGTGGCACGTTCAATTCCGACGTTCGTAGAAGAAGTTATGACGTTCGGAAGCCCAAGGGCATTTTGGTAATTTGGGTGAATAGGAGGTCAAAAGTTGACTTTTTGACCAGGAGGTCCGATGGCCGAGGGCCGAAGACCGTTACGTAGATAAGGACGATACGAATCCGTAGACAGGCGGCACGTCGAATTCGGACGTTCGACGGCGAAGTTACGGTTCACGAAAGTTTCGGGATACTATTCCTGGCGACACGTTTTACGAGGACCGTTTGTCTTTAGTGGGCTCAACTACTTTTCAGACTTGTCACCCATCCACTGGCCCTTAATTCCCATACATGCATCGATCATCTCTTTGTTTTTCCATTCATCCAAACACCCACCCGATCTCAGTTTGAACCCAAACCCATCCAAATCTTTCCAGCCGATCTTGAATGGGACCATAGAGTGAGGGAGAGGCTGAGGAAGCAAGGGACGGTGGCTGGGAGCACCTGGACCGCCGCACACGGCCGTGAAGGCCCAGGTAACCCGATTACCCGACTATGCCCATTTTTCCATTATTTTCGAATATGACTTTATGGGTTGTTATGGGTGATGGGAAGATGATTAGGGAGTTGATAGGATGATTTTAAGAGGATTTGGAAGGTGCTTCACGGCGGAGGGAGCCGTGAGGGTGGTCGGGAAAAACAGAGGCCGTGAGCCTCTTTGTACATGGTGAGGTTTTAGGAGGTTTCGATTCGTTTGGTTGATTGGGATAGATTGGAAATGAGAAAATAGGAATTTAGGAATTAAAATGGAAGAAAACGGACGAAAAACGAAGAGTGTAGGGCCTTGGACCTGTCACGCCGGTCCAGGCGGACCGGAATTGCAGAGAAAACCGGACCGGCCCGGTCGGACCGGTTCGATCGAAGGAGGACGACGGGCACTGTAGCGGCGCGTGAGCCCACGCGCAGGGGCCTTTGGGCGGCGCGTGGCAGCGCGTGCTAGGGTTTTTGGGGATGTGTCCAACATACGAAATCATCTATTCGATGTAACGAACATTTTGAGACTGGTTTCGTGTCGATCGGACACCGTCTCGATATGTTTCGGGGCATCGGAAGGTTTAGGTTCGGGATTAAAAATAGTTAAAAATACGGGAAAATTACGGGGCTTCAGTGAGGGGTTATATAAGTAGTTAGTAACCCTCTAAATTAATTTGGACAGGTTTGGAAGTCCCGGTGACGGTGATCGGCTCGGGGAGCCGTATGGCACGCGTATCGAGACGCGACTTCGGACGGTCTGTGAGTGGACCTTGTTTTCTAAATTGGTGCATGCATAAATGTTTATTATATGTTTTAAATACTTGTTTGTGATGACATGAGTGCATTTGGATGTGCGGTTACGTATAGGCACGTATTTCGAGGTTTCGGCCCTATACGGTGCCTATACGAGGCTGTATGTCTTTATTGGTCTAAATGAAATGGTTTTGGATTTCCAAATGGATTATGCATATGATTTTATGATGTTGATTTGGATGCTTGTGAATTATATGGTTTCACGTATTTCGAGGCGATTTACGTGCTTGCACGTAAATCGAGGTTTTCCAGTTTTACACTGATTTTCCGTACTTATGATTTTGGAAATAATTTAATGAAATAATTTTGGATTTGAAAAGGTAACTCTCGGACTTGAGGTCCATTTGATTTACGGAATCGGGCGGAAGGCCCAATTGGTTTACGATTCGGACCGGGGGTCCAGTTTGTATGTGGATTCGGGCCTAGGGCCCAGTTATGTATTACAAATGGTTTTTACGGGTCATGACGGTTTATGGGAACCGGCATGAACCCTTGAAATGGATTTACGGGTCATGACGGTTTATGGGAACCAGCATGAACCCATGAAAGAATTTTATGGTTCATGACGGCTTATGGGGGCCGGGCATGAATCCTTGAAAGGTTTCAAGAATGGTTTCAAAAGGTTTTTCATATTCCATCCTATATATATGATTGTCTCCTCCGGGGAGGGTCGTTGGCCTGGGTGGACCCCGGAGTAGTCACGGAGCACTGACTGAGTGGAGTCGCCCCCCAGTTGGGTTCCTTACTCTCAGGATGGGCATGGTTCGTTACCTTCAGGGAGGGTCATTGATCTACGGACATTGACCTGGGTGGACCCTGGAGAGACTTGGGTTTGAGACCCCGGTTAGCACACGTGTAGCTTTATTTTACCGTGACAGGTTCTGGATATGAATATATTGGAAAAACATGTTTTCAATTGGTTTGGGAAACTGTGTTTTATGATGATAAATGGATTTGGGCTGAGATCCCACACATGTTTACTATGTTCTGGTTTTCTGTAAATTGTTTTTGGGCAGGAGCCCGTGTGACTTGTATTTACAGAATTTGGGGCTGAGACCCTATTTATGGATGTTTTAACATATATTATTGGATAAATGGTTTTACTATGCATGCATGCTTTTTAGTGGAGGGTATAAAGGTCTTCTTATGGAAATGTTTTTATAAATTCTTTCTTTTTGTCCACTCACAACCTTTCTGTTTTTAATACCCTTCAGGTTGACAGCGGATGTGGACTGTAGCAGAGATCGAGATATCACATGCCTCCTCCGGATCCTGGCGTACTCTGATAGCCCGGGAGGGCAAAGGTCGGAAATATCCCTTGTCTGACACTTCGTGTCAGACGGGAGCAGGGTCATCCCGCACTAATCCCGGGGGGATTGGGATGGGTCCTGTCAAGTCAACATTTTGCCAAAATGGTCATTTTACATATAATTTCCATTTAATTAAATAATAATGAAATCCGGGTCGTTACAGCATGAGTGGGCAAATGTATGGTTATCCCTTGTTTGACAAGTACTAAGGGTAATTTCGGAACTTCAATTGACTTGTCAGACGGGAGCAGGACCAGACACGGTAATGAGTACGAGTTTTGGTCTTTGTGGCTAGGTTAGTGTTTTCATGTGATTTGGCTGGAAAGCCGGTGATGGTTATTCATATGTTTTACCCTATGCATGCATGGTTTGATAAACTGGAGGGGAAAATGGTCTATTTGACCAAAGTCTAGTTGGGACGGGTCCTATCATGCCGTGCACGCGCTTGCACTTGCAAATTGTCACTGTCGCTTTCAGCTTTCTTCAACCGTTGTCCCCTTTTACTAATCCGCTTGCAGCCTTGCTCTTTTTTTGTCCCATTGCACGAGACCCCATGGGAACATGTAGGCAACAATGCTTTTTTGACATAACTATGGTATCACACGCACACAAATGTCCACCTTTCATCAATCTCATTGTCCAAAACAAGCAAAATAAACATAAAGATATATCATCTTCGCTTCAAAAGAATTGTAACATACAACCTTCCTCACCATACATCATCACTTTTTCTTTCTTGTTTTTTTCATAAAGGAACCTCCGAATGCCAAAAGCGGATAGGGCTTAAACTTCCACTTTTTCTCAGACTAATCCTAGCCATTAAAAATGTGATTAATTTCAAATTAATGGAATTAATTACCATTAAGGGAGGTTTATGTCCTTAAATGGGTTTGGGTCAAAAAACAGATATTTCTTTGTGACACATCTTAAATGTACAAATAAATGTTGACCTGATTCTGAGCGCAACAATTTCCTCAACACGGAGATAGAGCGATACAAAAAATAGCGAAAAGTTTAGTAGCATAAATTCCAAAAATGTACATCCCTTAGGATTCCCCAAATTCTGAAGCGATGCGAGGCATAGTGGAACCCAAAATCACCCGAAAATTGTGGAGTTACCACGTGGCTCATAATTTTTGTAATATCCAAATTTCCCTGATAATGACATTAACGGCTAGCAAACACCAGCACATTAAATAATGTATTTACTAGCTAAATATATTATTTAATACATTCGATAGAGGCATGATGGGTTGTCAGCCAATCCATCCCAAGGATAACGTCAAAATCGCATAATTCTAACAAAATTAAGTCAGCCACGAGATGCACACCCCCTATCAATACAGGATACTCTCGTATCACTTGGTTGACTACATAAATATCACCGGTCGGCGTACCGACTCCCATATCACAACCAAGTGCAGAAATTTCGGTATCAGCTAAGGTTGCATAAGTGCGAGAAACAAATGAATGAGTAGCTCTCGGGTCTATTAAGGTACGTGCATGATGACCAAAAATAGGAAGCAAACCTGTCACCACTCCTGGGGTAGATCGAGCCTCCTGTTGAGTAACAGCAAATACTCGAGCATGTGGTCCCGAAGTCTGACCACGTCCTCGTGAGTTACCACGTCTTCGGCCAGCTCCTCTCCCCAAAGTCATATCAGAAGTCGATGCCGTACTCCGACTCTGCTCGGCAGTGCCCCAACCGGTACCACTACCAACCAAACGTGGGCAGTCCTTCTTAAAATGATCCAGCTCCCGACAGTAAAAGCAAACAAGCACATTACCCCGATTGGGCCCACTGTTCTGTCGGTTGGCTGATCCCACTGATGCTTCGCTAGATTGCACTGTTGCCGAAGATTGAGACCTAAATCTTGGTGTATTCCCACGACCATAACTCGGACGAGTGCCTCCAGACGATCCAGAACTAGAACCACCCCTTTTCGGCCATCTCTGACTCGGCGCTCCCTGATACTGTCGCTCTCGGCGCCGACCGAAACTTGAAAACCGTTGTTGTACTGGCAAAGTCACCTCAACTCTGGCGGCTGCATCAGACAACTCCCTCAAAGAAGCATACGATCCCACTGTCACGGCACCACGAATCTCATTCCTTAACCCCTTCTCAAACCTCCTGCACTTGTCCTCCTCGGTAGACACATACAAAGGGGAAAAATTTGCTAAGTTCAAGAACTTTTGCTCATAATCAGCCACAGATAGATCTCCTTATTTCAGTTGAAGAAACTCCACTTCCTTGGCGGTGGTAACCCTGGTAAATCCTCAGGAAATACATCTGGGAACTCACATACGATAGGGATGTCCTCGACCCTAACTGGGGTATCCCGTACATCAATCACATGTGCTAGATAACCTTGGCAACCTCTCCGCAACAATCTCTCTGCTGTAAGAGCTGATATAACTTTGGCGGGTAACATTCGCCGATCTCCCTGGAATATGACTTCCGGTAATCCTGGACTCCGGAGTATCACCCTCTTATCGAAACATTCGATAGAGGCATGATGGGTTTTCAGCCAATCCATCCCAAGGATAACATCAAAATCGCATAACTCTAACAAAATTAAGTCAGCCACGAGATGCACACCCCCTATCAATACAGGATACTTTCGTATCACTTGGTTGACTACATAAATATCACCGGTCGGCGTACCGACTCCCATATCACAACCAAGTGCAGAAATTTCTCTATCAGCTAAGGTTGCATAAGTGCGAGAAACAAATGAATGAGTAGCTCCCGGGTTTATTAAGTTACGTGCATGATGACCAAAAATAGGAAGCATACCTGTCACCACTCCTGGGGTAGATCGAGCCTCCTGTTGAGTAACAGCAAATACTCGAGCCTGTGGTCCCGAAGTCTGACCACGTCCTCGTGAGTTACCACGTCCTCGGCCAGCTCCTCTCCCCCCAGTCATATCAGAAGTCGATGTCGTACTCCGACTCTGCTCGGCAGTGCCCCAACCGGTACCACTACCAATCAAACGTGGGCAGTCCTTCTTAAAATGACCCGGCTCCCGACAGTAAAAGCAAACAAGCACATTACTCCGATTGGGCCCACTGTTCTGTCGGTTGGCTGATCCCACTGATGCTTCGCTAGATTGCAATGTTGCCGAAGATTGAGACCCAAATCTCAGTGTATTCCCACGACCATAACTCGAACGAGTGCCTCCAGACGATCCAGAACTAGAACCACCCCTTTTCGGCCATCTCTGACTCGGCGCTCCCTGATACTGTCGCTATCGGCGCCGACCGAAACCTGAAAACTGCTGCTGTACCGGCAAAGTCACCTCAACTCTGGCGGATGCATCGGACAACTCCCTCAAAGAAGCATACGATCCCACTGTCACGGCACCACGAATCTCATTCCTTAACCCCTGCTCAAACCTCCTGCACTTGTCCTCCTCAGTAGACGCATACAAAGGGGCAAAATTTGCTAAGTTCAAGAACTTTTGCTCATAATCAGCCACAGATAGATCTCCTTGTTTCAGTTGAAGAAACTCCACTTCCTTGGCATTACGGAAAGAACGAGGATAAAACTGATCTAGGAAACGATGCCTGAAATCCTCCCAACTCAGGGTGTTGGCATCCAATCCCGTCAACTGCAATCCACGCCACCATCGATACGCCTGACTACTCAGCATAAACGTGGCTAAAGGAACCATGTCTCCTGGTGGACATCGCATGATCTCGACAATCCGTTCCAACTGTGTAACCCAATCATAAGCCTCATCTGGGTTAGTCTGACCAGTAAAACTCGTGGCCCCCAACCGTTGAGCTCTCTCTACGTCTGGACCCTCCATTTCTTCGCCAGGCTGTGCACGAGGCTCGCGTCGCGGAGGCATATAGAGGTATTTGTACGTAAAACAGATCAATTAACCAGACATGCACACAATGTGCAAAACTCAGACCGCAACCTAGTGCTCTGATACCAATTTGACAAGGCCCATCCCGATTATCCCTCGATAACCGTGAAAGATCCTGCTCCCGTCTGACAATAACTCGAAAGTACCAAAAGTAGTTTTAAATATATACATATAGAATATAACAAACGATAAACATTGTCAGACAAGGGATAGTTCAGTATTCCGAGACCGTTGACCTAGTCAACAGGTTTACAGAGCATAGGAAATATTTACAAGTAGGGATCAAAATCCTACGCTGCAAAGTGTCTGAGTACGCAACGGTCTGTTTATTCCTCTGCCTCGATATTAGCCTCAGTACCTGTGCACTGGCCTGGAGGGCAAATAAAACATCAAAGGTGTGAGTGGACAAAAATAAAGTTCAGAAATACATTTATCAAAATACAGTCTTACCCTCCAGTTTTGTAAACATGCATGCATATCATAACTTATAACTCAAATAATCAAGGTATGAATATAAATCTCAAACATCAATAAAAACACATGATCCAGGTCTAATATAGTCACGTTATCTCTGTAACGCGTGCAAATCAATAGGCTCAAGGACCGCTCAAATCCCGAGCATCCGCCGCTGTGAACACATCACCAGCCAGCAATCCAGGTCGTCATGAACATATCACGGACTGACCTCCATATAATCCAGCACATCTGGTCTGAGTCGAGCCTCCATTTGGCTGCACGACAACATACCGTGCTACGTGACCTCTCCAGCGTAAACACTTCCATCCCGGAGGCGAGCGTTATCTCCAGGGTTCATTTCGGGGGAAACATATTCCACACCGAAAGCCCTCATATATCATCATCATGAAAACCAGTGAAAACAGTTGCATTTAATATCAAACCCATTTTTGAACTGGGCTTTAAGCCCAAAAACACTTTTCTCAAATCCATAAACCAATTCACGCAAATCTGCACAATCACAATCTCATTCATAATATTAATTCATCAAATCTAATACCAGACTCATAATCCGAGTCAAAATCAAGCTCAAACCCCGAGCCTTAGCTCGAAACATCAGTTTTATAGTTTTCTCGAAAATCGTGCTTCAAAGCATATAAAATAATACAATATTCCCAAAAAATCAGAAATCGTCATATCGAAGTATCAATCATACCAAATCATTTCAAATCATATTATAAGGCATTTAAAACATATATGCATGCATTTAGGGTAGAAAACAAAAGCCCACTCACACACCGTCCAGATTGTTCAGTTTCAAGCTGTTCGTACTCTTCCGACGTCCTGGAAGTATTCGGGCCTGTCAAACAAGTAATACAATATTACTAACTTATCACATAATCCCCTGTACGAATTTCCTAATCGTCGGAATAAAATAATATTATTTAAACGTAACCTATACGCTTCGGGTATGCAAAACTACTCTAATTTCATATCCGATTGACCCGAAACCAACATTAATAGGTCCGTATCATTGAGAGCATCCAAAAGTGTGTTGAACCCTCCTTCAGATTCCCGGTCACGCGCCCGCACGCGCCGCCGCAAGCGGCTGCGCGTGAAAGCCACGCGCTGTGAACAGTACCTGCTACAGTTCTCCTCTTTCACCCGTTTCTCTGATAAACAGGTCTGCAACCCTCGATCAGACCCGATTCGTTTTCCATCAATTTGGACTCAATTCCTCTCGTTCTTTTACTCATTCTCATCTATTCTACATCTCTGTTTAATCTGCGACATCAATTTGATGAAACCCTGGCCTGAAACTCACGACTCAACATCTAATCCCGACGGGTCCTAACTCGGGTTCTACCTCATTTCATCTTATTGCATCAAATTGATTGCACCAGAAGCATCTAACCTTCATTCCAAACAGGAAATCGAAATCAATTTCATGAATTATTACCTCTAAGTAATCGAACTCACGCTAGAATTTCCGAAACAGTTGCAGGGCTTGTTCGTCACCAATTCACCTCCAATTTTCGTGCCAGTTGATTGGGTTCGAGTCGTATAGTCCTCAACAAGCTTAATACCTCCTCAATTTCACACGAAACCTTCTTAAAAATCAAAATCGAAAATCATGGTGTTGGGTGATTTTTCGGGTTTCCTCAGTATGGTGTCCCTTGGGTTTTGCTCTGTTTCCTTTCGGTTTTTCTCTTCAAATTAACCAATTAACTCTAATTGATCACTCACAATTGCCCTTGTTCCTACTGAACTCGATCAAGATGAAGGGACTCTGTTTTGTTGTTCTTAGTCGACTACAAATGCTTCAAATTTCAATCACTTATCTATTAACCTTAATTAATTAATGGTAACACAATAACCCAAGTGCCACTAAGAGGCTTCTTAATATGACATGTGTCACTAACTGAATTAAAGTGAACTGATTCAGCACCCTATACCATATAATAACAATCATATCCACCGTTTAATTAAAATCTATATAGAATTACCATTTTACCCTTGAGGTCACAAATGACCATTTTGCCCCTGAACTTCCCAGACCCATAATTTTTTCATACGAGCTCCGTTTTCGACGTGCCACCTGTCTACGGATTCAGCGTCTCCGGACCTACACAACGGTCATCGAAAAATGCACAAAAAGTATTTTAAATGAAAAGTCAACTTTTAGCCATATTCCTCCAAGGGTAAAAACGTTATTTTCACATTATTTTAATATTTTACAATTTTTGGATTTTTCGGGGCGTTACAAAAGTGGTACGAGAAGATATCATTAGAGTGGATGCAAGTATTATGCTTTGTATATTGCTGGCCATATATAAACCCACATGACAAATTAGCAACTGTAGTGTTCTATACTTAAGGGATTAACAATTAGAATATTGACATATAAAGGTTTTTTTTTCTTTCTATAATTGAAATACTAGAAGTTGAACTCTAATCATGAATATTTTACTTACTTTGAACAGTCTGATATGAGACTAGCAATTCCTCCATATTTACAAGTAGTAGAGACTAAAGCTAAGTTTGGTATGCCATATTAAATAATGGATAAGAGAATATAATACGAAATTAGTATTCAGTATCACTCGTATTAATTAGTCACCGTATAAATCAATACGATTAGATGTCTTTATACGGTTCATACACACCAAAATAATACTTTCGAAATTATTTGTGTTACATAGTTTAACTTTTGAAAATGAAAATCGAGCCGGTTCTAATTCGATTCGATTCGATTTTCTTGATTCGGTTCTTTTTTTTTCCTCAATTCGATTTTTTTCTCAGTTCGATGTTTTTGATACAAGTACCACTAATCTTAGTACTATATTGAACAGAAAAAATGATACCCTAAGAAAATGATAGGAACCATCCGAATGAATAAGTAAAAATGTTGCTGAAGTGGCAATAGAAAATGGTAACTCTCTCCCTTTACCGGCTTTGCCGTCTGTTTCCGGGTCGTAATTATATTAATGGGCCCAATGGGTCGCAGAGGTTATTGGTTTATAAGGAGAACTTCACTATATAAATATGCCGAAAGTACCAATGGGCCACCGTGCAAAATAATTTTGCAGGTCCACAATACATATCAACTATCAAGTCTTAATAGGAATTTTGTTTTTGGACAAGTCCTAATAGGAAATTAAACAAAAACAATATTCCTACTTAAGAAAAGGAGAAGTCCTGAGTAAAAATGACAGCAAAATATACGAACCTTCCATGCCGAGCACCGACGGCCTATATAAACAGATTCCACGCTGAGTCAAAGACCAAAATATCAAAGCGCGTAAAAGCGAAGAACCCTTGGAAGCTGGTCGTGTTTGCGATTCTCATCGCCGTCTCGTCCACATACCCTTCTCTGTTACCAATCCGTTTTCTTTTCCCGGTAAGGCCTTTCGATACCTGTGAATTTCCTACCGGTACCACAGAAATCGAGGTCTAGGGTATCTGCTCACGATCTTCTGATTGATGTTCATGATCTGTTTCTGATTTTGTAATTCAGTATTTTGTGTTCTGTGTTCTCTGTATTCTGTGCTTATTGATCTTTGGGTTTGCTAGGGAAGTTTATAATAGATTGAATTTGCTATCTTGGGTTTGGGATTGGCTAGGGTTGAAAATTTGACTTCAAAATAGTTGATTAATTTCGACCTTCTCGGGTTTAGGGTTTTCAAAATTGTTGGGGGGGTTTTGTATTTTGCTTTAAATTGTTGAGTTTGACCACTGATTTAGGAGAACTGTGGTTCTTAATCATATGGCGACAGGGCGAGTCGATGTTTTGAGGAGAAGGGATTCTGATAAGTATTCCAGAAGAGAATTTGGGTCTTCTAGGAACGGGAGTTGTGTTGAAGTGGATCATGGTCGCGATGGTCATATTAAACATATAAATGGATTCCATTTATCATCTGATCCGGTCAAGTCACGGGCGCCTGGGAGGTTGTCAAATGACGCAGAACCATTGGTTAAGAATGGAAGATCCCGAAGAGTGAAACTTTACCTCCGGAGAAGAAGAGGAAGTTTTCCCCTATTATATGGGACGAAGAAGAGAAGGAAGTGAGAATATCATCAAGGAATAGAGTTTTTCCCGTTATTCCTCCTTCCCCTCCTCGTTCAACTGTAGACGGATTGAATGCTGAGATTCAGGGCTTTATTTCTGATCGGGCTGTTTCAAAGTCTCCAACTGTAGACGGATTGAATGCTGAGATCTCATCAGTTCAACCTTCTGTAGCGGATGGCTTGGTGGGAAGTTCTCAATTGGAACCTCCAGCTGATTTTCCTACACCACGGCATGTGGATAAGTTTGTGAATGATTTGAAGGCTGAAGAGAAGATGGAAGATCAGAAGTTTTACCAAGCACACAACATCTCATTATCAAGGTGGTTATCTGATAGCGATTCTCCGAAGGAAATTTCTGTTGACAGGTGCAGCTCGCTTGAAAGTGGAGAGGTCCAAAGAGAAAGCTCAGTGGGGAGCCGGGCCATAGCTTCTAGCTCTGACAAAGAAGGCAGCTTTGAGAGGCCTAGCAGAGAAAAGTCTGGTGATGAATATTTGGACAGTTATAAACATGGTGGCAATGCTGCCTTGTACTCTGATTCAGAGGATGATGTCGATCTTCCTCCCACTGAAGAGCCTGCAGTGCAGAAGCAAGGAGGTATGAACATGCTTCAATGTTGCAGAAGTGTGTTTGAATATGAAAAGCTCAAAAAAATAAATGAAGGCACTTATGGTGTTGTCTATAAAGCCAGAGATAAGAAGACGGGGGAAATTGTAGCGTTAAAGAAGGTGAAGATGGAGGTGGATAAGGGATGTGATGGTTTCCCAATGACAGCATTGAGAGAAATAAACATTCTCTTGTCTTTCAATCACCCTTCAGTTGTAGGTGTTAAGGAAATTGTTATGGACGACTTTGATGGTGTTTATATGGTTATGGAGTATATGGAGTATGACCTCAAGGGGCTAATGGAGTCGATGAAGCAGCCCTTTAGTACCGGTGAAGTTAAGCACATGTTGCTACAACTTTTGAAGGGTGTAGATTCTCTTCATGAGAATTGGATCCTTCACAGAGATTTGAAAACATCAAATCTCCTTGTGAACAAGGATGGTGAGTTGAAAATATGTGACTTTGGGTTGTCCCGCCAATATGGGAGTCCACTGAAGCCATATACTCCTTTAGTTGTTACTTTGTGGTACAGGGCACCTGAAATTCTATTGGGTACAAAACAGTACTCTACAGCAATTGATATGTGGTCAGTTGGATGCATAATGGCTGAATTGTTGTCCAAGAAACCACTGTTTCCAGGGAGTACTGAAGCTGAGCAGCTTGACAAGATCTTCAAGATTCTTGGTACACCAGATGAAAAAAGTGGGTTATCCAAATTGCCAGGCTTCAAAGCTAAGTTTGTTAAACAACCTTATAATAATCTGCGCAAGACATTTCCTGCTGCATCTTTCACCGGATCTGTACCGGTGCTCTCTGAGTCGGGGTTTGATTTGCTGAAGAGGCTCCTAGCTTATAACCCTGCAGAGCGAATAACAACGAAGGATGCTCTCAACCATAACTGGTTTCACGAGTCCCCTGAACCGAGATCTGATTTCAAGCCAGTTACTCGTGATCTGCATGTTCAAGACCGGTACCTAAGCCGGAGGTAGTGTGAGAACCATTTACAGCAATAATCTTAACCTTTTTAGGGCAAGTTTTTCAAATTATGCTAACCTGACAATTAGGCAGTTGCAAAGCACAGCACATCTTGCAGGGCTTTTTAGGATGGCTACACCAAAGGAGTTGCATGGAGATTTGGTGGGCACTAATGGTTTATACGAAGGTGTGGCACTGTTGAGAAGGGAAAAAAAAACGGCTTTTTCAATTTTCCATTCTTGAGTTTCTGTATATATTTTATCTGGACCAGCTCACTTCGATAATAAAATTTGGTTTGGGTTATATTCTTGTTTTTATTTAATTAATTGTTATTTTTATGTAAAACATTTTGTTTTCTCTTTATTCATGCTTATACTTTCTTTGCAAGAGATTATAGGCCTTAAAATGATGGGATGGTGGATGGCATATCACCGTCAAAAGACAGGAAATTTTGCAATCGTAAGTTATTTAACTGTTACACCTTTTGATTCTATCCAGTATTTTATAGGTACTGTTTTGTGTATTGAGGTGTATCTGATCTTAGACATTTTCTTTCGTTATGATGCTCTGTCTCTAATGCTTATGCAAGGCCATTGTTAACCTGTATTTTATATGTACTGTGTTGTGTCTTGAAGTGTATCTGGTCTTCCACGTTTTCTTTCATTGTGATGCTTTCTCTAATGTTTATGTCTATTTATATGCCATACAGCAAATATGCAGCCCCCCCCCCCCCCCCCCCCCCCCCCCTTCTCTTTTTTTTCCATGTTTGGAGTAATATAAGAAAGAAAAAAATTTAGGAATAAGCAGTGACTGCTGCTATGAGGTTTTACTTTTAATCGAATAGGAGTCACTCAATAAGTAGTCGATCCATGCTCATATTCCATTTCACGCATGCATGTGTGCCTTAAATGCTAAGCGCTGGTATCTGTTCCATCCCTGAAGAGTGTTGCTTTGTCTATTTCTCTGGATGCATTTTGATGCTCTTTTCTTTTGTGTCAGGAGAATCGGTTGTCAACCTATATTATTATTTTTTTGTGTGAATTATCATAATTCTTTTTTGACTTGTATCTTTCCATGTGCATTCTACGTTTTGGAATTAGCTTGCTATGGAAAACGGAGAGTTTTTCTTGCCTGCAACTAGCCTGCTTGCTTGGTAAGGTTGTTGATTCTTACTGATTTAATGAATCTAACGATGGCTGTTTTATGTTTTGCTATGTCGAGTGAACTTAATCTCTGTTTTTTTTAATCAATCATGCTATGTCGGTAGAAAATTCATATAGTTAGTGTATTTGTGTCATTGTCTAATTCTAAATACTGGGACTCTCTAACTCCATCAATTATTGACATATACACTCAGCATTTAACTCATTGGATTGTCGACAGTCTTGCTTATATTAAAAAAGCTTAGGCTCCTTTTGTTTTAAGATAGATTTGGATCTGGGCCTGAGTTTCATGATAAGGCTAAGTTTGTTGTTATAGATTACAATACTGTACACGTATTTGACTAAGAACAAAAGTGAAGATGGCAAATGGGTGTGAAATGACTTTGTGCAGTCATTTCAACTCGCTTTCATTAGTACTACTACTAGTTATTTCAAATGCTTTCAATCTAGTGTTATTAGTTTTTGTAGCAAATGTAGCTTTGTTATCAAAATTAAATCCCTCTTAAAACGGACAGAGCCTTATTGTCTCTTATTTTGTTAAGAGATAACATTTTGGCGGTAGAATCACAATGAAAGCTGAAAAGTGGCAAAAACAAAAACTAATAAATAAAGATCATATGCGGATGAAGACTGTTTTTGTGGTTGCCAGGCATCTGGTTTTCTGTACAGGTTGAATTTGTACATTCTGGCCATATGTGCTCGTTATATTCTAGTTGTTGTCTAAATTTCTTATGCCAGGCTCTCTTTATATACCCTTTACATTTTAGCAGTGCTGTCAGCTATGAGGCATCTAAGGTTTAAAGCTCGAAGCTAAAGTCATGTAATGTTCGTTTTTCTAGTTTTGTTTATAATTTTTGCTTGCACTGGTGATTTAGTTTGATTTATCAGTACTACTTCGATGGGAGGGAGGCATATTTAACTTTTACCCTGCAGATGCCTTTGAATTGCAGATGATGAGTACTTTTATCTGCATATGTGAAGTCGCGTTAAGATTTTCGAATATACTGTCAATTTTCTATAAATTACTCCTAAGCGTGGCAGGTGACATCACTTTTACTCGTTTGTATTCCCTAGGGAGAGGCAGTTATAAAGCAGCAGTAAATTCATCTCCTTCTCTTGGAAAAAAAAAAAAAATTCATCTCCTCCTGCTACTTGCACTTTCCGATTCTCTTTTTCTGATTCTTGCCCATTGTAGTTGATTTTTGATGTTTTGTTGAGGTTATATTTGAGTGGCTCTGGCGGTTTATGGATGTCCTAACCCATCAAGCGAGAAAACCAGACCGTAGAATCACAAAAAACCAGTTATAAAGAGGGCAAATTTCCAAGCTAACCAGCTGAACCAAGACTAGACTCGAACAGTTTGCCGCATCTTTAATCAGTTGGCAGGTAAACACATTTCTCAAATATGAGCCAGAAACCTGAAAAGCCCTCCTGCTCATCGATCTCCACTGCCCCCATTGGAGATGAAGTAGGCGGAGAGGGTGTGGTTGAAGAGTTGACGGTGGAGATAAAATGGTCGGAGAGGGGGTGCGACCAAACGTAGGAGCCGAAAGCCAATATGGCACATGAACCGATGAACATCTGGAGAATGAATAAGGGTTTAGGTGTTTGAAAATAGTAAAAGTATATTTTGATCGAAGACTTGTGTGTCTGAGTGCCTCTTACCAGGACAAAGACCAATTGGTAAAAGAAAGATGAAGCAAAAAATTCTCCATTATATCATACCGGAACACGGTAAATGTAAATTGGAACCATTTCAACAGTAAATGAAAAAGCCCTTGGTTATAAATGTGAATGCTAATAATAACACAGGAAAAATCAATCTAAGTCTCATTAAGATACAGTTGAAGCCTATTAGGAGCGGTATTGCTGGTGTCCTTTCTGCCCCCCCAAAACAGCAGAAAGTCGTCGGATACTTGAAAGAAAGATCATGCCTCATTTAATGGTGATGGTTATTGTCTTCCCGAGAACGAAAAGAACCAGTGAGAGCTCAATGAAAAAGATGGTACTAATGAGCGCCCGATCAACTCTCCATCCATATATGCTAATCCCACCAGGATTGCACTGCATGTACGACACTGAAACCACCAAAATTGTTGTTATAAACTTACGGAATCAAAGCGCAAATGCAGAAGCAACGCAAATGGCAATACAAAATTCAAGTGACTGAATAATCAGAGGTTTTTCATTTGTTAGCTGTTCGTTCTTTTTTCTGCAGTGACACAAATTTGGGTTAAAATTGAACGAAAATAGGAAAGTGTACATACCAAAAGCTTGCCTTTTCTGATAATGGGACATACGTGAAGCTATTTGTGTATTTGTAGGCACTGGCACATAATCAGCCGATTCTATATCACTTTCGGAGTAACTTATGGGAAATGAAGTCCCTGGATAAGAAGCCTCCAAATTTCCAGAACTGTTACTCACTGCTGATAGAGGAGCATCATTGTTGCTGCAAGTGACCAAGGCGTGCCATCTGCTAGTAACCGATGCAAGCCCTTGCGCTCTATGCGAAATCTTTGCAGCTGCATGCAGGCATATAATTAACCCAACAAGCTCAACAATAGAGGAGACCTGCAATTGTGTGATACAAGTAACGTTAAAAAAGTTTGAATATGTAAATCATGGAAACAAAAGCTTAGTGTTCAGTCAGCAATCTATTCATCAAGATGTGTCAGCACCAATTGATGATTTTGATAACAACTAATCCAAAGTTCTGAATTCAACTAGCAAGCTTTCGTAGTATGTTGAGATTCATGTGAACCATGTAATATGTATGAAGCATATTGTTCTCAACTTACTGCAAAATCGCCTGTATTGAGGAGATTAATGATTCTACGATTTCCGGTGGTTTGCAGTAGAGCTGCAAACTGGCTAGCTGTCACAACTAAGAGTTCAAGAAGAAGAAAGATACGAAATCTGTGACTAATCTTGGATACATAATGAGTTAGACGAACGTGTTCCTCAATATATGCAGAAACATCCAAATCCCTTTCCAAAAGTTTCCCATAGTTCTCAAAGTGTATCACTTGCAAATTACACACCAAACCGAACAAAGCAGTGCCTGATAGGAAAATTATATTCGAATATGTCCATGACACAAGCAAAGCAAGTAATACAAGAACAGATTGGCACATTGAATCTTGATGTTGAACATATAAAACGCGAGTGACTTCACGTGCAGTCTTCAGAAGAAGACAAGGCAATACCCACACCGCCAGCAAGCGGAAGAAATTCTGCGGAAGTGGGATATACAAAAGGAATTATAATCCCATGATATATATTAGCTACAACAGTAATGGAAACAAAGAAATTCTCAATAAAACATCAAGCAAGATGGCAAATTGATAGTGCTAAACTATGAAATCTTAATGAATGCTTGAAAGCTAAAACTCATCATAATCCAAGATATAAAGCCAAAGGCACAAAATCACAGTAACTTTTCTACTTAAGTTATGCTAACTTAAGCTTTGGGGTCTCCCTTCAGCTGCATTTGATTTTTACATCAACACTAATTGGCACTAGCCAATGCATATAGGGCTTCAAATGTTGTTTTCTTATATCTCTAATCCCCTCTAATACCCTGGCATGAAATTTGTTCACTAATACCTGCAAAATACCATGAATTTTATGAATAATTCAATCCAATACGAGCTACCAAACGCGCTGCATAGTACACTAGTATTACCACTTAGTGCTAAATAGCCGTGCACTAGCCTGGAACTCGAACTGAGTAAGGTGAACCGTGTAAACAACCATGTTCTTGGCATGATTGCGTGTTTTACAGTTTAATGGTTTATCTAATTAGGGGTATCAATAATTTAACATGAACACTGAATTTTCAGTACCCAACAATACAATCATTATGTACCAAAAAAAAATCACTATCATAAAAATAAAAAGGAGTGATTTTGATAAGAAGTTGTGGGTAATTGAAACTCACATTGATCTTTTTTATATATTCGTTTCGGAACTGGATCGTATGACCCTCACACCTATCAACAAAGAAGAACTTGCGCACACCATACTTTCTGAGGCTGTGAGAGATACAAAACAGAGAAATGGCCGCCACAAGAGACTCGGAAATCAGAATCTCAAGCTCGAAACGTTTGATCTGGTACTTGTCAGTAGTAGAATAATACGAGGAAGTAATAATCAGCAATGGAAGAGCAACACCCACAAGAAGGAAAGCCAGCCATGAGAGGCTGAAGCTCCAAAGAGTGTACTGGCAGAAGCCAAACAGCCTGAGAAACATCTCAAATTTGTGGAGAGAACGGTCAAGTTTGACATCTTCTTGTGGGTTTGCTTGTGAAGGGAACTCTATCAATGGAGTTTTGGGGGATTCTGATTCTGCGATTGACGCCATAAATGGGAGGACAAGTGAGTAGCGAACTAGTCAGTTTCAATGGTGGGTCTGAAATGTTCAAATGATGAGATCTTTGAAGAAAGGGGGAGGGGAGGTGAAATCTGAACAAGGTTTGTACGAAATTTGTATTGTAAGGAAAGCAGAGTCGGATTGGTTGTGGTGAAGAAGATAGTTATGTTGGGCCAAATTTACTGATCTATGTGATTTGAATGAAGAAAATTGGATGCTGAGTTTCTGTTTTTATATTCTTCACTTTATTCCAAATGTTTCAAGAACAGGCACAAATGGGGCCTCCCAACGGTCAAGGAGCTTGACCAATCTACTTTGTGTCCAAATATAATATTCTATCTTTAAAACTGGTTTTGGTAAATGGGTAATCTCATGCTCAGTTCTTAAACTTAATAGCTGCTTTCTCTAGGTGACTTCTATAACGGGGAAGGAGAGCCTGCCATAGAATTCACGGAGCCAACGATCACAGACCATATGCAAGACTTGTTACCACTAATGATCTGCCAATGAGCCCCTTGGAGGATTTTTACCTTTACCATAGGCTTGCCCAAGCCCATGATGCTCTACTCCCACGGTTTACTTGCGAAGAATTTGAATTAGAGAAGCATCTTGCCTTCATCCTGGTTGGCCAAAATGACTGAGGCTCCGATAACAGCCTTCAACATTGTTTAGCAATTATAATCAGGTTAAGTTTAGAATTGTAAAAATAAGGACAAACTACCGTGAAAGGCGTCTTATTCTTCATAAAACATTAATTTCAGTGGAAACCCAAACCAAAGAACAAAGAAAATAAACGCCCTTCTTTTAACAAAGCTAATGAGAAAAAATTGGGGGTGAGTACGAATCCATTAAAATCGCTGACCGATCTGATTCAACCTGTTATTTATTCAAAAGTTTAGGTTTGACCGGATAAAAGTCAAACGGTTTGAAAATTCAAACAACTCCATTAGTAACAGTTTAGATTTGAATTTTCATTTTGGAAATCCGTTAAATTCAAATCAGACTGTTAAGAAATATATTATTTTTTATTAATTTTTAAATTTTTTATTAATACAAAGTAAACATAACAAAAATAAAAAATACTCAGATATACTCAGATAAATACATCTATATAAAAAAAAGAGTATAATTGTTGTAAATAGTATAAATTGTGGCTATTCATGTAAGGGTATGAAATGTATTTAGTCATTAGTGAAAGGGTAGATAAGTCATTATTTAATGTACTAAACCTTAATCCTATATCTATTTAAGAATTAAGTTAACTGATGAATAAGATAATTCTGTTGTGTTCATTATCAGCACGACTTTACGGCTGGGAAAAATTCCCAAATTCTGAGTCAAAGAGGGTACTACGACTTCCTCTCCTCTAATCTACTTCCATTCTCTCACGGTTGCACATCACTGTTCTCACACCCCACTCATCCAAATCAAAAAATTCATAATTCCCATTTTCCCAAATTTCTCTATCTGCCGACATTCAAATGAACCCCATTGATTCAATACAAAAATATTTGGAAGTGGACATGCCACCGACGAGAGGAGTGGATTTGGAAGCTTGTGTCTCCTTTATACACAAGGAATCATGGGTCTTCCATGACTGCTCCTTCAGAAATGAAATCTTCCTCTGATGAGCATTGGAGCGATCACCACCTTTGGAAGTGAAGGGCACAATCGCAATTCTTATGAGATGGGCCAATTTTCCCATTTGAATAACCCTTGCTACCTAAATCTCGACGCCCCCCTCTCAACCTAATTTTAGAAGTCTCTTCATCATCAGACAAAGAAATTTGAGGAGAGCCCATAAATTTAGTCATGCCGATAATTTCAGCGATGGGCACAACCACCGTTGGTTCTGTTTTCACATGCCGCCTCCACGCAGAGCCCACAAATCCATCAGCCCTAGTAGCGCTCTCAGATCCGTGATTTGTGCGTCAGGTACAATCCACATCGCCTTGTGCAACCTATTGGAATCGAATTCGGAAGGGGTTGATTGAACCGAACGACATTCATGAAGGCCGTGAAGGAGATGAGTTCGGCTCAATTGAAATTGGTCGCCATGAGACAGCGATGACCGAAGCCTATGATTTCTCTTCGGTGGGGAGCGATCACATGGGACAACCTTGTTCCCAAGGCCATGACCAAAGTCATGGATTTCTTCGGTGGCTAGAGATCGAAATCAGGTTTCAAGATTTATATATATATATATATATATATATATATATGATAATGATGGCATGACAATCATAATATGATATGATCATGATGTTGATATGCTCTGCTTTGACTCTTATGATGTAGATGATATACATGTGATGATGACATGCATATATGATAATATAAATATATATCATGATTATATATGATATGGATGATGTATGACGATGTATGATCTATGATGTATAAATATGATGATGACATGATGAATGACATGATGTATATGATGACATGATGTATATGATGATATGAAAATGATGTTATATGTTGATGCAAGAAATGGATCAACCTACTCCTGCCTCGCTGAGCTTCCTTCGCGATCCCTCTCGAAATATTGTGGCCTGCATAGGAAGAGGGTAATGCAAAGGGACATCGGTGTGATGCCGGCCGAACAGTCTCCGATGCTTAAGTCAGTTAAGTAGGAGGGTACTGTTGTGATTTAGACAGCGTGAGGGCAAGATTGTCATTACCTTTTGGAGGGGGATGCCCTTGTATTTATAGTAGCATTGAATGTGTTTGTTGGTGTTTGTCAATGTGGGATAAATGTTGCTGCCTCTAGGAGTTTGACAGGTGTCCTGTGGTGGTCCCGGATAGCATTTATGACTTGTCAGTAAGCCTTGCCGACCAGATTTGGTCTTCCTATGTCGTTCTTGGCTTTGTTGGCGTAATCTGAGACTTGTCTGGGACTGGTGGAGCGGGAACAGGTCAGATTGGTTCGGGCCTCTGACCAGGCCGACCAGTTTAGGTATGAACAGAAGTCCCCCAAGTCGTTGACTGAGGTGGATTGCCTCGGTTGAGGGCTTGTATTGTGATTGTCGGCCTGTTCTGGTGCGTAGTATGCCAGTCCCCAGTCCCCCAAGCCCTTGATAGAGGAGAAAACCGAAGGATGAGAGTTTAAAACTGGCGTTGGACGGGTGTAAGTGGGTGGCTGATTGGCCTGGGGGTACCCTGCAGGCCGACCACCTTGGTCAATCAGCTTGCGCGGGACCTTACACGAGGAGGTGACCGATCGGCCTAGGGGGTACCCAGAAGGCCGATCACATGTCACTTGGTGCCAAGGTGAAGGATGTCACCCTGGTCGGTCAGCTTGCGCGGGACCTTGCACGATGAGGTGACCGATCGGCCTAGGGGGTACCCAAAAGGCCGATCACATGTCACTTGGTGCCAAGGTGGAGGATGTCACCTTGGTCGGTCAGCTTGCATAGGACCTTGCACGATGAGGTGACCGATCGGCCTACGGGGTACCTAGAAGGCCGATCACATGTCACTTGGTGCCAAGGTGGAGGATGTCACCTTGTTCGGTCAGCTTGCGCAGGACCTTGCACGATGAGGTGACCGATAGGCCTAGGGGTACCCTGAAGGCCGATCACATGTCACTTGGTGCCAAGGTGGAGGATGTCACCTTGGTCGGTCAGCTTGCGCAGGACCTTGCACGATGAGGTGACCGATCGGCCTAGGGGTACCCTGAAGGCCGATCACATGTCACTTGGTGCCAAGGTGAAGGATGTCACCTTGGTCGGTCAGCTTGCGCAGGAGCTTGCACGATGAGGTGACCGATCGGCCTAGGGGGTACCCAGAAGGCCGATCACATGTCACCTGGTGCCAAGGTGAAGGATGTCACCTTGGTCGGTCAGCTTGTGCAGTACCTTGCACGATGAGGTGACCGATCGGCCTAGGGGTACCCTGAAGGCCGATCACATGTCACTTGGTGCCAAGGTGAAGGATGTCACCTTGGTCGGTCAGCTTGCGCAGGACCTTGCACGATGAGGTGACCGATCAGCCTAGGGGTACCCTGAAGGCTGATCACATGTCACTTGGTGCCAAGGTGAAGGAAGTCACCTTGGTCGGTCAGCTTGCGCGAGACCTTACATCACCTTGTAGTGTGTTTTAAATGCGCGTGTAAATCGAGGTGACCCTTCCGCTGATCGAGGTCGAGGTGACGGTTGGGCTGGCCGACCATGGTAATAACGGCTAGTTTTTTAACCATGGTTAGAATTGGTTAGTATAAAAGGAGTGGAGCCAAGTTCACTTTTTACTTTTTGCTTCCAAGTGAATTGTGAGTGTTGGTGAGAGAAGTACAAAGGCGATTTCCGGCGAGGCAAGGCGATTTCCGAACAAGGTTCACGGCGGTGCGCACGGCGACTTCCAAGCAAAAACACGGTACGTAAATTTTGACCTTGTGATTTGGATTCAAAGTTTGTCTTTTGCAAGAACATGGGATGAACACATATGCATGTTTGTCCCGTGGTTTGTAGATCCGATAGGTCGGCCAGTAAGGAGAGTCGCGTTGTTTCCCATTCTTAGGAGGGTTTTTTTTTATATTTGTAGATGGTGTCTGAAGATTCTCAAGGCACGGACGCCCGGTCTGGAAATGCCTTCGAGGATGATTCAACGGCTTCGGCCGCTTCTGACACACGGTTGAAGACGAGTGGATCGGCTTCAACTTCAGGGACATCTTGGCCAGAGGTGAATCTGAGGTCGCAGACCGAGGAAGATAGGGATCTGGAGGAGGAGCTTGAAAAAGCTTTTGCCCAGATGCCAGACGAGGCTGTTTCGGCCATTGGTGAGGCCGAAAGGTTGATCGTTGATGTGGATTCGGTGGGGCAGACCGATGTTTTTGAAGGCATACCCCTGGTGTCAGGTCGGTCGAGAGAAAAAGAAGCTGTGGGGACAAGTGATCAAGATGCGACATCCAGGCCGATGTTGATTGAGATTGATGTGGATAATGCAATGAAGCAGGTGACCGTTGCGACATCCGTCTATCACATTGATCGTCAGCTGAGTACGATCAAATGGGATGATATTCAGGCATACCGAGAGGCGTTTCACGTGCCCGATTCAGTTGTGATGCGGCTAATTGGGGATATCGACATGCCGAGTGATCCTCCGGAGCCGTGGACGACTTTCCACCCGGTCGTCTTCACGCATGGAGTCATCCTGCCCCTCCATCCCTGGGTGCAAAGGATGGTTGCCCAGGTTGGTGTGGCCATCGGTCAAATCAACCCTAACACCTGGATTGCCCTGACAGGTGTGTACACGGCCTTCAAGTTGGCCGGGAAAGGAGAGCCGTCCTGGGGGCACATAAACTACCTCTATCAGTTTAGAAGGGATAAAACGGGGTGGATTTATGTGGAGGCTAGAGATAGGAAGACCCGGGGGCCGTTCATATGGGATATGCCCACTTCGCAAAAGGCATGGAAGCATCGTTTTGTGTTGGTTTGCGGAGACTGGAAGGGGTCCTACCTAACCGACCAAGATAGGAGAATTCCGAGGAACTATCAGTCGAAAGGTGTGGCTAGTGTTAGGTGTTGTAAGTCGGTTAGGGCTTGTTTTTTTTTTTTTTTATAGGCCGTGGCTAATATGTCTTTGTTTTTGCAGAGGTGTTCAAGTGTCCTAGCGTGACCGACCAGGAAAAAGCTGACTGTGTGGAACTGTTCGAGAGGCTTGACCGAACAGAAAGGAGTAGGGATTTCTTGCGGCTTCCCCAGAATTTGCTGAAGGTCGGCCTGATATCGGAACTTCGTAAGTATCGACTCATCATGCCCTGTGAAAGTGTTGGCTGGGCCGGATAAGTGATTGATTTTTTTCTCTTTTTTGCAGCTCCTCCGGACTACGTGCTTGCTGCAGCCACCCAGTGCTCGAATCGAATGGCTAAGATTCAAGAGATAATGAAGCAGGCCGAGGATGCGAAGGCCGAGGCTCAGAAAGCTGGGGCGTCATCCAAAGTGGACTTCAGGCAGCCACTGAAGACGAAGTCTACGGCCCGAGTGAAACCGAGGCTGCGGATAGCCGGGGGGGCCCAGTCAAGCCGGGGAACAGCCGACAACGGATGTGGATGAAGCGACGCTGGAGCCCCTTGAGCCCTTGTTCTCAAGTCCCCCTGCGTCGGCCGGTGAGAAGAGGAAGGCGACGCTCGGCAGTTTTCCGGTCGTCATCGAAATAGATGATGCGGCCGAGCAGAGGAGAAAGTTCGTGGCCGAGGCTCGACTTAAGAAGAAAAAGAAGCTGGCCGAGAGGAAGGAAAACAGGGAAGATGAGGAGGCGGCCGAGAAAAAGCGGCAGAAGAGGCAGGCCGAGGTGGAGACCCTAGAACAGGTGAGAAACATGGTCATGCCGTCGCAGACCTCCCTGTTGGCTGGCTGACAGGTGCCGAAGAAGCTGAAAAGGCCGACGCTGGATTCGTCTATCAAGTCTTATTTGTCAATGCGGAGGGGGAGCCGGACTTGATCAGGACGACCGAGGTGGACGACAGCTGGCGGCATCTGAGCACGGCCTTCCACCCCTCGCAGTTGGACTTTATGAACACAGTGGTCCGGGGGTCCCAATATGAGTTGGGTGAGATAGCCGAAGTTCAGCCGAGGGACTTTGCCGACCGTTGTGACAAGACCATGCGGCTTGGCTCTCATGTAAGTTTCTGTTTCGTGGTGCCCCCTTTTTTGTTGTTATTATTTTTTGTTTTTTGGGACTAACGCGGCCTGTGATCTTTGCAGTTTCTTGGAGAAGTGTTCTCGACCTTCCGTCATGCCAGCAACCTCAGGCAGCAAGCCTTAGATATGAAACGGGAAGTGGAAGGGAGGGAGCACGCCTTGGCCGGCAATCAAAGACTGTTCAACCAGGCGCTCGAGGCCAAGGCGGAGCTTGAGCTGAAAGTGAAGGCCCTGGAGGTGGAAGCAGCCGCGAGGGCCGAGGAGGCTAGGCGGGTCCAAACCGAGTTGGAAGAATCCAGGTCAAGGTTGGCTGAGCAGGAGTCGGCCAATGCGAGGCTAGCCGAGCAGTTGATCTCGACCAAGAAGGTGGGGATAGAAGAATATAAGGCTTCTCAGGAATGTGAGAAGACCTTCATGAAGTTCGGGGCTGCCTTGGAGGATGGCTTCTACAAGAAGTTGTTGCTGTCTAACTCGGGGGTCTCAATTGCCTTCCCTTGGCTCAAGTCCCCGCCGAGGGTTGAGGATTACCTGGATGATGACGGGAATCCGCTGCCCGACGATGAAGAGGAGGATCTGGATTCCGACGAGGCCGACCAAGCTGAGGCCGAGAAGATAGACGGTCCGCATGCTGAAGATGAAGAAACGACCGAGTTGGGTGGCGACGGCCAGTAGTATAGGGCGCATTCTAAATCTCATTGTAATTTGGCTTAGGCCTGTGTAATGTGACCTTAGTTTTAATAAACAGATATTTTGGTAACTGATGTGTTTGGATTTGAAATAAGATTTGAAATAAGCACCAAGTGTGTCGGACTAAGACCATAATTGGGGACTGTAGGCTTGGTAAGTCGGCCACTGATGGCCGACGGTACCCGTCAGTTTTAGAACATAGACCGGGAAAGTACGCCTTGGGAAGGTTTGTAACAAAACTTGAATCGATCACTTGATGAATGTTATTCGTAGATCAGTCTGGGTATGCCAGAACATGTTTACAAAAAATGGCCGTGGGCCGTGCGCCTTGCGGCGTTTTACAACAACCTATCTGTAGTAATACTTGAGATGGTCCACGTTCCAGGGATGTGGAAGTGTCTTCCCTTCGGAATTTTGCAGCTTGTAAGTCCCCTCTCGGCAGACTCTTGCCACGGTGTATGGTCCTTACCAGTTTGGGGCAAAGGTGCCTGCTGCCTTGTCCCTGGTGCCATTGTTAACTTTGCGGAGGACCAAGTCCCCTACCCTGAAACTCCTGTGTCGGACCCTCGAGTCGTAGTATCTAGCAACACGCCGCTTGTAGGCCATGTTTTTCAGGTTAGCTTGGTCTCGCCTTTCCTCAATTAGATCGAGGTTGAGGGCAATCTGCTGATCGTTGGTGTCCGGATCGTACGAGATTACACGGTATGATGTTTCTCCGATCTCCACGGGGATCACGGCCTCTGACCCAAAAGCTAAGGCAAAGGGCGTTTCGTTTGTGGCCGTTTTGTATGAAGTACGGTGCGACCAAAGGACGTCGTTGATTATGTCTGCCCATTTGCCCTTGTCTTCGTCCAAGCGCTTTTTCAGGTTGTACTTGATATTTTTATTGACGGCCTCCACTTGGCCGTTGGACTGGGGGTGTGCAGGGGATGCGAAGAGAAGCTGTATACCGTATGTTTGGCAGAATGCTTTGAAACGATTGCAGTCGAACTGTTTCCCGTTATCGGTCACGATGGTGTGTGGGATCCCGAAGCGGCAAATGATGTTCTGATATATGAATGATTCGATCTGCGCTGCTGTGATGGACGCGAGGGGCTTCGCCTCCGCCCATTTGGTAAAATAGTCTACTGCCACCACAGCGAAGTTTACCCTGCCCTTGCCCGTAGGCATTGGCCCGATGAGGTCGAGTCCCCACTGTGAGAACGGCCATGGGCTCATCATGGAAGTGAGGGGTTCAGCTGGCAAGTGGGGGATCTGGGCGTGTCGCTGACACCTGTCGCATTGCTGTGTGAGGGCAGTGGCATCTGCGAGCATTGTTGGCCAAAAGTATCCCTGGCGGAATGCCTTGTGTTCCAAAGTGCGTGCGCCCAAATGGTCTCTGCATATGCCTTCGTGCATTTCTCGGAGAACGTAGTCTCCTTGTTCCTGCGTGAGGTACTTTAGCAGCGGGGTGGTGAATCCTCGCTTATACAGATGATCGTGCTGAATGGTGTAGCGAGTGGCCTGTCGCCTGATTTTCTTGGCCTCCAGCCTGTCTTCTGGGAGAGAGCCATCATTTAGGTAGGCCCTGATGGAGTCCATCCATGTCGGGCTGGTGTTGATGGTGCATACAGGGTTCGGTCTGGTGCTAGGCCTGTGTTGGACTTCGACTAAAACTTGTCTCCCTTTCTTGTCATCAAGTGAGGATGCCAGTCGAGCCAGGGCATCGGCATGGCCGTTTTCCGATCGTGGGATCTTTGCAACCTCAAAGTTCGTGAACGACCCAAGTAGCTGCCTGGCGAGGGCCAAGTAGAGAGTCATGGATGTGTCCTTGGCCTCGAAATTGTCGTTGATCTGGCTGACGACTAGTTGGGAGTCGCTGAAAATGCGTAGTTGCTGGGCCTCCATGTCTCTGGCGAGACGTAGGCCAGCCAGTAGAGCCTCGTATTCTGCCTCGTTGTTGGATGCTCGGAAGCTGAACCTTAGAGCGTACTCTAGCTTGACTTGGTCGGGGGAGGTGAGTACTAAGCCGGCCCCCGATCCGTTGTGGCAGGCTGAACCGTCGACGAACAGCGTCCAACAGGGTCGTGTGGGGTCGATGCCAGAGGTAGATGGTCCTTCTCCTTCCCTGGCGGGAAGATTCTGCCTGCTGGTATCCTCAGGCGGCATGCACTGGGTGGGTTGGTAAGAGTAGTCGGCGACGAAGTCAGCCACTGCTTGTCCCTTCTTGGCAGTCTTTGCCACATAGTTAATGTCGAACTCGCTGAGCTTAATTGCCCACTTAATCAGTCTGCCTGAGATGTCGGGTTTCTGGAGGACCTGCCGGAGAGGTTTATT
The DNA here is from genome assembly GCA_032719365.1 of Prinsepia uniflora. Lineage (NCBI taxonomy): Eukaryota > Viridiplantae > Streptophyta > Magnoliopsida > Rosales > Rosaceae > Prinsepia > Prinsepia uniflora. The sequence goes on from CM064872.1 coordinate 15,677,870, forward strand.
AGTGACGACCTTGATTTCGTGTGCCTGAAAGTATGGGCGCAGTCGCCGTGCCGTTACTACCAGTGCAAGTGCCAGCTTCTCCAAGTCGGGGTATCTTGTTTCTGCGTCTTGCAGATCCTTGCTGACGTAGTAGACCGGGTTCTCAGCACCTGCCCTCCGGGTGACGAGGACTGAGCTTACTGCGGAGGCGGATACTGATAGGTAAAGGAAAAGGTGTTCCCCCATCTCTGGTCGGGTTAAGAGCGGTGCGCTGCTCATGTACCGCTTGAGCTCTACGAATGCCTTGCTGCACTCGTCCGTCCAGTTGATTCTTTTTCCCTTGCTTTTTAATGCCTTAAAGAAGGGAGTGCACTTATCTGTCGCCTTGGATATGAATCTTGTGAGGGCCGCTACTCGTCCTGTGAGGCTCTGGATGTCCTTGTGTGTCTGAGGGGGTTGCATGTCCATGATAGCCTTGATTTTTTCAGGGTTGGCCTCGATTCCTCTCTGACTAATCATGTACCCTAGAAACTTGCCCGAACCCACGCCGAAAACGCACTTGGCGGGGTTGAGACGCATCTTGTAGTGTTTGAGGACCTTGAACATTCTGGCCAGGTTAGGAACGTGTTCGCCTGCTGTCCTGCTTTTTACAAGCATGTCATCCACGTATACCTCTATGGTTTTGCCAATCTGATCGGCAAACATGAAGTTAACAAGGCGTTGATAAGTTGCCCCCGCATTCTTCAGGCCAAAAGGCATGAAATTATAACAATAGACTCCCAAGTTGGTCCGGAAGCTTGTGTGGATCTGGTCGTCCGGATTCATTAGGATCTGATTGTAGCCCGAATAGGCGTCCATGAAACTGAGCAACTCGTGTCCCGCCGTAGCGTCCACCAGCATGTCGATTTTGGGAAGTGGGAAGTTGTCCTTCGGACATGCCTTGTTTAAGTCCGTGAAATCAATACACATTCGCCAGAGTCCCGTAGGTTTCTTGACTAGGACCACGTTGGCGACCCATGCAGCGTATATGGCCTTTCGGACGAAGTGGATTGTGCTGAGCTTCGTGATTTCGGCTTGCATGGCCATTTGCCTTTCCGTATCATAGCTTCGTTGCTTCTGGGCGACTGGCCTGAAGGTGGGATCGATGGTGAGCCGGTGGCAGATCACATCGGCGGATATGCCGGGCATGTCCGCGTAGGACCATGCAAACACTTCAGCGTTGTCCTGGAGGAACTGGATGAGTTCGGAGCGGATGTCGGGCCTGAGTTTCGAGCCGATTCGAACCTGGCGGTCCCCGTGTTCACTGGAAAGAGGGATTGTCTCTGTCTCTTCCACCGGCTCCGCATGGGGCGTGTGAGCCAAGTCGCGGGGGTCTTCCGGGGGGCTGTCCCTGAGCTTTTCTATGTATCCTGCTTCCACAGGGTCGTCACCGAGTGCCGACTCAGTGACCGTGAGCGTCTCTGTTGTCTCGGTCGGCCTCTGGTTGGTTTTAGTGAGAGAGGTGGCATAACACGTCCGGGCTGAGAGCTGGTCTCCCTGTACCTGGCCCGATCCCAAAGGTGTTGGGAATTTCATAAGCAGGAGGTGAGTGGATACGATGGCTCGTATCTGGTTGAGCAGGCCCCGACCAAGGATCGCGTTGTAAGCTGTTGGACAATCGACCACAAGGAAAGTAGTCAGTGTGGTGGTGGCGAGGGGCTCGGAGCCCATGGTGATTGGTAAAGTGATAATCCCCCTGGGGAGGACTGAATCTCCTGAAAAACCAAGAAGAGGCGTGACCTTGCGGTCTAACTCTTTCTCGTTCAAACCCATTCTTTGAAAAGCATCCCAAAAAAGTACGTTGACCGAGCTGCCGGTGTCGACGAGAATGCAACCTATGTCGCAGTTTGATATTAGCGCCCGGACGATCAGGGGGTCGTCATGGGGAAAAACGATGCCCCACTCCTCCTCCTCCGAGAAGCTGATAGGTTTCCATCCGGTCTTTGCGATCTTGCCGGGTCGGCTGGCGCCGATGCTGAGTACCTGGCTGGATTGCGAAGCCCTGTTGAAACCCTTCCTGGCCCGGTTTGAGGTGATGGGGGAAGATAAGGTCGGGCCTCCACTGATGGTGTTGATCTGAAGGCGCGCCGGGGCGGCCTGTGCTCGGGTCACAAATTGATCGAGTCTGCCATCGCGGACTAGCTGTTCAACTATGTCTTTGAAGGCGATGCACTCCTCAATGGTGTGCCCATTGTACTTGTGGTACTGGCAAAATGCCTCCTTGTTGATGACAGGTCGGTAGTTTGGGTTTCTTAGCTTGGGCTTCGGGATCATCTCCTCCACACTCAGTAGGACATTGTCGAGCGTCGTGTTTAGGATCGTGTATGTTTCGAACCGGCGCCTGGGGCCTGCGCCCTCTGCTACCAATCCTCTGCCTTCCTGGGGGTTCCCGCGGTGAAAGTCGCGGTCGTTGCGACCTGAACGTCCCCGCTTCTCCTGATTGCGAGAATCAAAGTGAAGCTTTCTCTTCCCGGTCTCGGAGCGACTGTCGTCGTGACTATGGGAGTTTGGTTGAGCTCTTCCCGAGCTTGTGGTTGTTGGGTTGGACTGAGTGACTCTGCTCTCCTTTGGAGGAGTGTGGAAGAACTCGGCCTTCGCATGGATGCTGGCCCTTCTCATAAGTTCGGCATAGCTTCCCCACTCTTCCGTATGGGCCGCGTATTTGAAAGGAGACTCTTTGAGACCGCTCCGAAAGGCATTGAATGCGGCCTTGTCGTCTGTATCCTGGCAGCGGGAGTACTCTAAGCTAAACCTTGCGGCATATTTTTTGGAGGGTCTCGTCCTCCCTCTGCCTGATGGAGAACAGATCGTCCGTGGACACGAGCCTGATTGTTTGGATCATGAACTGACTTAAGAACATAGAGTGTAGATCCTCAAGGGAATCGATTGTGCCTGGCGGCAGACGGTAGAACCAGTTCAGGGCCGCGTCGGTGAGGGTGGAGCTGAAAATGAGGCACTGTTCGTCTTCCGAGGCATCGCGGTATGCCAAGGCAGAAGTGTAGTTGTTCCAGTGGGTGTTGGGGTCTCCCTTCCCGGTGTACAGGGCAATCTTGAGGGGCTTGACCCCAGTTCTGTGACGGGAGCGGAGGAGCCTTTCTGAGAAAGGACCGGGGTTGGCCTTCTTCAAGGCTGGCGCTTTGCTCCTATCTTCATTTGCCTCCAAGGCACGTACTCTTTTCAGGAGGGCCTCAATCTCTGCGCTCTGACCGCTGGGCAATTGGGTAGAAGCCTCATTCGGCCGTCGGCCCTTGTCCTGGCGGACCCTTGCTTCCCTACCTTGGGAGTAACTACAGGCCGTTGAGTCGGTCTTGTCCGGACGCTCCCGTGAGTGGGTTTCGCTCTTCTTCATTGTCTGGCAACCTCCGTCCCTCGGCCCGTGGTCCGGGTGTTCCGTGGCGACCTGGCGGTCGGTTGAGCTGTGATGCCGCACTGACGAGGTCCATTCATCTAACGTTTCGTAGGAGAGCCTAGCTGGCACGACTTGGCGTTCTTCCAGCAGCTGTCGGGCATCGCGGTAGATCTTGGTTCCTGAGGGTCCTGCCCCCGTTGGTTGGATGAGGAGGCGACCAGAGGAAGCAGGGTTCGACCTTTGCTGTCTCTGCGGCTGATCCGATGACCTCTCGACTACAGTGTGCGCAGCATGTGGCATGTCTGCCTGTCTCTCCTCGACCCGTAAGCGGTCGGCCAGTTCCCCTCCCGGTTGCCCCTCGCGCTGGGACATCCTCACGAGGGCAACCGTGTTTGCGTACTGCTCCGTTAGGAGTTGGTTCTTCGCGTCGATTTTGGCATTGTGGGCCTTCAGCGCGGCCACCTCGCGCATTAAGTCGTCCAGAGTCTGCCGGTAGGCATCTGGGACGCTCCCGGTTGTGTTTCCCCTAGTGAAGGGGGGTGTGATTGAGCTCTCCTTCGTCTCGTTCGTCCGACATGGCCTTTGGTACGATTCGGGACGGCTGATCTGGTGAGAGAGCGTGGGCTGTTGTTTCAGATTCCCACAGACGGCGCTAATCTGTTGATGTAAGAAATGGATCAACCTACTCCTGCCTCGCTGAGCTTCCTTCGCGATCCCTCTCGAAATATTGTGGCCTGCACAGGAAGAGGGTAATGCAAAGGGACACTGGTGTGATGCCGGCCGAACAGTCTCTGATGCTTAAGTCAGTTAAGTAGGAGGGTACTGTTGTGATTTAGACAGCGTGAGGGCAAGATTGTCATTACCTTTTGGAGGGGGATGCCCTTGTATTTATAGTAGCATTGAATGTGTTTGTTGGTGTTTGTCAATGTGGGATAAATGTTGCTGCCTCTAGGAGTTTGACAAGTGTCCTGTGGTGGTCCCGGATAGCATTTATGACTTGTCAGTAAGCCTTGCCGACCAGATTTGGTCTTCCTATGTCGTTCTTGGCTTTGTTGGCGTAATCTGAGACTTGCCTGGGACTGGTGGAGCGGGAACAGGTCAGATTGGTTCGGGCCTCTGACTAGGCCGACCAGTTTAGGTATGAACATTATATATCATGATAGTGTGATGTACAATGATACAATGATCCAATGATGATGCTATATGATTTGGTGTATATGAATATGACGATATAGTATGGTATGATGATGATGGCATTTATATTGATGATATGATGTCATATGATGTATGATGATATATGTGGGAAAATATTGAAAAATTCACGGCTTGTATGTACGTTTGACTATACATATGCTACGCATAATATTGTTGGTTATATTTGATGCTGGAAATGATGATGAAGAAGATGTGATGATGATCATGATATGGGCCATGCTTGTCCAAAAGGTATCAGCAGCCCAGCCCAATAATAAATAATAATAAAATACATGTGCCCAGAAGGCATCAATAGCCCAGCAGGCGCCCATCATTTGGGCTTGGATAAACTCAGCCCTACTTGGCAACTTATAGCTCAGCTGGTTTTGAGCAAGCTTCGGTCCATCAGACCCTACGCCCAATTGGATAACCAATTATTTAAGATCGTGAAGCCTAAGTGCTATTGGAAATAAAACCAGCATCAGAGCAGCCCAAACAATGAAAGCCCAGCAGGCCCGTATTATGCCAATTTCTTTACACTTCATGCTCGAAACATTTATTTAACGTATGAAATCATCTTATGTCGGAAGCATTCGTTCAAACTATTATTACGTGCTATTTAATTACATTGTTTAATGTTTTTTAATTTATATATTTATTTTATTTAGAAAATGTATATGTTTAAATGAACCAGATGTTCGTCAATAAACTAGAGATTTATAAATGAACTCATAGTTCATACTAATCACCGAACCCGTAATTTCGGCAAAACTACGAAAGAAAAAAAGACCTGCAGATTCCTTCATTAATTCACTGGACATGATAAAACAAGTAAATTTTACGTTTTAAATTTGATTTATCATACCATTTGTTAGAACCTGAAGTTCTTATTTGCTACTTATGGATGAGTTTTCTCAAAACATTAAATGCAATGATTTGTCCCTTATATAGACTCTAAAAGAGCAGTTTAACCATTATATATAGGGACAATTTCTTACCTTGTCTGAAGCAAGACATAAATGACCCAAAATCCATTCTAAGGATTTCAAATCCATATATAAATATCATTTGGAACATGTGTTTTTTCGCTCGAATATGATTTAATTCAATTCAAACACTTATTCTCATGCATGTGATCCATTGAATTAAATCTATAAATATGTATGTTTTGTAGGGACGTTTATTGTCTGGCTGACAATGTTATACTCTGAGAGATATGATAAAAGAACGTTGTAGAATGGTATTGAATTACCATCAATAAGATTTTTATCCTCCAAATTCCAGAAGAATATCGTCGAGATTTACGGATATTCGAGGCAACAGTTACCACATTGAAACCACTAATGACCAAAAAGTGGAATACATTTTCATAACCTTCAATCAATATGACCAGAAGCATACACTGGAGAAATTAGCCAAAAGCTAGCCCAGAGTTAGCTAGAAGCTAACTAGTACAAGCAATTGCTCATTATATGACATGATCGGTTGGGATACCCAGGTCAAGGTAATGATGAGCCGTATCCTCAATATTTTGCACGGGCATCCTCTTACTCGTAGACACCTTTGTGTCTAATGAAACATTATGCCATGTTTGCTCGTTAGCAGAAACTAAAAATTAGACCATTATATGCAAAGATGAGTTAAGACTCCACCATTTCTTGTACAAAATATAAGAGAAATTTTGTGGACTTTCCAACCACCATGTGGACCGTTTTGAAAAATTTTCATGGTTCAGGTTGTGATACTGACAAAGTGGTCACATGCTACACTTTTGTCCACACACATACTGTGTTTGCTAAACTCTTAGCTCAAATCATTACATTGAGGGCCACACCACCCGGATTTTCTTATACAGTCTATAAGACTCGATAATACCGGAGAGTTTACATCGACATAATTCGATGATTATTGCATGTCCATTGGGATTGATGTTGAACATCCAGTTGCACATGTTCACACCCACAATGGTCTCGAAGAAGCATTCATTAAACGATTACAAATGATTTCACGGACCTTAGTTATGCGCACCAAGCTCCCAATTTCTGCGTGCGGCTATGCAATTTTGCATGCAGTAATATTGGTCTGGTTGAGGTCAACGCCACCCAATGATGTTATGCATTACAGCTGGTGACTGGGTATGAACTAGCTGCTTCGTACTTACGCTTTTATGGGTGTGCAGTTACGTGCCAATTGTGCCACCACAACGTACTCATATGGGACCTCAACAAATGCGTGGCATACATGTCGGTTATGAATCCCTATCCATTATACGCTCTTTAGAGCCCTTGTCAGGTGATCTTATTACTGCTATATTCACGGATAGTCACTTTGATGAGACAGTCTTCCAGCCGTTAGGGGGAGATAAGAACGTCAAACGTTCCTAAAGAACGACGTGAATTGACGTGGAACATCCCCACTATGTCTCATCTTGATCCTTGAATGCACAAAGTAAGAATAAAGTGCGAAGAATTATAGATTTATAGAGTGTAGCTAATAATATGTCAGACGCTTCCTCTAATCTAGCTAAAGTGACGAGATCACATATACCTGCTGCAAATATGCCTGCAAGGATAGACGTCCCGTAGGACGCGCCGTCCCAGATGGACGAAGTACGGCCATGGCGGCTAACCAGTCACATGTCCCTGCCCAGAAGCGAGGTAAACCAATACAATCGAATCTCTTGGATATCACTATATCATCTCATCCATCTCATGAGATAATTCTGGATTATGGGTCTATCTTAGAAGAGGCGATGTTGGGGGAGGCCTCAACGTTTGTACCCACTCCCTAGAATAGAGAGATCTCGATAAACTATGCATGCTTAAATGAGATATGGAATCAGAATGATATTATCATTGATAATATATTTGTATTCGCAGTAGATACTAAAATAATAACAAGTGATGATATCGAACCTCACTCCGTTAATGAATGTCAATGTAGAGAATACTGGCTAAAATGAAAAGAAGCAATCCAGATCGAACTTGTTTCCTTGACAAAAAGAAAGGTGTTTGGACCTGTAGCTCCCACACCTCTCCATGTTAAACCCGTAGGTTTTAAATGGGTATTTGTAAGGAAGCGTAATGAGAAAAATAAGATTGTGAGATACAAAGCTCGTCTAGTGGCGCAAGGATTTTCTCAACGCCCTGGGATTGATTACGACAAGACGTATTCTCTCGTAATGGACATTATAACGTTCCGCTACCTTATTAGTTTGGTAGTTTCCGAAAAACTAAGTATGCAGCTTTTGGATGTGGTCACAACTTATCTCTACGGGGACCTAGATATAGAGATATATATGAAAGTTCCTAAAAGACTTAAAATATCTGATGCAAATAGTTCCAGACCACGGAACACGCTCTCCATTCGTTTGAGGCGTTCACTTTATGGATTGAAACAATCTAGACAGATGTGGTATAACCGTCTAAGTGAATATTTGATCAGACTGGGATATGTGAATAACGAATTATGCCCATACATGTTTATTAAGAAAACAAGTTCCGAGTTCTCTATAGTGGTAGTTCATGTCGAAGACATGAATCTGATTGGTACTCCTGAAGAGATCCAAGAAACCGCTAAGCACCTGAAGTTAGAATTTGAAATGAAGGATCTTAAGAGAACACACTTCTGTCTCGGCCTAGAACTCGAGCACCGTGCAGATGGAATTTTGGCACATGAATCGAATTACATCCAGAAGATGTTCAAACGCTTTAATGAGGATAAAGCGAAACCTTCAAACACGCCCATAATCGTCCGAAATCTACATCCTATAAAGGACCCGTTTCGTCTAGCAGATGATAACGAAGAGATAGTGAGACTAGAAGTTTCACATCTAAGTGCAATAAGCGCATTATTGTACTTGATTCAAATGCACTAGATCAGACATTTCATCCGTTGTGAACTTGCTAGCTACATTCAGCTATGCGCCAACACGCTGCCATTAGAATGACATAAAAGACATTTTCCAATACCATAATGGTATGTGAGATATTGTTTTATTTTATCCATATGCATCGAGGAATGAATGAAACTCCTTTGATCCTCGGAATGATGCATTACCTTATTGGGTATACTAATGCAGGCTACCTATCAGACCCACATATGGTATGTTCTCAAACTGGTTATGTCTTTACCATTGGGAACATAGTAATATCTTGAAGGTCTAAGAAACATACCCTTATTGTCTCGTCTTCGAATGATGTGAAGATTCTAACTATTCACGAAGCAGCTCGTGAATTTATATGGCTAAGAGCCATTATGGGGCATATTCGAAGCACTGGTGGACTGTATTCCACTAATAATGAACATAAGATTATCTACTAAGACAATATTACCTTCATCCAGCAGATGAGAACCACTTTCATTATAGTAGACAACAAGTCATCACTCAATGCAACATCCTGGAAGCATGTTCATGGTATTGACTTGTGTAGATTGACAGATCTGCCAAGTTCTTAATTCTCAGGGGGAGTCGATATCAGGGGGAGTATCTCAAAGCATACCGAGCACCCTGAAGTATATTGAGTATTTCGAAGTATACTCACAAGACCATCGTGTAATCTTTTGTCCCATTGGGTTTTATTACCTGGCTAGGTTTTAACGAGGCACACTTTTTGTATGGTCACCCCACTAATGATGCATCCTGAAGATGTCATGATTCGACTCATATGTATTTGTTCATCTTTTCCCTTCGACCACGGGTTTTTCCCATGGGGTTTACTGGGCAAGATTTTGGTGTAGCAACTGTAATGCATTCTTATTTCAATGACATTCTATCTACCTATGTTCTAGAAGGGACGACTTCAACTACCTCCAGAGATCCCGATGTGATTACAATCCACGCGTGTTGTACTCTTTTTCCTTTGACCAGGATTATTTTTGTCCCACAGGGTTTTTATTAGCTGGATAGGTTTTAACGAAACGACATATAAGCGCGTAGTCAAGCAGCACTGATTACATGGAATATCCAAGTGAGAGTGTTGTAAATAGTATAGGTTGTGGCTATTCATGTAAGGGTATGAAATGTATTTAGTCATTAGTGAAAAGGTAGATAAGTCATTGTTCAATGTACTAAACCCTAATCCTATGTCTATTTAAGGATTAGGTTAACTGATGAATAAGATAACTCTGTTGTGTTCACAACAATAATAAAATTTTATTAAGTATTAATGTTTGTTTGATAAATCTTAATATAGTGGTAATGTTTACAATCCAATCATCTGCAAGTTTAATATACACAATTTTGAATATTGATTATTTCGTTGTCTTTTTGTATCCTTACTGTTTTTTTTATATTCTTACTTTTTTTTTATGTCTAAACGGTTTCAAACGGATTTCATCCAAATCAAACCGTTAGTAACGATTTGTATCGAAACGATTTCATTTCTAATTTTAGAAAATTTAAAATGTATCGAACCGTTAAAATTTTAACAATTCAAATTTAAATATTACTAATATCTATATCAAACTGCATCGCATTCACTTCTAGAAAAAAAACATCCCTTACTCCTTACACTTACGGGGTATTCTTGACTGTCATTTCCAATAGCAACTTAAAAGTCAAAGTTAGCATTTAGATATCAAAATATTGACCAAGTTCCAAAAATAGATATATCAATGAATAAACCTTATCTTTCGGACACAAAATATTGACCATGCTAAATCATATTTGTATCTAATCAATGGGGACTTCTTCGGTTTGTGTTCTCTGTGGTATGGCATTAGAGAGCCATCACCTGTTCTTTGAATACTCTTTTGGTAGAGGTATTTGGAGAGCCTTAATGGCTAAGTGTGGTCTTCCCTGATTGCAGCTTCCTTAGAGTTCTATTATTGTGGTAGCACGGTCTTAGTGTAGTAAGTCTCTAGTTATGGTTGTGCGCAAGATTGTTTTTGGCTGTTTTGTTTATGGTATTTGGAAAGAGCAGAATGCTCAGTTGTTTGGGGGGTGTTCTAGTAGTCCCTCAGCTGTGTTGTTGTTTATTTCTAATAGGATTAGGGACTGTATTTGTTCTCTAAATTTTCCTGCCACTAGGGCCAACTCCTTTGTTTCCTTGAATTGAAATATTTCCATGTAGTTGGTGCCTGTTTGGCTCTTGGGTTGCTGGCCATTCCACCATGTTCTCAGACTTTTGCCTTTTTTCTTTAATACACTTTGATTTATATATAAAAAAAAAAATAGGGCATTTATTGCATTTTTTAATTGGTGTCTCCTTCATTTTCACTAATTATACTTTAACCCTCCTATGTTTTAGTAGTTTTGTATAAATCCCCTTAGTGTTTGGTTCATTTAAAGTGATACCGAAACATTATTATTATTTTTCCCATTTGAGCACGAATTTTTTTCACAATCAAACTATAAAGTATAAACACTTCACGCTTATGTAGCAGCTTTGTATAACGTTACAAAGTTGATTTAGTTGGAACTATTAAGAGTGCCCGCGCAGTGTCGTAAAACTATGAACATAATTAGCGAATATCTTAATAATTATATCATACAACTGAAATGATAGGACCTAATCTAGAAAAACCGTAAAACTCGTGAAAGATTCTACTCCCGTTTGACAAAACCATTGGAAAACCCCAAGTTACCTCTCACATGTGTCAGACAAGAGATGAGACTCTTAAGTCCCACACAAGGACAAGTGCAACTAGCCGACAATTAACTACGAGTGGTCAATCAGAGCAACTAAAATAATGATAAATCAAAGGTACAACCCTAGCCCATAATCGCCAACATAGGGTAAATAATGTCTCCACCTCCAAAGTATCCTCGACGCCAACAAAAAGCTTAGAAAGATTTCCAAAAACAACCGACAAAACCTTGAGTGGACCAAAATAAATAAACCTTTAAGCACCTTTTCCGAGGAAAATATTAATCACCCTCCAATTAATAAACATGCATGCATATAATAAAAACAATCAAAATCAATTGCGTAAACATAAAAATGCATATAAAAATACCCAGGGCCCACACTTCCCCGAAATACCCTCCAAGTAAAACCATTGGGAAAACACTTGGGACACCACAACCAGTAACCCAGATACTCCATCCTCCATAACTGACCATTGCCAACTGAAACCTTGTACTACGCGTAGACAGCCCCAGGATTTGCGGAGCCCTACTCTGGACGTCTGAGCTTAAACCCTGACATATTTGTCTTAGAATCTGCAGAGTCCCGCTCCGGATGTCTAAAAGCTGGTCAAATCTCTCGAGAATGGTCAACTGAGGAAATAGTCATAGTAATAAAACCCAAAACAGCATTTCAACATTTAACTTTGACTCTGATCACAAGTCGAAACAGTTAAACCATGGCCCAAGCCCAAAACATGGTTTCCACACAAATCCCTAAAACATATGTTCAGAACAGTAAAGAAATAAATAATAAAAACTGTAAATTCTCATATCATATGTAAATCATTTAAAACAGTTCTATATGCATGCAAGGTAGTTTTGAAAGTAAACGTCCACTAGCAGAATGGACAAACGAGCTCCGTCTCGAACCAAATGCTCCAAAAGGCCCTCGGAGCAGTATTTCCTATCAAAAGAATACCCGAGGGTCACTAACACTACCAATAGCCTAGGACTTAAACCCTCTCATTTTCGGGATAGCACATGTGTCCTGAACACGTAATTCGAGGCCCAAAATGAACAAAATTATCACTAAACAAACTCTGATCGACCTAAAACCACACCATTAGATTCAGGACGCCGAGAACTATCGGACATACATCATCGTGTCTCGAGATTCATGCCCACACACCGCCACACTCCTGTGGAAGGCTAGCAACTTTCCCATGCACTACCACGCACTTACACGCCCCCTCTATGCGAGTATGCACGCGCAACACAATCAGCCTGACAACAACTGACATGAATGCCACGTGGCTACCAAGTGGCATCCATGTAGCTGCCACGTCAGTCATCCCTTACCTCTCGACAAGCTGACCCGCGATCTACAACCGGGTTTTTCAACTTCAATTCAAAACCTGACTCTAAATCTTCCAATCCACGTCCAAACTTCGATTTGAAACCACTAATCAACCCTAAATCTACTCAGAAACACGATTCCTACCTCAAATCATGAAACTTACCTCAAAATCTTGGAGCAAGCTCGATGCATCTCAGCCAAATTTTGAACTTCTTCCTGGGTTCATTTTCGCTTCCAAACCTTAATCCTTTTGGCCTGTTTTGATCTTAAGAACTCAAAGATGATGCTGGTAATTTGAGTTTGGGGTTTCAACGATCAAAACTTGAAACTTATAGTCCAAGGATCCACGAGTTTGCATGTTCTCCTACTAGGCTCCAATTTCGCGCCTAGCTTCCCCTTCCTCTTCCTCACTCGTCTCTCAATCACCCACTCTCTAGTTTTCCTCTAATGTAGACTGAAGAATAGAGGAGATAGGAAGGAAGGTTGGGTGGGTTTTTAGGGGTGTATGTGTGTGACCACAAGGATTATGAGAGGTGAAATATGGATAAGGACCGAGGGATGAGTGACACTTGTCACTCATCCCATTGAGTTAGAGAAGATATTTGTGCACACTAACCAAAAAATAGCCCCGTTAAACAGCCTGTACAAAAACTGTTATAAAATTGAGTTATCCTCAAAGATTGTTCTTGACCCATAAGTCTGCCATACGAACCCCAAATTCAACGTGCCGCATGTCCATGTAACTAGAACCTCGAGATCTACTTAATGTTCCTAGTTAGACATACCAAAGATTCCCTCATTCAAAAGTCAACATTCATACGCTAGTGCCTAGACAAGAGTAAAATCTTCAATTTACCTCACATACTTCATAAAACAAGGTTTGAGTCGATAGATAAAAATATAGGTTCAAAAATTTAACTAATAGCCTAGCTATTTATAGTTCAAATTTTACGTCAATGTCTAGTCAGTTTATAAAATCTGGTTAGTGTTGATCATAAATGTTTCATCATTTTTAGCACCGTGCTTCTTTTTTTCTATATTTTTGTCATCTTCCTTTGAGATTTCTCCACTAGAAAGAGTTTTTTTCACATACTTGAAAGAGCTTTCTTCACTCGAAACATTCATACTACTTATAACATACATAATATGCATATAAGCATAGCAAAAATCATTATGTTCAAATATTACTATTTTTTAAAATAAAGTAGCTAAAACGGAAGTATAAAACTAATCTTTATGGAAGGAAAAATAGACGCCATATGATACTCGGTATAAGTGAAAGAATGGTAGCAAAAAATCAACATTGATGAATTAATTCAATTATAGGCAGCAACACCAAACACTATAGATGATATATGAAAAAGAATATCAAGCAATGAATATGGGAGAGAGAATGGTACCATAAAAATGATGTTAGAAACATGAACACATATGGATTATCTAGGCTAACAATAATTGTTTGGGAAACCTGCAGATCAAAGAAAAAATTGGTTTGATTTTAAGCATTTTGACAAGATCCAACCCTAAAACACCTCGTATAACATACCTGAGCCCTGCTCCCGTCTGATAAGCAACTCAGAATTCCAAAATTACCCTCAACTTGTCAAACAAGGGATATTTGTCTTATCATTCATGCATCCACCTCTCGATCAACCCCGAACTTCGTGCAATAGCCGTTGAGGGTTACAAAAATCACGAAAACCGTGTGAGTGGACAAAAATAAATATTTTAGAAACCACAGTTCAAAACATAACATTTCACCCTCTGTTTTCTAAAACTATGCATGCATATAAAACCATTTAAATCCCAGATAAAAACAAAACATAGTCAATGACCTCAAAAAATGTGGAAACATCCATAAAGCAACAAGCATCAATAATAACCGTAATCACTATGCAAACCACCATAATAGTCAACACGAAACCATCATAACAGTCATACACAATCAATCTATATACAACTCATTCTTGATGCACAACATCAGTCATCTTATTCACTGCATTACTGGTAGGCAATCCACTCAGGAACTGGATCTCAGCTCGACGCTTGAGTCACACTAACTCAGGACGTGGAGGCCGACTCAACGTCTGAATCAACACCAAACCAGTCTTAGAATCTGGAGCCCCTAGCTCGATGTTTGAGACTACTAACTAACAAGCACCTCGATGAGGGTTATCCACAATCACCACAATTATCACAACATTTCCCATACCACGAATATCGAAAAACACATACTCATATCACATCTCAATATCACAATATCAAGTCTACAATCTGAACCTTGAGCCTAAGCCCAAAACGCAACTTAATCACAACCTCATATGGTGTACCATCAAAATAATTCTGAAAAACCATCCAGAAACCATATGAAAATCACCAAAATCCAATATCACAAAATTTCATGTCATAAATCATATTCAATTCAAATCCACAATCGAAATGGAATCTGAAAACGTAATTTATGAAAAATCTCGTAAAATGTGTTATAAAATAACGATTAATTATAAAATCACTGAAAATCGTATAAATTTCCAATCGATCGCATATTACCAAAAACACATAAATAAACATTAAAATATGTAAATATGCATGCACGATATTTCAATAAAATAAAACGTCTACTCACACATACCGTACACGCAGTCGAACTACATCATACGTTTTCCCTTAAAATCCAAGAATGTCACTTCATGTCATAAATCATGTCTTAAGTCACTAAGAATCTCAATAAGCTCAAACTTTAATCTCAAAATTTTTCAGAATTTTTAAACCGATTAAAATAACCCCTAAATCTTTGGACAGTCAAAATTGTCCCGAGACAATGTCTAATTGCCTCGAAAATTGTACCGTTAGACTCATAACATCGAGAGGATGAACTTTCATGTTGACCGTATTTCAGGAAGATGTGGCACACACCCCCAAGTGCGACTAGAAGTGACTGAGCATGGGCCTCACGTGCGGCCACTGTTCATCGTCTTCCCCATGCATCAGACCCGGTTCTCTGTAAAACGAGTCATTCGACCTGCGGCTTGATCCGACCGGAAAACCTTCATTTCTTGAACATTTTTAACGTTCTAAGAGTCGATTTCGACTCGTCTTGAACCCAAGCACATATCTGTAATATCAAAACAAAGTAAAACTTACATGAATTTGTTGTATAAATCCTCAAAGTTTCGACCAAAACTCAACTCTCATCCTGAATTATTTCCTGCGTCCAGAATTCTTGTTTTCGGGCTCTAACTGACCTCAAGGCCTCTAGGAAGGTAACATTATACTTGCTGCTAAGTTTTAACGCCTCAAACACAACTTCGAAAATTAGAATATGAACAATAATTTTGGGTTTCAAGGTTGAGCCCTCCTTCTCTACATTTGTCCACTGCTCTTCCCTCATCTCATCATGTCTTCCTTCCTTTCCAATTCTCTTCCCTTTTCTAGCTTCAACTCCATCATCTCCCCATTTCCTCCACGATTTCCATCTTTTTGTTCCTTTTGGTGCATCTCCACCGAGCTCACCCCAAACCCTTTCCTCTTCACACAAATATATCTAGCTATGTATATATATAGTTAGGAATGGAAGTAGGTGAGTAGTAGGGAGATTGTACAGAAAAATGTAGAATTTTCTAGATCATCCTAGTCCATTCATGTAAAATGACCAAATTGCCCTTGGTATAAAATTACCAAATTGCCTTTAGTTGATTTTAACTCATATCGAATCTTTCTCAAGTACGATTGCATCATGCCTGCGGACTCAGGAGTCCGAGACCTTTGCAATGGTTCTTATAGAATGTCTAACAGATGCCCGGGTCAAAACATTAATTTGAAAGTGGGTCCTAAACTAATATTTGCACCTTCAATCTTCTTCAAATGTTAAACAGATTGTTTTGCAATCCTAACAACATGCAATATAATCAACGTAAAAAATCGATTCAAATAGATATAAAGAAATTGTAATGCATAGGAAAGTTTAAAGGACGTGAAAAACTACTCTTGATTCATTCAAAAATGAAATCGTGCTGAAATGAGCTCTGAAAAAACATGTATTGTAATAATATGACAGGAAATTACTTTGAAATTAGTTGGAAGGTAATGTTACCAACAAACTGCCTCCTAGATAGAAGTAAAACTGAACAAAAATAGTTGAACATATTAGATAGAAGTTGAAGAATTTACCTCTCCATGCTTTTAATGAATTAAAACTGGAAGGTTTCCTCCCATCTCAAAACACAAAAGAGTTTAATGTTATAAATTATAAAAGTAAGAAGACAGGATATAAATCAAAATTAAGGGAAGAACTACCATAATAGTCCAGTACCAATGAAGATTTTCAGAGCGTCCGAGATATGATCCTTAAGAATAGATAGAGAGACTCCTGCATATGGAAATGATCATAAACATATCAACACATTACATAACATAGGCAATATTCCATCAAATGTCAAGGTCAAGCATATTGCACACCCGATTCAAAGTGTAAAGCTGCATTCCAATATTAAAAACATGGATGTCTATGCATGTACTTGAGCACATATTAATAACATATGAATCTGATAGAAAACTGAAAATTGAGCAAAGAAAATCACGGAGCAAACAAATGCAGTAGCTCTCCATTTGATGTTTGCACATAGATTAACTACACATCTGAAAAAGCATGTAATGCCATTTTCTTTTTTCATTTTGGAGATTCACTAAACATGACACATTGAAGCAGTACCCAAGCCTATAATAGAAGAGGATTTACTAAGACAAATGAAACTACATGTGTCAAGAGAACTACCTAAGGTTTCAGATTCAGCTACAACATCCATAAACCATAACTTAACTGTCTCAGCAAAGTACTGCACATCAAGAGTACTGCCAAAATGATGCCTTTGAAGGAAAGTGTGCAAAGAAAATTGGAAATTAAAAAACAATAATGCCTCTGGAATTGATGATAACGTGATCAGCTTTATGTGTATAATAACTGTCTTGAAGCTTTTAGTTCTAATCAATCTTATCAAGAGCTTGAATGAAAACAAATCGTACTCAAAATAAAGTTAATAACTGTCTTGAAGCTTTTAGTTCTAATCAATCTTATCAAGAGCTTGAATGAAAACAAATCGAAAGCATAAGCAAGTATTCTAACAGTTAACCATCCTCCATAGGCCATCCAATATATGTGATAAGGTTCACTTGCAGAATTAAGACACCTAGAAAATATATTCAACGGCAGCAGTTATCTTTTAACAAATGAATCAACCTAACATACCCTAACTGAATGTTGCAGAAAATGAAGGTTTGATTTTTCATTTCATATATTTAGTAATGATCAATAAATGATTTCGTGTTCGTTCTATATCTAAGAAAGAGTAGCCAAAAGAACAAAGGTAGAAGAGAAGCTGGAAAATAATTACCTATGTGCAAGGACGATTGCAAAAGCCCATTTGATAAATCCAGTAAATGCTATTGCAAGCCGCCATTCAAGTGCAATTCAAAGCAACACAATGTTTCTGGTTTTACACTTTCTAGTTTTCTTCCAATTCATCAAAAGTTAGTAATACAAAAGAAAAAAGTTCAAGAAATTATTACCAAAAACACATCTCCTATTAGCGCTTGTAGAATTTCAATTCCTGAGTTAACTCGCTGACTTCGTCCTCCAACTCGTGAACTCAAATCTCATCCTACTTGGCATGCTGATCATCCTGATACATTTTTTTTTCTCTCATCTTTGCTTATTAGTTTTCTTTTTAAAAAGAAATTAATATAAAATTTAATAAAAATATCAAATATCTAAATTACCCTTAAAATTTTGTAATATAACTACCACATCATTAGTATTAACGGTGTTAATAACGGAGATTGATGGGTTGGTGCAACGGTATTGACGGTGTAACTGTTCTTGGTGCACACTGAGGTAAATTTCAGTCCATGTTGCATTTTGAGATAAGGTGACTTGATCCTAATGCACTTAGCCTAATAAGCCAATAAACAAACTAATAACCCCAAAAAATTTCTCCTAAATAGCAGTAAAACTGAACATATTAAATAGAAGTTGAAGAATTTACCTTTCCATGCTTTCAGTGAATTAAAACTGGATGGTTATCTCACATCTCAAAACACAAAAGAGTTTGATGTTGTAAATTATAAAAGTAAGAGGACATGAAATAAATCAAAATTAAGGAAAGGACTGCCATAGTAGTCTAGCTAGTACGAATGAAGATTTTCCGAGTTTCCAATATATGATCCTTAAGAATAGAAAAAAGAAGACTCATGCATATGCAAATGATAATAAACATATCAACACATTACATAACATAGGCTATATTCCATCAAATGTCAAGGTCAAGCATATTGTACACCCAATTGGCCAATTCAAAGTGTAAAGTTGCATTCAAATATAAAAAACATGGATGCCTATACATGTACTGGAGCATATATATATTGATAACATATAAATTGAACATATGAATCTGATAGAAAGCTAAAAATTTAGCAAATATATCACGGAGAAAAACAAATGCAGTAGCTCTGCATTTGATGTATGCACATAGATTAACTACGCATATCTAAAAAAACATGTAATCTCATTTTTTTTTTTTTTTTATCATTTCGGAGATTCACTAAACTTGACACAATGGAGCAGTACCCAAGGCTATAATAGAAGAGTGGATCTACTAAGACAAAAGAAACTACATGTGTCAAGAGAACTACGTAAGGTTTCAGATCCAGCTGCAACATCCGCAAACCATAACTTAACTATCTCAACAAAGTACTTCCCATCAGGAGTACTGCCAAAACGATGCCTTTGATGGAAAGTGCAAAGAAAACTGGGAAAATAAAAAGCAATAATGCTTTTGCCGTAGTCTGGGATTGATGATAACGTGCTCAGCTTTATGTGTATGAAACCCAAAATGAAGTTAGTAACCGTATGATACTTAAAATGAAGTTAATAATCGTCTTGAAGCTTTTTGTTCTAATCAATCTGATCAAAAGCTTGAATGAAAACAAATCTAACACATAAGCAAGTATCCTAAGAGTTAACCATCCTCTAATAGACTATCCAATATATGAGATAATATAAGTTCACTTGCAGAATTAAGACACCTAGAAAACATATGCAACAGCACCAGGTATCTTTTAACGAATGATGTCAACTAACATACCCTAACTAAATACTGCAGAAAATAAAGGTTTGATTTTTCATTTCAAATATTTAGTAATGATCAATAAATGATTTTGGTGTTCGTTCTCAATCTAACAAAGAGCAGGCAAAAGAATAAACGTAGAGTAGAAGCTGAAAAATAATTACCTATGTGCAAGGGCGATTGCAAAAGCCCATTGGATAAATCCAGTTAATGTTATTACAAGTCACTATTCAACTGCAATTCAAAGCAACACGACATTTCTGGTTTTACTAATTTTTGATTTTCTTCCAATTCATCAAAAGCTAGCAATGCAAAAGAAAAAAGTACAAGAAATTATTACCAAACGCATCTCCAATTTGTCCTTGTAGAATTTCAATTCCTGAGTTAACTCCCAGACTTCGTCCTCCAACTTGTGAACTCAAATCTCATCCTACTTGGCATGCTGATCATCCTTGTTCCCAAAATCCATCAAAGCCTGTAGGTCGTGATCATAAAGTGAGTGCTCTTATTTGTTGCACTAGGTCACCAAGTGCGCACACTCCGATGCCAGTCTCTGATTCTCCTCTACTAATTTCTTCAAAGCTTGTGCATTCATACACGCTATGGCCTAATAAACAAATTATTAACCCCAACAAACTGCCTCCTAGATAGCAGTAAAACTAAACAAAAATAGCTGAACATATTAAGTTGAAGAATTTACCTTTCCATGCTTTCAATGAATTAGAACTGGATGGTTTCCTCACATCTCAAAACACAAAAGAGTTTAATGTTGTAAATTATAAAAGTGAGAAGAAAGGATATAAATCAAAATTCTGGGAAGAACTGCCATAGTAGTCCATTACCAATGTATATTTTCGGAGCGTCCAAGATACGATCCTTAAGAATAGATAGAGAAGACTTCTGCATATGCAAATGATCATAAACATAGGCTATATTCCATCAAATGTCAAGGTCCAACACATTGTACACCAAATTCAAAGTGTAAAGCTGCATTCAAATATTAACAACAACATGGACGTCTATACATGTACTTGAGCATATATTAATAACATATGAATCTAATAGAAAACTGAAAATTTAGCAAAGAATATCACGGAGACAAACAAATGCAGTAGCTATGCATTTGATGTATGCACACAGAATAACTACGCATATCTGAAAAAATTGTAATGCCATTTTCTTTTTTCATTTTGGAGATTCACTGAAAATGACACGTTGGAGCAGTACCCACGCCTATAATAGAAGAGTGTATATGCTAAGACATAAGAAACTACATGTGTCAAGAGAAGTACCTAAGGTTTCAGATCCAGCTTCAACGTCCATAAACCATAACTTAATTGTCTCACCAAAGTACTTCACATTAGGAGTACTGCCAAAACGATGCCTTTGATGGAAATTGGGAGAAAACTGGGAAAATAAAAAACAATAATGCTTTTACCGTAGTCTGGTATTGATGATAGCATGCTCAGCTTTATGTGTATGATACAAAAAATGAAGTTAATAACCGTCTTGAAGCTTTTAATTCTAATCAATTTGATCAAGAGCTTGTATGAATAAAAATCGAACACATAACCAAATATTCTAATTGTTAACCATCCTCCAATAGACTATCCAATATATGTGATAATATAAGTTCACTTGCAGAATTAAGACACCTAGAAAACATATGCACCAGCAGCAGTTATCTTTTAACGAATGAAACCAACTAACATACCCTAACTAATTGTTGTAGAAAATGAAGGTTTGATTTTTCATTTCATATATTTAGTAATGATCGATAAATGATTTGGGTGTTCGTTCTCAATCTAAGAAAGTGCAGACAAAAGAACAAATGTAAAAGAGAAGCTGGAAAATAATTACCTATGTGCAAGGACGATTGCAAAAGCCTATTGGATAAATCTAGTAAATGTTATCGCAAGTCACCATTCTACTGCAATTCAAAGAAACACGACATTTCTGGTTTTACCCATTTCTAGTTTTCTTCCAATTCATCAAAAGCTTGCAATGCAAAAGAAAAAAGTTCAAGAAATTATTACCAAACGCATGTCCAATTTGCGCTTGTAGGATTCCAATTCCTGAGTTAACTCGCTGACTTCGTCCTCCAACTCCTGAACTCGAATCTCATCCTACTTGCCATGTTGATCATCCTCGTTCCCAAAATCCATCAAAGCCTCTCAGTCGTGATCCTAAAGTGAGCGCTCTCTTTCCCATTTGTTGCACTGGGTCACCAAGTGTGCCCACTTTGATGCCAATCTCTGATTCTCCTCTATGAATCTCTTCAAAGCTTGTGCGTTCATATAGCCGAACATATTAGATTAAAGTTGAAGAATTTACCTTTCCATGCTTTCAGTGATTTAAAATTGGATGGTTTCCTACACATCTCAAAACACAAAAGAGCTTAATGTTATAAATTATAAAAGTGTGAAGATAGGATATAAATCAAAATTAAGGGGAAAACTGCCATAGTAGTTTAGTTACAATGAAGATTTTCATAGCGTCCAAGATATGATCCATAAGAATATAGAGAAGACTTCTACATATGCAAATGATCATAAACATATCAACACATTACATAACATAGGCTATATTCCATCAAATGTCAAAATCAAGCATATTGAAAACCCAATTCAAAGTTTAAAGCTGCATTCAAATATTAAAAACATGGATGTCTATGCATGTACTTGAGCATATTTTAATAACATATAAATTGAACATATCGATGTGATAGAAAACTGAAATTTTAGCAAAGAAAATCACGGGGAGAAACAAATGCAGTAGCTCTCCATTTGTTGTCTGCACATAGATTAACTACGCATATCTAAAAAAACATCTAATGCCCTTTTCTTTTTCCGTTTTGAAGATACACTAAACATGGCACATTGGAGCAGTAAGAAAGGATCTACTAAGACAAAGAAACTACATGTGTCAAGTGAACTACATAAGGTTTCAGATCCGCCTACAACAACCATAAACCATAACTTAACTATCTCAACAAAGTACTTCACATCAGGATTACTGCCAAAACGATACTGCTGATGGAAAGTGTGTTGGAATTTTGAGTATAAATTGATAACTTATGGGGCAAGTAGCAAAATTAGAAACTAATAAGAGTCCATAATGAATTAAGAATCTATTGGAAATCCCTATTAAATAAGGTTTAAGTTATTTATGGAATTTAAATCTAATTGGTACCTTATTGAAAGTCATCTAGGATTCCTATTTGTTATGTGATAGGTATAATATAAAAATTTAGGTACATATTAAATATTGTTCACTGCTCTCACAGATAATACATCTATATACCAAAGCTTAAACCAATCCTAAGCATAGGTCTTTTGATCTGAAAGAGAGGAGAAGATTAATATTCTTAATCTCTGAACGTCATGATGTCGAGATCAGGTTCTATCCTCAATCTCTAATTGACTATTGTTTTATGTATTATCTTCTGATTATATGTTGCGATCTTAAAAGTATGTTTGAATTTAGTATGTATGAATTAGTTTACATGTGGTATCAGAGCTTCAAACCTGCTCTTCGGTCCACCTTAATTATATGATCTTTGATAATATTGTTTGATTATTTTTTTTTGTAACTTGGAAAGTTAAAAAAAAACATTTGATGCTCTGCCGAAAAGAGTTTTTATTCTCCTTTGCAGAAAACGACATGTCGTTTTCGTGTTAATGATAAAGAGCCATGAAGCTCACCTGGGTTCAGATTGTTCCTGCGCGAATTCTTCGCGTTTTTCTCTCGAACCCTCGCCTCTTTACTTCAATATTCTTCCTCGCTTCTTCAAATTCAATATATTGTTGTCTTGAATCATGATTTCCCTCTGTCTCTTTCTTAAAAACCCCGATATTTCTCATTAAAAAAAAAGGGAAACCTAGATTTTGCTTTGGAAATTTTTTTGCAGATGGGTCTCCTTCGCCACAACCCAATCGCACGAGGTAAGTGACGATTTCATTCACAAATTTGGACTCAATCACTGTGGGCTATGTTGATTCATGAATTCCTTGTTGCTATGCATACATAATATCTATTGTGATTCCTTGTGATTTACCTATCTGAGATACTTTTGACGTATGATCTTGAATTCATGAGTTCCCACTATTGATTACTGGTTAATGTTTGAAACAACACTTTTGGTCTTGTGTTTCACATCCTATATTCCATTTGCTTTTGTTCACAATTTGGAAATTTATGGACTCATCCTTCAAGATTGTTGATGAGTCATGTCAATTTCTTGTAAATTGACATACTTCACATGTTAAGACCGATTGGTTGCCACCACAGTGGTGTCCAATCATGTTTTAACCAATGATTAAACACTGAATGGCTTAAATCCTGTTATGTTCCTTGTTCTCCACAGAGAATAAGGGAAAGATTTTCCTTGTGATTGATTGAGGGATTAGGAGTCATCTAGGGCAATCACACACATGCGGTTGTCTCTCAATGGTTCCTAACCCCAAGGTCAGTAGCCGTGAGATGACAATGGCACCCACAAGAGTCATCGTTTGTCTCATATTAATGAAGAAAAGCTTGAAAGTACAATAGTACCTATTGAAACTAAATGTTGTCATCAAATTCTGTCTACTGATAAAACAGGTGGGTTGACAACCAACTTCAATGAGATTGAGACACTTACTGTGAACAACTACAGAAAGTGAAGATCAGATTTGTAATTCCACTTAGGATATGCAGAACTATACCTAGCATTGTTGGAGCCAAACTCAGCAGAGATCACGGCAACCAGTACTATGGAGGAAAAGGACTATTTCAAGGAATGGAATGACTCCAACCGGCCGTCCCTTTTGTGCATGAAAAATTCTATGCAGGACAATGTTAGGGGAGCCATTCAAGTGGAAATCAACCTAGCTAAGGCTTTCTTGGAAGCGGTGACTGCAAAATATCAAACTTCAAATAAGGAAGATGCAAATACTCACCTTGCTGAGTTGGTAAGTATGAAGTTTGATGGAAGTGGCAGCATCCGTGACCATCTGATGAGAATGGTTGAGAGATCCTCCAAATTGGCTGATCTCAAAATCCTGATTAATGAGTGGTTTCTTGTCCACTTGGCCTTGAATTCCTCACCACTCGAGTACGGTACTCTCAATGTGACCTATAATCTGCAGAAGGATAAATGGGGAGTTGATGAACTCATCACCCAATGTGTTCAAGAGGAGCTGCGACAAAAGAAAGAAAAGATAGCAATGGTAAATTACATTCAATCTTCCAAGAACAAACCGCTTGCTGTCTCGGGTAAGAAGTTCAAAGCTTCTCATAAAGCTAGTAAATTTGCCATGAAACCTCATAACCCCCTTAAGACATCTGCATCTCACAATACTGAAAAAGAAAAACAAGAGTTCAAGTGTTACTTTCGTAGAAAACCTGGCCATGCCAGGAAGGATTGTGCTGATTTTAAAGCCTGGATGAAAAAGAAAGGTGATTGCTTTTAACTTCAGAAATTTTTGTTTGTTTTGAATCCAATTTAGTTTTTACTCCACAAAATTCTTGGTGGTTTGACACTGGCTGTTCTGTTCACATTACCAATTCTTTGCAGGGTTTCATAAAACTGAAAAATCCAAGTAGAAAAATTTACAAAGTTTATGTTGGCAATGGATCCAAAATTGAAGTTGAGTCTGCTGGGAGTGTCAAGCGTGTGTTCTCATTTGGGTTTGTTTTAGAATGAAAAGAAGTTCTTTATGTACCTTCAATGAGAAGGAATTTAGTTTCAGCATCCAAACTTGTTAAGTATGGTTTTTTTTTTATTGGGAATTCAAACTCAATTTTGTTTTTTGAATTCAATAAAATGGATGAGTTACTTGGCACTGCTACTTTGATCGGTGATATATGGCAATTAGATTGTTCTGTTATGAATGAATGTTATTCCATTGGTCATGTTGGATCTAAAAGAATGCTCCTTGATGAATCATCTTTTATGTTGTGTCATAAAAGACTAGGGCATATTTCTAAAGACAGGATCATAAGACTAATGAAATCTGGTCTCATTCCTAAATTGTCCCCAACAGACTTACCTAATTGTGTTGATTGTATTAAGGGAAAAACCACAAACCCGAAAAAGAAACATGCATCTAGAAGTCATGCTTTACTAGAAATCATTCATAGTGATGTTTGTGGTCCATTTCCCTATAAAACTATTTGTGAAAATCTTTATTTTGTGACATTCATTTATGATTTCTCCCGTTTTACTTATGTCTACTTGATACCTAAAAAATATGTTGTTTTAAATTGTTTTGAAATCTTTGACACTGAAGTTGAAAATCAATTAAACAAAACCATAAAGATTGTGAGATTAAATAGGGGTGGTGAGTACTATAGCAGGTTTACTGAATCAAGACAACAGAAAGGCCCTTTTACACTTTACTTACAAAGACATGGTATAGTGGCCCAACATACAACTCCCTACACGCCACAACAGAATGGAGTGGCAAAGACGAAAAATAAAACCTTAATTAACATGGTAAGAAGCATGAAGTGTAGGGTTGGGCCTAACTAATTTTCTATGGGGAGAAGCGCTGAAAGCAACAAATTTTGTGTTGAACCGTGTACCAAGTAAGGCAGTTCCTAGGACACCTTTTGAGATTTGGAAAGGATGGAAGCCTAGTCTCAACCATTTACATATTTGGGGATGCAAAGTTGAAGCCAGATTGCACAATCCAAGTGAGAACAAGCTTAATAGTAGAACTGAATCATGCTATTTCATTGGATATCCTGAAAAATCCAAGGGTTTCGAATTCTATTGCCCACACTTACACACACGAATCCAGGAAACTCACAATGCCAAGTTTTTGGAAGATTGTGGGTCAGATTATTTAGCATTAGACAATTCAGATTTTGATCAACAAAAGACAACTGATGAGACCCCAACATCCAGTTCAAGTAGCTCTATAAGGTTAACTCCAATCCTTGCTGTTCTAATTGAACCCCATGTTCATCCGCACTCTTCTCCAACACCTGAACAACTTGCTTCGCCTTTAAACAATCTAAACCCTGCCACTGTACACCCAGAACCTCACCCAGACCCCACACCACAAGTTGTTGAGGATCAACTCGCACTTAGACGGTCCACACGATAGAGGAAGTTAGTCATTCTGCCTAACTACATGGTGTATTTGCAAGAGACTGAGTATGATATTGGAACAGAAGATGATCCCCATACCTTTCAAGATGCCATGGCAAGCCCTAACGCTGTTTTGTGGCAGAAAGCCATGGATGAAGAGTTGAAATCCATGGACTAGAATCAGGTCTGGGAATTGGTTGAGCAACTAGACAATGTAAGGGCTATTGCTTGCAAATGGATGTTTAAAACCAAGCGGGACTCACAGGGACAGATTGAACGTTTTAAAGCTAGGCTGGTAGCCAAAGGTTTCACTCAAAGAGAGGGCATAGACTATTCTGACACCTTCTCACCTGTTTCATCCAAAGATTCCCTACAAGTCATTATGGCCTTAACTTCCCACTTTGACCTTGAGCTTTATCAAATGGATGTAAAAACTGATTTTCTCAATGGGACCTTGAATGAACAAATCTTCATGCAACAGCCTCCTGGATTTGTTGAAAGGGGGAAAGAGTCTATGGTATGCAAGCTGCAAAAGTCCATTTATGGACTCAAACAAGACTCAAACAAGCCTCACGACAGTGGTACTTGAAATTTGATCAAGTAGTAACCAGTTTTGGCTTCAAAGAGAACAAACTTGATGATTGCATATACCTTAAGGTTAGTGGAGCACAATTCATCTTTTTGATTCTATATGTTGATGATATCCTACTAGCTAGTTCTGACATGAGACTATTAGAAGACACTAAAGGACTGTTATCTACCAGTTTTGAAATGAAAGATTTAGGTAATGCTCATTTTGTACTGGGGATTAAGATAGTGAGAGATACAGGTATTAGACTTCTAGGATTATCTCAGAGAAACTACATAGAACGAGTATTGAAACGATTCAAAATGGATAAATGCTCAAATGGTGATGTTCTAGTAAACAAGGGTGATAAATTACATAATGATCAGTGTCCTCAAATTGAACTTGACAAAGCCAAGATGCGTGACAAACCCTATGCCTCCTTAGTATGGAGTATCATGTATGCACAAGTGTGCACCAGACCAGATTTGGCTTTTGCTGTTAGCTTGTTAGGCAGATTTCAATCAAATCCAGGTGAAGCTCACTGGATTGCTGGAAAAAAAGTGCTTCATAATTTGCAAAAAACAAGCAATATATGATGGTCTATGTTGGCTCCAACACACTGGAATTAGTGGCTTACTCTGATTCAGATATGGCTGGTTGCTCATTGGATAGGAAGTCTACAGGAGGATATATCTTCATGATGACAGGTGGGGCAGTGTCTTGGAAAACTGCAAAGTAAACCACTATATCCACATCTACAATGCAGGCTGAATTCATTGCTGTCTATGAAGCAACCAAGCAGGTTATGTGGCTTAAGAACTTCATGAGTGAGCTTTTGATTATTGACTCCATCCAAAGACCCGTCACACTTTATTGTGATAATACCTCAGTAGTATTCTTCTCCAAGAACAATAGGAAAACATCTGCTACACGTTTGATAGAAGTGAAATATTTGCTGGTATAGGAAAAGGTCAAAGATGGTGTAATAGACGTGGTATACCTAAACACTAAGTTAATGCCTGCGGATCCATTAACAAAAGCCTTGCATGTGAAAAAAAATTAGAAGTTCATGTAGCAAACATGGGACTCGCAGATTGCTTTGAATCACTTCATCAGTGGGAGTAATGCAGGTCTGTTTTAATTAATTTGTCTCATATTGTAGATTCTCATGATTATATTGTTTTCAGAACCCTTATGATTTTCCAGTTATAACTGCAGTATTGAGTTTAAGGATGTCAGTTGAATGTTTTATACATCCATAATTATGTACCTTGCTCAATTCATATGTGATGTGGTTAGTACACAATTTGGAACTTTTGCTGCTGTTCTGATATGTGATATGATTGTCCTCACTTTAGTGTTCTGCATTTTTCTTAAGTAGAACTATTGATGGAGTTCACATCTATTACATTGAAGTGACCAAAATGTGGGAGTGACTTGATTGTGGCACTCACTGGTTTACTGTATAGAAAATCAAATTTTACAGACTGTGATGTTGTTTTGATGTCATGGTGATTATGAGGTAATGATACAGAAGTTGCATCGGCGTTCTAATAGTCCCATGATTCAAGAATAGCAGTGACTGCTGTGTTGGATTTAATTCTTAATGTTTTGAGGGACTCAGTGATCACTTTTAGTTTCTAAGTTATGTTGAACTTGCTGATTTTGTCTTTTATACTCAAGTGGGAGAATGTTGGAATTTTGAGTATAAATTGATAACTTATGGGGCAAATAGCAAAACTAGAAACTAATAGAGTCCATAATGAATTAAGAATCTATTGGAAATCCCTATTGAATAAAGTTTAAGTTATTTATGGAACTTAAATCTAATTGGCATCTTATTCAAAGTCATCTAGGATTCCTACTTGTTATGTGATAGGTATAATATAGGAATCTAGGTGCATATTAGATATTGGTCTCTGCTCTCACAGATAATACACCTATTTACCAGAGCTTAAACTTATCCTAAGCGTAGGTCTTCTAATCTGAAAGAGAGGAGAAGATTAATATTGTTAATCTTTGAACGCCATGATGTTGAGAACAGGTTATATCCCCAATCTCTAATTGACTATTGTTTTATGTATTATTTTCTGATTATATGTTGTGATCTTAGAAGTATGTTTGACTTTAGTATGTATGAATTAGTTTACAAAGTGTGCAAAGAAAACTGGGAAAATAAAAAACAATAATGCTTTTACCATAGTATGAGATTGATGATAACATGCTCAGCTTTATTTTTATGATACTCAAAATGAAGTTAATAACAGTCTTGAAGATTTTAGTTCTAATCAATCTGATCAAGAGCTTGAATGAAAACAAATCAAACACATAAGCAAGTATTCTCACAGTTAACTGATACGATGAAAATACGCATTTAAATAAATTCGTAATTCAAGTATATACATATTTTAAACCCTTTTTGTGTCATTTTAGTATTGGTAAATACAAATCGTTCTTAACCGGGGAAATTAGGGAATATTAATAATGGTTAGTGAAAAAGAATAAAATAGTAAGATGGGGGAGTTTTGAGTAAAGTGTAATTATAAAAATACAAATAAAAACAAGTATAAAACTAATTGTACTTCTACATTAACCTATGTACAAGTAACTTTCTTCAAACACACATCTAACCAACACTCTATTAATTGCAAATATTAAAAAAATCACGAAATTTTACCTTAATCATCTCAATTACCTTCATATATTTTTCAATATTATAAATGCACCGACAGCGGCCGATACTTACAATATGATTTACCTTTTCTTTTTTACCGAATGCGCCGACAGCGATCAACATTAAGTCTCTTCAATTCTATTTTAAGTGCACCAACAGCGGATAAAACACATAGCATCAAATTGAATTATGAAGCACTAAAATGTATAAAATAACTAAGATTCATAAAGTAAGACACATGGAGATTGTATTTAACACTTACAAGTATTTGCAAGAAAATACCACACATATGTTGAACTATAATTAAAACCAATAACAAAAATAAGAGTTTAAGTAAATGGAGTGCAATTGTTACACTTTCAAGGTGGATGAAAACAATGGATTGTTATTCACACGATTCTCCGACAGCGGACGGAACCTTGTGAAGATGGTGGAAATAAAACACGGGAAATGTGGACTCAAACTCTAAACTTTGTATTGTAAATATTTTGTCATAGTTTCTCTTAACGAAGGCTCAAATGTGTGCCTCAAAAAAGTGTCCCTAAACAAGTAAAATGAACCCCTATTTATAGGGAGAAAAAGCTAAAAAAAACACTTTAAAAAATAAATAAAAATTACAATAAAAAATTAAATGGAGAAATGATGGTTTTGTGGCTGATTTGGGTGGTAATCATGGTGAAAACCTTCCCAAAGGGGGCAGTTATGACGCAGGAAAATCAGCCCATGAGAAGTCTTTCATTCGGCAGAAAGCAGCTGGAAAAAGCAGCTAGGTTCGGCGGCTGCAGGCTGGTCAGAGAGCAGGAAAATCAGCGCCTGACGTGCTAACTGGGGCATAGAGCTCAGCGCACATGTGCTGAGCTGGAGTGGATGGCTTTGGTAGGCGCGCTTCGAAGAAGAGTAGAGCGGATCAGTATGCGTTGACTGAACACGTCTGGGACCTGGGCTGCGCTAATTGGGTCGATTTTTTGGGCTTTTGGAGGGCTGGACTTTGCAAATGGCTGGGCCAGACTGAGGAACTACAGCGGGCTGGATTTCGGGGCTGGTTTCTTTGGGCTCCAACAGCTTCCCACCGAAATTCCAAGATAATTTTGATGGTCTCCCTTCTTTTAGTCATATCTTTTTCGTTAAAACTCCGATTGAGATAATTCTTTCTCCAAAATGCTCTGAATGCCATGTTTTATTTATTTCTGCAAAAATCCCAAAAATATATTTTTTTTCTCCAATTTTTTATTATTTTAATAGTATAAGTCAAGTATAAATGGTATAAAATAATATAAAATAATGCATAATTGATGACCTATCAAATACCCCCACACTTAAACTTTGCTACTCCCTAGAAAATACTAAATTTAAACAAAGAATTCAAAACAAGTAAGCCCTTAACCATTTGTCTCAAAATTTCATTATTATCATGGCATATAATATTTTCACTTAAAGTATTTAAGCATATGGAATTCAAGAGTTAATAAATGGTGAAAAAATGCTTCAACAAGTAAGATAATGAGTAAATATGGTGAAATGGATCTCAACATGAATAAAACAAGTATGAATCAACTCATAATGATATGCACTAAAAAATTCACTCAATTTCGTAAGGGTTTGTGTTTGCACTCATAGTATGTGAGAAAAGATGTTCACATAATAGAAATGAAGTACTTTTGCAAAATCTCAAACAAACACCAACATACTTGCACAAATGAGACAAAACCATAAGTGTAACGACCCGTCCCAAATTCCTAGATTAGATTAGTGACTAATCACGATTAGTGAGGCTAATCCGTGGTTAGTTAGGCGAAATCGGACGAACGATGCGAAATGACCGTTTTGCCCTTGGTCGAGGCAAAACGTTGACTTTTCATTCGGGTGGTCAAATGGACTTTGACCGATGACCGTGACGTAGTTCGTGACGTCACGAGTTCATAGACAGGTGGAACGTTCAATTCCGACGTTTGAGGAGGAAGTTATGACGTTCGAAAGTTTAGGGGCGTTTTGGTAATTATGGTTAAAAGGAGTCAAATGTTGACTTTTTGGCCAAGAGGTCCAATGGCCGAGGGCCGAAGACCGTTACGTAGATAAGGACGATACGAATCCATAGACAGGCGGCACGTCGAATTCAGACGTTCGACGACGAAGTTACGGTTCACGGAAGTTCCAAGTTACTATTCACGACGACACGTTTTATGAGGACCGTTTGTCTTTAGTGGGCCCAGTTACTTTTCAGCAACCAATGGATGAGTGACACTTGTCACCCATCCACTGGCTACCATTCCACATACATGCATCTCCCATTCCTTCATCATCGATCATTTCCCATTTTTCCCAAAACTATTACCCGATCCCATTTTCAAATCCAATCCAAACCCTTCACCCTGTAAACCATTGGTGAGAGACCAGGGAGTGAGAGGAGGACCTGCAGATCTTGGTGGCCGGCCAGGAACGGCGCCGCCGTGGACGGCGGTAGGGCAGTGCGCGGTAAGCCCGATAAACCCATTTTTCTTCTATTTTTCGATTTGGACATTATGGTCGATTTGGGTTGATTAGGTTAGGCTTATTTGATGATTATGAGGGTTTTAGGATGATTTTGGACGGCTGTGGACGGCCACGAAGCCCAGGGGACGATCGGGAAAATTGAACCGTGAGGGGGTTTTTGGGTTCACGGGTTTTAATCGGTTTTAGGTCGTTATGTTAATTGGAATAGATAGGAAATGAAGAAATAGGAATTTAGGAATTGAAATGGAGGCAAACAAACCAAAATTGAGGGAGAAGGAGGCCTGGACCGATTACGCCGGTCTAGTTGCATGTGAACCGACCGGTTCAGACCGGCTGCGCGAGGAAGAAGACGCACTGTGCAGTGGCGCGTGAGGCCCACGCGCAGTGCACTCCCAGGGCGCGTGGCAGGGAATCTGGGGAAGGTTCCAACACGGGAAATCTTCTATTCGATGTAACGAACATTTTGGGACTGGTTTCGTGTCAATCGGACACCGTCTCGATATGTTTCGGGGCATCGGAAGGTTTAGGGTCGGCTTAAAAATAGTTAAAAGTTCGGGAAAATTACGGGGCTTTGATGAGAGGTTAATTAACTAGTTATTAACCTTCTATTAAAATTTGGACAGGTTTGGGAGTCCTGGTAATGGTGATCGGCTCGGGGAGCCGAATGGCACGCAAATCGAGGCGGCAGCTCGGACAGTCTGTGAGTGGACCTTGTTTTCTAAATTGGTGCATGCATAAATGTTTATTATATGTTTTAATACATGTTTCATGATGCCATGGGTGCATTTCTATGTGGTTACGTATAAGCACGTATTTCGAGGTTTCGGCCTTATACGGTGCTTATACGGGTCTGTATTTCATTGATTTAAATGTAAAGGTTTTGGATTTCTAAAAAGATAAACTCGGGTATGAGACCCATTTGGTTTTGTCTCGGGCATATGACGCTATTTACGACCTTCGGGTCTAAATCGTGGTCGCGGCGGGTGCTATGTGCACGACGATCAACGATACGACGCTCGCCTCCGGATTGAGATGTGTTCCTTCCGGAGAGGCCACGATGCACGATTCGTGGTCGGGCAGCCTGGGGAGGCTCGACTTCGGAGTGCTGACGGTTCAGGATATCGATCGGTGATGACTGCACCATGATCTTGTGGTGGTCGCGTCGGTTGATTCGTTCACGGCGATATACCAGGATTGAGAGCGGTCCTGGATGGATAGTTGCACGCATCACTATGATCGGAGTCGTGACTGACCCTTAGATATTGGGCACGGTGCCTAGTTGAGTCATATGTTCGGACACGAGACCCGGTTGTTTTACACTGATGATTTCGGGTCAGGGACCCTAGATGGATTTCCAAGTTCATGACGGTTTATGGGAACAGGCATGAACTCTGGAAAGGTCATTGTGGTTCATGACGGTTTATGAGAACCAGCATGAACCTTTGTCAGGTTATTCTGGTTCATGACGGTTTATGGGAACTAGCATGAACCCTTGTTATGGATGTTATGGATCATGACAGTTCAAGGGAACCGGGCATGAATGTTTATGTTATGTATATTCATATACCTTCCTTTACTTCTATTATCTCCTCCGGGGAGGGTTGTTGGCCTGGGTGGACCCTGGAGTAGTCACGGAGCACCGACTGAGTGGAGTCACCCCCCAATTGGGTTCCTTACTCTCATGAAGGCTATTATTACTATTACCTCGGGTAGGGTCAGTGGTCTACGGACATTGATCTTGACTTTGAGAAGACTCGGATTGAGACTTGGGTAGCACGCGCGTAGCTTTGGAAACCGTGACAGGATTGGTTGTGTGAATTATATGTATATATGATGTATGCTATATGATATGATATATGTCGTATGTTTATACAGGTTTTGGGCAGTGGCCCGTATGGTCATTTTCATTATGGTTCTTTCAATCTTGGTTTTGGGCTTAGTTCCCACATATGGTTTCTTTGGTTAAATGGTTTTCGAATGCATGCATGATTTTTAGTGAAGGGTACAAATGTCTTCTTATGAAATGCTTTTATAAACTCTTGTTTTTGTCCACTCACAGCTTTTAATGTTTTGACTGCCCTTCAGGTTGACATTGGATGTGGACTGTAGCAGAGACCGAGATATCACATACCTCCTCCGGATCCTGGCGTACTCTGATAGCCCAGGAGGGCAAAGGTCGGAATTATCCCTTGTCTGACACTTCGTGTCAGACGGGAGCAGGGTCACCCCTCACTAATCCCGGGGGGATTGGGATGGGTCCTGTCAATGTGGTATTAGAGCATGGTTGCTCATGTTACTCTGCTTTCCAGAGCGAATTTTGCGCATTACTCCGTACGCAGGTCGAGGATGTGGTATCTCAATGGGCTACAGTTCGTAGTCAACCTGATTGTTGGGATGCCGATATGATAGTTAGTAGGACTGTATCATGGAATGTCTTGGTTCGGCACTGGATGCCGGGGTTGCCATAGTTCTGTCGTGGTTGACAGTGTGGAACCCTACGGAATGGTGAATGTACTATTACGTTTGAGTTTTGGATCGTGAGATGGTTAGTTGGGATCGTCTTCACGATGTTGCAGGATCTGTTCCGACGACTGGTTAGGAATTGTGATCATCGGATGGTCGAATATTGTTGAGTTGGATGATCGGATTTGGTTGAGTTAAATGGATTTACTGCAGTCTGTAGTTAGCAATTGGATTCGGGGAATCCTAGTTGGATTCCTTAGTCGGTTTAGTCATGTCAGTTGTGTTGGGACTGCACTCTGCAGTCGAGGTTGTACTTATTGGTTAGACCTACTTGGTTGTCGTGCTACTTAGTTTGTGGTTTGGTGCAACTAAGGTCGTGGATGACCTGGTAGACGACATTGGTGTAGTGAGTTACGACAGGTTAGAGTTTAATTCGGACAAGTTATCAGGGTTGGTACTTGTCGATGGAATCCCAGGTTTGGGATACGCGATAATTTGTACAATCGATGGATTCCGTTGGATGCGGAGTCTCGATAGCGATGTCTGGTAGTTTGGTCTGCACGAGTCTGTGGCAGGCACTACTACCGAGGATGGTTGTAGTTACGTTGTTGGGGATCGGTGACGCTCAGGTGACGTTTCCTTTTCTCGTATGAGTTATCAGGGTGACTGTACCCAGAGGTGTTGGGTACGATGGAGGCAGAGTTTCTCCAAAACGAGCAGAGGTTCAAGGTCGTTGCTCGGGATGAGCGGAGATCCATGGTTGTCAGTTTTGCACACGGTGTGCTGGTTTTAGTGTGCTGCTACTAGTATGGATGCTTGTGTGCTGATACTAGTGCAGGTGATAATGCGTTGGTGCTGGTACTCGTGCTGGTGCTGGTGCCCGTGATTGTGATGACGTTGAGTCACATCCGTCGTAATGGCCATATGTTCGGTATCTGTGGTTCAGGAGGGGACACGTGGTTGATGTCCAGGTATGTTGTTTCCAATCTTGTTGGAACTTCAGAATCGCGAAAGGTTGCGATCGAGGTGACGAAGGAATGCGGGTTTTCCGCATTGGTAATGGGTATGTCGAAGTCATTTTGGGTGACTTCTCAGGTTCTACCGTGGTAGATGACGGTAGATGATGGTTGTGACACCAGTACATTGGTCGTGTATTGGTTGGTGAACCCGAGATTTGTCTTGGGCTGTCAGAAGAGTTGGGTATTTCGGAGTTAAGTGAATGAGATTTCTCACTTTCTGCTTGGTGGCAGACGGTGTTGGTTTACGTGGCGTGGTGAGTGCAGCGATTTTGGTTGCATTCACATAGGATAAGTTTTGATGTCATTGTCTTGCATCATCCTTGACTTTCTAGGTGGAATGACAAGGATCGATACAAGGTAATCAGTGAGAACCCACAGTCTCGATGTGTCTCGTCGTTGACTGATGTATTTAAGATGTGGGAATTGGTTTAGGACTTTGGGTGACGTAGTGTTGAATCTGGATTGTGGTCTTGAGGATCCAGATAGGTGGAGAGTTTATCGCTCTTACTTGGATGTTTGAGTGGAGCATGTTGGGACTGAACTTCTATTCGAAGTGAATCCTGTGTGGTATATTACTCAGGTGTGTAGTTTTCCGACGTGGTCGGATATGGTCAGCCTTAGAAATATGTGGATGATGTGATTGGCTTCCCTATGAAATCAATCAGATGTTTTGTGTAATCGGTTGAGCAGGTAACCGATAGGTTCGGTTTTGGTGCGTCTCGGTAGACGAGAACGAGATTTCAGGTTTTGGAATCAGATTTCTTGATGACGATTCATGATTTGATTTTGGAACTTGAAAGAGGATTTCTGGAATTGGGTTTTGGAATTGGATTCTGGGTGACGATTCAGGATTTGATTCTGGAGCTTGACAATGGATTTTCTTTTATAGATTTGGGTTCGGAATGGTTATTTCAAATGCTAGCTTACGGAATAATGATTTCGGATTCGAATTTGGACATGGTTATGGATATGATTTCTGAGTTTGGATTCGGGATTTCTTACGAAATTGCGGATTCAGGTTCGGATTTGGGAATAGATGATGGGTTGGAGTTTCGATTTGTCTAATGCTGGATTGGACAAATGAACTCCATAATTGAAACGTGATTGGCTATGACCTAGGTGGTTGTAGTCTGATTGATGGGTAGATGTACGTACCTTGTACGTTGTTCGAGGTACGATACTAGGCAAACTTGTGATGTCTGGTGACGGTATATAGGATATACCAGTAGTAGGTTGGTGAACGTGTTGGTAGTCGGCTTAGTCCCGATACCATTGGATTAGTCGTGTACGTGAGCTGGACATTGGATACTGTGCATTGGGTCATGGTATTTTTGATGGGTCTAGTTACACACAGGTCGAGTTAGATGTTGGTGCTTGTTTACTCAGGTAGAGTAAATAGGTAGTCGGTGTAACCACGAGTGAACGTAGTGTCAGTTTTCAACTGGCGACTGTCAAGTGGTGACAGTTTGTCGGAGGTGTCAGCGTGGATCGTTGAGTGATTGGTAACTCCCAGTGGGAGTAGATGTCGGGATAGTTAGTGTTTGAGAAAGGAACCATCGAGTTATTGTGTCAACGAAATGGTAGATTTGACAAGTAGTGTCAATTCAGAACGTATGACTACTGTCATTCGACGTGGTCGAATGTAGTCGATGCGACGTAAGTGTTAATGTACGTCTGGTCGCAGACGAGTTTTATGTTGGTTAGTTGGTGTACTAGTGTACATGTGTTTCGAGGTCGATTCTACTTTCCACGAGGTGGGGGAATCGAGATAGTTGAAGTTTCGAGAATGAAACTAATTAAGGAGGGAAGAACGATTGGAATTAGGTCGGTTGGAATTTCGAGGACGAAATTAATTAAGGAGGGAAGGTTGTAACGACCCGTCCCAAATTCCTAGATTAGATTAGTGACTAATCACGATTAGTGAGGCTAATCCGTGGTTAGTTAGGCGAAATCGGACGAACGATGCGAAATGACCGTTTTGCCCTTGGTCGTGGCAAACTGTTGAATTTTCATTCGGGCGGTCAAAT
This sequence comes from Prinsepia uniflora, assembly GCA_032719365.1. Lineage (NCBI taxonomy): Eukaryota > Viridiplantae > Streptophyta > Magnoliopsida > Rosales > Rosaceae > Prinsepia > Prinsepia uniflora. Next base: position 15,715,799 of record CM064872.1, read on the forward strand.
GGACTTTGACCGATGACCGTGACGTAGTTCGTGATGTCACGAGTTCATAGACAGGTGGCACGTTCAATTCCGACGTTCGAGGAGGAAGTTATGACGTTCGGAAGTTTAGGGGCGTTTTGGTAATTGTGGTTAAAAGGAGTCAAATGTTGACTTTTTGGCCAAGAGGTCCGATGGCCGAGGGCCGAAGACTCTTACGTAGATAAGGAAGATACGAATCCGTAGACAGGCGGCACGTCGAATTCGGACGTTCGACGACGAAGTTACAGTTCACGGAAGTTCCAAGTTACTATTTATGACGACACGTTTTATGAGGACCGTTTGTCTTTAGTGGGCCCAGTTACTTTTCAGCAACCAATGGATGAGTGACACTTGTCACCCATCCACTGGCTACCATTCCACATACATGCATCTCTTATTCCTTCATCATCGATCATTTCCCATTTTTCCCAAAACTATTACCCGATCCCATTTTCAAATCCAATCCAAACCCTTCACCCTGTAAACCATTGGTGAGAGACCAGGGAGTGAGAGGAGGACATGCGGATCTTGGTGGCCGGCCAGGAACGGCGCCGCCGTGGCGGTGGGGCAGTGCGCGGTAAGCCCGATAAACCCATTTTTCTTCTATTTTTCGATTTGGACATTATGGTCAATTTTGGTTGATTAGGTTAGGCTTATTTGATGATTATGAGGGTTTTAGGATGATTTTGGACGGCTGTGGACGGCCACGAAGCCAAGGGGACGATCGGGAAAATTGAACCGTGAGGGGGTTTTTGGGTTCACGGGTTTTAATCGGTTTTAGGTCGTTTTGTTAATTGGAATAGATAGGAAATGAAGAAATAGGAATTTAGGAATTGAAATGGAGGCAAACATACCAAAATTGAGGGAGAATGAGGCCTGGACCAGTTACGCCGGTCCAGTTGCAGGTGAACCGGCCGGTTCAGACCGGCTGCGCGAGGAAGAAGACGCACTGTGCAGTGGTGCGTGAGGCCCACGCGCAGTGCACTCCCAGGGCGCGTGAGGGTGCGTGGCATGGAATCTGGGGAAGGTTCCAACACAGGAAATCTTCTATTCGATGTAACGAACATTTTGGGACTGGTTTCGTGTCAATCAGACACCGTCTCGATATGTTTCGGGGCATCGGAAGGTTTAAGGTCGGCTTAAAAATAGTTAAAAGTTTGGGAAAATTACGGGGCTTTGATGAGAGGTTAATTAACTAGTTATTAACCTTCTATTAAAATTTGGACAGGTTTGGGAGTCCTGGTAATGGTGATCGGCTCGGGGAGCCGAATGGCACGCAAATCGAGGCGGCAGCTCGGACGGTCTGTGAGTGGACCTTCTTTTCTAAATTGGTGCATGCATAAATGTTTATTATATGTTTTAATACATGTTTCATGATGCCATAGGTGCATTTCTATGTGGTTACGTATAAGCACGTATTTCGAGGTTTCGGCCTTATACGGTGCTTATACGGGTCTGTATTTCTTTATTGATTTAAATGTAAAGGTTTTGGATTTCTAAAAAGATAAACTCAGGTATGAGACCCATTTGGTTTTGTCTCGGGCATATGACGCTATTTACGACCTTCGGGTCTAAATCGTGGTCGCGGCGGGTGCTATGTGCACGACGATCAACGATACGACGCTCGCCTCCGGATTGGGATGTGTTCCTTCCGGAGAGGTCACGATGCACGATTCGTGGTCGGGCAGCCTGGGGAGGCTCGACTTCGGAGTGCTGACGGTTCAGGATATCGATCGGTGATGAGTGCACTATGATCTTGTGGTGGTCGCGTCGATTGATTCGTTCACGGGGACATACCAGCATTGAGAGCGGTCCTGGATGGATGGTTGCACGCATCACTATGATCGGAGTCGTGACTGACCCTTAGATATCGGGCACGGTGCCTAGTTGAGTCATATGTTCGGGCACGAGACCCGGTTGTTTTACACTGATGATTTCGGGTCAGGGACCCTAGATGGATTTCCAAGTTCATGACGGTTTATGGGAACCGGCTTGAACTCTGGAAAGGTCATTGTGGTTCATGACGGTTTATGGGAACCGGCATGAACCTTTTTCAGGTCATTCTGGTTCATGACGGTTTATGGGAACTGGCATGAACCCTTGTTATGGATGTTATGGATCATGACGGTTCAAGGGAACCGGGCATGAATGTTTATGTTATGTATATTCATATACCTTCCTTTACTTCTATTATCTCTTCCGGGGAGGGTTGTTGGCCTGGGTGGACCCCAGAGTAGTCACGGAGCACGGACTGAGTGGAGTCACCCCCCAGTTGGGTTCCTTACTCTCATGAAGGCTATGATTACTATTACCTCGGGTAGGGTCAGTGGTCTACGGACATTGATCTTGACTTTGAGAAGACTCGGATTGAGACCTGGGTAGCACGCGCGTAGCTTTGGAAACCGTGAAAGGATTGGTTGTGTGAATTATATGTATATATGATGTATGCTATAAGATATGATATATGCCGTATGTTTACACAGGTTTTGGGCAGTGGCCCGTATGGTCATTTTCATTATGGTTCTTTCAATCTTAGTTTTGGGCTTAGTTCCCACATATGGTTTCTTTGGTTAAATGGTTTTCGAATGCATGCATGCTTTTTAGTGAAGGGTACAAATGTCTTCTTATGAAATGTTTTTATAAACTCTTGTTTTTGTCCACTTACAGCTTTTAATGTTTTGATTGCCCTTCAGATTGACATTGGATGTGGACTGTAGTAGAGACCGAGATATCACATACCTCCTCCGGATCCTGGCGTACTCTGATAGCCCGGGAGGGCAAAGGTCGGAATTATCCCTTGTCTGACACTTCGTGTCAGACGGGAGCAAGGTCATCCCTCACTAATCCCGGGGGGATTGGGATGGGTCCTGTCAATAAGCTTACTCAAATGATTGACTCAACTAATCAAAGTTTACCATCTTAAGGATCAAAAGGTCTTTACGAATTTTGTAATGGGGCTAAGTTTATAGGCAAGGAAAATATAGGACAAGTGATGCTCAAATTTGTTCCAAGACTCAATAGACTCCCAAAACGTATCATAACTTCCCAACCTTAGTGCAATGATGTCAATAATCCATCCCTTCGAACATAGGCCTAATTTCATCGTGTTGGGCCTCGAATTCATTCTTTGTGTCGAACTTAAAAATGTAAAGGATTTAACTCAAACATTACATAATCAAACCTCATTATCTTGATAGTGACTCAAAACAATTTTTTTTGTCCGTATATCAAGATAATAACATATGTCAATAATACAACAAAGTTTGAGTAAGTAAATCTATATAATACACATAAAATTCTTCAAAATATCATCATTTTCTCTTCACACTAATTTCATGTCTTCAACCGAGTCCTTGGCACAAGGGTAAAAGATGTCTATACTAAGCTCAAGTGTTTAGATAATCATGGTGATGAAAGAAAGGCTTAATGTGGGCTCAAAGGGGGTAAAACTAAGGAGGTCGCAACTTGTGCGCACAAAATAAGGAACATGGATGTTGGATTTGTGGTGTTAACCCTAATGCTTTAATCATGTCCAAAATCAGAGAGTTTATTGATTTAAAAGTTATGAAAATCACATAGAATAAGTTCTAGTACTCTAGAGTTCATTAAAAGTTATGACAAGTAGTTATGAGGCATATGTATATCACTCATCAAAGATGTATATAAAGTTTTAAATCTCACATAAGGTTCAAATGATTCAAACTTATCTTATCATGCTCGTTTATGTACCAATTTGCATGCATTATCTACAAGTTATAACACTTAATCACAAAGTATTAACAAATGAATTCAAATTGTAGTGATCATCTTTATATCTATAACATATTTATTTCCCTTCATTATTATCATTGATAGGTTAAGGGGGAACTTAAGACTTGTAAAAACACTAAATAAAAATGAAAAGACTCAAGAAAGCAAAAAACAAATTAAAATAATAATTTTTTTAAACATTATAAAACAATTTAATTGCACAATTAAAATGGTAAACCATTCACCCACACTTAAATTCTACATTGTCCTCAATGTAAGCAACTAGAAAGTAATTGAACATAGAATCAAAGTAAAGAAGATGATTTATGAAAATGTAGCAAGAAAAACATAAAATAAACAAAGTAAAAGAAAGTGAAGGGTTGAAAGAAAGAAAATCTGCGTTGATGACTCCTTCACAGCCCAGGAACACATTGGGTTACCTCCCAACAAGCGCTTGAAGTTTAACGTCCATCCAGCCTAGACCAAGTGCTTAAATCATATGATGTGAAGCGGTAGCATTCATTCTGACTCCACAACATGTTCACCAATTGCCTCGATGTAAGGCTTCAATATGTGGCCATTAACCTTGAACTCTTTTCCCGTTTCAATGCTTTTGATCTGGATGGCTCCATGGGAAAACACATTAGTAACAACAAAAGGACCTACCCATCTGGAAAATAATTTACCTGAAAAGAGTCTAAGCCGGGAATTGAATAGCAAAACTTTCTGGCCAATGTCAAACATTTTACTCTTGATCTGTTTGTCATGAAATGCCTTGGTCTTCTCCTTGTAGATCAGGGCGTTTCCGAATGCATCATTTCTGATCTCTTCAAGTTCACTCAGTTGGAGCTTTTGATGCAACCCAGCGTCATCTAACTTGAAGTTTTAGAGAAACAGTTTTGAAGAAGAATGAGAGGGTTTTAGAGAGAAGATGGAGAGAATCGAAGAGAGAGAAAGAGAGAGAGATTGTAGAAATAAAGGATCTTATTATCACATCATCATTACACACTAGATCAAATAAGTCTATATATTCCTTAAGCAGCGATGGTAGCTTAGTGACTAAGTAAACCGCCTTAACTAAGCTAACGATCTAACTAACACTAACTGAATTCATAACAACTTAACCATAGTACAGCTGGAGGATAGTGACAGTTCACACATAGGTATTGTGAGGTGTACGATTGTATCCTTGCACCAGCAGACCTTGGTAAGCAGCAACACAGAGAACCAGCACTGTGTAGACCACTCGACCAAGCCTGGTTGTCATTGTACATGATGGTGGCCAAGAGAACCGTACATGATAGTGGCCAAGAAGGTATTTGTAGTTGTTGTATTTGTCACCTTACATTCCCCCTCAAGCTGATACTGAAGAGACAGTGAGCATTAGATTGGATGAATGCTGATAGAACAGGCCACCAACCAAAGCTTTGGTGAAGATATCCGCTACCTGATCAGAGGAGGGCACATGCTGGACATCGAGGTCACAACAAGCTACTCTCTCCCGCAAAAAATGATAATCAATCTCAATATGCTTGGCTCGAGAATGGAAGATGGGATTGGCACAAAGGCTAGTCGTAGAAGTGCTATCACAGAAGATTAGGGGCGGTTTCAAAAGAGGAAAATGAAGAGCCCATAACAACTGCCGTATCCAAGAAACTTCAGCCGCAGTGATGGCAAGAATGTGATACTCAGACTCAGTGCTTGAGTAGGAGATCGTGGTCTATTTCTTGGACATCCAAGAGATTGGATTGTTGCCAAGATATACAACTATACCAGTAGTGGAACGAAGATCACTTGGATCTCCAACCCAATTAGCATCCATGTAAGCAATCAGGTCCAAGGAACCATGTGCTAGGGTGATCCCGTGAGATTGAGTTCCTTTAAGAAATCGAAGGATACGCTTAACTGCCATGAAGTGAGACTCTGCGGGTGAGTGCATGTATTAACAGACCTGATTCACTGAGAAAACCATATCAGGTCTGGTGAATGTTAGATACTGCAGGGCGCCTACAATACTTTGATAGTTAGTAGGGTTGCCATATAATGGACCATCCCTTTTTCTTTAGTCGAGAGCCAGGAATACTAGGAGTCTCAGCAACTTTACTGTCCAGCATTGAAGTTTTGTCCAGCAAGTCACGAACGTACTTGGATTTTGACACAAATAGACTAGTGGAGATGTACTTGATCTCAGGACCTAAGAAATAATGCAGATCACCAAGGTTTTTCATATCAAATTTAGGAGTGAGAGAAGTGATTACCTCATAAATGGCAGAAGAGCAATTTCCAATAAGGATTAGGATTATATTGTCAACATAGAGGAGAAGGATCACTACATATGAAAAGGTCTGCTTAACAAAGAGGGAGGAATCAGACCAAGTGGTCTGGAAGCCCAACTCAAGAATAAAACTAGTGAACTTCTCATTCCAAGCCTGCGGTGCCTGTTTGAGACCATAGAGGGATTTCTGGAGCTTACACACAGTCTAGATGATTGGAGTCTTCAAAGCCAGGAGGTTGACACATATAAACCTCTTTCTTGAGCCCACCATGCAAGAAGGCATTCTTAACATTGAGCTGCTTGAGGGGCCTATGAAAATGAACAGCCAAGGTAAGAACTAATCGAACAGTTGTGGTCTTTAGCACTCAACTAAAGGTCTCTCCATAATCCAAGCCATCTTCCTAACTAAAGCCTTTTGGAAACAAGTCGTGCTTTGTGTCTTGCAATGGTACCATCAGGGTTTCTCTTAATTCTGTAAACACATTTACAGCCTACAAGGTTTTTGGAATGAGGAAGCGGAGCTAATGTCCAAGTTGCTTGACTGTATAGAGAGTTCATCTTGTCCTCCATGGCCTGTTGCCAAACTAGAGAGGAAACAACAGACTTGAAAGAAGCTGGTTCAATCTGAGAAAGATCAACTTCAAGTGAGAGAGAGCATGTTTTGAAAGAAAAGCCTTGTTTTTGACAATACCAGACTTGGAACGAGTTTGCATAGGATGCATATTAATTCCAGTACTATGAAGAACTACTTCCAAGAGCTGAGGATAAAAGTCATCATCTATGGCAGTGTTAGGATGATCAGGAGCCGCTGAGCGAGGATATGCGGATATGGATAGTGAAAAGTGCAGACTAGGTTGATTTTGTTCAGATAAGTCTGGTGGAAGAGGATTAGAATTCACAGTAGTGGATGATGATTGAGTGAGAGAATGCTCTAAGGAACCTGAAATTGGAGGAGGGAAGGATGGGATAGGACCAAGGAGTTCAGAAGACTTAAATAGGTGAGGCAGTTGTGATATGTGTTAAAGCAGGTGGTTTGGAGAATAGGGCTTCATAGGGAGATTTTAAGTGAAGTAAGGGGCAAGGCATTAGATTTATAAGATATACATCTATTGCACATGCATAGAACCAAAAACTGGGTGGCAAGGAGGCAGTTTGGAGATGAGTAAGGGCTATTTCAAGTATGTGTCTATATTTTCTCTCTGCCAAACCATTCTGTTCAGGAGTATAAGGGCATGATCTGTGATGTGTAATGCCCTTGAGGGAAAGAAAAGACTGGAAATATTTGCTTACATATTCCCCCCACCATCACTTTAAAGTGTTTTAATGGAAGCGGAAAATTGATTTAAAATGTAAGAGTAGAAATGCTCAAAGATAATCTGAACTTCAAATTTATTCTTCATTGGGAAAATCCAAGTATAACGTGTACATTCATCTACAATATTGACATAATATCTGAAACCTTCACAGAAGGCATTTGGAGAAGGTCCCCATACATTAGAATGTACAATTTCAAAAGGAATAGAGGATTTTGAACTAGAGATGAAAAAAGTTTGTTTGACATTTTTCCCTCTAAACATGACTCATAGATGGTTGAGGAGAGATCTCTTGAGGCTGTGATATTGGCCTTGCGAAGGGCAGCATAAACTATCTGATTTGAGAGATGACCTAACCTTCTATGCCAGAGTTGAAAATCTGTGTTCTTGCCAAGAAGGACAACTCGAGGTTGATTCTAAATGACAACAAAGACTTTATTTGGAATATGATAAGAGGGAAGGAGATACATGCCATCTTTACTCAGTCACTGGAAGATTATTGTCCCTGTGAGTCTGTCCTGGATTAGAAAGGAAGATTCATTACAAAGAAAGGTACAATGGTTATCTCTTCACAATTTATTTATAGATAACAGATTGACTGTAATATGAGGGACATGAAAAACTTCAGTCAAATTAAAATTGTGAGGTGTAGGATTAGATGTTTCAAGACTTGAGTAACCAGTGTGAGCAACTCTCAAACCTGAGCCTCCAATAGTTGTGATAACTTCCTCAAAATGAGAAGGACTTGGCATGTGGATCTGAGACAGATCAGAGGTCATATGAGTTGTTGCCCCTTTGTCCGCAATCCAGTAGCCTTGTTGTTGCCTGGAGGATGATTGTGCACTCATGGCAGTAAAATTATTTGGAGGAGATGAACCCTGATAAGAGTAGTTTTCCCTTTGATAACAATTTGTGGCTGTGTGACCAGTCTTCCAACAAATTTGACATGGATCATTGACTCTTGCAAGCTGATTCTGATGTCGATAGTAACAATCAGATGATGTATGTCCCTCTTCCCACATATTTGACAAGTTGGTGGTTGCTGGTAGCCATTCTGAGTAGGTGGACCAAGAATTCCAAAAGCAGATGAATTGTCCCCCCCTATCATTGTTCCAATTTCCATTATTTCCATTGTTCCAATTTCTGGAGTTTCCACCATAATTGTTATTCCATCTACCTTTATTCTTGTTCTTGTTGCCATTCCCTTAACATCCATAGTTGAAATTGTTGTTGTTGTGACCACTATTTTGATTATAGTCTCCATTGTATCCAAAATATTGATAGTTCTCAGGTATCTGTTGAAAGACTCTAGAATTGTTCTTAGTCACAACATTGCTAGGTGGTACACTATCATTGAAGTTGCTCATATCAGAGGAGCTTGAGGCCTCATTGCCAAAATCTGGTGAAGAATTAATGGAAACACCATTCTTAGTGGTTGTAAGTGCAGACAAGAAGGAAGATTGCAAAGAGATTTGTTTAATCACTGTTTCCTCAATCAAGAGTTGTGACCTGAAATCTTTCAGACTTACGGAACTTTCTCTTCCACGAATCACACATCTAAAGGTGTTATACTCTGCAAGTAAACCCCTTAATGTAAGTATAACAACATCATCATCCCCAAAGTGAACATTATATGAAACTAGAAGGTCTCTTGCATCTTTGATTCTTTGTAGATATTGAGTCATGTTTTTTGATCCTTTCTTTATATTTTGCAGATCAGTCTTTAATTGAAAGATAGCAGACTTAGTAGAGGAGGTAAACCTATCCTTCAAACTTGTCCACATTTCATGAGCACTCTTACATCCGATAACACACGAAATTGCAGATGGTGAAAGTGTTGCAGTGATGAGTTGCATCATAGCCTGATCATGCATTTTCCACACCAGATATGCAGCTGAGGTTTTTTTGGACAATAATGACTTTGATGATGCTTAAGAGATTCAAGTTTGCATTATTCTCGTTTGATCATTTTGATATATCAATCTTGATCACTTGAGTATTCACCCATTCATCGTCTAGCTATTGAAATCTAACTTGTTTTTATTTTATATTTTTGTTTTATTAATAAAATTTCGTATCTTCTTAAATTTAAAAAAAAAAAAAAAAAAACCCTCTTGTCATCCAAGTTTCTGAATGATGATGCATCAGAAAAAATAGTTCAGGTCTATACATGTAAACCCGCAATATGCGGGACGTACAAAATTTTGAAAAGAAAAGATTCATTTTACACAAGGATTACAAGATCGGTAGAACTCCAATCAGAAACTCACCATTCACCAACTGTGACCTCCAATGCGCATATATTCATGCTAAAGAACATGAATTATGTCAAATCGAATCAAATACGATGTACAGAAAGATTTTTTTCCTTGTTTTGAATGTAAGTTACAATTTGGATGGAGGACTTGATAGAGCATGACTCACAAGCTCCCTTCTCAAGATCTTCCCTGCCGGGGATTTTGGAATTGAGTTGATGAACGCTACTCGCCGTATCTTCTTGTACGGTGCAACCTGCAATAAGAAACCAAAGTAATATTTGTAACTGAATCGATAACCAATTGATAAGAGATTTAATTTTACGAGCGATTCGATAAGGAGCATACTTGTTTTGCAATGAAATCGATAACTTGAGCTTCGGTGACATTGCGTCCAGGCTTTCTGACCACATAAGCCATCGGAATCTGCCCTGCTTCTTCATCTGGATATCTGTTTCACAAAATCGGATAAAAAAGAGCTTGTAAAGCTTAGAGAGGAAAACAAATACTACATGACATAAGGAAAAGCAAAGTAGATGACATGCAGGTTCTATTCTTTCGGCATTCAGGGACAAAGGGGGACAAAAGGTCTTAAAAAAAATTTGGTGAGCAAGGATAACCTAGTTCAAACTCTGACGAAAGGGTTAAAAAGGCCTAACAAAAAAATGTACCCTTCCTTATAAACCAAATTTGAAATTCCAATGACATCAAACCAATAAATATCGGGTTAATTGCTTATGACTTAGAATTTAGCTCTCAAGTTTCGAGCTCAAAAACAACTTGAGTATTAAACTCTAATCCATAAGCTTTGCCACCACCATTGTTTCCCAAAGATCCCAAAACTTTCTAAAACCCAAAAATTTAAACCCCAAAAACGAGTGCAAATAAGAAAAATCAGTCCTAAAAAATTAGTTTTGAACTTAATAAGTAACAGCCTTAGCTTTGTCATAGGCAAATAAGTAAAATCGGAGTTCTATAAAAATAAAAATAAAGGAATTTTGTCTTTCTCTGCAAATTTGGTTATAATTGTCTTCTTGGGTGTAGCCAACTCAAAAGAAAAAGGAAAACTGTAATTTTTTTCAGAGACTATGATCTTTCTACTAGCTATGCAATAAATGCGTAAAAAGAAATTGCAGAGAAATGAAAGCATACGGAATCACGGCTGCATCAGCAATGTCGGGATGCGATTGAAGTATAGGCTCCAACTCAGCCGGTGGTACCTGAAATTTGTTGCAGAAACAGAGAGACCAACAACAACACAGTATCCACTTAAATGGACTCGAATCTCGATCACAAATGAGAATAAATATTATCTCCAACCAACCATCTTAATTTGTTATGAGTAATTACTCTCAAAGGGTTTCAAGTTCAATCCCGCACCTGATACGCCTTGTATTTTATCAACTCCTTCAACCTGTCAACAATGTACAAGAACCCCTCGTCGTCGAAATAGCAAAGATCACCGGTCTTCAACCACCCCTCGGAGTCCAACGTCTCAGCAGTTGCCTTATCGTCTCCCACGTAACCTATAATCAATGGATCCATTAACTAAAGCTGACTTATCAAACGAGTTGATGAGACACGACAATTTTCTCATTACCTTGCATGATTGTAGGCCCTCGCAGCCACAACTCACCCCTCTTTCCGGGAGGCAAGGCCTCGCCGGTTTCGGGGTCAACAATCTTGGCTTCCATAGTTTCAGATAGGCGCCCGACAGAAGCAAGCCGTTTTGACTCGTCTGGTTCTATCATCCTCGTGGCCCCTCCTCCAGTCTCCGTTAAACCATATCCCTAAACGACCATAAGATTGTCAAACGAAGCAACTTACATTGTCTTAATTGCTAGATTCACAATTAGTGAAAAGTCTCCTTTTATTTTATTCAAACATTTGACAAATACCCCTTAGGTTTAAAACAATTACATATAAAACTCAATTGATAAACGATTATCAATTAAAAAATAATTTCAATCTAAAAGTTGACATATTTTTATAATATTTGAAATAGCCCTCATCATTTGGCCCACAAGCCCACGGGCTTAGGCGTACCCGATAGATCCGATGACAAAAACCCGATCCGACCCGATATGGGCCGTGGGCCGGCCCGGCCCGCATGTTGACGGACTGGACTTGGGCTTAGGGTATTCAAGCCCGCTAGGCCCGATAAAGCCCGGTAAGCCAGCCCGACCCGTTTAGGTAAACCCGACCCATAAGCTCGAAAATATAAAATAATTATAAATTAAGAATTGATATCCAGTCCAATCTTGTTACTACTATCATAGCCAAAATCCAAAACTCCAACCAAATCTCAACCTAGTGTCATTTAAAAGCCAATGCCCAAACCAAACCCTAACCCTAAATTCAAAAAAACTCACTAAGTCTCTGACTCTCTTATCGACCCCCTTATCCTATCTCGACATTATGGTCGAAAAGTTAAGTCAATTCTCCAAATTCAATAGTACCTCTCCTTAGCTTATTTCAATATTCGATAATAATATTTAAGTTCAACTCACTTTTTTTTTACAATTAGGTAGGTACAAATGGGCTTAGTAAGCCCGGCCCAAGTGGGCTTAGTAGGCCCGACCCGTAAAACCCGATAAAAGCCCGGCCCAAACCTGGCCCGACAAAGGGCATGGCTTTCATATTTATGATCAAACCTGCCCGACCCAGCCCGGTATTTTTTAAATTATGAAATAGACCTGACCCGGCCCGGCCCAAGCCCAAAAATTTTGGGCCGGGCTTGCCCGACCCGGCCCAATGATACTAATATTCAAAATCTGAGGAGTATTTGTAAAAATACTAAAAACTTCAAAGGTATTTGTGTATATAACTCTTATAATTACTCCAAGTTAAAACAAACGACATAAACGAATCGCCAAACTTTGAACCGTATTAGTAACTTTAAAATCAGGAATCTAATTTACTGACCTGCGAAATTTCGACATTGGGAAATTTTTTACTGAATGTCTCCGCAACCTCCTGCCCCAGAGGCGCGCCGCCGCAGCCGAGAAGCCTAAGCGAACTGAGATCGTATTTCTGAGCTAGCTCCGACTTCGCCAGGGCCACAATCAACGGCGGAGATACCGGCATGTATGAAACCTTGTACCTCTCCACGGCCCTCAGCATTGATTCGAAATCGAATCTCGCCATCAGAACCAAGGTCTCGCCCAACGAAACGGCCCGAACTAGCATGAAGAACCCGAACACGTGGAAAAGTGGCAGTGTGAACAGCGACATGGCTTGCTCGGGAGCGTTCGGGTCGGGTACTCGCTGCAGCGCGTGGAACCCGGCTATGAGGGCGATTATGTTGCGGTGAGACAAGAGAACGCCTTTGACTCGGCCAGTGGTGCCGGAGGAGAAGAGAATCGCGGCGGAGTCAGTCTGGTTCACGTTGACTCGGGTGTAGGAGGATCCGACCCGGTCGAGCATGGACAGGTAGTCGGGTGAGTCGAGAAGAATTATGGTACTTATTTCGTTCTTGGGGAGCTTGTGAGCTGTTGCTGACGTGGCGAATGCGATGGTGGGTCTGGTGAGCCGGACCTGGTGGGCAATTTCGGATTGGGACCCGATTGGATTGGCGGGGGCGACGATGACACCTAAAGCGAGGAGGGAGAAATAGAGGACGGGGACGTGGAGGGAAGTAGGGGCTAGAATGAATGCCACATGGCCTTTGGAGAGATTGGCGATGTGTGATTGAAGGGAGAGAGTAAGTGAGAGGACTTGCGCGAGGAAAGTGTGGTAGGACATGTGGCGGTCGGAGGCAGCGTCGATGAGGACGGTGGTGGTTGGGGCGGCCTTAGAGGATTGGAGGAGGGAGAGCGTGTATTGGGTGATGGAGAGGGGTTGAGAGAGAGGCGGGAGTATGACCGGGGGTCGGAGAGTGTGGAAGGTCTTTGTTTCTGGGCAGTAGCCGCTCTTTGGGTCGATCTGACGGCTGAGATTTGTTGCTTGCTCCGCCATGGTCGATTTTGGGATCAAGCTGCGACAGAGCGAGCGAACTGGTTCGTCAGAAAGCTTAGATCTTATGACTTACGGGGCAATAAAATATGAGCTTTCAAAATTACGTATTTATGTTTGCTTTTGCAGGTAAATCTCTCTATTTTTTTTTCTCTCGGGGGATTAAATTGTTAATTGTGGCTGAGACTTGAGATGTGGGAATCCTTTTACATGTTTAAATACAGAATATACAGGAAACGGGCGTTTTAAATGTTGAATGCATTGATAAATGATGACTTGATTAGTTGATCGGTAGTAACTTGGTAATGTTTGTATTAACCGGCAGCATATCGTCCCAAAATATCAAAATCGTATTGTTCCTTATCATACTAAATTGAAAAAAAAAATTAAATAGTAAAATCGAATAGATGATCGGTAATAATATCGTACTAGTTACCAGTTCCAACCAATACAGGATCAGGTTTGGTGTTGGGAAATACCGTCCTGTACTGAAATCGAACTAGTTTGATATTTTTTAATTAATTAAAATTTTTAAATTAAATATAAAAATAATAAAAATAAAAACCCTAACCCAAAAAAAAAAGAACATACTGATTACTGAGTTATTGTGGAATCCAAAATCATCCGAAAATTGTGCAGCTGTCACGTGGCATATAGTTCCGAAAATGTCTAATTTGCCCATGATGGTGATATTAACGGCTCACAAACACCCGTGTGTTAAATAATTTATTTTCAACTAAATATATTATTGGGTTAAAACCTCAATAATATTAATTATATTATTCTTAATAATTAACAATTAATATTAATATTCAATTGCTTTAATTATCATCATAATTAGCAATTATTATAATTATTAAAAATATATAATTTATTAATTAAAAAATCAATCGACCAATCAGAATGTTTCGCGGCTCCTAAGGATTCTCTATAAATAGAGACGATCATTTCACTTTCAAAATAAGTTGATTCTTCATTTCGAAGTATTTTCTTTTCCTCTCTCAAAGCTAACTTAGGCATCAGAGTGTTCTTAGTCGAACAACCTCCCGAGGAATCGATTGAGGCAACGATAGCTGATTGTTTGCTATTTGTAGGAATTGTGAAGACTTTTCGCGGCGAGTACAATTTCTGCTTCAATAATTTGTGCTTTCATTGAGAGCCGATTGAGAAATACTCTAGGGGAGTTCTCACGATCATTCATCGTCCATCATACTTTGTTTTTCATTTATCAACAATGTTCGAAGTTCTTAAACGTTGTTCATCGTTCTTCAACCGTGTTCATTGTTCATCATACTTCATTCATCGTTTATCGACTATGTTTGAAGTCCTTGAACGTTGTTCATCAGTTATGTCCATCGTTCATTATACTTCGTTCGTCGTTCATCGACTATGTTCGAAGTTCTTGAATGTTGTTCATCGTTCATAGGAAATTTCCGTCAATCCTTGTGATTCAACGAGGTTAGGGTGCAACGATCCATTCTATCATTTGAAGGTAGCATTTTAGCCTTCGTAGCTCAGAAAGGGAGCAGAGAATGCACCGTGTCTCCAGAAGAGCATACAAAAGTCTTCACCCCCCGCGAAGCTCCAAAGCCTTCGTCCCAGCGAAGCATCTGAAGCCTTCGCTCATGCGAAGCATCAAGGCCTTCGCTCCAGCGAAGCACCAAAGCCTTCATCCCCATGAAGCATCTAAAGCCTTCGCTCCCGCGAAGCACCAAAGCCTTCGCCTCAGCGAAGCACCAAAGCCTTCGCCCCAGCGAAGCATCTGAAGCCTTTGCTCACGAGAAGCATCAAATCCTTCGCTCCAGCTAAGCACCAAAGCATTTACCCCCATGAAGCATCTGAAGCCTTCGCACCACAAAGAACCAAAGCATTCGCCCCCGCAAAGCATCCAAAGCCTTCGCCCCAGCAAAGCATCTGAAACCTTCACTCCCGCGAAGCATCAAAGCCTTCGCTCCCGCGAAACACCGAAGCCTTCGCCCCCACAAAGCATCTGAAGCATTCGCTTCTACCAAGCATCTAAAGCCTTTGCTTCTACGAAGCACCAAAGCCTTCGCCCCCGCGAAGCATCCAAACCCTTTGCTCCTACAAAGCATTCAAAGTCTTTGCTCCCGCGAAGTACCAAAGCCTCCACCCCGCGAAGCATCTGAAGTCTTCGCTCTTGCGAAGCATCAAAGCCTTCGCCCTTGGGAAACATCTGAAGCCTTCGCTCCCATGGAGCGTCAAAGACATCGCTCCTGTGAAGCACCAAAGCCTTCGCCACCACGAAGCATCTGAAGCCTTCGCTCCCGCAAAGCAGCCAAAGTCTTCTCCCCCACGAAGCATCCAAAGCATTCACTCCTACAAAGCATCCAAAGCCTTCGCTCCTATAAAGCATCCAAAGCTTGCGAAGCATCTGAAGCATTCGCTCCCGCAAAGTATCAAAGCCTTCGCCCTTTCTAACAAGACCCATCCCAAATCCCTCCGGGATTAACGCGGGACGTGCTTGCTCCCATCTGACACGAAGTGTCAGATAAGGGATAATCCCAACCTTAGACCGTTCGGGGCTTTAAGAGTGCGCCAAGATCGGAGGAGGAGTGTGATGTCTCGGTCTCTGCTACGGTCCGCATCCGCCATCAACTTGAAGCATATTGAAATCATTAAAAGTTGTGAGTGGACAAAACAACAGTTTATAAAATTCATTTCACAAAAGACATTTATGCCCTTCACTAAAAAGTATGCATGCATTCGAAAACCAGTTATCAAACCATTTATCAGTAATTAAATCATTAGGGCCTTAGCCCAAACCGTAAACCAAAGTATATGGGAACTTAGCCCAAAACCAATCATGTGGGACCAAACCAAAAACAGTAAATCAAACCATATGGGAACTCAACCCAAAACCAAATCCGGAGGGACTCCGCCCAAATCAAATCACGTGGGTCTCAGCCCAAATCCAATACACGTGGGTCTCAGCCCAAAACCGATCCTCGGAATCCCTGATGCCTGATATCCTAGATGTCACAACCAATACCACTGTCACGGTTCCAAGCTACGCGTGCTACCCGGGGTCTCAAATCTCAAGTCTCCCTAGGGTCCACCCAGGTTAATGACCCGCAGATCAATAACCCTCCCTTGGGGGAGGTTTTAACCTCTGGAAATCCTGCTCCTGAGTCACTATACGGATAGGTCACTCCGTGCAATGACCCCTCGCAGACAATGCCCCGTGACTGCTCCAGGATACTACGAGATATAACGCCCCGGAAATTTGAGGATTTCAATATTGTAAATTAATGTATGGATTGACGTTTTTACTCTTGTGAATTGTATTGCTCAATTTGTTGACTTTTTGATTGGTGGGTCGAACGGACTTTGACCAATGACCGTGACGTAGTTCGGGATGTCACGAGTTTATAGACAGGTGGCACGTCCAATTCGGACGATCAGGGAAAAAGTTATGACTATCGGAAGTTTAGGGGCATTACCGTAATTTGGACGAGGGGGCGAAAATGTTGACTTTTTGTTTGGAAACTAATTTTCACACGACTCGAGGACCGTTAGGTAGGTCTCGATGCCCTGAGTCCGTTGACAGGCGGCACGTTGAAATCGGACTTCGGATGGCTGAGTTACGGGCCTGGAAAGTGAGGGGCATTTTGGTCATTTTACCCCTGGTTACTGTAGCAACCGCGGGGGAACATGGGCGGCACCACTATGTGCGGTGGTTCTGAGTGCCAATTGTTTATGCAAGTGTGTGCTGGAAAGTATGGATTGTTTAAAGCTTTTGGAAGTATCAAACGTGGTCTGATTCATCCACCCAGCACGGCCACATTGTTTAATTTCGATCGAAGCTTTTCGGGGAACAAATCTCAGTGGACAGATTGGACTTCCACGAGCCTCTGGGACGGCTTAAGTTGTTTAACACTGAGTAGGATGTGAGTAAGCTTCACTCTGCCGTTGAAAGAACTGAGAATGGGTGAAGAACCAGAGAGAAACCATTTCGGGAAAATTTGGAGGGAAATCGGGTTTCAATTTCTGGTGCTTGTTGGACTGAACCAGGGCCTGGTTTAGTCTTCTGGGAGCATCAGGAGCTCAACCACGTCAAGTTCGAAGGGAATCAGCCACGGTTGAGCTGGGACGGAGGCTGCCGTTTTCAGAGAAGTTGCAGAGCTTGGGACGACAACCTCCAGGTACTTTCAAGCCCAATTGATCATTCATTTTAGTTCGTTTTGATCCTATTACGCTTCCTGTGAAGTTTATTGGAGAATGGTTTGGAAACCAGTGAGTTGGGGTCATCAACCCGTTTGGATGATCACAGGTCGAAGGGCCATTTAAGGATTTGATTTGGCTAATTAATGACTCGGAACTTAAATTAGATGATTGTTTAACATGTTAAGATCAAATTGGATTGAAATCGAGTAGGAATTGATGGGTAATCAACCGGGTCAAGCCGCGGGTGGCAGGCCCGTATTACAGACATTCGGGTAAGGAAGGTGACACTGTAGCAGCTACAGTGTCAGGCGCGTGACTTTCACGCGCAGCCACTTTGGGCGGCGCGTGAAGGTGTGTTGGGCCTTATCTCTGATCACGATCAACATGACTTTTGTTCCTCTCATCATTCTGAACATTTCTTATGAATTAACCATGTTGATCTGAGATAGTTTGGAGGGTCAGTTTAGGGCCGGTTGTCTCGAGAAACGTGTTGGACGGGTTCCCCGAGCCGGTTTCTGTTTTGGACTTTTTGGTTAAATTTTTAAGACTTGTAGTGACCCTTACGTGTGATTTGGACTAACAGGAATTGTACGATAATCCCGGTACAGGTCCGTACGCGCAGATTCCCCGCGGGATCGTACTGTGAGTGGGCCCGATTTCATTAAACCCTTGCATGCTTAAATGTTTTCTGATTTACTTATATTCACATGCTGAAATCAAGAAACGGTTTTGATGATATTGAAATTATGATTATGGAACGTTTCACGGTATTTGGGTTTGAGACCCGTTTTGGTGAAACTTAAAGATTGGTTTGGATTTTATCTATGTATATATGTTTTGCATGTGGATATCAATAAAATGTATTTGGTACTGCACTGTATAGATCCATTCTTGTGATACTGTCTCCTCCGGATGTGGTACCCCGGAACGGTCACGGCGCATTGCATGCGAGGGGTCATTCTACGGAGGAACTGAACCGTAAAATGACTCAGGAGCAGGATTGCTATAATTTGACGTCAGGGAAGTCGAGCGTCTAGGACGTTAGGCATTTGAGATGCCGTACCCGGACAGGGTTCGGGGATTGGATTCGGGATTGAGACCCTGAGTGGCACGCGTAGCCTTGAGACTGTGACCTTATTGGACGTCAGGGACGTCAGACATCGGGGATGTCAGGATTGGAGTGTATAGTGCAGTGGTTAAAAAATTATGTTTATGGTTTTATTACATGCCTTATGATTCATATTATATGATTTATGGTTTTAAATTCTGATGCATGCATGTTTGGAAAACGGAGGGGTAAATTATATGTTTTACTTATTAAACGGTTTTATAAACTTGAGTTTCGGCCCACTCACCCTTAATGTTTTGGTAACCCTTCCAGGCTGTGCTACTGAGGTAGAGGATGATCCTGAGGCTGAGGCATAGATCTACTTCTGCGTATCTGAACCCCTGTCGGGTGGTTTGACCCGCAGGATGATTTTAGAGTCGTGCTCGCAATTTGTAATTTGGTTTTCATCCCTTGTCTGACATCTGTTAAATTTGGATTTGATGTATAACTTTATTTGGTTATTTCTTAATTTGAACATTTGAGGTTAAAATTGGTATGTTATTTTGGGTGTCAGACGGGAGCAGGGCACGTCCCCTTGTGGTCCCCGTGGGATCGGGGCGGGTCCTGTCACGAGACATCTGGAGGAGACAACCCGCCACTCCAAGATACTACGGGGCGTTTGGAGGGCAACCGTTCGTGAGGATGGTATATGGAAAACCATTTTACAATTCATCTCAAATCGTTCAAATGGCTATGCCCGTGTTTTCCATAAAACCATCATAAATCCATTTATTCAAATCCATAAATCCATATATGGGTCCCCGACCCGAAATTACGTTTATAAAACACAATTGGACCTCATGCCCGATTTGTAAACCAACTGGACCCACGGCCCGATCATATAAGCCAAATGGGCCTCCAACCCAATTTCTTATTAAATCAAATGAACTCCAAGTCCGATGGTTTCCAACCAAATGGGTCTCATGCTCGATTCCATATTTCTAAATCCAAAACCATTTCATCAAACCATCATAGAAAGCACATCACGTATAGGCACGATGTAAAAGCATAAACCTCAAAATACGTGCAAATACATAAATACTAAATACCACAATCAAATGCACTCATGGCATCTCAAATCATGTTCATAAACTCATATAAAACATTTATGCATGCATCAATTTAGAAAGCAAGGTCCACTCACAGACCGTCCATGATGCGCCTCAATATGCGCGCCATAAGCCCTTCTCGGTCCAATCACCATATCTGGGGTTCCTAAACCTGTCCAAATCATACTATAAGGTTACTAAATACCTTAATAACCTCTCATTAAAGCCCCCTAATTTTTCAGGATTTTTAAACGTATGTTACGTAGGCCTTAAACCTTCGGACACCCAAAACTACCCCGAAACGGTGTCTGATCGACTCGAAACCTGTCCCAAAACGTTCGTCACATTGAATAGATGAAAAAACATGTTGAACACTTCCCCAAAAAGTATGCCATGCGCCCCAATACGCTGCCCAAAGACACTGCGCGTGGAGCTCACGCGCCCAGGGACTGTTCATCTTCAACCTTCAGTAGACTGTCTGAACCGGTTCACTGGTCAACCGGTCCAACCAAACCGGCGTGACAGGTCCAAGGCTATAACTCCTTAGAATTGATCTATGATCTTAGAATGAAGAAAAACGGGCCAAAACTCACCTTGGATCGATTAAACAGTGACGACCAACCTTCGAGTTCCGTTCCAGGGTTGCTCAGCCATCCTCATCCTCCTGTTTTCATTCCTACACGCTCATATGAGCTTAGAAAAGCCATCTCTGGCATCAAAACACACTCCCAGCGTCCCAATAAAAAATTCGAATTTGAAATCACAAAGAGGGCTATCTCGTTTTTACCTTCCTCATGTGGCTCCACTGCCCTCCACGACGGCTCTATTGTAATGACCCATCTCAGGAATAGGGATTAAATTAGCGATTAATGATGGATTAGTGAAGTTAATCAGTAATTAGTTGGACAATTTTGGACGGACGGTGCAAAATGATGATTTTGCCCCTAGAATGGGCAAAAACGTTGACTTTTAGTTTAGGCGGTCAAATGGACTTTGACTGATGACTGTGACGTAGTACGGGACGTCACGAGTTCATAGACAGGTGGCACGTCCGATTCTAAAATTCGAGGAAGAAGTTATGGTGTTTGGAAGTTTGAGGGTATTTTGGTAATTTGGTTGAAAAGGGGCAATTTGTTGACTTTCCCCCTAGTGATGGTTACTGGTTGACATTGGTGTGTAGATTTTACGATAAGGGATGGTCTTAGCCGAGTGTGATGACCCGAGGGGAGGTTGTTATGAGCGGATGTCGTGGGTTTCGATAACCCGTATGATGAGGATGATTTGAGGAACCCCATGGGATGACTAGTTTGGACTGTGAGTACCTGAGTGAGAAACCCCAGAGTAAGTGCTTAGTCTGGAACCCGTGAGTTGGGGGTTGTGGTTAGTTCATTATTGTGGCTTGGGCCAACTTACGGCTGGATTGGAGATGGTGCTGCTGGGCGCAGCCGAGGTATTGGATGGCTTGGTGGATGACTCTGGACGAGTCCAGTGAGATTACGGCATTGGTTGAGCATTGAGTTACTCAGAGGTCAATTTCCACGAACCAAGCGTAGATTTAGGGTTTTGGCTCGGTATGAGCGGAGGTTTGGGACTGGTGTGCTGTGAGCACGAGATAGGGGATGATGTGCCACGAGCTGGGATGCTTGTGAATGGTAGGTTGGGCACATCGAGAGTTGAGGTTGTGGCCAGTCGTGAGGTGCTGGTGTATGATAGGAACTACTAACTGAATTGTAATATGTGATGACCATTGGTAGGTCATGCTTCAGGACTAATGGTCAGGATGCCGTTATGTAACGACCCGAACAGTGATTATTATTATTTTAATGTGAAATTACTATTTTTCCCCTGAAGGGGGGAAACTTTGACTTTTGACCCAAGAAATATTTTGGGCTTTGACCCATGACTATGACGTAGATCGGGACGTCACGAATCCGTAAACAGGCGGCACGCCAAAATCGGAGTTCGTATGAAAAAGTTATGGTCACAGAAGCGTTTTAGCGGAATTTACGAACCGAGAATAAAACGATTGAATATTAATTTATTATTGGAATCCGTGCAAAACCCTAATCTAAACTGAGCCAGCGGATGAGTGACAAGTGTCACTCATCCAAGTGAACACTATTCCAATAAAGTAGGCCTATAAGCCTATTGATCCATTTTTAATATTAAATTCTCCCTCAATCAACCCCAGCCCTCCATTTGATCTACCCCGATTGATCTGAACCGTCCATTTCATTTCTTCTTTTTCTTCATTTTGCACGGTTCACTCATCTCTCTCTCACAACACACACATAATTTCCTTCCCCGTGAACAAACCCACACGATTTCCCTCTACCCAAACACCCAAACCGATCACCGTCCTCACCACCAGACGACGACCACCGTCACGACTATCATCATCTTCGTCTCCACCGTGAACCGCCACCCTTTTCCCTGCCTGAAAAAACCAAGAAAACCCCCAGACCCGAAACAGAGGAAACGGATCCAAGGAACCCGCACTACCTCCCATCATCCTCTCGACTTGAACGGAGCTCCAGATAGAACAGTGAGGACCCCAGGAAGACAGTGAGGCAACCGACACAGCCTACGGCGGCGACACGGCGGAGGTATACCGTGAAACCCAAGAAGCCCAATTTTTCTAAGTTTTCGAATGAGACCCTTTTAACATATGGGTTTCCTTTCTTTCATTTGGAACATGTCCTAGGATCGGTGACGAGCTCAGGGGAGCTGTATTGGACCTTGAAAACCGACGAGACTGCTGGAGAAGACCAGAGTAGCCGTGAGTTTTCTTCGAAGCCCAGGTATGGATCTCGTCATTTTCTTCCATTTTTGAGGCCTTAGATCCATAGAACAGACCTAGATGACCCTATAGGAACAAACCCTGTCGAAAATGGTGGCCGGAGATGGATTCTGGGAACGGGTTAAGCCGCGGGTCAACGACGACCCGGTTTCAGAATCCGAGTTGACCTGGTACTGTAGCATTGATGACGTCATCATGCTGAGGTCACTGCTGACATCATCATGTCAGAGATTTTCATACTAGGGGCCAATCAGAGCATGACACGTGTCCTCTGACATGTGTCAGAGATGACGCCATGCTGACGTCAGGGACACTGTAGCAGCGTTGACCAATGCGTTGACCAGGCGCATGGGGGCGCATGTGAACAGTATTTTTGGTGGGGCCAGTACCATTTTCAAGGTTTCGACGATACGGATCCAATGGCGGTGGTTTCGTGTCGATCGGAGATTATTAGGATGGTCAAAATGGGGTTTGAAGCCCCGGGAATAGTGCACGGGCTATGTTTTCTGGACGGATCTGTTCTAGGGTTTTAGTATTGAAGTGGTAGGCTCCTTTAGTGACTCTCGGATATGTTAATACAGGTTTTAGCGGTCGTTGAGCAGCGAGGACTGAGTGTGAGTGGGCTATTTGATTTATAAAAGGCTTGCATGCATAAACTGTTTTACTATTTCCACTTATGATTTAGATGAGTACTATATGAATTGTTTATATTTCTTATTATGATGTTTTGGGCATGAGACCCATCTGGATTATATGTGGATTGTGTTCAGGGATGTTCGGGGGACATAGGGTAAACTATACTGTTATTGTACTATACTTTCCTACCTTTCTATCTTGTCTCCTCTAGGGAGGGTCGTTGGCCCGGGTGGACCCTGGAGTAGTCACGGGGCACTTACTGAGTAGAGTTAACCCCCGTTGGGTTTCTTACTCTCAGGAAGGCATGTTCGTATACCTTGGGCAGTGACCGGGATACCGGGCACTGATGTACCTAGGGGAGTCTTGGGTGTGAGACCTTGAGTGGCAACGCGTAGCCTTAGAACCGTGACATCATTTGGGTTGGGTTTTACAGTGCACTAATATGTTAGTTTTTCCTTTCGATTATTATTATGATTCTATGGTTGTGATTTCATTATGATACTATGTTTTTAATGCATGCAAGATTTGGAAAACGGAGGGGTAAAACCTTATGATTTACTTTATTATGAAATTGATTTATAAACTGTTTATTTTCAGCCCACTTACTCTTTAAATGTTTTACTGACCCCTCCAGACCGTGATACGGAATTAGAGGAGGAAGAGGCTTAGTTTATTCGCTGTGCACCTATGGACACACCTCAGTGGGTAGGTTGAGCACCAAATAATGTACTCTGACTATTGTGCTCACATTTTGTTATTGTACTATCCCTTGTCTGACAGCTATCACTCTGAATGATGTTGTTGCACGTTATTTATTTAATTTGAGTATTTAGTTTCATTTAAGGGTAATTTTGGTATGTTTGGAGTCGTTGTCAGACGGGAGCGAGACACGTCCCCGAGTGGTCCCAGTGGGATTGGGACGGGTCCTATCACGTTAGGTGGATCAGAGTAACGCAGCGGAAGCGCAGTGGACCTATGCTTCGTGTTGGATCCGACTAGGTGGTATGGTCGGGTTGACTGTGAGTGATTTTAGTTTTCGTGGAGACCACAGGATGCGATGATTGAGTCAGCAGATGTTGGACTATGTCGAAATATGCCGAGGTTGGCCTTTAGGTGATGTCGAGGCCCGTACTTGGTGATTCCCTGAGAATGGTGCTCGACGTCTTCGCAGATAGTGACTAAGGAGTCCAAGGTTCGTGATCGTTCATTGTGA
Source organism: Prinsepia uniflora (assembly GCA_032719365.1). Classification (NCBI taxonomy): domain Eukaryota; kingdom Viridiplantae; phylum Streptophyta; class Magnoliopsida; order Rosales; family Rosaceae; genus Prinsepia; species Prinsepia uniflora. The sequence goes on from CM064872.1 coordinate 15,740,355, forward strand.
GCCTGAGAGTTGGTGATTCGGACCTTCGTGATGACTGACATCCTTTTGGAGGTGCATAAACGGTGAAAACCGACAGGCGAGTTGGTCGGTGAGTTGGTTTGGTTACGGACACGTAGTTGTGATCCGTAGGAGTTGTCGATTTCCTAAGTGTAGTAGAAGAGTTGACGTTTGGACGGTTAGTCTGGAGGTGGTATACTTGAGGATGAAGTCCCATGGTTGGAAAAGATGGACATACTTCCAACATGGTTGGAATCTCGGAATCAGGAGATGTTGTGGTATAGACGATGAGATGTTGTGTTGATTCCGAGTTGGTGTTAGATGTTGAGTGTCAATTTGGGAGACTTATATGAGGAACTTTAGGTGTTGTGATCCCCATTAATTGTGGACACATGTGGTTATGTTCAGGAGTAACGAGAAAGTACTTGGTGACGCCTCGTTTGGCATGTGTAATGAGTGTCATGGGATTGGATTACGGTAAGGTGACTTGTGACGGTATGGTTGAGGACCGTTGTGCATTCCGTTATAGGATGACGGTAGGAAGCTAAGCAAGAGTGACTATAACTGATCGATATGAGGTTATTGAAGAGAACCCACAATCTAGACGTACCTTTAGACGTGTGGTATTCTTGATTAATTTGATCTGATGCGGTGGTTTGATCATTGGTGGAACTTGAAGGCGAAGTAGTGAGAAAGTAAGTAGGATCCACTTAGGAGTGAGTGGATCGAGATTGGATCGTTTCTGGCTCAGTTTTAAGTTGTTACTATATGGGATATTTTCACCAGGCATTGGGAGATGGGGACACGTGGATACCTTATGGTTGGTTCCACTTTGTACTCCCGTTTGATCGATTAAGAAGGCGGTGATCGATAAAACAGGGGAGGCTATTTTGTTGGCTGTGCTCTGTGTCCAGGTGAGTGAGAAGCTCAGAGTTTGGTTGTGTGAGAGAAGAGACAAGTGAGTTGTGTATGTGTGTGTGTTTGAGCTGAAGTGAGTCGAGTGGGTGGTGTGTGAGAATGAGAAAAACAGGAAACAGAGCAGGAACAAATCCTCCCACTCACCTCCTACGGTTCTTCATCAATTAAGGGTACCTTGTGAACGAAAATAAGAGGGATGATGATGAGGGAAGTGGTGGTGCTGCTGTGAAGGACCGTCGTGTACGGCGGTGCGTATAAGGGGTAAGAGCCGTGAAATCCTATTTTTTGCCGATTCTTCCTAGACTTGATTTCGTGGTCAATGCACTAATTGAGTAAGGAAATGAAGTTCAGGGAGTTCAGACGAAGGGAGCAAGCCTTGTTTCGAGGCCTGCCATGGACGGTGGCTAGAAAACCCGACATGGTAAGCTTAAAATTCAAAAATGGAACTTTGGTTTTTGGTGACTGATAATTGTGTTGGTTGAGAGGAAGATGTTTCTAAGGATTCCAGGAAAGTTTTAGGATCGAAAACAAAGAAGGAAGGTGGCTAGAACCATGGAAGCACGATGGAGGAAAGTTGGTGTTTCAAGGTGCATGGAGCAGATATCCTTCAGGCCTTAATTTCATACTTTAAGGTTATAGATGTAACGACCCATCCAGGAAACCGGGATTAGATTAGTGATTAATGACAGATTAGGAAAGTTAAGTAGTGATTAGTTGGGTGCTTTCAGACGGACGGTGCGAAATGACGATTTTGCCCTTGGAAATGGGTAAAATGTTGACTTTTAGTTCGGGAGGTTAAATGGACTTGGGTCGATGACTGTGACGTAGTTCGGAACATCATGAGTTCATAAACAGGTGGCACGTCCAATTCCGACATTCGAGGAAACAGTTATGATGTTCAGAAGTTTGAGGGTATTTTGGTAATTTGGTTAAAAAGGGGGCAAATTGTTGACTTTTAATACGACATGGAATTGTCACACATTTCGAGGACCGTTAGGTAGGTCTCAATTCCCTCAGTACAATGAGAGGCGACACACTATCATCGGACATCGAACAGCTCAGTTATGAGGTGAAGTACAGTAGGGGCAAAATGGTAATTTGTCAAGGCAAGGGCATTTTGGTCATTGTGATGCATTGGGATCTATGCCCAGTTGGATTTGGACACTTGGCTGTTTTTGGAAATGTTGCCTATAGAAAATTGGACACTTGGCCCTATCTAGATGGTTGTAGAACCTTGCTCACCGCCTCACAATTATTTGAAATGAAGTGCACGGTGTTGAGAGAAACAGAATACATAGTACTTGTGCGTGCAAGTGAGAATTTCCCCCCATCGCCTTCCCTTAACTCTTCACCCTTGCCTGTAAACAAAAGATAGAAAAAAAAGACTTAGACAAGCATGGGATAGGCTCACCGTGAACCGTCGTGGACGATGGAAACAGAACCGTGGAGAACAGAGACAGGGAGGAATACCAGTGAAATCCCACCCATCTAAACCTCTCAAACTCCATCCTCAGTTGATGGTTTCTGAATGAAAGATGACAAAGGAGGCGAGAGGAAGCTATTGGTGGCCACGGTGAGGTTTAAGATGGACGGTAAGGTGTATTGTCGTGAGATTCAAGTTTTCAATTAAAAATGTTGAAGCTCGATTTACTGGTTGTGGATCGTTTTGGTTCATTAGGTGAGGCTCTGAAAGTGACCAGGAATCGATCACAATGGAAGGGAAGGCCAGTGATGGTCTGTGGTGTCCAGAACCAGAGGAGGGCCGTGGCCGGTTCACCATTCAATGTGGGAAGGTAAATTTTAAGCCTAAACTCTCCATTTTGAGGCCATAGATCATTAGATAATGAAGTAGTGAACCTGTAGGAATCAAAAGGAGGAAAATTGGATTGGAAAATGTTGAAAAATAGTTGTGAACCACCTGCTCCGGTTCGGTCAAACCGGGCCAGTTCAAACCGGTTCAAACCGGGTCTGTCTGAAGGTAGGAGACGATGAACAGTGGGCGCGTGGCTCCCACGCGTAGCCCCTTTGGGCGGCGCTTGAGGGCGCGTGGGGCCCATTTTGGGGAAGGTTCCAACACGACTTTTAAAGTATTCGATGTAACGAATATTTTGGGACTAGTTTCGAGTCGATCGGACATCGTCTCGATAGTTTTCAGGATGTCCAAAGGTTTTAGGGCTCGGTTAAAAATAGTTAAAAATTCGAAAAAATTACGGAGCTTTAGTAGAAGCATTATGAAGTATTTAGTGACCTTATTATGGGATTTGGACAGGATCGGGAAAGCCGGTGATAGTGGATTAGCCCGGGAAGCGTAATTGCACGCGTATCGAGGCGGCGATGCGAATGGTCTGTGAGTGAACTTTGCTTTCTAACTTATGATGCATGCATATATGTTTTTATATGTTTTCTACACGTGATTTCTTGTTTATGATATGAACTTGATGATTTACGATTTTGCACGTATTTCGAGATACTTACGTAATTGCACGTTTTACGAGATTACGATTTATGTTGTGATTTGACCATGGTTTCAATGATTTGCTTTTGGGATTTGGAATATGATTTGAATTCAATGATTTCTAATGGATTTCGGAAAATGATTTCAGGCTTGAGCCATGTTCATAAACTGAATTCGATAAACGAGATTTCGAATTTTGGAACTGGATTTCGGAAATGATGCTTCGGATTTGGTTTTTGGAACTTGAAAGAGAATTCTGGATTTGGGTTCAGAATGATTATTCCGGTTGCCAGCTTACGGAATGATGATTTCGGATTCAGATTTGGAAATGGATTATGGATATGATTATGGATTTGGATTCGAGATGATGATTTCGGATTCGGCTTGGGATTCGAAATGGTGATTTCAGATTCAGATTCGGACATGGATTTGGAAAGGGTTTTAAAATGGTTTTGGATTGGATTTACTGGATCTGGTTATTGGGTTTAAAAGATCCGGATTGAGTTTAAAGACTCGGGAGTTTAAAGACTCGGATATTGTGATTTCCCCCGTAGGCCTATTGAGTTTAAAGACTCAGGAGTTTAAAGACTCAGATTATATTGAAGCCTGGATTGAATTTAAAGACTCGGATAGATCCAGCAGGTTCGATTGGTTGAAATGGATTTCAAATGTGTTTTGGATCTTGATGATAACTTGATAATGATGGTTTTCAAATAATGGTTTTCCAATGTTTTGGGCTATGCCCCGGATGATATGGATTTCGATGGTTTTGGGCTGAGGCCCGGGATTTGAGAAGATGAAATGACTTCTGGCTTTTGGTTTTATGAATGGTTATAATAAATGGTTTTATGAGATGAGTTTTATATGCATGCATTGGTTTTTAAATGGAGGGTATTAATGTCTTTCTGATAAATTGTTTTCTAAACTTATCCTTTATTTTTGTCCATTCACAGTCTTTTATGTTTTCGATACCCTCCTGGTTAGTGTGGTGCGGGCTGTTGTTAGAGAGACGGAGACATCACACACGCGATCTGTCAGGACCTACCCCGGTTTCACCCCGAAAACCGAGGTAAACCCTGGTCCTGTCTGACACCCTGACACAACACCAACGTAAACTACTAAAGTAATACAGTCAGACGCAGGAGAAAAGTTACATATCCCGAAGTCAAAGTGTACAGAGCATAGTACAAAATACAAAAGAGAGAAAACCGACAAACTCAATACACGCACAACGGAAAATCTAAATTACTCCGGGGTCGCTCTTGTAACTTCCATGCCTCCAACGCTGTACTTTGTCCGGGCTCCGCCGATCCTCGACCTACACCACCTTCCTGTGGTAACAGTGGACACTCACGTCAGAAGTGACCTCGCTCCTCACAGTAGAAACAAACATCCCGACATCGTCCACCACTCGATCTCCCCGTCGACGCAATAGACGTCGTACTAGCTTGCGGAGTCGGTTGTGCTCGGTAACCATGAAATCCTGAACTCTGGACACTACTAGGTCTACTAAAACGATCATCGCCCGACGACAATGCTCCACTGAAGTTACCTCTCTTCGGGGTCCTCTAACTCGACGCTCCAAAAAAAGATGGCTCCCGGCGTCGCACTGGCAAGCTAGCCTCAACCCTCACCGCAGCGTTCGACAACTCCCGGAGGGTAGTAAACGATCCAGCCGTCACTATGGTTCGAATCTCACCTCGTAGGCCCAACTCAAACCTACGACACTTCTCGGCTTCAGTAGCCACAAACGCATAAGCAAACCGAGACAACATCTGAAACTTCTGTTCGTACTCGGCCACACTCAGACTCCCCTGTTGGAGCTGCAGAAACTCAGCCTCCTTGGCATCTCGGAAAGAACGAGGGTAATACTGATCTAAGAACCTCTCCCGAAACGTCTCCCAGGCCACAGTGTGGGCATCCTAGCTAGACAACTCGAGGGTATACCACCACTCGTACGCCGCACCGTCCAGTAAGAACGTAGCCAGTAGCACTCGATCCTCCTGTGGGCAATGCATTACTGCAAAGATCCGCTCAAGTCTCGTGATCCACCTCTGGGCTTCCTCATGGTCTGCCCCACCACTAAAAGTAGTAGCCCCGAGCCGCTGGGCTCGCTCAATCGTAGCACTCTCTGTTCCTCTTGCTGCTTCGTCTTCAGGTCGTGGAGAGGGTCTACGTCTCAGAGGCATCGTCAATCGCACGCTGAAAGAGGCATAGAAACAGTCAGACAACCTAAACACAACCTCACAGACCGAAAAACCCGACAAACTCGACAAACCTATGCTCTGATACCAATTTTCCCCCAATATCCCTCTCTGTTTTCTGTTCTTCTCTGGTTCGAACACACACACGGGCACACACTGCACGGTTTTGAACACACCCGTGCACTCACTAGAACCCTCTAGCCAAGCCCCACGTGTCACAATCCCTCAAGCCTCACACAAAAATCTCCTCTCTGCCCTGGACAATTGTCCAAATCCGGTTGCACCAACTCAACAGCCAAAAAGACCAAACTGCCTCTCTTGATCCCAAAATTACAATTTTGCCACTACCTTTCTAAACCCGTATCTAGCTCATCCTAACTCCGATGAACACGTGCCGCCTGTCGTTAAACTCAGGACGACGAGATCTACCTAACGGTCCTAGGTCAACATGTCAAAACCCGATCATACGAAAAGTCAACTTTTCCCCCCATTTTACCCAAATTACAGTTATGCCCTCAACCTTCCGAACATCATAACTTCCTCCTCGGATGTCAGAATCGGGCGTACCACCTGTCTACGGATTCGTGACGTCCCGAACTACGTCACAGTCATCGGTCAAAGTCCATTTGACCGTCCAAACTCAAAGTCAACAGTTTGCCCAACCTAGGGGCAAAATCGTCATTCTAAGCTAACGACCCTATCGAGACCAACTAACCACCGATTAAGCTCACTAATCCTTCACTAATCACCGTCTTAACCCTAATTCCCGGGATGGGTCGTTACACGATCTACAGTAGATTCAGCGCGCTCTGGGAAGTCCGGGAGTTTTTGGACGGTTCATTTGGGAATCCCTTGTCTAGCTTACGTGTTACATGGAGCTTGGACGTCGGTTTAACCTTCATGTCGTATGTAAGTTCAATGGGAGCATGACTTAGCCCTTAATCCTGAGGGATCGGGGGTAAGTCGTGTCAATAGATCGATAGGAAATTGTGTAAGAGAACTATAGAACCAATTAGAATTGAAAACGGATCAAAATTGGACGATGTAGGAGGGAGAACCGTGACTGCAGGTTCGGCTGGACCGGCCTGAACCGACCCGATTCGGCTAGATCGGCCTGAACCGGCCCAGTTTGGCTGAATCGGCCTGAACTGACTCGGTTCAAACCCGGTTCACCCAAGGTTGAAGATGAACAGTGCTGGCGTGTGAGGCCCACGCGTAGCCCCTTTAGGCGGCGCGTGTGGGTCCGTGGCATGGATTTTGGGGAAGGTTCCAACACGACTTTGAAAGTATTCGATGTAACGAACATTATGAGACTGTTTTCGAGTCGATCGGACATCGTCTCGATAGGTTCCGGGATGTCCGAAGGTTTTAGGGCTCGTTTAAAAATAGTTAAAAAAATTTGGGAAAATTACGGGATTTTAGTAGAAGTATTATGAAGTGGTTAGTGACCTTATTATGGGATTTGGACAGGTTTGGGAAAGCCGGTGATAGTGGATTAGCCGGGAAAGCGTAATTGCGCGCTTATCGAGGCGGCGATGCGAATGGTTTGTGAGTGGACTTTGCTTTCTAACTTATGATGCATGCATAAATGTTTTATATGTTTTCTACATGTGATTTCTATGTTTAAGATATGATATTGATGATTTACGATTTTGCACGTCTTTCGAGCTATTGATGTAATTGCACGTTTTACGAGATATGGTTTTCTGCTATGATTTGATAATGGTTCTGATACTATGATTTGGGATTTGAAATTTGATTTGGCTTTAATGATTTATAATGGATTTTGGAAAAGTGATTTCAGGCTTGAAGCCCAGTTCATAAAAAGGGATTTCGATAAACGTGATTTCGGGTTTTGGAACTGGATTTCAGAAATGATGATTTGGGATTTGGGTTTGAAACTTGAAAGTGAATTTCTGGATTTGGGTTCGAAATGATGATTCCGGATGCTAGCTTACGGAATCATGATTGTGAATTCAGATATGGATTTTCTATGATTTTCACTTGGTTTTGGGTTTAAAGACCAGTTGAAACTTGGTTTTGGGTTTAAAGACCCGGATATGGCTGAATATGGTTTTGAGTTTAATGACTCGGTTGATTGATGACGGGGGAGGGCCCTGGATTGATATGTTTTGAGTTTAAAGACTCGTTTATTGTGATATCCCCTGAGGCCTGTTGATTGTGTTTTGAGTTTAAAGACTCGTTGATATCCCGGGAAAGCCTGATTATGTGCATGTGTTTTGAGTTTAAAGACTCGGCGCGCTTGAGATCCAGCAACTTGATTGATTGATGTTTTACTTTGGTTTTCACTAGTTTTCAGAGGTTTTGGGATGTGGCCCAGATGATTTGGATTTAATGAGTTTTGGGCTGAGTTCCCGTACTTTGATGAAGATTTATGATTTTAGGCTGAGGCCCTGTATTTAAGACACGAATTTGAGAAAAAGAAATTATTTCGGTTTTCATTGATGGTTTTTTTATCTTGGATATGAAATGGTTTTATGATAAGGTTTTCATATGCATGCATTGGTTTTTGCGTGGAGGGTATAAATTTACTTTTCTATAACCTGTTTTCAAAACGTATTATTTATTTTTATCCACTCACGTCTTTTATGTTTTTCAATACCCTCTAGGTTGTTGCGGTGTGGGCTGTTGGTAGAAAGAGACGGAGACATCACACACGCAATCCACAGTAGGTTTTGCGCGATTTGGGAAGTCCGAAAATTTTTAGACGGTTCGCTTGGGAATCCCTTGTCCAGCTTACGTGTTACGTGAAGGGTGGACGTCGGTTTAGTCTTCATGTCGCACGTAAGTTAGACGGGAGCATGGCTTATCCCTTAATCCCGGGGGATTGGGGGTAGGTCGTGTCATCTGTCCTCACCCAGCCAGCTCTCTCACCTTCCCATTCAGGTCAACAATAGAGATGAACATTTGTGAAGGTTGGGGTGGGTTGTGGTGAATGGTTTTCGGGTGAGATCAGGTGAGAGTTTGATGAGGATGAAATGGGGTGATATGCATGTATGTAATCATAATGGGCAATGGATAAGTGACACTTGTCACTCATCCATTGGGCTAAAACAAAATATTTGGGGCCCACTAAATGACAAATGTCACATGTCTCATAAAACGTGCAATAGTTCCTCGGAACTTCCGTGACCCATAACTTCCGTGTCGAATGTTTGATTTTGACGTGCCACCTGTCTATGGACTCGTATCGACTCGATCTAAGTAATGATCCTCGGTTCTCGTGCATTGGACCTCCCGGGTTAAAAGTTAACTTTTTACCCTCGTTTAGGGGTAAAATAGTAATTTTGCCCTGAATGTCTGATAATCATCGACTAATCACTATTTAGCCTCCCTAAGCTAATCCATAATTAATTCTTAATTAATCCTTAAAATCAGGGACGGGTCGTGAGACCTGCAAAGCATCTGAAGTCTTCGCTCCCGTGAAGCACCGAAGCCTTCGCTCCCGCGAAGCACCGAAGCCTTCGCTCCCGCGAAGTATCAAAGCCTTCATTGCCATGACACACCAAAGCTTTTGCTCCCGTGAAGTACCAAAGCCTTCGTCTCCGTGAAGCATCAAAAGCCTTCGCTCATGTGAAGCGTCGAAGTCTTCACCTCTATGAAGCATCCAAAGCCTTTGCTCCCGCGAAGCACCAAAGCCTTCACCATGCGAAGTATCAGAGCCTTCGCCATCACCATGCGAAGTACTAGAGCCTTCACCATGCAAATCATCAACGCCTACGCCATGCAAATCATCAACGCCTACGCCATGCGAATCATCAACGCCTATGCCATGCAAAGCATCCGAGCCTTCGCCCTGCAGAGCATCTGAGCCTTTTGCAGAGCATCCGAGCCTTTGTCTTGCCAAGCATCCAAGCCTTGTCTTGCGAAGCATCCAAGCCTTCGCCTTACGAAGCTTTCGAGCCTTCGTCTTGCGAAGCACCCAAGCCTTCATCTTGCGAAGCACCCAAGCCTTCGTCATGCTAAGCACCCAAGTTTTCGCTCTACGAAGCATCCAAAACTTTACCCTACGAAGCATCAAGATCTTCCTCCGGGAAACACCTCAGGCCTTTCATTCAGGATGCAATCAAATCATTTCTCTAGAAAGCCTGCAAAGCCTTGCTCTCATGTGCACATCAAGACCTTCCACCTGGAAGTACTTCAAGCATTCCTCCAAGATGCAATCCAAGTCTTCATCCTAGAAGTAGTCCAAGACTCTATCCAGGAATCGTCCTAGGCGGATTGGGGTCGAAAAGCTCTCAGTGGATGCTCATGGCTACAATAGGGGCATTTGATAAACCTACAGGTTTGGAAGCTAATTCAAACAAATAAAAAGTTTGTAGAGGAAGCTTCACACATGAATTCAAAATTCAAAATTTTCATTTCTTTGTTTAGAAAGTGATTAGAAAATCACATGTTGATCGCTTAAACCATGTATTCAATATTGAAATGAAAGCACAATCATGGAAAAAGAACAACTAGTCTATGGAAATTCTAGGGGCAAGGCGTCAATGCTTGTCATCCTTTGGGGCTCAATTTATTCTTCGGATGAAAGTAGAGGAAACTCGGCCCCCATTCATGGCCTCAACCTCCGGCTCCAGCTCCAGCTCTTTGAAAAGGACCTCATTGCAACTCATCATACCCAACTTCAACTCCTTATTTTCTATTCGGAGAAAAGTTGTGGGGGCATATGATAGCAAAGATCACTTATGTCTCAATTTTTGAATTTCCAGCCTTGTTGGATTTCCAGCTCTAGAAGCTTGGCCAAGTGCTTGGAAGGATTATCGAAAAATCTGTGCCAACCAGAGGACCCTGATGTCGTTCATATCTTGGTTATTAGATTTCCATAATTGTTGGATTTTCACCTCCAGGAGCTTGCTCGAGTGCTAGGAAAGATTGACAAAAAATTCGCGCCTATTGGATAACCACGCTGGGCTGAGGCAACCAGAAAAATCCCTCCTGAACAGATTTGAAGGGAATTTCAACCTTGCTTTCCAATGTACGAGTCCCCCAAGCATTCCTAGTCGCAAGCACAAGGGAATGAACAAAAGCACCGAGTCAAGTTGGAGATCACTAGCTTCCAAACCGCAGGACTGCCAAGCAGACAGCGAATGACAGCCGATAGCCTCCATACGTCCACCCACACACGGCAGTAGAATGCAAACCACACTAACATTAGCTACCTCGCAATGTTAATGGCAATCACAGAATGTTCTTCGCACTAGATAACGGTCGTGCTTGACAAGGAAACCCAAGGTTCAGCCTCAAATCCGAGCTCAACGTATGGTGCATCTCCATTGGCACTAACAGAGGCACCGTCAAATGCAGGCCCTGCACTTGCCCAATGCACTACCTAGTGGCAAACATGTGGAGATGTTTCCTCGGTAATTGGACATAAGCCAAAAAGCACTGGCCTACCACGTACACGTTAACAGGACCTGTCCAAATCCACCAGGATTATAGTGGGAAGTGCCCTACTCCCGTCTTACAATCACCTCAAACTGAAGCCCGAAGCACGACACATTCTGTAGCAGTCCACCGAAATTCCCTCAAGCCAATTCGCGATTAACACGTGGTAGTCAACAACAGCACTAACAAGCCGCTGTCGATAGCGAGCCCTGCCTGCCTAACCAACCACTCAGGAGAAAACACGTGGACTCATTCCTCAACTATAGCACACCAGCCAATTACTTCTCTTATCAAGAAAACATACTAGCGTTAACTTCCGTATCTATCAACCAGAAGCTCCCACAAAATGAGTTCTTCAGGACCCCGCCAAAAGTATACCTTTATACATCTTGAAATAATTGTCTCGGAGAGTGGAGCATACCACCGTTGGAATCATTGCAATCAGATAACCATAACCTAAACCATCTTTGCATGGGGAAGTGTCTGAAACGACATGTCGTTTTTCTCACCAACTACATGGCGAAAAACGACATGTCATGTCGTTTTTCACCAGCGACACGGCTAAAAACGACATGTCGTTTTCGCCCAACAACATGTCATTTTCGTACTTCTTCAACATCAGCCTTCTTCTTCCTTACTCGAGGTCCACCTGCAAAAATCCCTGGGTTCGTTCTCTGCTCCCAATGGCCTGCTTGCAGCTCGCAACCCATGACCGAATAACCATGTCTTTCTTCGCTATGACTATCACCAGCTCGCATCTTCGTGGATGTTCCCCTTGCTTGTAACAACCCGTACCTTCGGGAAGGGTAAAAATGTAATTTTATAAAGTTTTGTATATAAAGGACGATTTTGCCCTTGTGAATAGTAGACGAAAAGTTGACTTTTTGAATTACCGATTGGATGAGTGTTGACCCTTGACCGTGACGTAGTTTAGGACGTCACGAGTCCGTAGACAGGTGGCAGGTTCGATTCGGACAACTGGAGGAAAAGTTATGACGTTCGGAAGATTGGGGGCGTTACCGTAATTTTGAGTAAACGAGGAAAATGTTGACTTTTTGGAGGACTTGTGATTTTCACATAGACCGAGGACCGTTGGATAGGTCTCGACGTCCTGAGTACAACGACAGGCGGCACGCTGTCATCGGACGTTGGATGAAATAGTCCGAGATTTTGCACGTTTTTCGAGAAAAAACTAATTTTCGGATTTTGATGCCATATTTGCGATTTGACCTATAAATGTTTCCTGATGATGATCACTGGGTTATGAAATATGAATTATGCTTATGTGTGATTTCTGGGTATAAGAATGAATTTTCGGATTTGGGTTCGGAATGACGGTTCTGAACGCCGGAAGGGCTTCGAACCGGGGATTTCGAATTCGAATTTGGCGATGGATTTTGAATTGGTTTTACACTAGATATGGATTGGATTTGCTGGATCTGGATATTGGGTTTAAAGACCCGGATTGATATTGACGGGGGACGGGCCCGGATTGAGTCAGAGGCCCCCGAAGCGGGGTAATTTTGGTGGATCGTCATCGGCTGGTAGAGCCCGGTATGGCCGACCAGGGAGTTTTCAGGGCTCAGGATTTCAGGGAGCCAGAGTACAGCCGACCCCTCAGGCGAGTGCGACTTCAGTTGCTTCTACTGGGAGGCATACCGGTGGACCCGGTAGAGATGCTTGCTTCTATTGCGGAGAGCGAGGACACTTTCGGAGGGAGTGCCCATTGTTAGCTCCGGAGGGTGGAGCAGGCAGAGGTGTAGCAGAACCCGGGCGGAGTACTGCTTCAATGTCAGGGGCAGCAGGCCCTAGGGGTGGTGGTGGTGCCACGAGCAGTTCCAGGGGGCGCGGTAGGTCATCGGGACCTCAGGCGCGAGTTTTTGCTATGACTCAACAGGAGGCCAGATCCGCACCGGGAGTGGTGACAGGTACACTCACCATACTTGGTCACATTGTTCTAGCTTTGATAGATCCCGGGGCTACCCATTCATTTATAGCTCGGAGTTGTAGTCTGGTGACAGAGAGGGAGGTGTCTACTTTGGATGGTGCGTTAGGGGTGAGTACACCTACTGGGGAGGTGTTGGTGGTGACTCAGGTGTTGAGAGAGTGTCCGGTGATGGTAGGTGAGGTTGAGTTAATGGCAGATTTGTTACTATTAGATCTACGGGACTTTGATGTTATTTTGGGTATGGACTGGTTGACAAGACATCATGCTTCTATCGACTGCTTTGATAGGAGAGTGACGTTCCGGAGTCCCGGATTACCAGAGACTACATTTCAGGGGGATTAGCGTGCAGTTCCTACTAGAGTTATCTCGGCGCTTGAGGCTAGTAAGTTGTTGTGTAAGGGGTGCCAAGGTTACATAGCTCATGTGGTGGATACGCGTACTACGCCAGTGAGGGCAGAGGACATACCAGTGGTACGAGAGTTTCCCGATGTTTTTCCCGAAGAGTTGCCAGGACTACCCCCACACCGCGATCTCGAGTTTACGATTGATCTTTTTTCTAGGTACACAGCCTATTTCACAGACTCCTTACCGTATGGCACCTGCAGAATTGAGGGAACTTAAGGCCCAGTTGCAAGAGTTGGTCAATATGGGATTCATTCGACCGAGTATGTCACCTTGGGGAGCACCTGTTTTGTTTGTTAAGAAAAAGGACGGAGGATTGAGATTGTGTGTGGATTACAGACAACTGAATAAGGTAACTATTCGGAATAAGTATCCCCTACCCCGGATTGACGATTTGTTCGACCAATTGAAGGGAGCCCAGTATTTTTCGAAGATTGATCTTCGCTCCGGTTATCATCAGTTAAGGGTTAAAGAGGAGGATATACCGAAGACAGCTTTCCGGACCAGGTACGGTCATTATGAATTTGTTGTGATGCCTTTTGGTTTGACTAATGCCCCAGAAGCTTTTATGGATCTTATGAACCGAGTGTTTCGGACATATTTGGATCGTTTTGTGATCGTATTCATTGATGACATTTTGGTGTATTCGAAGAGTGCGAAGGCACATGAGAAACATCTGAGACTCGTGCTTGAGACATTGAGGGAGCATCAGTTGTATGCGAAACTGAGTAAGTGTCAGTTTTGGTTGACCAGTGTTGGATTTCTTGGCCATGTGATTTCGGCCGAGGGCATCAGAGTGGATCCTCAGAAGGTTGAGGCGGTAGCAAAATGGGAACAGCCTAAAACGGTGACAGAGATCAGGAGTTTTCTGGGTTTGGCAGGTTACTACCGGCGCTTTATTGAGGGCTTTTCTATTCTAGCAGCACCGTTGACGAGGTTGACTCGGAAGGGAGTTCGATTTGAGTGGGACGAGAACTGTGAACAGAGTTTCAGGAGCTTAAAAGACGGTTGACATCTGCTCCTGTGTTAGCCCTTCCAGACGATAGTGGGGAGTTTGAGGTGTACAGTGACGCTTCTTTGCAAGGCTTGGGTTGTGTCTTGATGCAGCATGGGAGAGTGATTGCTTATGCTTCCCGGCAATTGAAACCCCATGAGATGAACTACCCTACACATGATTTGGAACTGGCAGCGGTGGTTCATGCACTGAAGATTTGGCGGCATTACTTGTACGGCGAGAGGCAGGATCTTCACGGACCACAAGAGCTTGAAGTATTTGTTCACTCAAAAGGAATTGAATCTGAGACAGCGCCGATGGTTGGAGTTGCTTAAGGACTACGACTGCACGATTGAGTATCACCTAGGGAAGGCTAATGTGGTAGCCGATGCTCTGAGTAGGAAGTCAGCTAGTTCTTTGTCACATTTGAGGACAGTACGGTTACCGTTGTTGGTTGAGCTCCGCAGGTTGGGAGTAGAGTTGACTGTGGATGATCAGGGAGCACTCCTAGCGAGTTTCCATGTGCGACCTGTTTTGATTGATCAGGTTATTGATGCTCAGTTTGAGGACCCTATTCTAGGCATTATTTGGATTGAGGTCGAGGCTGGAGAGAGACAGGACTTTGAGATCCGTGAGGATGGAGCCTTGGTTAAAGGTAGACGGTTGTGCGTACCTGAGGATGAAGCATTGAAGAAAGTGATACTGGATGAGGCTCACTGTTCAGCTTATGCGATGCATCCCGGTGGGACCAAGATGTATCGTACACTTCGCGAGCATTACTGGTGGTCGGGAATGAAACGTGAGATTGCAGAATATGTCAGTAGATTCTTGATTTGTCAGCAGGTAAAAGCTGAGCGGCAGAGACCTTATGGAGCAATGCAACCTTTGCCAATTCCCGAGTGGAAATGGGATCACCTGACTATGGATTTTGTCTTCAAGCTGCCCAGAACACCCAAGGGCCACGATAGTGTGTGGGTTATTGTGGATCGACTTACGAAGTTTGCTCATTTCTTACCAGTACGAGAGAACTTCAGGTTGGCGCAGTTTGCACAGTTGTTCATAGATGAGATTATTCGGTTGCATGGGACTCCAGAGTCGATAGTATCTGACAGAGATCCGAGATTCACTTCCCGATTTTGGCAGAGCTTACAGGAAGATTTTGGGACTAAATTGCATTTCAGTACTGCATTTCATCCTCAGACCGATGGACAGTCTGAGCGGACTATTCAGATTCTCGAGGATATGATGCGAGCTTGTATCTTACAGTTCCAGGGTACGTGGGAGTCTCATTTACCTTTGATGGAGTTCGCCTACAATAACAGTTATCAGGAGAGCATTGGGATGGCTCCTTACGAGGCTTTGTATGGGCGACAGTGTCGGACTCCATTGTGTTGGACTGAGGTTGGTGAGAGGAGGTTGACTACTTCTGAATTGGTGGATCTTACTCAGGAAAAAGTGGCACTGATCAGGGATCGATTGAAGGCAGCTCAGGACCGACAGAAGAGTTACGCCGACCGTAGGATCAGGGATTTGGAGTTTGCCGTAGGAGACTGGGTTTTCCTGAAGTTGTCTCCTTGGAAAGGAATTGTGCGGTTCGGCAGACGAGGGAAGTTGAGTCCCCGTTACATTGGACCTTATGAGATCTTGGAACGGATTGGTCCTGTTGCATATCGATTGGCTTTACCAACAGACTTGGAAAAGGTACATAATGTCTTTCATGTCTCTATGCTTCGGAAGTATATTCGAGATGATTCACATGTTCTGGAAGCACAACCAGTTGAACTGAGGGAAGACTTGAGTTTTGAAGAACAACCTGTCGCAATTTTGGATCGGAAGGATAAGGTCTTACGACGGAAGACGGTTCCCTTAGTTAAAGTATTGTGGAGGAATCATCAAGTGGAAGAAGCTACTTGGGAACCCGAGGACTTGATGCGAGAGCAGTACCCTTACTTGTTTCACTGAATTTCGGGGACGAAATTCTTTTTAGGGGGGTAGATTGTAACAACCCGTACCTTCGGGAAGGGTAAAAATGTAATTTTATAAAGTTTTGTATATAAAGGACGATTTTGCCCTTGTGAATAGTAGACGAAAAGTTGACTTTTTGAATTACCGATTGGATGAGTGTTGACCCTTGACCGTGACGTAGTTTAGGACGTCACGAGTCCGTAGACAAGTGGCAGGTTCGATTCGGACAACCGGAGGAAAAGTTATGACGTTCGGAAGATTGGGGGCGTTACCATAATTTTGAGTAAACGAGGAAAATGTTGACTTTTTGGAGGACTTGTGATTTTCACATAGACCGAGGACCGTTGGATAGGTATCGACGTCTTGAGTACAACGACAGGCGGCACGCTGTCATCGGACGTCGGATGAAATAGTTACGGGTCTGGAAAGTATGAGGGTAAAATGGTAATTTGTGCAAGAGGGGTATTTTGGTCATTTCCCTCAGCCCAATCAGATAAGGGCAAGTGGCAGAGATTTTTTGTGCTGGCCTATGGATGATGGACACGTGGGAGTGGCTGGATGGTTCCAGGCCGTTCTCAAGTGTGCACGGCCACACTTTGCACAAAATCAAACCGTGTTTTGGGTTTGAAACACAGAGAAACAGAGGGTGAGATTTTGGGTGACAGTGATCGATTCCAGGGGTGAGTGAGTGAAGAGTGATTAGTGGAAGTGGAAGAGAGACGAGGGTGAGTTATTGATCACGGTTTGGAGCTGCAACCGTGCACGGAGGCTAGACGGTGGACGGCTGAGTTTTGGGGGAAACAGAGAGACCGTGAGAGTTTGGTGGTGGCTACGCTGTGTGGTGACTCAAACCACGACCGTGGAAGTTCAGGAGGCTGTAGGGAGACCAACAACCAACGTGGTACGCGGCGGCGCTTGCGGCGGAGACGGAATCAAAGGGTAAGTGTTCTTCCTCTGTTTTTCCCGTGTTTTTCAATTTGAAAGTCGTGAAGGTAGGATGAGAATCGAGGGGATTGGCGAGTGCAGTGATGTTTAGGGAGGTCCTAGGAGTAGGTTGTGACGGTCGCCGTGACGGGGGAGTACACGGCGGAGTTCAGACGACGGCGAGTACTCTGTACTCTGTTTTGGCCGTGAATTCAAACGGGAAGTCGTGGACTTCTGGGGTGAATCGAAGGTTTCTGTGCGTTGGGAGTGACTCAGTGAGGTCCTAGGGAGAGATTGGAATCGCCACCGTGAAGGGGGAAGCACTGGACGTCCGTGAGGGATGAGTCGAACCAGGAGAGTGAGGGGGATGAGTTCGTGGTGACTGGACGAAGCTTTGGGTGAAGGAAGGAAGTGAAATGGTGGCCGGACGGCGGAGAATGGCTCTCGCCGGTCTGGGATTGCAGCCCTGGTGCGAACCGGGTTCGATCGAGGTTGGGGATGCACTGTAGCAGGCGCGTGAGGCCCACGCGCAGCCACTTTGGGCGGCGCGTGGAGGCGCGTGGAGAAGAATCCGGCCAAGCTTCCAACATGAGTTTGGTTCTAATTGTCCTAAGGAGTTTTTTGGTGTGGTTTTCGGGTGAATCGGACGATGTTACGGAGTTGTTCGGGAATCCAGACGGTTTAGGGTTTAGGATTAAAATATTATTTAATTCCCGAAAAATTGGGGAAATTAGGATTAGGATCTTTGATGTAATTGTGGCCCTATTTGGTGTATTTTGACAAGACAGGAGGTACCCGAGACAGTCGAGGAGCGCACGGAGCGCGAGTGACTCGTTCTGGATTTGTGAGTGGACTCTTTCTTTCTTTCGCGCATGTCTAACTGTTTTCTTGATGTTTATGATATTACGAATGTTTTTATGCTTTTAAATGATGATTATAAGTGGTTGATATGTTTGCACATTTTTCGAGACATTTCCGAGATTTTGCACGTTTTTTGAGAAAAAGCTGATTTTCAGATTTTGATGCCATATTTGCGATTTGACCTATAAATGTTTCCTGATGATGATCACTGGGTTATGAAATATGAATTATGCTTATGTCTGATTTCTGGGTATAAGAATGAATTTCCGGATTTGGGTTCGGAATGACGGTTCTGAACACTGGAAGGGCTTCGAACCGGGGATTTCGAATTCGAATTTGGCGATGGATTTTGAATTGGTTTTACACTGGATATGGATTGGATTTGCTGGATCTGGATATTGGGTTTAAAGACCCGGATTGATATTGAAGGGGGACGGGCCCGGATTGAGTTTAAAGACTCGGGAGTTTAAAGACTCGGATATGTTGATATTATCCCCATAGGCCTATTGAGTTTAAAGACTCGGGAGTTTAAAGACTCGGATTTCAGTTAAGGCCTGATTGAGTTTAAAGACTCGGATAGGTCCAGCAAGTTTGATCGGAAAGGATGGTTTGATGCTGATGCTATGATTTCTATATCCGTTTTATAGTGTTTCTGTTTCTTATGGTATTTTACAGTGTATCTGTTTCTTATGGTATGTTATAGTGTTTCTGTTTCTTATGATGTTTCTTGGTTTATAATTATTTTAATCATGGAGTTAGGCATGTGATTTCCAAAACGGAGGGAACACAGTGTTCTAGTTTCTTAACGTTGATTTGAGAATAAATGGTTTTCAAACTTTCCTTTTCTTTTAGTCCACTCACACTTTTTTGTTTTAAATTTTCCCTCCAGGTCGTGGTGATAGCGCTGGGGTGAACGTTGAGGCAGATATCGAGGCATAGAGCTTTTGACGTTCTTCCGTTGCGAGACTAGTATTGTAGGATTTTTGTGCCCATTTTGTAGAACTATGCTCTGACTGACTGTTGTATATATATTTACTCCTTCGTCTGATAGTTATGCTTATAGTAGTAGTGAGTTTATTGTTGGTACTGTAGGTGTGATTGTCAGACGGGAGCAGGTTTCGTTCCGGGTATCGTGGCGATATTTGAGACGGGTCCTGACATTGCTGCTCCCAATGGCGTCCCACGACCTACCAGCTGTCGTCCGCACACGGTCATGAGAAAGAGACCATCACAGTTGGACTCAAATTCTGGACCATCCAACGTGTTCATCGCTGTTGTAATCTACAAATAACGCAGGTATCATATACATCATTAAATGATATCCATCACCGGCCTCACTCGTTGTCTCAGCCTCCATCCATGTCGATAGCTGCAATTCTTTGATGGCTTCATTTCTTGCCTCTTTCCAATTGTGACTATGAAACAGCAGAGGAAAAAAAGAAGCTTTTATTTCTTCTTCTCTACAACTCATCCGTGGCGAGAGGAATAAGGTGATTAAAATAAAAAATTTCCTCTAGCCTCAACTTTTTAGTTGCACCCCATGAAGAACAATGAGGTTTTTCTTCTGAAGGAACAAAAACTCCTCATTAAAAAAGAAGACAATGTATCTTCGCTCCATCTACAACAACAGAGAGAGAAGAAAAGAAAAAATATTTTCTTCACCCCCATCGACACTGAAATGAAAAGAAAGAGATAAAGAGAATATTTTGCTTACCTTCCCAGCCACACAAGCAATTTCTGCCAAATGAAGCTATCATTCCTTCTCTTAAATAATTATCATAATCCCAAAATAATGATGGACAATTTAAGTCCTATTGAATTCTTCATCAACAACGGCAAAGCAAGGAAGTGGAGGAGTTTTGATTTTATGAAATGGGAGTTACAAACCCATTAAATCAAATTAAAATTCATAAATTGAAGGAATTAATTACAAATGAGTCATTATTCTACACTAATGGCTAAGTAAGAAGGAAGTTTTGATGTTACAACATCAATTGAGTAAAATTGAATTCATACTTGATGGATTAATTTTAATGGGCCTTCAATCAAATTCAACCAAGGAAGCGCAACCCAATCTCATGTGAATCTCCGAGCCCAAAATATATATGCGTCAATTTGATGTAAAATTTTGAGCCCAATGGAATTTTTACGATACAAGAACAACACAAAACAAAACGAAGTCCTACTCCAAAAAAATGATTAACTGGGACTACCAAAAATCTACTTCCCTTAGGATTCCCTGAATTCCTAAGCGATGTGGGGGTATTTGTGTAACCCAAAATCATTCGAAAATTGTGGAGCTGTCACGTGACCCATAATTCCCAAAATGTCTAATTTTCCCATGGTAATGACATTAACGGCTCACAAACACCAGCGTGTTAAATAATATATATCCAGCTAAATATATTATCGGGTTAAAATCTCAATAATATTAATTACATTATTCTTAATAATGAACAATTAATATTAATATTCACTTTAATTATCATCATAATTAGCCATTATTATAATTATTAAATAATATATTTTATTAATAATGTATTATTTATTAATTACAAAATCAATCGACCAATCAGAACACTCTGCGACACCCAAGGATTCTCTATAAATAGAGACGATCATTTCACTTTCAAGGTAAGTCAATTCTTCGCTTCAAAATATTTCCTTTTCCTCTCTCCAAGCTAACTTAAGTATCAGTGTTCTTGGTCGAACAACCCCCCGGGGAATCGAGCGAGACAACGATAGCTTATCGTTTGCTGTTTACAGGAATTATGAAGACTTTTCGCGCGCGAGTACGATTTCTGCTTCAACAGTTACTACTTACCGCTATCTCAGACTCTCACTCTTCGACTTAAACCCTTCTTCTCCTATAGAAAAAAAAACCCTAGCCGCCGTCCAACCTATGAACCACAGCACTGAGAGCCTACGACTTCGATCTTCATCAATCGCCTTCAACCTTCGACCTTCAACCTTCACCGATCGCCTACGATCTTCGACCTTCGTCGATCACCTGCGAGTTCGACCTTCATCGATTGCCTACAATGAGTGGGTCTAAGACCAATTCAAAAATAGATTACCCTACAAACCAGGGTATTATTAAACAAGAGTAAATCACTAAGCTAAAGACTCGGACAAGCCCTAACACTCCTAATCCCATAACAATTCTAATGTTTCAACAGTCTCACACCCTCACTCTTTGACTTCAATCCTTTTTCTTCTATAGAAAAAAAAACCTAGCCACCATCCAACCTGCCAACCACAGCCTTACGAGCCTGCGACTTCGATCTTCGCCGATCGCCTTCAACCTTCGACCTTCAACCTTCACTGATCGCCTACGACCTTCGACCTTCGTCAATCGCCTGTGATTTTGACCTTCACCGATTGCCTGCGACTTCAACCTTCGGTCTTCATCGATCGCCTTCGATCTTCGCCTAAACCCATCAAACTTCGGCCTCGACGTCAACCTTTGATTCCCTATGGCTGATGTAAGTGATTGCTTCTGAATTCTGATATGTGGTTTGTGAAAACCATTATGGCTAAGAGATTTAAAGGTGCTCAAATAAATGATAATAGTCATAATACAAATAAAGATTCTATCTTGGACACTTCAAGTGCCATGAAGATTAACGATGAAATATTTCTTATCATTTATTATGAGCATGGTCATTCACTTAAAAAAGTTTGTAGAATCTTTCATATGATAGAACCCGTCCCAATTGGACTTTGATAACCGTGTCCGGTCCTACTCCCGTCTGACAAGTCAAATGAAGTCCTGAAACTACCCCTCAGCACCTATCAGACCAGGGATGGCTGTATTGATTTCTGCTCATGCCTCCGCCTCTCGATCAGTCCCGATTCTCATGCCACGACCTGGAGGGTCATAAAAAACATAAAAAGTGTGAGTGGACAAAAATAATATCATTTGAAAACACATTTAAAAAACGAATCACTTTCCCCTCCAGTTATAAAACCATGCATGCATAGAACAACCAGCTCTCAAGCCAAATCATACGAAAACCATCAAGACACAACGATCAAACAGAGTGCACTTAATCAATTATATCATCACAACGACACTACTCACAAGTGCCTAATCAACACACGTAGGCCAGCTCGGGAACTGCACTTGCCTCATCTAGACGTACCATACTCGGGGACTGCACTCATGCAACGTCCGAGTCAAGTCCAGGGACTGCACTCGTAACATCCAAACATATCCGAGCAAGTCCGGGAACTGTACACGCACCATCTAGTCGTACGCGCACTCGGGGACTGCACCACCGCAACATCCATGACACGTCTAGGAATTACACTCGCATCATCCAGACACGTACCAGTATTTACAATCACAAACACAATCCATTCCACAAACATATATCAGTATATTAAGTACCACACACGTTTGACTCCAATCCCAAGTCATCTATCATCATTAAACCGGCCTATGCCCAAATCATTAGTTTCAACCAAACTTTGACTTAAAACCAAGTCGACAACATTTCGAAATCTCGGGCTCATGCCCAAAACATTATTTTCACAATTTTTGTAAAACGTGTCCAAAACCGATTAAATAATCATATCAAATTATCAGGCGATCATTGCAACTCAAATCGTGCAATAAATCATGTAAAACATTTAACTATGCATGCATATCAGTTTATAAAACAAACGTCCACTCACACACAGTCTATATCGCTCGCTTTCTGAGTTGCACGCCTTACCGTAATTTTTTATAATTTCCAGGAATCCCGAATCCTGTCCAAAGTCATTATTAATGGTCACTAATAACTCAATTAATATCATAATAATTTCCCATAATTTTTTGGGAATTAAATACGAATTTAAAATGGAACATAATCCTTCGGACCCTCGAAACTGTATCAAAACGGTGTACGATCGACTCGAAACCAACGCCAAAAATGTTCATTACATCGATTACATGAAATGTCATGTTGATCATACCTCGAGAATCTCACTCACGCGCCCCCACGCGCCACCGCAAGCGGCTGCGCGTGGAGTCCACGCGCCTGCACAGTAAAAGGCTACAGTTATCTTCCTAACCTGATTTCTCTGAAAAACGGGTTTGCAACCCGCGATGCAGCCCGATCAGTTCTCAGTCAATTTGACCTCAATTCCTTCATTTCTTTCATCGATTTTCATCTAATCTAACCTAATTAGGGATCTGTATTCTTATTTTCATGCAATAACATCTTAAACGGGTCGATTTCTAAGTCGATAACCGATCGGCCATAACTCCAATTTCATCAAATTCCAATCCCTTTCTTAATTCTAATCAACCAGTAAGTATCCTAAGACTCATATGAACAAGATTTCAAGATCAATTTCAATTTTGCTTACCTCTAATTATGTAAACCCAAGCTTGATTTTTTGAAGAGTTTGGTGATTCGATTCTCGGCTAAAACGACATCAAGTGTAACGAACCGTCCCTAATTTTGAGGATTAATTAGGGATTAATGACGAATTAGCAAGGCTAATTGGGAATTAGTTGAGGATTATCGAACGTTCAGGGCGAAATTACGATTTTACCCCCAAACGAGGGCAAAAAGTTGACTTTTGACCAAGGAGGTCCGAGGGCCGAGGGCCGTTACGTAGAGCGCGTCGACCGTAGACATATGACACGTCGAATTCGGATGTTCGACGAAGAAGTTACGATTCATGGAAGTTCGAACGTACGATTGCACGTTTTACGAGGCGAGTGACTTTTGGCAGCAAGTGGGGCCCATATATTTTGGACAGGACCAATGGATCAGTGACAAGTGCCACCCATCCATTACCCATCTCAAACAGACACATGCATACCCCTTTCCCCTTTGTGTTCGATCATATCCCATTTCCCCACCAAACCCAAGCAACTCGATTAACCCAATCCAAAATCCCTCCCCATCTGATCTTATGTGAGGCCCAGAGAGTGAAGTGAGGATGTTTTGATTGTAGTGCTGGCCAGGATGGCGCCGCCGTGGACGGCAGTGGCAACTCGAGCAAGGTATGCTCGGTTTTGTCCAATTTCCATTTCTTTTGATTTCAAACGTTATGGGCCATTTTAGGTGATTAGAATGAGTTTAATAGGTTGCTAGGGAGGTTTTAGGAAGGTTTTAGTGGTGGTTCACGGATGAGAAAGCCCTGGGGAGGAACTGGGAAAACTGAACCGTGAGAGCAAAATTGGACCGATGGGTTTTAGTCAGTTTTTGGTTGTTTTAGGAAAATTGGGATTGATTAGGAAGAAAAAAGATGAAGATTGAACGATTTAGGGGCCTGGACAGGTCATGTCGGTCGAGTTGGGCCAGAATTGCAGAGAAAACCGGATCGGTCGGTCGGACCGGTCAGCTGGAGGTAGGAGACGACACTGTTCATGGCGCTTGGCTCCCACGCGCAGCCACTCAGGCGGCGGGTGCGGGCGCGTGGGGGAAAATTTGGGGAAAGTTCCAACAAGTAATTTCATCTATTTGATGTAACGAACATTTTGGGACTGGTTTCGAGTCGATCAGACATTGTCTCGGTATAGTTCGGACTGTCCGAAAGTTTAGGATCGCTTTTAAAAATAGTTAAAAATCGCGAAAAATTAGGGGGCTTTAGTGAGGGGTTAATTAAGTAGTTAGTAACCCTCTAAATTGATTTGGACATATTTGGGAACCCCGGAGACAACGATTGACCCGAGAAGGCGTACAACGCGTGTATCGAGACGACAACTCGGATGGTCTGTGAGTGGACTTTCTTTTATGAAACGATGCATGCATAAATGTTTTATACGTGTCTTAGAACGTGTTTTGTGATGACTTGAGTGCATTTGTGTGTGTGTTTACGTATTGACACGTATTTTGAGGTTTTCAATTTTATACATGCTTATACGCGCTTATGCTTTCAGTTTTAAATGAAATGGTTTTGAAAAGTAAAATGACCCATTTAGTCTTGGTTTTGATTTGGGCATGTGGCCCTATTGATGACCTATGGGTCTAGGTCATGGTCGCGACAGGTGTTGTGCGCACAGCGACGGACGACGAGACGCTCACCTCTGGACTGGGGATGTGTTCTTTCCGGAGAGGTCCTGATGCACGTCCCGTTATCAAGCAGCCACTATAGGCTCGACTGCGGAGTGCTGACGGTATAGGAAAGCAATCGGTGACATGTGCACTATGATCTAGAGGTGGTCGCGAGAGTGATATGTTTACGATGACATACCAGGATTTAGAGCGGTCCTGGACTGATGGTTGCACGCATCACTATGATCGGAATCGTGACTGACCCCTGATGATAGGACCCGTCCCTGAAGGACATAGATAACCGTGCCCGGTCCTGCTCCCGTCTGACAAGTCAACTAAAAGTCTGAAACAACCCTTCAGCACCTGCCAGACAAGGGAACTTTGCGCCTGTTCCCACACATACCTCCGCCTCTGGAATAGCCTCGATCAACGCGCCACGACCTGAAGGGTTAATAAAACAGAAAAGGTGTGAGTGGACAAAAATGACCTCTTATAAAAACATTTATCAAAATACATTCTTACCCTCCGGTTTTCACAAACTTGCATGCATATCGTAAAACATGAGTAATAGTATGAAATCATTCAAGTATGAACAGTGGATCGATAAAACCAAAACATATTTTCCCATGGTCCACAAAAACTCATGTTCATCAAATCAGTTCATGTTGTAAAACATCAAATCCCGGCTCTCAGGCCAAAACATGTGAAAACATAATCACTGGCCACAAAGGCCAAAAACTCGTACTCAATACCAGTACGTCATCACAAATAACCTCAATCAGCACTAATCACAACTGCACAATAAATATATCAATCCATATAACCCGTCACGATATCAATGCAACGCGTGCAACTCGGTGTCTCACGTCCGAGTACATCCCTCAGGATCTACGACGTCTGAGGGGATATCAACTCTAGGATCAACGACGTCTAGAGGATATCATCATAACCCAACGCTCCTGCGAGTGAGCCTCCCTCGGAGCTACTCATCTCCAGGCAGTGGATCGTGACTACTCCAGGATCTACGACGTCTGGAGGAGACTATCAATCACAAAGGATGGTATATGTGGAACAGGTCACCAAAAACCAGTAATCTCATTTTACAATCATTTATGTCTCAAATCAAGTCAAAACATTTCAATAGGGCCTATGCCCGAGACATAGCTTTCACAAATCAAGTTCCACAAAACCATCATTAAACAGTGTCCAGGATTCACTTTATAAATCAAAATCATCAATTTAATCATATTCACATGTGACTCCAAATCCGAGTCAAAATCACTATTCACTTGGGTCACAAGCCCAAAATACCATTTTCACGCAAATCCGTGCAACCGTAAACCCGAGTTGCCACGATCACGTAAATCCATAAAATCAATCACTGACTCATAATTCGAGTCCAAATATCATTTTCAATCCGGGCCTAGCCCAAAAACATCAATTTCATCATTTCTCGAAAATCGTGCCAAGATATAATATAATAATCATAAAACCGAGACAATCGAGAAATCACCGGATTGAAATACCAATCATGCCACATCATATCAAATCATATAATAAAGCATTTAAAATCATATGTGCATGCATCACGGTTAGAAAACAAAAGTCCACTCACACACCGTTCAAAACGTTCCGTTTCCGAGCTGCACGTTTTTCCGTAAAATCTGGAAATCGCAACTCCTGCCCAAAATCATTATAGAGGGTTACTAACATCTCAAAATACAACATATAATTTTCCCCAATTTTTTCGGGATTTAAATACGTATTTTTAACGTAACACAAAACTTCGGATACGCGGAACATTATCGAAACAATATCCGATTTCCTCGAAATCAACGTTAAAATGTTCGTTACACTGAGAGGATCAAAAGTCATGTTGACCTCACCTTGAGACTAGGCTGGACGCGCCCTCACGCGCCGCCGTGAGTGGCTGCGCGTGAAACCCACGCGCCAGCTACAGTGTTGTCGTCTCAACCCGTTTGTCTGTAAAACAGGTCATTCAACCCGTGATCAGACCCGGTTCCAATCCTATCAATTCGACCTTAATTACATCTTGATCATTCAATTAGTTTCGTTACAAGTCTAATTAGAGGTCTGAAACATCAATTACACGAAACCTTACCTCTAACCTCACGATCACAGATGATCATTCGAAGAACATCCGGCCACTGTTCATCCTTCGAAAACCATCAAACCTTCTTGATTTCGTTCAATTGATCCACCAGTAAGCTTCAATGAACTCGGGCAAACCTTTTCCCCAACTCAATTGAATCAATTCATGGCTCAAACTCCACGACTCAACCTCGATTCTTCGAAGAACAGCCGTCACTGTGCAACCATGGAGTTCCGTCAATCTCAACCGGTTTCTTCCAATTGATGAACCTAGAAGCATCGTGGGATCCTCAGGAACATAATCCCCAGCTCAATTCCATCCATCGAAGCCTCCAATTCCTCGACTCAAGCTCGAAATTTCAGAGACCACCTTCCTTCAGTTCTTCCTCAATTCGACCCCAATTCCCTTCGTTCTTGTTGCAGATCGATTCGTATTGATCCCAGAAAGCTAACTGAGGCTTAAATTCCACTCCTCACGGCTCAATTCTTCCAATTTGATTTTCCCCCCAAATTGTCTAAAATCCGAAATTCAATTCCTCAGCTCACTCCCAATCTCCTGTGTTTACCCAGTTGAATCCATCTCTCAAAGCTCTCAAATTCCCCTCAAAACTGGTTGTGAAAGGGAGCTGAATTCTCCCAATTCAGCTGCTCAATGCTCACGGGTAAGAAAAACAAAGAAGAAGAAAATTAAGGAGAAAATGGAGGAAATGATGAAGGATAAATGATGATGTTGTAATGATGGTGTTGGGAGGGAAACATGGAGCTGGAAACAAGGGATGGGTGACACTTGTCACTCATCCGGATGTGCACAGTCACCGGGTACTGTTCATATTAAAATATTATTTTAATCCCGATTCGTTCGGTTAATCGAGCCCGATTCCGTGACCATAACTTCGTCGTCGAATCTTCGATTTCGGCATGCCGCCTGTCGTTGGATTCGCATCGACGAGACCTACGTAACGGTCCTTGGCCCTCGTCCATCGGACCTCCCGATCAAAAAGTCAACATTTGGCCCCTAATATGCCAAATTACCAAAATACCCGTCAACTTCCGAACATCATAACTTTCTCTACGAATGTCGGAATCGAACGTGCCACCTGTCTATGAACTCGTGATGTCCCGAACTACGTCACAGTCATTGGTCAAAGTCCGTTTGACCGCCTGAACTAAAAGTCAACATTTTGCCCACGTCAGGGGCAAAACGGTCATTTAGCACATTTCGTCCTATTTCACTCAATTAATCCCCGATTAGTCATTCTAAATCATAATTAATTAATATTCAATCCCGATATTCGGGACGGGTCATTACAAACTTCCCTCCTTAAAGAATTTCGTCCCCGAAATTCCAACTATCTGTATTCCACAACTACCTCGTGGAAAACAAATGGGTCTCACATGACACGACCCATCCCAATCCCCCCGGGATTACCATGGAATGTGTCATGCTCCCGTCTGACAAGAGGTGTCAGACAAGGGATAACCTGTTGCCATTGCCCAACCGGGCTTCCAGAGTGCGTAAGGATCGATGGAGGAGGTGTATGATGTCCTAGTCTCTGCTGCAGTCGCATCCGGAATCAACCTGAAGGGCATTAAAAACAAAAGCTGTGAGTGGACGAAAATAACCAAGTCTGTTTAAAACATTTATAAGACATTTATGCCCCTCAGTAAAACCATATGCATGCACCATCATTTAAAATCATATATCATATAATATGAACCATAAACATAATTTTAGCCACTGCACTATACATTGACGTCAGATAAGGTCACAATCATAAGGCTACGCGTGCCACTCGGGTCTCAATTTCCGAGGTCAATCCCTGAACCCCGTTCGGGTACAGCATCCCCGATGCTTAGCGTCATAGACGCTGGACGTCATAGACGCTGGACGTACTAGACGTCCGTGACCTCTCCGTGGTACCTCATCCGGAGGAGACAATATAATATGGAAGGATCTATATAGTGCAGTACCAAATACATTTTATTGATATCCACATGCAAAACATATATGTATACATAGGTAAAATCCGAACTGATCGTTACGTTTCATCAAACGGGTCTCATGCCCAAATACCGTGAAACGTGCCATAACCGAAATATCATCAAAACCATTTATTGATTCCAGCATGTGAACATATATAAAATGAAAACCAGAAAACATTTATTCAATTCCATTTTTAGGGTCCCCGACCCGCAATCACATGTAGAAATCAACTGGGCCCCTGGCCCGATTTCACAAGTTAACTGGGCCCCTGGCCCGATCCACAAGTTAACTGGGCCCCTGGCCCGATTTCATAGTTCAACTGGGCCCCTGGCCCGATTTTACTTTATTCAAGTTCGTAACCGTTTCATGAAATCATATCCAACCACATTTATGGAAATCGGTGCAAATCCAGAAAACCTCAGTTTACGTGCAAATACACAATTCACGTCGAAATACGTGAAATCATTTTAAATTCACCGATATCCAAAATAAGTCATTTAATCACAGTTATAACAATCATGAAACAGTTATGCATGCATCGAATTTATAAAACCAATGTCCACTCACAGACCGTTTAACCGAGCGCCTCGATACGCGTGCCACAGGCCTTCCCGGGCCACACCACTATCACCGGGACTTCCAATCCTGTCCAAATCACATTAGGGGATTACTAACCTCATCATTAACATCCTATTCAAGTCCCGCAATTTTCCCGAATTTTTAGGTATTTTTAAACTGGATTTAAAACCTTCGG
The DNA here is from genome assembly GCA_032719365.1 of Prinsepia uniflora. Lineage (NCBI taxonomy): Eukaryota > Viridiplantae > Streptophyta > Magnoliopsida > Rosales > Rosaceae > Prinsepia > Prinsepia uniflora. The sequence goes on from CM064872.1 coordinate 15,770,280, forward strand.
ACGTCCCGAACAATATCGAAACGGGATCCGATCGACACGAAACCAACGCCAAAATGTTCGTTACATTGTATAGGACAAAAGTCATGTTGATCATACCTCGGGATTCGCACTCACGCGCCCCAACGCGCCGCCGCTAGCGGCTGCGCGTGGAAGCCACGCGCCAGCTACAGTACCCGCACAGTCATCCCTCTCACCTGTTTGTCTGTAAAACGGGTTGAAAACCCCGCGAACAGACCCGGTTCAAATCCTAGCAATTCGACATCGATTCCAACAATTCAAATGTCCATTAGCATCGAATTAGTTTCAATTAGAGATCTGTGGACGAAATTACAAACAATCTTACCTCAAACCTTAAGATCAAGGATGATCACACGAAGAACAATCCGATCACAGTTCATCATCCGAAATCCTCCCATGTCAATCGATTCCTTCAATTGCATCAATCCCCAGTCCAATTGCATCAATCCAAGCCTCAAATCCCACGACTCAAGCTCGAAATTTCTGCAGCTACAGTAGTTCTGTTCTTCCTCAAACGGGCCTCAATTCTCTTCGTTCTTTCGATGTAAATGATCGTGGCAATCCCAGAAGACTCAAACTAAACTCCATTTTGATCATCACGGCCCAATTCCTCCAATTCGAATTCCCCCCCCCCCCCCCCCCCCAAAAAAAAACCAAATTTTCGATTTCTCAGTCTCCCTCACTCAGTCAATCCCCAGTGTAATCTCAGTTCGAATCAAATTCAATTCTCTCAATATTCGTTCACAAATTCAGTGGATAGGGAGGAGATTAAGGGTAGAAGAAAATTGAAGTTTGGTTGTACACGGTTGAAGAAGTCTGAAGAGATTAATGGAGGAAATAAACAATAATTAAGTTAAATAATTAATAAAACATAATCATAATGTTCCCCCATGTTACTAATCATACTAAACTATTCAGGGATAGATCGCACTAGAAATCCACCAAGTTCAATCATGGCTCCAACTCACGGCTGTTCAAAAATCAACAGTCCAAATTACCATTCTGCCCTTGTGCAGAAAATTACCAAAATGCCCCTCACGCATCCTGACCCGTAACCCGGTCATACGGACTCCGATTGATGCGTGCCGCCTGTCTACGGACTCGTATCGACGATACCTACGTAACGGTCCTTGTCCCTCGGCCATCGGACATCCTGGCCAAAAAGTCAACATTTCCCTTCTTTCGTCCAAATTACGAAAATGCCCTTGAACTTCCGTTCATCATAACTTTCACCACGAACCTCGGAATCGAACGTGCCACTTGTCTATGAACTCGTGACGTCCCGAACTACGTCACGGTCATCGGTCAAAGTCTATTTGACCATCCAAATTAAAAGTCAACGTTTTGCCCATGCCCAAGGGCAAAACGGTCATTTTGCACAATTCGTCCGAAATCGCCCAACTAATCCCAGATTAGTAAATCATAATTAAATATTATTAAATCCCGATATTCGGGACGGGTCGTTACATCACATCACGTGTACACATGTACACCCTCTAGCCAACACAGAACTCGTCTGCACTGAGACGTCACATCACCGATGCACGTCGTACTGATTACACTCGACCACCTCGAGTGAAATTGATCACCAGAAATTGGCAATGTCACCATTAAGCTGACTCTTTCAGCTTGACGGCCCCACGTAATCACTGATGTGCCCTGACATCCGCTCTCATAGAGAGTCACCAAAACTTACTTGTCAGTCCATGCTGACACAACAAGCTAAACTGTCACTACCAAGCTTTACTACTCTAGTAAAGCGCCAATCAGTAACAAATCAGTGACAACACATCATACTACAACGTCCGTCAATGTAGCACAAGATCATCAACATGATCTCCCCTCGCAGGGCAAACTCAATCCTGCGACAAATACCAACAGCAGTAACCATAACTGTCACCCCCTCAGCGATCCTAGATGCTGGTAAGGTCACGACATGATAATATCTCGCCGCAAAGCAACTTGCGGTCACACTAACCACCAACTCACTCATCCTGAGCATACGCATACCATCATCACACTCAATCAGACGGTGCAACTGGAACACATTGAACACCAGCCTAGCAGTGATCACACAACTCAACACTAGAGTTATACTAGCCAACCATGGCTAAGAGCACCTGCTCAAACAATCACTGAAATTATCAGAAACACTCTGCCCAGTGCATCGTGTTCAATGTCCAGTTCACGTTCACAACCAAAACCAATGGTATTGGAACTAAGCCAAGCACCAAACCATGTACATCACTGGTACATCCCATGTACCGTCACTAGGTATCAAGTACCCCAAATCATGTACAAAGTACATACATCTATCCGTTGACCAGACTACAACCACCTAGGTCATAACCAAACACGTTGCAATAATGGAGTTCATTTTCCCAAACCAGCAAGAGACAAATCGATACTCCACCAATCAGCTAGTTCCAATTCCAAATTCGAATCCGCAATTTCGTAAGAAATCCCGAATCCAAACCCATACATCACATTTTTAATTCATGTCCAAATCCGAATCCGAAATCATTATTCCGTAAGCTAGCATTTTGCAATAATCATTCCGCACCCAAATCCAGTATTCCACTTTCAAGTTCTAAAATCGAATGCTAAATCGTCACCCAGAATTTCGATTCCAAAACCCGAAATCTCGTTCACGTCCACTCGGACTCACCAAAACCGAACCTATCGGTTACCAGTTCAAGCGAGTAACATATTACATCCGATTGACTTCATAAGGAAGCCAATCCCATCAGTCACCTCTCTAAGGCTGACCAAATTCGACCCCGTTGAAAACCTACTCGCTCGAGTAACATACCATAAGGGGCTCCACTTCGAAAGGAGGTTCAGTCCCATCATTTACGACTCACATACCGGAGTAAGAGTGATAAACTCTCTCCCCATCTGGATCATCGAAATCACGACCCAGATCCATCACGACGTCAGCTAACCATGAACATCACGATCCTAGATCGTCACAATGCCCAATGTCCACGACATCACAAACCCAATCCACCTAGGATCCACACAGTTAACTACTAGGAACCATAGGGTCTTACACCCTCATCTAATTTGCGTACTGTCACAATGTTTGACAACCAACGCCCACAATTAAACAGTTCAGTCAACGACGAGACACGCCGCGACTGTAGGTTCTCATTGATTACCTCGTATCTATCCTTGCCATCCCACCTAGGGAAAAACCAAGGATGATCCAAAACAATGACACCAATACTCATCCTACGTGGATGCAAACAAAACTCACTGCATTCCCCACGCCATGTAACCCAACATCGTCTGCCACCAAGCAGAAAATAAGAAGTCACCCCTGATGACCTCAGAATACCTAATCCCAATGCGGAAAACCCGCAATCCTCCTCAAACACAACCTCTCACGATTCCGTAGGTCCAACCATGTTGGAACCATCGGACTCGGACACCAAACACGTGTCCCCTTTGGACTGGTTACGGACGCATACCCAACTCGACGAAGTCACAACCCGACTCGTGACTCATCGTCAGCACAACACCGGCACCAACACCAACATTAGTACCTGCACCAACACTGGCACCCAAACAACAGTATCAGTATGAGCACACCGTGTGCAAAACTGACAACCCTGGATCTCCGCTCATAACAAGCGATGACCCCGTACCTCAGCTCGAATAGGAGAAACTCTGCCTCCTTCGTACCTAACAACTCTGGGTACAATCACCCTGACAACTCATGTGAGAAAAGGAAACGTCCCCTGAACGTCCCCCAATTCTCAGCAACCACTCGCCAGCACACATTTCCGCACAAGGAATTTACTGAGAATATTCTCATCCTGGGTTCAACCTACCCAATTGTGCTATCTTCCAAGCCTCTGGATCCAACAAATCCTGGGACCCACAAGAATACCGATTCGACATTTAGTAAGCCGTAGTTACACAAATTAATATCTGACCCACAAACCAAGGTCAATTACATTCCAAGATTAATCACAAGGTCTCAAATACCCTAATATACACATCTCACTACCAGGTCGCGCACGAGGCTCACGTTCCGGAGGTATGGCATGGCAACAACATCAGCAACCTAGTGCTCTGATACCAATTTGACAGGACCCATCCCCGAAGGACATAGATAACCGTGCCCGGTCCTGCTCCCGTCTGACAAGTCAACTGAAAGTCCGAAACAACCCTTCAGCACCTGCCAGACAAGGGAATTTTGCGTCTGTGCCCACACATACCTCCGCCTCTGGAATAGCCTCGATCAATGCGCCACGACCTGAAGGGTTAATAAAACAGAAAAGGTGTGAGTGGACAAAAATGACCTCTTATAAAAACATTTATCAAAATACATTCTTACCCTCCAGTTTTCACAAACTTGCATGCATATCGTAAAACATGAGTAATAGTATGAAATCATTCAAGTATGAACAGCAGACCGATAAAACCAAAACATAGTTTCCCATGGTCCACAAAAACTCATGTTCATCAAATCAGTTCATGTTGTAAAACATCAAATCCCGGCTCTCAGGCCAAAACATGTGAAAACATAATCACTGGCCACAAAGGCCAAAAACCCGTACTCAATACCAGTACGTCATCACAAATAACCTCAATCAGCACTAATCACAAGTGCACAATAAATATATCAATCCATATAACCCGTCACGATATCAATGCAACGCGTGCAACTCGGTGTCTCACGTCCGAGTACATCCCTCAGGATCTACGACGTCTGAGGGGATATCAACTCTAGGATCAACGACGTCTAGAGGATATCATCATAACCCCACGCTCCTGCGAGTGAGCCTCCCTCGGAGCTACTCATCTCCAGGCAGTGGATCGTGACTACTCCAGGATCTACGACGTCTGGAGGAGACTATCAATCACAAAGGATGGTATATGTGGAACAGGTCACCAAAAACCAGTAATCTCATTTTACAATCATTTATGTCTCAAGTCAAGTCAAAACATTTCAATAGGGCCTATGCCCGAGACATAGCTTTCACAAATCAAGTTCCACAAAACCATCATTAAACAGTGTCCAGGATTCACTTTATAAATCAAAATCATCAATTTAATCATATTCACATGTGACTCCAAATCCGAGTCAAAATCACTATTCACTTGGGTCACAAGCCCAAAATACCATTTTCACGCAAATCCGTGCAACCGTAAACTCGAGTTGCCACGATCATGTAAATCTATAAAATCAATCACTAACTCATAATTCGAGTCCAAATATCATTTTCAATCCGGGCCTAGCCCAAAAACATCAATTTCATCATTTCTCAAAAATCGTGCCAAGATATAATATAATAATCATAAAACCGAGACAATCGAGAAATCACCGGATTGAAATACCAATCATGCCACATCATATCAAATCATATAATAAAGCATTTAAAATCATATATGCATGCATCACGGTTAGAAAACAAAAGTCCACTCACACACCGTTCAAAACGTTCCGTTTCCGAGCTGCACGTTTTTCCGTAAAATCTGGAAATCGCAACTCCTTCCCAAAATCATTATAGAGGGTTACTAACATCTCAAAATACAACATATAATTTTCCCCAATTTTTCCGGGATTTAAATACGTATTTTTAACGTAACACAAAACTTCGGATACGCGGAACATTATCGAAACAATATCCGATTTCCTCGAAATCAACGTTAAAATGTTCGTTACACTGAGAGGATCAAAAGTCATGTTGACCTCACCTTGAGACTAGGCCGGACGCGCCCTCACGCGTCGCCGTGAGTGGCTGCGCGTGAAACCCACGCGCCAGCTACAGTGTTGTCGTCTCAACCCGTTTGTCTGTAAAACAGGTCATTCAACCCGTGATCAGACCCGGTTTCAATCCTATCAATTCGACCTTAATTACATCTTGATCATTCAATTAGTTTCGTTACAAGTCTAATTAGAGGTCTGAAACATCAATTACACGAAACCTTACCTCTAACCTCATGATCACAGATGATCATTCGAAGAACATCCGACCACTGTTCATCCTTCGAAAACCATCAAACCTTCTTGATTTCGTTCAATTGATCCACCAGTAAGCTTCAATGAACTCGGGAAAACCTTTTCCCCAACTCAATTGAATCAATTCATGGCTCAAACTCCACGACTCAACCTCGATTCTTCGAAGAACAGCCGTCACTATGCAACTATGGAGTTCCGTCAATCTCAACCGGTTTCTTCCAATTGATGAACCTAGAAGCATCGTGGGATCCTCAGGAACATAATCCCCAGCTCAATTCCATCCATCGAAGCCTCCAATTCCTCGACTCAAGCTCGAAATTTCAGAGACCACCTTCCTTCAGTTCTTCCTCAATTCGACCCCAATTCCCTTCGTTCTTGTTGCAGATCGATTCGTATTGATCCCAGAAAGCTAAATGAGGCTTAAATTCCACTCCTCACGGCTCAATTCTTCCAATTTGATTTTCCCCCCAAATTGTCTAAAATCCGAAATTCAATTCCTCAGCTCACTCCCAATCTCCTGTGTTTACCCAGTTGAATCCATCTCTCAAAGCTCTCAAATTCCCCTCAAAACTGGTTGTGAAAGGGAGCTGAATTCTCCCAATTCAGCTGCTCAATGCTCACGGGTAAGAAAAACAAAGAAGAAGAAAATTAAGGAGAAAATGGAGGAAATGATGAAGGATAAATGATGATGTTGTAATGATGGTGTTGGGAGGGAAACATGGAGCTGGAAACAAGGGATGGGTGACACTTGTCACTCATCCGAATGTGCACAGTCACCGGGTACTGTTCATATTAAAATATTATTTTAATCCCGGTTCGTTCGGTTAATCGAGCCCGATTCCGTGACCATAACTTCGTCGTCGAATCTCCGATTTCAGCATGCCACCTGTCGTTGGATTTGCATCGACGAGACCTACGTAACGGTCCTTGGCCCTCGTCCATCGGACCTCCCGATCAAAAAGTCAACATTTGGCCCCTAATATGCCAAATTACCAAAATACCCCTCAACTTCCGAACATCATAACTTTCTCTACGAATGTCGGAATCGAACGTGCCACCTGTCTATGAACTCGTGACGTCCCGAACTACGTCACAGTCATTGGTCAAAGTCCGTTTGACCGCCCGAACTAAAAGTCAACATTTTGCCCACGCTAGGGGCAAAACGGTCATTTTGCACGTTTCGTCCGATTTCACTCAACTAATCCCCAATTAGTCATTCTAAATCATAATTAATTAATATTCAATCCCGATATTCGGGACGGGTCATTACACCTGAGGTATCGGGCTTGATGCCTAGTTGATTGTGAGTTCGGGCTTGAGGCCCAGTTGATTTGTGGTATCGGGCGTGAGTCCCATTTGTGGTTTTCCATACTAGTATGTATATACCCTCCTTTATGAGTATATTGGTCTCCTCCAAATGTCGTTGATCCTGGAGTGTCACGATCCACTGCTTGGAATGAGTGACTCTAAGAGGGAGCACATTCCAGGAGTGGGAGATATGGTATAATCTCGGACTGGGTCCATAGACCGTCCTCCAGACGTCGTAGATCCTGGATTTTGGACGATTCCTCCAAGACGTCGTAGATCCTGGGGGTAGACTCGGAGTGAGAAACCGAGTAGTGTGCACACTTAGAGATTTATCGTGACGGGTTATTGATTGGGCACATGAGGTGCCGTGGATGGGTTATATATATATATATATATATATATGTTTGGATGAGTTTTCACTGAGATGGTTTTGGGCTGAGACCCACGTGTATCGGATTTGGGCTGAGACCTTGTGTTTCACGATTTGAAGGAGACTTGTTCCGGGTTCCTTATTTTGGATTTTGGGCCAAGGCCCCATTTTCTATGACAGGACCCGCCCCGATCCCCCTGGGACCACCCGGGACGTGCCCTGCTCCCGTCTGACACCCGACATTAAAATACCAAAAATATCCTTATTGAAGATAAAATGCATAAAGAAAATCCAAAGTTAAGTCATACATAGCACGCCACACAAATACTCAAATACAAATAGTGTCAGACAAGGGATAGTTCCCGAATACGGTTTATTGAGCACGACTCTAGACACACTACGTGCCAACCTACCCAGCAGTAGGGTTCAGGTACGCAACGTAAACTTATGCCTCTTCCTCCTCGGGATCCTCCTCTTCCTCCTCCTCGGGATCCTCCTCCTCGATAGCACTACCTGGAGGGGTGGTAAAACAACAAAGGTGAGTGGGCTGAAACTCAAGGTTTACAAAGTAGTTTACCATTTCGAAAACATATAGCTTTTCCCCTCCGTTTTCCGAAAAGACATGCATAGTATCATAAACCACAAAACCATATAGTCATAAGCAGAATAATATCAACATAATATAATCTTAGTCACTGCACTATACATCCCAACCCTGACATCCCAGATGCCTGACGTCCCAGACGCCCAATAAGGTCACAGTCTCAAGGCTACGCGTGCCACCCGGGGTCTCAATCCCGAGTCCAAATCCCGAACCTAGTCCGAGCATGGCATTCTAGATGCCTGACGTCCCAGACGCCCAATAGTAGCAATCCTGCTCCTGAATCACTCTACGGTCTGGTCCCTCCGTAGAATGACTCCTCACAGGCAATGCGCCGTGACCACTTCGGTGTACCTACATCCGGAGGAGATAGAATCCTAGGGTAGATCTATACAGTGCAGTACCACAGATAATATCGAGATCCATTATACATATATATGACTCCAAACCATTCATAAACAACCAGACGGGTCTCATGCCCAAACATCGTAATACGTGCCATAAATCATACACAAGATAAACAGATACTTTTACTTGAATCACATATAGATATAGTAGAAAGTAAAACAGTTATGCATGCCGAAGTTTAGTGAAATCAAAGGCCCACTCACAGTACAATCCCGCTGCAATCCCGAGCGTAAAGCCCCGTCCAAGGGTTAAAGTACAATTCCTGTCATGCCCAAAATATACGTAAAGGTCACTTTAAGTCCCCACTAAACAACTAAGAAACCCTAGACTGAAACCGGCCCGGGAAAGCCGTCCGAACACGCTTCCCAAGGCGTAAAACCCTAATTTGACCAACTTAACGATCTCCGATCGACACGAAACCACCGCCATTGGATCTGTATCGTCGAAACCTTGAAAATGGCACTGGTCCCACACAAAATACTGTTCACACGCGCCCCCCATGCGCCGGTCAACCCTCTGGTCAACAGTGCTACAGTGATGATGACGTCAGCATGACGTCACTGCTGACGTCAGCATGACGTCATCACTGACAGTGTCAGAGGACACGTGTCAACAGCCCATTGGTCCCTGGTCTGACAATATTCTGACATGATGACATCATCATGATGTCACTGCTGACGTCAGCATGATGACGTCATCAGCTACAGTAACCGGGTCTGAGAACCGGGTCACCGCAGACCCACGGTTCGACCCGACCAGTTCTCATCGACCCGACCACCAAAATCGATGGGATTTGTTCCTATGAACTCGTCTGAACATGTTCTATGGCTCTGTGTAATTAAAACAGGTTTTTAAGTTGAAGGTACCACCTGAAAATCGACGGGAAACCGGCTGCCGGCTCTGGTTCGTCTTCTCCGGCGAGCCGTCAAGCTTCCAGCCACAAACTCTGGTCCAAAATGCTCGTCTAGTCCCCTAGGTTATGTCTCAAAAGCAACCAAACAATTCTAACGTTAAAAACGGAAGTTTCGAAACAGGGAAGGAAATCGGTGTCTCTCGGGTTTGCAGGCTTACCGCCGCCGTGTCGCCGCCGTGGGCTGCCCTGTCCGGTCCTGAGTCGTCCAGAGGTCACACTGATCCTAGCCCTACGTTTGTTCGAGCCCAGAAGTCATGGTTTGGACGGTTTGGTTAGTTTGGGCTGCACGGGTTCCTTCTCGGGTTTGTGGGTTTTCCGGCCGTGCAGGGTGGCCATGGTGACGTTGGCCGGTGTCTGGTGGAGGTGGTGGTCGGTCTGGTGCTGCCTGGTTCGTGAGTTGAGGCTGAGAGGCTGGGAGGTGTTTGTTCGAAGGATGAGAGGGTGCACGGTTTAGGGAGGGAGGAATGAAAATGAAAATGTGTTTCTCTTAAGGTTTAAGAACAGAAGGAGAAAATGGAATGAAGGGCTGAGATTCAATCTGATTTAAGAATGAAGGGTGAGGATTTAAGGAAATTAAATTAATTAATTACTCTAAAGGCAGACATAGATCCAGATTGTTGGGGATGATGTGGATGAGGTAGATGAGTGACATGTGTCACTCATCAAGGGTCCAGATTGATTGGGTTAAAGTAAATCAGGTTCTAATATTTTATTATTATTTTAAGTTCCGAGTCTCGGTTAGTTCGGTTACGTTCTTGACCATAACTTTTTCGTCGTAAGTCCGAATTCGGCGTGCCGCCTGTCTACGGATTCGTATCGACGAGACCTACGTAACGGTCATTGGCCCTCGTCCGTTGGACTTCTCGGGTCAAAAGTCAACATTTGGCCCCCAAATGGCCAAATTACCAAAATACCCCTCGACTTCCGAACGTCACAACTTCTTCCCCGAACGTCGGAATCGAACGTGCCACCTGCCTATGAACTCGTGACGTCCTAAACTACGTCACGGTCACGTGTCAAAGTCCTAAATACTTCCCGAGGTAAAAGTCAACTTTCCCCCCCCCCCTCAGGGGCAAAACGGTCATTTTACAATAAAATAAGAATTACGAAAGTTCGGGTCGTTACATTCTACGTTTGAGAAATGGTTTTCGAATGCATGCATACTTTTTAGTGAAGGGCATAACGGTCTTTTTATGAAAATGTTTTTATAAATTAATTTTTTTGTCCACTCACGGTTTTGATGTTTTAAATGCCCTTCAGGTTGGTAGCGGATGCAGGCTGTAGCAGAGACCGAGACATCACACTCTTCCTCCGGATCCTGGCGCTCTCTGGTAGTCCCGGTTGGGCTAATGACAGAAATTCCCTAGTCTGACACTTCGCGTCATTCGTGTCAGACGGGATCAGGCACGTCCCACGTTAATCCCGGGAGATTTGGGACGGGTCCTGACATCAAGCCTCTTCGTTTTTTAGATGGGTTAGCTCGGAATGATCCCAGAAAGATGAATTCAAGGTCAATTTTGATTCTCAAGGTCCACAACTCCGAGTTCGAAGACTCACTTTGTTCTTCAATCTTTCGAACATGGATTTCGGTTATCCTCTCTATCCCTCGTGTTTTTCTTTCTGTCCCAGACGTCTCTCAATTGCATTAGTTTCCTCAAGCCCACTCGTTCTTCCTCTCTAAGTCTCTCAATTTTGGTTTTTAAATTCATCCTTGCCGCCTCCCATGTTTTCTTCTTCAATTGCACAACACGCACACAACCACAGCCACTAACCGAAATGTTACAAGTGACATGTGTCACTTAAAAATTTAACTGAAACAGGGGTGGGTGATTCATCAAAACCCACAAAGGACGATTTTAACCCCATAAGAGACAATTGACCAAAATGCCCTTGGGCTTCAAGTTACGAAAATGCCCCTAACCTTTTTAGACCCATAACTTTCACATCCGATCTCCGATTTCCGCCTGTTGCCTGTCTATGGACTCAGTGTCTCGAGATCTACATAACGATCCTCATAAAATGTGTCCTCGTAAAATGTGCAAAAAGTCAACTTTAACCACCACATTTACAAGGGTAAAAACGTCATTTTACATTATAATTTTTCAATTTGTATTTCTCGAATTTCCGGGGCGTCACATCATATGTATGAATAATTTTCCGACTCAACATTTGCTTATAGAAGCAGCACGCACGTAGTTCTACTACTTCAATTGGTGTAGGATTTTTTTAGTGAAAATGTGTATAATGCGAGTTATAATGAAAAAACATCTACAACAAGTCTTGAAAAGGGTACTCAAAATCGGGAAAGTAGAGGCAGAAGTTTTGTTGATGTAGCTCAGATGAACTTGAATCCAATTGAGACAATTTTAGATGAAAACTGATTTGATAATCGTGATAATATTTGACATCCGAGTTATAGTAAAAAACATCTCTAAATAAGACATTAGGATGCACTATAAACTCAAGTACTAACTCACCTTCTTGAAGTTGATTCACGGTCAACTCCTTCAAATCAGACATGATCAAAACAATAAATACCACATTAGGACATATAATCGAGGGGGTGTCCCGGTGAAGGGAAAGATATGGGTTCATGTTCTTGCCATTTGGGATAGGGAGGAGGGGGGTGTCCCAGTGAAGGATTGGCGAATTGGAGGGTGGGATTGGCCTTAGGATCTCTGATTTAGTGTTTTGAGTGGGAGAGAATTCGCGAGGAAATGGAAGTGAGTGAAGGGCTTGGTACAAAATTACAAATTACAAAATTACAAATTATGAGCAGATTTTGGTACAAATTGGTACAAACTATGAAATATAACTTTCATATTTGTTATGGAATTATACGGATGAAATATGAATTTGTTATGCATTATTTATTATCGTACCAATTAAATGAATGAAATAGTTTCGTATGAATAGATTATTTCGATTTTTTTTGCATAAATTTTGTTCCAATTTTATGAAATAGTAATTGTGGTTCAAAATTAAAACCGTACTGAACCCAATTGGTACGGTACGGTATGGTATCAATTCCAAATTTTGAAATACTGTATTGTACGGAACTGGTTAAAAATGTTTGATACGGTTCCGATATCACCTACATATCGAACCGTACCAAATCATGCCTAGGACTAGTTTGGATTATATTAGTATGAACAATAAAAGATGTGAATGGATTAGGTGAGTGTAACTGTCATGTAATTACTTTGCAAAAATATTTGATGATGTTATAAAGTTGATAATCTGATGTTGCTTGAGCCTTGAGCCGCCAAATATATGTTCCTTTATTCATGCATGTAAGTATGTAACAACTTACTAAACAGAAAACACACGAGGATGAGAATGTAACTATACTCTTCTCCATCTTATATCAACAAACTCAATACTTCTAAACATCACCATATATTATTCCACATTATTAACATTTATTTGTTGTGCTGCAATCAAAAGATAATCGGACACAAAAAAGATTTATTGTATTTCAAATTATAGAGTCTTCCTAGTTCTTTATATGCATTGCATGAGGCCGTACCCAAATTTTTGGAAGTTTATTGAGCACCTCTGACTTTTGCATATCATCATCAGGGAGCAGAAAACCAAGTGTTCTTATCCAAAACCCACATTTTCTTAACTTTTTGGTCCCTTGGTCCCTTGGTCCCAAGGCGGAGCACCAAAGACCAACCCAAAAAGCAATTTTCTCCTTTTATTTATTTTTTTATTTTTTTATTTTTTATTTTTATTTTTATTTTTTACTTTGAATAAAGAATAAAAATTCCTGATGAAGTGGAAACCCAAATGGTATCTAATTTTACATCATCTTAGTGATTTTCAAGTCCAATTTATTTTTAAAATAAAAATGAATGTGTTTTTATTCTAAAAAAATTAGATGGAGCATAAATAGAAAAAAAAAAACTTACAATAATCCGCTAAGAATAATAGGGTTAGAAAATGTAAGTTATATCTAATCATATTAGAAGGAAACACATGTGATATAGTGGTGTGAACTACGTTGAATTGAAAAATCTACGATATGGTTTGGATGGTATCCTCGCTATCTTCGGATTCCACTGAGACTCCAATAACAACGATGAAAAAGCAGCGACAAAGCGGTGAAAGTAGCCCGATTGTATCTTTTGTTGCATTATTAATTTTTCTTTATTTTTAGTTTGTTTGTGTAAAAAAAGTCCATCTCTTATTTTGCATTGGCTATATTAAGATTTCCTTTTTGTGGGATTGCAAAGATTAGTTGTTCGTGACAGTGGTGACCTTGATAATACATAGGAGATTCATGATATATTATTTTATGCGTTATTCTCTCTAAATTATTTTGGCAAATATCAAACATGATCACCGAAAGCATTTATCCCTGCTTGTTATTAAATTATTGCAGTTAAACAATCAAATAAAAAATAAGGGGAAGACCTAATATTGCTTTTAGATGCCTATGAAATTTAAGTCTTTTTTTTATGCATTAGATTACTTCAATTATTATATATTATATAAAATAAAGTGGGCTTGGGCCTCATTAACCCCACCTAGTGAGGGATTTGAAGTGGGCCTGGGCCTCATCAATCTCATCCTTAACTAAATTAAAATGGGGGGTGCACCTCAAATGAGATTATTATCTTATACAAGCGAGTCTAATCCCTCCTGGGGAGCGTTACCAAACACCCAAACACCAGTTTTATAGGGTTTAATCTGAAGGGTTTTCTATTTCCAGCAAGTCTGTGACTGAGTTGAAGGCTTGAAGCAGAGAGCAAACCATGCCTCGTACCACCACAATTCAGTGCCCAGGTTGCCCTACACTCCGAGCTCTCACCTTCGACGAGCTTGGTCTCATCAAAGGTAACTCTATCTTATGCTCCCCCCATCAAAATCAACGACTAATTCTTTCCCTTATTTTTTAACAACAATTTTCTCTTCGTCGTCCATAGTTATTGAAGCACGGGCCAAGCAAGGAAGAGCAGAGCCCAAGGTGGTGGAAAGGTGGGGCGACCCGGAAGCACCTAGATGTGTGCTTGCCGCCTCTATTATTGACCGAAAATCGGACCCAGTATGTGTTGCTTTGTGTTTGTTTGTGTTTGTTTGTGTTGTAGTTTTGATTGGGCAATCCAAAGGAGTTTTAGTTTATTGAAATTCTCCATTTGAGCAGATGTGTTTTAGTTTCAATTGGGTATGCATTGGTCTGTGTTTGCTGCGTTAAAAGGGTTTCGTTCAGTGAAATTTTAAGATTTAAACTTTCTGATTTTGCAATGTTGCAGTTACTAGCTGTTGCAAGGAGAAACGAGACTGTGAGTACATTTTCTTGGACTATGAATATGTGGAAATTTGTGGTTTCTACCAGGGCTGATCAAGTGTTTTGTGGTTATATGTGTTACAGATTGAGATTCTTAATCCTCTTAACGGGGATCTCTGTCTCGCAATCTCCAATGCCAGTGATAGTGGTGTTCAACCTGGAGAGGACCCTGTTTCTGGATTGCATTTATTTTCCAAAAAGAATTTGAAATTGGCTTCTAGGTAATTTGAGTTATCAGCTTTCATGGTTTTTCTTTTGATATCAAAAAGAATTTATACAATCCTCATTTTCATATTAGATTTGTAATGTGATTGCTGCAATTTCTAGTAAAATTATACTACTGAATCATAATGATACATGGTATGGTTGGGTGTTAATATATATATATATATATATATATATATATATATTACCGGTTTTCCCTGTAGTTTCAATACGCTACTCAGATTGTATAGAGTGCATTTATTAGTGGAAAACATATTGAACATGAACAATGTATTTATACTTGCATGTTTCTGTCTAAGTTCAATTGTTTTTATGTGTATGAACCTAGACTAGTGTTTTCTGTAAACCAAGTTGTCTTCAGCTTAGACTGTTAAGAGATGTCTCGAGTTTTTCTGTATTCGTATGTCACAGTTACTGATTTTGTTCAGAAGTTTTTATATGTTTAAAAATCATTTGCATTATTCCCTCTGCTCATACAGTTAATAATCCTTTTGTTTTGAATTATTGTCTACCGTAAGCTCTTGCACTTTGCTTACATGTTCAACCAAAGGAAATGCAAGCATAAGGACATTTGAATTGAGTAAAGCAGCCACAGATGATGCGTCTACTGGGTCTTCAAGAACATGGAGTGTGGGTGGTGGTGGCAGTATCTCTTGTTCTAAAGTGGATGGAAGTGAAAACTTTTTTTTATTTGGAGGGTGAGTTCTCATGTTGGGGAACTTGCCATCGGAGGTTCAATATTTACTTGATCTTAACTGAACTAAGAGTCTGATTTCTAGCATATTGTTCTGGCAAGCTGTGACCATGTTTTTCTTTTAAAATTCAGGAAGCGTGTTGAGATGACTGTCTGGGATCTCGACAGCTGTGCCAAGATATGGGCAGCAAAACCTGTGAGCAATTCTATCTTTCTGCATTACATCTACTGAACAACCTGACATGTAAAAAATTTTCTTTTGCAAAGAGTATGTCCATTTATTCGGATATTTTTTACCCTGTGCAGCTCCCTAAGAATAGCCTCGGTATCTTTACCCCAACTTGGTTCACATCTGCTTCCTTTTTGAGTAAAGATGATCACCGTAAATTTTTGGCTGGGACCAACAGCCATGAGGTAATAGTCACTTACATTAGGATTAGTTAGTTCGTGTTTTCAGTTGGGAATGTTTATCTGTGAAAAGTACTCTCTTTCTTTGTGTAGTTTGGAAGAATTCTTTGTATTGCTAACTCCTTTTGGAACCCTTGAGAGATTAACAGACGATCCCTAATAATTGCGGAAGTTATTTTGCTGTTTAATGGTTGTAAACTTATAATATAATGTAGTATTCACCATATGAGATGATAAACCTCTGCCCAATTAGAAATATGTCATAAATTTTATTAGGACTAGATTTGACTATGTGGAGTCCCATCTTGTTTACTCGTTTTTTATATGTCTACTCCTCAGTAGCTCACATGAAAGAGATTGACTTGTTTTATTCAACAGGTTCGTGTCTATGACATTTCTGCTCAGCGAAGGCCTGTCATATCATTTAGTTTCCGGGAGACCGCAATTAAATCTGTAGCTGAAGATCTGGATGGCCATACAGTTTATGTAGGGAATGGATCTGGTGATCTTGCTTCATATGACATACGCACAGGTGCATTGAGTATTAAGAGCACATATTGGTGATGGAAGTATAGATGTTTGTTTTGTTTCTGTTATTCTGTAATCTTTCTTGGGACTATTTGTGTTGCTTTATTTAATTAACTGCTGTGTATTTTTACAGGGAAATTATTAGGACAGTTTTTGGGGAAGTGTTCTGGTAGTATAAGATCCATAGCAAGGCACCCAGAGTTTCCAGTGATAGCATCCTGTGGTGAGTGCATTGGTTCTTCTTTGTGAGTACTGTTTGAAAGCCAAATTTACCTGCATATATCAATGACATTAAGTTCTTCTCTCCTCTCAGGATTGGATAGTTACCTACGCTTTTGGGATGTTAACACGCGGCAACTGCTCTCAGCGGTATGTTATTGCACTTAATTTTTTATCAATGGGGTTGCACTCTTTGTTTTTATGAGTTATAAAGGTAATGGTCACCCAATACGAGGACATCTTATGTCTATTTTTTATTTTTTATTTTTGGGTTCTTACTATCATGGTTTCATGCATACTCGAGTATTGGGTTATTTCTCCGGCTTAGAGCCCAAGTAATAACCCAAAAGTTCGAAGCAATTGGGATTTTTTGGAGATTGGATGCAGTTACTAATTCATGATCTGGCATGTTTAGAATGAAAATTTCATTCTCAATTCTACAAGAATTTTTATGAAAGCCTTTCATTTGTTTCTCTTTGGTGGCAGTTTTATGATAAATGATCACTATGAGTAAGACTCAATGGAATTTGATCATTCCTTTTTTCTGTTGTTAACGTTAAGGTGGACAACTGAACCAAGAATTCTCTTTCTTTGCCATCAATCATCACTGTTTGAGACCTAGGATTCTATTTTATCATCAATCCAATCACCGTTAGTCTGTTATTTTTGTCTTTTAAATGTGCGGCTAATAGCATAACAATGTCGCATGTAGTAGCTTTTGCCATTCTCTTTGATCAGTTCTCGTTCGATGGTGCAGGTTTACTTGAAGCAGCATCTAACAAGCGTTCTGTTTGATTCCAATTTTACCGATGGTCAGTTTTCCCATTTCTTATTGCCAAAAGTTGTGATATCGTGTAATTGTTCCCCAAATTTGGCTGTAAGTTGTCCTTTCTCTATGTAGGAGCAGAAGTTGTGAATCCTGCAGTAGACCAGACGCTACCTGAAGAGGATATTGTGGCTGAGAGAGATGAGATCGACACCCTACCTGTGAAAAGGAATAAATCTAAGGAGAAGAAAGGAAGCAAGAAGGGAGCTGAGGCCATGGAAGCTTATGAAGATGCCGGAGGCAAGAAGTTGAAGGCCAAGAAAAGGAGAAACAAGGAAGCTAATGAAGAAAATGGAGGCAAGACGGAAGCTTATGAAGAAACTGGAGGCAAGAAGTTGAAGGGCAAGAAAAGGGGAAATAAGGAAGCAAACGAAAAAAATGGAGGCAAGACAGAAGCTTCTGAAGAGACCGGAGGCAAGAAGTTGAAGGCCAAGAGAAGTGGAAACAAGGAAGCTAACGAAGAAAATGGAGACAGCAAGTTGAAATCCATGAAAAGTAGCAAAAGGTTAAAACTTGAAGATCCCAACTGACCGTGATCGTGATGGTGCAAAGGATGGAGGAGTTTATGTTCATGTAGAAGGGATAAACAAGCTAATGAGTGAAAGGCAATTGCTGCTTGACAAATTTTGTAGGAAACATTTAAAGTAATTTAAGTTTTATCTTTCCCCATCGAGGAAATCGATAGATTTGTTGTTAAATCAGATTGATTCATAACCTGAAATGAGATTAATTTTTGTGTGAAAGAGATTTCTGTGTTCACGTCATATGCGTTAATGACTAGATAGAAGCAAAAAAACAAGGGAACTTTCAGATAGAACACCCAAAAACATTTATCAAAAAGAAGGCAGTGCACGATGTCGAAAAGAAAAATAGATTGGTAGAGCAAGTTTCACTGAACATCTGCCTAGTTCATATCAAAAGCAAATTGCATCATACGAGTCTTATACAAGAATATCAACCCGGTATACAGTAAAAGTCACAACAAAACCAATGAACAGAAAGGACATGAAAGAATTGGCAAGCTACTCGGAGGCAGCTTCTTCCTTCTTATGGGATGACAAGTACCTATCATCAAGCAAGCAAACAATGATGAGCCTATGGAACTTACTCGGGGATGATTTAATGCTTTATTGATACGCAAAAAAAAAAAATCCGCAACAGAAGGAAACTATGATCTAAAGCGTAGTTTTTCTTTCGTATTAATAAGCTTTTTCCTAATTTTTACAAGTGGAAGAGAATTCAGTTTGTTACTTACCCCTGACCCTTTGCCCAACGAGAGAGTTGATAGAGTTGCACGGTCTCATTTGAAACATGGCATGCCAAAAGTAGATAGTTGCGAGGCTGAACCATCCATGCGAATCTCATAAACAAGGCTGAATAAACGCACATTGCTGCAGAAACAAATTTGAACAAAGATTATAATCCCACCACAGAATATGCAATAAAATAGTATAAATCCTTCGAAAGTGGCTATTCTGGACCTGCTGTCATGTTTCCGGAAATCATTTCTGGAGGTTTGTTCATATCGGCCAATCCCTGTTAAAACAATCCGTCATGATCAGAATAGTCAAAAAGTAACCATGAAACTGCACTTGATTTCTAATACATTATACAAGTCATGAAGTGAAGTATACAGCAGCGACAAATCCCCAGTTTGCAACAGGCCCCCAAAAATGGGTCGTCTTTGGACCGACTGGACTGTTCAAGAATGCTCGGAATGAAGCCATCTTACAGTCTCTGAAAAGTGAAAAGTCAGAAGAATAATAAGAAAAGAAAAAAAAAAACTCAACAACGAAAAGATCAGTGCCGGGCATGTATGGACAAAATCAGAACAAAACGATAAGAAGTCGTCAATCTTCCAAACCTACTTAGAAAATTCTCAGCCCACAACAAATATTCAAATAACAATTCCTTATAAACTCACTTTACATGATTTAATGCCCTTATCATGTCTTGTCCTCAAATGGTTTTGGAAAAATCACTTTTAATGATCAAAATTGCTCCTGAAACCCTGCTAAGACATGCTTTTGCAAACAATCCCAAGCATTTCTGCAATTAACCAATTATTGTGGCATTAAGCCAAATTTTCGAAACAAAGAAAAAAGATCTACCATACAAATATGTCCTACATTACAAATCATAATTCATAATCATTAAATACCGGTCTCAGTGCAGGGCCGGCCATTATAGGGGACAAGAGGGGCGTAAGCCCTGGGCCCAAAATAATGGAGGGCCCAAAATTTTCAAATTTTTTTTATATTGAAAAAAAAAATAAAGGGTCTAAATTTTTCACAATTTTATTGAAAAAAAAATAAAGAGAAGAAGAATGAGAACATATCAAATTTGAGATGCGGAATGTCGACTGCGGTTCAATAAAGGGCCCTCTCAATCTGATTTCTTCCATAATGGTGGCATGAAGTCCAATGTTTCAATCAATTTGTGTTTCAATCCATTAATGTTTCAATCGATTTCTACTTCGTAGTCTCTCACTATTGTTCTGACTTGTGTCTCACTCCGGTTCAAGTTTCAGACTCTATAGTTAAGTTTTATTTTTCCTTTTCGTCCTTTGATTTCCTTTGATCTTTCATATGCGGTCCGATGAATTTCTGATTTTTTCCTTTCCAAATTATGAGTTTTTTGGTCAAATTTCTATTAATTAATTGGGGTATTCCTTTCTTCATTCGATCACCTACGAAAGAGAAAATGAAGGAACTAAAATTTCGTTCAGATTGGTAATCTAGTCAAAGCACATAGGCTTTTTGATTCGTTGACTGAAAAGATTACTGTTATATGAGTAGCTTTGTTTTCTGAATATCAAATCACATAAATGCAAAACTGTATTTGAACTCTTACGTGAATTAAGGGAAAATGAACCAATAATTCTTGATGCTGCAATTCTTATAAGTGTGCTTGGTGCTTGTGCAATACAAGCTACTCTGGATCCATGGAAGTAAATTGATGCCTACATTTTAAGGAAGATAATTAAGTCGAAAAGAAGTTGTTTAACAATTTGGTTGATATGTACTCATAATTTTTTTTATTTTTAATAATTAAGTATATAAATTAAGGCCCATTTTTTACTCTTGCCCTAGGCCCCTGTACGTTTGGACCGGCACTGTCTCAGTGTCTCCTAACTCAGTCTCTTATCTACTTATTATATGACTGGATACACATATGAACGTATAATCACCGTGTTAACCCAATAAAAAAACCAAACTTTCAGCTCTACTTGTAACAAGCAGCTAGAAATCTGAAACAGAGGGGAAAAAATAATTACTTTTCAATAATCCTTCAAAAAACCGAGGAACTACCATCAGCAAGAGATCAATTAACTAATTGAAACTCAAACTAAACTTCAATTTAGGTTTATCAGTCTGCATTTCAGAATCAAATTATAGTTATTTTGGTCACCCGAATTAAAAATTGAACCAATAATCAGTTGTTTTGACGCTAATTTTGATCGAATTCAGACGGCGGTCATTCACGTAACCTAATTCCAAAAACAGCTAACATGATGGCGATGATATAGGCCAGGTATGTATGAGAGACGTACCTTATGGGAGAAGTGGTCGGAGTAACTGGGAACGATCGGCGACTGAACGTCAGAGAACTGCTACTGACTCTTTCGGAGTCGGAAGGCCCTTCTTTGCAATACGGTAATGGCTCATGGGAATAGCCCTCGGCATTGGGCCGGGCCGGACAAGTCCAGCCCAAATTTTTTGGGCTTGGATCGGATTGGACCTGGTTTATTAAATAATTTTTAAATTTATAGGCCGGGCCGGACGGGTTTAATGATATAAAAAAGAGACCACGGGTTTTTATCGAGCCGGGTTTATATCGGGCTTTTTGGGTCGGGTCTATTAAGCCCACTTGGATCAGGTTTATGTGGATTTTTGTAATAAACTATGTTTCAAATTTTAAAATTATAAAAAAATATATGCATGAAAAAAAAATATTAATAATGAAAAAAAATACTCAATGGTGCAAAAATGTGGCATCGTTAAAATAAAATACTTAAGAGTCCAAAAATGTTGGGCATATTAAGTAGGTGGAGGAGTAGTTAGGGTTTGTATTGGGTATTGAGCTTTTTAAAATAAATTAGGTGGGCTTGGGGCTGAGATTTGGGTTTGTGTTGAAATATTAGTATTAAGAATGAGTTGAGTATTAATTTTTAAATAATAAGTATTTTATATTTTCGGGCTTATGAGTCTGGTTTATTACGGGCAGGTCGGGCTAGGCTTATCGGGTTTTATCGTGCTCGGGCCTATCGGGTTTGAACACCATAAGCCCAAACCCAGCCCGCTAACTCTCGGGTCGGGCCAGCCCACGACCCATAGCGAGTCGGGCCGGGCTTTTGTCCATCGGGTTTATCGGGCCCCCATAAGCCCATGGGCTTTTGGGCCAAATGGTGAGGGCTACATGGGAACCTATCGAAGTCGAAGCAGGTGATTCAGACAAGGATGAAAATATCGATATCGACAGATATATCGCTAGTCAAATTTACTGATATCTCGTCCCAAAAATCGATATCGATATTGATATCATTTACGGTCAACAAAAATGATGGAAATTCGATCTAAAAGTTGGAAATTTGGAATGAAACTTTGGGGAAAACTTAAGTACCCAATGATGGTTATATAGGACTAATAAAAACTGTAACGACCCGTCCCAAATTCCTAGATTAGATTAGTGAGTCATCACGATTAGTGAAGTTAATCCGTGATTAGTTGAGCGAAATCGGACGAACGATGCAAAATGACCGTTTTGCCCCTGAGCGTGGGCAAAACTTTGACTTTTCATTCTAGCTGTCAAATGGACTTTGACCGATGACCGTGACATAGTTCGTGACGTCACGAGTTCATAGACAGGTGGCACGTTCAATTCCGACATTCGGGGAAGAAGTTACGACGTTCGGAAATTTAGGGGCATTTTGGTAATTCTGGTTAAAAGGGGCAAAATGTTGACTTTTTGACCAGGGGTCCGATGGCCGAGGGCAGAGGACCATTACGTAGATCGGGATGATATGAATCCGTAGACAGGCGGCACGTCGAATTCGGACGTTCGACGGCGAAGTTACGGTTCAAGGAAGTTTATAGGTATTATTGCATGAATTACAAGACAAGTGACATTTGGATTCTAGTGGGCCCCAGATATTTAGTTCCTGCCCTATGGATGAGTGACAAGTGTCACCCATCCACAGGCCACCCACATTGATTCATGCATCGACCACCCTTTTCATTTCTTCATTTCAAACTCAAATAC
Organism: Prinsepia uniflora; assembly: GCA_032719365.1. Classification (NCBI taxonomy): domain Eukaryota; kingdom Viridiplantae; phylum Streptophyta; class Magnoliopsida; order Rosales; family Rosaceae; genus Prinsepia; species Prinsepia uniflora. Next base: position 15,793,327 of record CM064872.1, read on the forward strand.
CCAATCTCATTCCCTCTTCTCTGTGCAACCCAAACCAATCCAACCCAACCCCATATGATCACCTGTGAGACCCAGAGAGTGAGTGAGAGACTGAGGATGGTTGATGGGCGGCCAGAACCGCCGTGGACGGCGGCAGGGAGGAGAAAAACCGATCGAGATAATCGGTTAGCTCATTTTCGATCCATTTTCCATTTTTGATGTTATGAGTCGTTTTTTATGGTTTTAATGAATTAAATGGGTTATTAGGATTGTGTTAGGATGATTTTAGGAAGCTTAGGACGGCTGTGAAGCCGTGGGAGGAAGTTAGGGAAATTGAACCGTTTGGTTCAAAATCAAACCATGGATTTTAATGGTTTTAACTTAGGTTTAGGGATTGGAATGGATAGAAATTGAGGAAATAGGAAGAAAGGAATCAAGAAGGAAGAGATTGGACGAAAAATGGGGAGTCTAGAGCCGTGAATCGGTCACGCCGGTTCAACTGGACCGGCCAAACCAGGTGAACCGGTCTACTATAGGTTGATGGTGCAGGAATAGTGCCTAGTGCGTGGGCTCAAGCGCAGGGACTTCAGAGGGCGTGTACCTCACCTTTTAGGGAAGTGTTCAACATACAAAATCATCTATTCGATGTAACGAACATTTTGGGACTGGTTTCGTGTCGATCGGACACCGTTTCGATAATGTTCGGGGCATCGAAAGGTTTCAGATCGAGTTTTAAAAATAGTTAAAAATTCCAGAAAATTACGGGACTTTAGTGGGAGGTTAATAAGGTAGTTAGTAACCTTCTATTACGATTTGGACAGGTTCGGGAGTCCCGGTGACGGTGATTGGCTCGGGAGAGACGTATGACACGCAAATCGAGGCGGCAGCTCGGGCGGTCTGTGAGTGGACCTTGGTTTTCTAAATTGGTGCATGTATAAATGTTTATTATATGTTCTAATACATGTTTGGTAATGCCATGGGTGCATTTGTATGTGGTTACGTATAAGCACGTATTTCGAGGTTTCGGCCTTATACGGTGCTTATACAGGTTTGTATTTCTTTAATGGTTTAAATGATTTGGATTTGGATTTTCAAAAGAATAAACTCGGGTATGAGACCCATTTGGTTTGGTCTCAGGCATATGACGCTATTGATGACCTACGGGTCTAAATCATGGTCGCGACGGGTGTTATGTGCACGGCGATCGACGATACGACGCTCGCCTCCGGATTGAGATGTGTTCCTTCCGGAGAGGTCACGATGCACGATTCGTGGTCGGGCAGCCTGGGGAGGCTCGACTTCGGAGTACTGACGGTTCATGATAGCGATCGATGATGAGTGCACCATGATCTTGTGGTGGTCGCATCGGTTGATTAGTTCACGGAGACATACCAGGATTGAGGGCGGTCCTGGATGGATGGTTGTACACATCACTACGATCGGAGTCGTGACTGACCCTTAGATATCGGGCAGGATGCCTAGCTGATGTCATATGTTCGGGCACGAGACCCAGTTGTTTTACACTGATGATTTCGGGTCAAGGACCCTAGATGGATTTCCAAGTTCATGGCGGTTTATGGGAACCGCATGAACCTTGGAAAGGTCATTATGGTACATGACTGTTTATGGGAACCGGGCATAGAGGATATTACCTATATGTATATATATCGATCATGACGGTTCAGGGGAACCGGGCATGAATGTTTGTGTTATGTATATATATGTTCATATACCTTCCTTTACTTCTATTATCTCCTCCGGGGAGGGTCGTTGGCCTGGGTTGACCTCGGAGTAGTCACGGAGTACTGACTGAGTGGGAGTCGCCCCAGTTGGGTTCCTTACTCTCAGGAAGGCTGGTTACTATAACCTCGGGTAGGGTCAGTGGTCTGCAGACATTGACTTTGACTTTGAGAAGACTTGGGCTTGAGACCCCTGGTAGCACGCACGTAGCTTTGGAAACCGTGACAGGATTGGTTGTGTGAATTATATGTGTATATGATATAGATATGATATATGATATGTGATGTGTGGTTACACAGGATTTGAGCGGTGGCTCGTGTACTTGATTTATTTCTGGTTTGGGCTGAGTCCCTTATGGATTTGGGCAGTGACCCGTACGGTCGTTTTCATTATGGTTTTGGGCTTAGTTCCCACATATGGTTTCTTTGGATAAATGGTTTTCGAATGCATGCATGCTTTTTAGTGAAGGGTACAAATGTCTTCTTATAAAATGTTTTTATAAACTCTTGTTTTGTCCACTCACAGCTTTTAATGTTTTGACTGCCCTTCAGGTTGACATCGGATGTGGATTGTAGCAGAGATCGAGATATCACATACCTCCTCCGGATCCTGGCGTACTCTAATAGCCCGAGAGGGCAAAGGTCAGAAATATCCCTTATCTGACACTTCGTGTCAGACGGGAGCAGGGTCATCCCGCGTTAATCCCGGGGGAATTGGGATGGGTCCTATCAAAAACAATAAAATTGGCAACTTGCGGCACCTGGGGTCGAACCCAGGTTGCTGGCCATTTAATAAATGGCCAAAACAGCCCATAACCAACTGAGCTAACATGCTCAATTTGATAATATAGCAGCTCACTAATATATAAACTATATTAATTAACTTAAAACTAGTCATCTCCTACCTCGTGCGGGTCTGAGATTCAGGTTTTTTGACCCGCGCGGCATGACCCGACTAAAATTCTATGGTTTTACATCCGATTTTCATGAAATTTAGCCCTATCTCGATCGTTTTAATGAAATAAGGAGATCGGTGGTCTTAAAATAAGGAAAAATGTCGATACTTCGCTCAATTTCTTTCCCCCCCTCTCACATGTCGCCGGCCAATATTTCCGATATATCGGTCACGATATTGTCGACATTTTCATCAATGGTTGGTACATAGAAAGAGACGAAGAACAAAAGAAGAGGGGGCGGCGAAGGAAAATGGGAGTCGGGGGCTTGGTTATAGTTTTCTCATTTTTTTTTATCAGTTTCAATTTAAATGGTAGAATAATTTATTAAACTATGTGTGAAAATATTTTTTTTAGAGTAAATCATTGTTACACTTTTAATAATTTTTACTTTTATTTAAAACCTTTAATGCTTGTATATTAAACAAAATAAAACCTTATCTCAAACTTTTTTATTCAAAAGTCCCTAAACAGAATTTGTAAATAATAAATTCCACATTTACCCTTATATATCTCAATAAAATGGATGAGTAAGTTATTGAAAATTTCCTTAAACAATTAAAAATGTCATTGTCTTTTTTTGTCCTCTTCGCCCCATGTGCCCCTTAGTGTATGATTTCTTTGGCCACTTGTGACAGGACCGTCCCCTGAGGGACATTGACAACCGTGCTTGGTCCTGCTTCCGTCTGACAAGTCGACTTAGGTTCCCAAATTACCCTCAGCACTTGCCAAACAAGGGATAACCATACACGTACTCACTCATGCCTCCGCCTCTCAATCGGCCTCGATCAACTCGCCACGACCTGGAGGGTCAATAAAAACATAAAAGGTGTGAGTGGACGAAATTAAATCAGTTCTAAAACATGTTACAGAAAAGACATTCTACCCTCCACATAAAACCAATGCATGCATTCGAAAAGCATTTCACAATCCAATTCATTTCCAATATAAGAAAACCGTGTATGAAAATCAAAATCATTTTCCTTTTCTTAACCTTCGGGTCTTAGCCCGCAATCATAAACACAGGGCCTCAGCCCAAAATCATAAATCAATCCAAGTACAGAACATAACCCAAAAATCCATCAATCCATGTAAACCGGGCTATTGCCCAACACATTTGAAAACATCAGAAATCAACAGTAATTCACAAGTCAATCAATCTGCTGGATCTCAAGTGCGCCCGAGTCTTTAAACTCAAAACTATGCGCATAATCAGGCCTTCCCGGGATATCAACGAGTCATTAAACTCAAAGCATAATCAATAGGCCTCGGGGGATATCACAATAACCGAGTCTTTAAACTCAAAACATGTCAATCAAGGGCCCTCCCCCGTCATCAATCAACCGGGTCTTTAAACCCAAAACATGATCCATCAATAGTACCGGGTCTTTAAACCCAAAACATGATCCAGTAAGAGTACCGGGTCTTTAAACCCAAAACATCATCCAGCAATAGTACCGGGTCTTTAAACCCAAAGCCATTTGTAAATCACAACAAATCCAGAATCCATTGTAAACCAATTTCCCAAGTCAAATCCGAGATCACACTTAATCGAAATGGAATTAATGTCCGAATTTCACATTCAAATCCCCAATCATATCTTTCATCCATTTCCAAATCCGAATTCGCAATAATGATTCCGTAAGCCGGCATCCGGAACCATCATCCCGAACCCAAATCCGGAAATCCACCTTCAAGTTTCCGAAACCCGAAATCTCGTTCATCAAGGCCACTTTTATGAACTGGGCATCAAGCCCAAAATCTCTTTTCCTAAAATCCGTTTTAAATCTTTAAAATCAAATCGTATTTTAAATACCAAATTCAAATCACCAAAATCACGGTCAAGCCACAACATACTCGAAATCTCGTAAAACGTGCAAATATGTAACACTCTCGAAATACGTGCCAAAACCGTAAATCATACTCACAATCATAGTCAGAATATCATCAAAACATGATACGCACAAATCATATAAATTCAGTCATTAAACCATCATGAAAACATAGGAGAGACCATAGTCTCGAAATACGTGCAATTACGTATTGCATATCGAAATACGTATAAATACGGAAATCGCAATTACCATAAGCATAAGCATATGAATCATAATGATAAAGCATAGAAAACTATTATGCATGCATTGAAGTTTAGAAAACAAAGTCCACTCACACACCGTCCATATCGTTCTCTTTTCGAGCTGCACGCGTTCCCGTAATTTCTGATATTTTCCAGGAATCTCGCATCCTGTCCAAAATCATTCTTCAGGGTTACTAAGGACTCAAATAACATCATACTAATTTCCTATAATTTTTCGGGAATTAAATATTAATTAAAAACGTAACATAAACCTTGGGACCCTCGAAACAATATCGAAACGGTGTCTGATTAACTCGAAACCAACGCTAAAATGTTCGTTACATTGCCTAGAACAAAAGTCATATTGACCTCACCTCGGGATTCCCTCTCACGCGCTCCCACGCGCTGCCGCAAGCGGCTGCGCGTGAGGCTCACGCGCATGCTACAGTAACCAAGTTACTGTTCATCGTCACCTCTACCCGTTTCCCCTGCAAACGGGTCCTGCGACCCGCGTTTTGACCCGTTTCAATCCTGTTCAATTCTAGCTCTTTTCCTGTAATTCAAATGTCCAATAGCATCGTAAATGTACGAATTAAAGGTCTGTCATCTCAATTCCAATTATAATTACTTCTAACTACCCAACTGAATTCAAATTTTCGAAGACTATTGTTCATTCGATCCCTTCAATTTTCGTTGATTTCGTTAAATTGATCAATTAGGAAGCATCATAGGCTCATTCTAACCATGAATTCAAGTTCAATTTGATTTGAACATACCTTTGTATGATCGAACTCAATCGTGAAAATCTCAAACTGACAGGACCCGTCCCAACTGGACCTCGATAACCGTGCCTGGTCCTGCTCCCGTCTGACAAGTCAACTGAAATCCCGAAAGTACCCTTCAGCACCTGTCAGACCAGGGATAACTGCACTGATTTCTGCTCATGCCTCCGCCTTGTAATCCGCCCCGAATGTCATGCCACGGCCTGGAGGGTCATCAAACACAAAGGTGTGAGTGGACAAAAATAAAGTTTTAGAAATACATTTATGAAATAACAGTCTTACCCTCCAGTTTTGTAAACATGCATGCATAGGGAAAAACATATGAATCACAAGCACCGGCTTTCCAGCCAAATCACAAAAGAAATCAAATCTCGGCTCTCAGGCCAAACATATGAAAACATGAGTACCTGGTCACACCGACCATAAATACCAGTACGTAATCACAATCAATCAATCAAACAATGCAACCAATTAATCAATCAATTCATCAATTCACACTATTCACAAGTTCACCATCCATCACATAATCACATCCGCACTACGCGTAGGTCAACATCCAGCCACACTCTCGGGATCAGACACCTCTGGGCTCAACCCTCGGGCTCAGTCACATCTGGGCGAACACATCCCCAGGCTCAGACACATCCGAGTGGTACATCCAGGCTCAGTCGCATCCGAGGAGTTGGCTTACCATAATAACTCACAATCATACTAGCATATCCCCAAGCTCCGGTCGACTAGGTAATCCCCTAGCTCCGGCCGTCTGGGCATCCATAATCACAATCACAGTGAAAACCATCCGGAATTACATCCCACAACATGTCAATCAAATCCATGACTCAACCCAAGTCAAATCATTACCAACTGGGACTCAAGCCCAAGTATCCTTTATACGTAAATCCGTAATATTACATAGAAAATATTATAATAATCCAGAATCATTCTTGACTTATCAATTAAGTAAAATATCCATTTTGAAACCATTATGACTCCGGGCTTAGCCCAAAATATCCTTTACATATTTCTCGTAAAACGTGCCCAAAATACCGATTAAAATAATCATTAAATCATAAATAATCATCCAAACAAATCATGATATCATTGCAAACCAAATCATGCAATCAATCATGTAAAACATTTAACTATGCATGCATATCAATTTATAAAACAAACGTCCACTCACACACCGTCCAATTGCTCGTTTCCCGCGCTGCACGCGTTTCCGTAATTTCCGACACTTGTCAGGAATCTCGGATCCTGTTCAAAATCATTATGTGGGTTACTAACAAGTCAATTTACATCATATAATTTTCCCATAATTTTTCGGGAATTTAATATTAATTAAATACGTAACGTAAATCTTCGGACCCTCGAAACAATATCGAAACGGTGTCCGATTGACTCGAAACAAATTTTAAAATGTCCGTTACATTACATAGAGTAAAACATCTGTTGAAACCTTCCTCAGAAACTCCACCATGCGCCCTCACGCACCGCCGCAAGCGGCTGCGCGTGAGTTCACACACCTTGCTACAGTACCTGCACAGTCGTCCCTGTCGCCCGTTTACCTGGTAAACGGATCCTACGACCCGCGTGCCAACCCGACTCATCCCTAGCCAATTCGAACTCAATTTCTCCAATTCTTTCACTCATTACCATCTATTCCACGTCTAATGAGGATCTGTAACCTCAATTTAATGAAACCATGTTCTGAAACTCACGACTCAACATCAAAACCCGACGGGTCCCTAATCGGGTTCTACCCCATTTCATCTTATTTCATCAAATTGATTGCACAGGGAGCATTCTATAGTAATTCTAAGCATCAATTCAAAGCCAATTGCAAGAACCCTTACCTCAAGGTATCTGAACTCAACCTCCAAAATTTGCAGACATCGTAGGGTCTGTTCCTGATCAATTCATCTCCAATTTATTTCCCAATCAATTTGGTTCACTTCGTTGAGCTCCCAGAAGATGAAATATATCGTCAATTCCAATCGAAACCGTCTAAGAATTTAAATTCGATATTTATGAATTTAGGTGGATTTTCAGTTATTCTCAATATCATTCGATTAGGATTTTCGTTGTTCCCCTTTCGGTTTTTCTCTCCGAAACACACTGAATTGGTCACTCAATTTCACTTATTCCCCTCTGTTTCTGCTAATTGATCACAAGGATGAGTTTTGTTCTCTGTTTTTCATTTTGGTCGAATACTGCCAGTATATGAACATGTGCAACCTTTCATTAGTTAATTAAGGCAACTAAGTGCCACTAATCCAAAACCTAAGCCACTAATCTCCCTCTTATGGTGACAAGTGTCACTACATGACCAAATCCTCATCTAATTAGGCTGAATCAGCCATATAATTATCCAATTATCCCAGCTGTGGCAGATTACCATTTTGCCCTTACTACAATAAATTACCAAAATGCCCCTCATAGTTCTAGACCCATAACTTTTTCATTCGGACTCCGATTGACGCATGCCGCCTGTCTATGAACTCGTGACGTCCCGAACTACGTCACGGCCATCGGTCAAAGTTCGTTTGACTACTCGAATTAAAAGTCAACTTTTCGCCCAATTCCAGGGGCAAAATCGTCATTTTCCTTCAAAATTTCCAAATTTTCCTTTTTCGAATTTCCGGGGCGTCACACAAATCGTCGCGGGTTCAGTCCCTGGCCATTACCTCCTTGATTGCTTCCGTTTTTTATCGTGTTCTACTATTCCAAGTCCCAGAAGTCTTAATTCAAACCTTAATTTGACTTGGGCTGTCCTAAAACTGGAAATTCGAACTTACATTAAACCAAGAACGGTTTCGGATTTTTGAACTCTCCTTCCACCATTTTCGTCACTTTCCTTCCTCTCTCTCAATCTTAGAACTCTGTTCTTCCTCTTTTCAATCTGTTTCAGCTCTTAGTTTCTCTCAATTTGGTCTTGGGAAGGTCGATCATGCTCCATGGTGGTCTGGTCTCTATTTTTCTATTTCGGAAACACCAACACAACACTGTGCACCCGTGCTCTGCTCAAAACACCCAATTGCATAAACAAATCACCAGCACTCAGCCCAACCAGCCACTAATCCATCCTTTCTTAGTGACAATTGTCACTTAATTTGTAAAAAATTCTCCTAACAATCCACTCACGGCTGTTTTCAAACTGCACCCTCAAAATTACCATTTTACCCTTCCTTCACAAAATTACCAAAATGCCTTTCCTCGTTCTAGAATCATAACTTATTCGTCCGAAATCCGATTTCAGTGTGCCGTCTGTCGTTGTACTCAAGGCATCGAGACCTTCCTAACGGTCTTCAAATTACGTGAAAAGTCCATGACGTTTGAAAAGTCAATAAATTGCCCCTTCTTAACCAAATTACCGAATTACCCTTGAACTTCCGAACATCATAACTTTCTCCTTGAATGTCGAAATCGGACGTGCCACCTGTCTATGAACTCGTGACGTGTCGAACTACGTCACAGTCACCGGTCAAGGTCCGTTTGACCGCTCAAACCAAAAGTCAACTGTTTGCCCGATTCTAGGGGCAAAATCGTCATTTTCTTCAAATTTTTCCAAATTTTCCTTTTTCGAAGGTACGGGTCGTTACAACTTGGGTCATATATTATATTATGCATATAATAAATATTATATATGTATACTATATATATTGTATATAGTTACAATCGAATTTTTTTCTATAAAATAAAAAATAAAGTCCGTATTGTCTGGGGTTCAATGGTATGGTATATAAATTTTTCTTTTGGGGGGAGGGGGTGAGATGGTGGTGGAAAATCATGCGACATAGGATTTAATTCTTGAATTTTGTGTTAAAATTCAAAAATTAAACCCTAAACTATACGAAATTAACCTTAATATCGGAAGATAAAAAAATTTTAAAATTAAAATTTATATGTATTTTTGAAGAATTATTTCTTTTAATTATCTTACTTTAAGTTAGATTAGATACTCATATTACTTTTAAAATAAACAAGTGAAAAAAAATAGGCGTAATGTTTTCATAATCCTCAATATAATCTTATAATAAAAAAATAAAATTAAAAAGTAATGTTGAAATGATGATAGATTTTGGTAAGTGTTTTTTAGCTTGTTGCTGGACTAGTTTACAATTGGATGACATTAGTTGTAATTTATATAAAAATTATGGTATATTTTAAATTATATAGTCCTTTGACTAGTCAAAGCTAGCCCTCACCATTTGGTCTAAAAGCCCATGGGCTTGTGGGTACCTGTTAGGCCCGCTACGGGCTATGGGCCAACTCGGCCCGAAAGTTGATGAGTTAGACTTGGGTTTAGGGTGTTCAAACTCGATAGACCCGGTAGGCCCGATAGACTCAAGCCCGATAAGGCCCGGTAAGCCCAGCTCGGCCCGGTAAGCCCAGCTCGGCACACCCGTATAAACCCAAATCATAAACCCGAATATATTAAATAACTATGAATTGAGTGATTCTAAGATCATGATGTCATAGAAAAGAAATGAATATATGTGATATGTAGGTTTAGGTAGGATGATATATATCATATTAATATATATATATATATATATATATATCAAATTTAGAAGTATTCATAGTGCAATTTATATCATTGTCAAACTACAACTATCTAATTAATTAAATTTGACATGATTAAACATAACATAAGCAAAAATTTTCTATTTATTAATTAATGTGTTTGTCTAATATTAGGATGAAGCATTACTTTTTTGGCGTACATATATATAATATTCGATGACAATATTGTAGCTAATTTGCCCCATCAAGTACATCAAACAGTGATAGATGTTATTGCAGCATCTTGAAGATATATATATATATATATATATATATTATATAGCTCCATAATTTATTGAATAAGTTATTTTTAAAAACCCAATTGAGCTCGACCCAAGTGGGCTTATTGGGCCCAACCCATAAAGCCCGATAAAAACTCGGCCCAAATTCGTCCCGATAAAGGGTTCGAGCTTTCATATTTGTAAACAAGCCTGCCCAGCCCAGCCCAAAATTTTTCAAATTATGAGATAGGATCGGCTTGGCCCGGCCCAAGCCCAAAAATTTTGGGTCGGGCTTGCCTGACCTGGCCCAATGACAAGGGCTAGTCAAAGGACCTATAAGTTTAATTTTTCTATATACAAATTTTTGAATAAATTTATATGTTAATAAGGACTTATAAATTAATTACTTTTTTTTTATGTGTGTAAAGAATTGACATATGACAACCGGACGGACACCAACTTCTCTATAAATTAAGCCTAAAGAACTGGAGCTAGCCCGCACAACGTACAACAGAAGCCAATTAAGCAGCAGACGCCACCTTCCCTCCAAGCAGCAAGCAGGAAGCTCCAAGCAGCAGACGCGACCTTCCCTCCCTTGACCATCATACTGCTTCCGTTATTACTTGTTGCAGTCAATGGCGAGCAAGTTCCCAACATAAGGCCAACAGATTTCCCCCGACTTTTTCTCTGCATGCTTTTATTAGTTTTTGTGTTTGATTTATTATTAGTAATTTTTTTTTTCTTTTTCCTTTTTCAGGAGGATGTTCATCATATCAAGAATCTTGGAGTCAGTTCTTATTGGTTTTCCATATCTTAGAGTAAAATTTTACCAAGTATGTTTTTTCCTCAAATTTATTTGAATATTAAAATTTTCATCTGAAATAATCTTGTAATTAATTTATGAATTTATTATATATATATATCGGTAGAAACTTGATCGGTGGAGTTAATCGAGAAGGTGTTGATTACTACAATAATAAATTGATCAACGAATTATTTTGCTTTTTTTACAAGTTCGTTGACCAATTTTTTATTGTAGTGGCCAACACCTTTTCGGTAAATTATGGCGATCATATATCCGCCTACTTATATATAAAATAAATTCATGAATCAATTATAAGATTATTTCTAATAAAAGTTTCAATACTAAAATAGCTAATTTGAGGGAAAAATATATTTGGTAAAATCCTACTTTAAGATATGGACCAAGATTCTTTATATATAAGATGAACATCGTCCTGAAAATTTAAAATAAAAAATAAAAAATAAAAAATAATAAACAAAAACTCATAAAAGAATGCAGAAAGGTCAATTTTTTCCCAAAATTGATTGTCATGTTAGAAGGATGCTTATTGCTTAATTACATTTTTAGGTACTAAGAACTCACCTTCTAACTTTTATATCCCTCATTTTCCTTTAATCTCCTATATTCTTTCTCTTTTTGTATATCTTAATATCTAAAAGTTTAATGATCTTGTATTCAACTAATTACTACCGAACTCTTTTTTTATGTTTATTTTAATTAATTAGTTTTCTGATGATTACTTTAATATTTTATTTTCAGATGAATAATTAAACAATATGACATGGATTGTCGATCATATCTTGCACCGTAGATGGCAGGATACAAAAATGTGAGATTTTCAATGGTACTTGATAATTAAAAAAGGATGACCAGGATTGGTTGAGTAACTAATTGAAGTAAACATCAGTTACTTGAAATTGAAATTCAACTCCTGAGTATTAAAGAGATATACTTTTTGAAATTGAGCTCTTAGCTCTGAAAACTCATCCAGCCAAAAGAAAAACTCTTGGAATATATTAATGCACATTTGCTAGAACATTTTAGACAGCTCAAGAACAAAGGAGAGATGAATATTTGATAAACAAGTGGAGAACTCTTGAGAGTACAAGAAGAATTGAGATGTAAGAAGAGAAAAAAAAAAAAAAAAGAGAGAAGAATGAGGAAGATTCACCAGGATATAATGTGTAATTTTTTTTTTCCTTACTATATGTTGCTCGCTCATTTGATAGCGCGTAGAATATAAATAGCGAGTGACATATATTTCAAGTTAAATAATTATTGTCTAGCTTCAATATTTGAGTTAATTTTGGAAGAAAAATTAAGATTAAACTAAAACTAAAGGAAAGAAAATGAAACAGTCATCCGATCTCCCGATCCATTTCAGGATCAATTCCAAAAGCGACTTCAATGTTAATTAGATGTGAAACTGAAAATGGAAATGTGAATTATGAAATATTTTAAAACGAAACCTCTATTATATATTCCTTTACATATTGGTTTCCTCTTCACAAGTTATAATCATGTAAGTCCCAACCTCTCCCTCATATCATTGTACCAAATAAAGTAAACATCCCAGTTGATGATGTAAAGGTCTCAGTTGATTGTTAACGAAAAAGAAAATTTGGTGTCAACTAAACATGTCACATATGAGTAATATAAGACCCTACTTCATTTCGCCTAACCACAAAGTGCTCGTAACGGGTGTCAAACTCCTATTAATTAAATATAAGTAAATTTGCCCTTTGAAAATAATAATTTATCAATCGCAATAGATCTTGTGGTTTAAATAATCTTTTTTTTCTTCTTTCTCCTCTCCTATGGTCTAGAAAAGGGAGGTTAGTTCTTTAGCCAACCGTGTTCTTCTCCAGTCCCTCAATTTACAAGCATGATTATAATGGTCCCTCTCCTTCTTCTATACGTTCTATGATCCATAATATTGTAGTTTTAAAATTTTAAAGCATTTTCTTTCACATAATCACCAAAAAAACCACCGTTGTATCTTTCTCAACCACCCCTTGAATCAAACGAGGAACTTACTTTCTATGGCTAAAAATGGGTTAGTTACACATACACTCTCTGAGGTTTCTCGTGTTTACACAAACACCATGTAACAATCCAGATTGGAAATTAAGGTCATTTTGGGAATTTATTTGGAAAATGACGATTATACTCTTGTTTTTGTAGGAGCCTGTTGGTCTACCTTTACTTGAAGACACTTTTGAACGTTTTCTTTTAACTATTGCATAGGTCTCGAACTCACAAATTCATAAACAGGCGTCACTCATGAGTTGGAGTCCATGGACGGAAGTTACGAGTCTGAAATAGTAATGGCATCATAATATTAATTTTGAAAAAGTTGGATTGTTAAATGTGAACACTTTCTCTCTCCTCTTGGGATTGGTAAGAATTGGGCATTTTCTCTCTCCTCTCTCTCTCGACTCGCTAGGGCGGTGCACGGACTGGAAGAAAGCCTTCGTTCGACGACAACCCAGCCGTCGCACTATTACCATCTTCTTCATCTCTTTTGTATGAGCACAATGGTGCTAGTCTTGGACGTTGAAGACCCTTGTAGACGGCACCACGAAGGCTTGACGATTTGGGTTTCCGAAGCTTTCGAGCAGTTTTCTGGCTGCCAAAGGTGAATGTTCGATACTTTAACCCCATATATATGTTCCTCTCGTAGATGATCCTAGGTGTGTAGATCGTTATTTTTGGTTGAGATTTGGAGGAGTTGCAAAAGCTTGGGTTTTAGCCATCAATGGTCGATTCCAGTGGGCACCGACGAGGGTTGGCTGGCGCGAAGTTAAGGGTGAGTGGCTCCAATTGCGGTCAGGAGGGGCTGGGGAGAGGGTGGCGTATGTGGGCCCGTGGAGACCTTCCATGGCTTTCATTGAGTTGGGGTTTTGAAGGTTTTGAATTTCTGGATCCATGACCCACAACCAAAAACATACCTTCACGGTTTCTCGGCCGTTTCAACCTAAACATCTCCCCTCTATTTCCTCTTCACCTTTCTCCCTTATTTTTTCCCATGGTTCTCACATTCATCCCTCTGTCCCTCTGGTTCTTTCTCCCTCACAGTTTTGATGATTATTGTGGTTATAGAAATTTCGGTCCATGTCCATCGAAACTCACACCAGCACCCCCAAACATGAATATATAGAGTGGTGAGTCGGTGGAGAGAATTCCAGACTTCTCCAGATCTTGACACGTGGCAGTATTCAATAGGGTCTCATTACAAAATGACCAAAATGCTCTTCAAGTGTAAATTACCAAAATACCCCTACAATTTTTTTTACCCAAACCAACCTCATACGTTCTCCGATTTTGGCGTGTCGCCTGTCTACCGAATCAGGATTCCAATACCCTCATAACGGCCTTCTCGGAATTCTCAAATGATGTCCATATCAAAAGTCAACATTTTGAATTTTCCAAGGGCAAAATCGTCTTTTACTTAGGGTTTCCCAATTTTGCCTTTTCTCGAGATCCGGACGTTACAAGAATTACCATATCGTACGCAATATATAGTATGAATACAAATAAATAAGGGATTAGAAAGGAGGATTATTGGTCCTACCCATAATATGAATTAGCTATTCTTTTGATGTTTATTTTAAATTCTAATGTTCTAAAAACTCGTACATTAAATGAAATCAAATTTGTAAAATTAATGGAAAAAATAACAATTTTACCCTTGGGTTGAGGAGGGAATCGAAACATTTGGAGTTATCTTTATACATTTCTTGGACTATTGTATAGGCTCACACTCATAAGTTTTAGACAGGCGGAACACAAAACTCATGATATTCTTCCATTTTTAATAATACTCAATTTTTTTTTTTAAAAAAGACAGAATTACCTTAAATTACAAAAAATTCTGCCAAATAGGTGATTTTTTTTTTTTATAAAGATTAAGCTATCTTGGATAATTTTTTATTTTTTTCAATATTATTAAAAAATGGCAGATTTTGTAACTTATCAATTTTTTATTTTTAATAAAAATGATAGAATTTTTTTATTAAAAAATAAAAAAAATTGAGAAAAGATGTTTGGTTGTGAGATAGCTTTATACGTAATTTTGTCATTATAAATAAAGCTTTAAAGAGAGGGAGTTATACGCAAAGGTTTTGAAACCTGAGGAATGTTCGTGTAATTATTGAAACTTGAGAAGGTATTTGTATAAGCACTAGAAATCTCAGGGAGTATAAGTGCAAATAACCATAAACTTGAGAAGGTATTCATCTCATATACTTACATAGGCCAAAACCTATCTCAAACGATTCGTTACCACATCTAGACCAAAAACCTAGTTGAACGTTTCCCCAGAAAATGCCCTACGCGCCCCCACGCGCCGTCCAAAGTGGCTGCACGTGGGCCTTACGCGCCGTCCAAAGTGGCTGCGCGTGGGCCTCACGCGCCAGCACTGTTCATCGTCTTCAACCTTCGTACAAGCGGTCCAGACCGGTTCAGCCAAACCGGACTGACGTGACCGGTTCTCTGTCATCCGTCCACCATTTTCCTTCCTTTTTCCACCACTCTCTTCGTCCTACCCTAAGAAACTCAATCCAACCTTAAAAACTCGACATTACGGCCTGAAACACACCTCCCTAACTCGAACCCGAAACCAACCAAAAACTCTGTTTCTCAATCCGGCCAGCAGTGCATAACCCCTTCACGGCTGCACTGCCAACAGCTTCCTAGGGACCTAGTGACCCTCCTTGAACCTATAGAACACACCGACTCAGCCCCAAAATTCACGACTTAACATTTGAACTTTACGGAAAAACAGAGCATATAAACGGGTGGAAGAAATTACCTGCTTGTCGTCCACCACCGTGCTCGCCGCCACGTCCTGCAGGGTTCACAGGGTCGCCCTAGCCTTCCCTCGATCCTACTTGGATCAACACACTGCAACACCACCACCAAGTTCCCTCAACACCTCTTTGTTTTCCCGAAATCTCACCCTCACACACACAACAGCTCTGCCACGAGTTCCACTCACAAGTCACTCACCAGGTCTTAAACTCTCTCTGCTCTCACCCCCTCACTCACCAGAGCACACACTCCCGACCATCAATCGATTTCTCACCCTCAGCTTAGTCTCTGTTTTCCCCTTCGAACAAACACAAACACGACTCACCTATCTTAAATTTGAACCGTGCAAACTTGTAGAAACCTCTAGCCCTTTGCCACATGTCACAATCCTATAGACCCTCTCACAAATATCCACTTGCACCTGTACACTTGGCCTTATCAGATTGGCCCAATTCCCAATGCACCAAAAAGACTAAAATGCCCCTGTGAGTTAAAATTACTGTTTTGCCCTTCACCATTCTAGACCCGTATCTCGCCCGTCCAATGTACGATGAAGGCATGCTGCCTGTCGTTGAACTCAGGACGACGAGATCTACCTAACGGTACTCGGTCTACGCGTAAAAACCCTGTCGTTTGAAAAGTCAACTTTTCCCCATATTTTAACCAAATTACGGTAATGCCCGCAACCTTCCAAACATCATAACTTCCTCCTCGGATGTCGGAATCGGGCGTGCCACCTGTCTACGGACTCGTGACGTCCCGAAGTACGTCACGGTCATCGGTCAATACCCAATTGACCTCCCAAACTAAAAGTTAACTTTTTACCCAAACTAGGGGCAAAATCGCCATTCTGCGCTAAACGTCCAAACGTCAACACCTAAACACCGATTAGACTCACTAATCTGTTACTAATCACATTACTAATCCCGACTCCCGGGACGGGTCGTTACAATACAGACTTGAGACTACTAGACAAACCCCTACTTCTCCATAAACAAAGCCCACTTCTCCATCAACAAAGCCCAAAGTACTGGAAATACCTCGCACAACAACATAAACCAATGAAGAACCCACCTTCCCTCTCAGCAGCAAGCCTGCAACAAACGCCATCTTCGCTCCCTTGGTCATCATACTACTTTCTTTAATTTATGAATTGGAAATTTGGAATCAACTAAACATATCACATGAATCATTTAAGACCGTTCAATTTCATTTCTATTTTAATTACTATTACTAAATCACACAACTTTGCTTTTCAATTTGTACTTGGTTCAAATTTAGGAAGAAGTAATCTAACTTTCTGTAAGTTGATTGAGATTATACTCTTTCGACACATGTTGTGTATAATTTAGATTATAACTTTTTAATAATTAAGATAATATGATATGAATATTCATTCAGTTTAGAAAATAAAATAAATATAGTATCCCATCTTTATTAAATAAATTTCTTTACATATGTAAATAGTTATTTATTTTTATAAATATCACGTGGTGTCTCTACATCTGAATGATGTGCCTATCTCCACTTAAGATGCCGGTTGTCCTTGACTACA
This sequence comes from Prinsepia uniflora, assembly GCA_032719365.1. NCBI lineage: Eukaryota > Viridiplantae > Streptophyta > Magnoliopsida > Rosales > Rosaceae > Prinsepia > Prinsepia uniflora. Next base: position 15,810,816 of record CM064872.1, read on the forward strand.
GAATGCTATCAGCGAGTTTTGAACTCTTACTAACTAAGGATCATAAAATTCTGCATCTAAAATAATAATTTAGAGGGTGGCGCATGTGGGCGCGTGGAGACCTTCCATGGCTTTCATTGAGTTGGGGTTTTGAAGGTTTTGAAGTTCTGGATCCATGACCCACGACCAAAAACGTACCTTCACGGTTTCTCGGCCGTTTCAAGCTAAAAACCCCCCTTTATTTGCTCTTCACCTTTCTCCCTTATTTTTTCCTCTGGTTCTCACATTCATCCCTCTGTCCCTCTGGTTCTTTCTCCCTCACGATTTTGGTGATTATGGTGGTTATAGAAATTTCGGTTCATGTCCATCGAAACTCACACCAGCACCCCCAAACATGAATATATAGAGTGGTGAGTCGGTGGAGAGAATTCCAGACTTCTCCAGATCTTGACACGTGGCAGCATTCAATAGGGCCTCATTACAAAATGACCAAAATGCTCTTCAAGTGTAAATTACCAAAATACCCCTATAGATTTTTTACCCAAACGAACCTCATACATTCTCCGATTTTGGAGTGTCGCCTGTCTACAGAATCAAGATTCCAAAACCCTCGTAACGGCCTTCTCGGAATTCTCAAATGATGTCCATATCAAAAGTCAACATTTTGAATTTTCAAAGGGTAAAATCGTCTTTTACTTAGGGTTTCCCAATTTTTCCTTTTCCCGAGATCCGAACCGTTACAAGAATTACCATATCGTACGCCATATATAGTATGAATACAAATAAGTAAGGGATTAGAAAGGAAGATTAATTTACATGTTTTCTCAACATCCCTTAAATCAATTAAATTCTTGCCCATTACATGTTTTCTCAACACAAAACATTAAAAATAAAATCACACAAACGTAACATTAATTTACAAATTGGAAACTTGGGATCAACTACACATGTCACATGCGTAATTTAAGACCATTCAATTTCATTTCCATTTTAATTACTATCACTAAATCACACAAGTTAGTTTTTCAGTACGTACTTTGTTATATGATAGCAATATTTAGTTAAAAAAAAATAAAATAAATACAATATCCCTTTCTTTATCTTATATATTTTTAAATATTGCGAGGTGACTACACATAAAAAATATGACTTAATCGCCACTCGTGGTACGGCTTGCCTTGACCATAAAGTATTAATTCTAGCGAGTTTCAAACTCTACTTGCTAAGCATCAGTAAATTCACCTTCTGAAAATAGTAGTTTGTCAATTACCTTATGATTTAAATTTTTTTTTTCTTCTCATCTCATCTGGTAAAAAAAAAGAGGCTCGGTCTTTTTTGGGTGAACTATTTTGCGAACCGTGTTCTTCTTCATTCTCATTCTTTTCTCCAAACAATTACCCATCTTATGATATACAAAGTCAAAAACTCAATTTATAAGCACTTATGGTTATAACGGTCCTTCGCCTATACGTGCTCATCGCCCGTAATATTTTACATTTTATATTATAGTTTTAAATTTATAAGTATTTTCTTTCACCTAATCACCATTGTATTTTTCGTAGTCACTCACCATATGCTTAAATTAATTCCTATGCATTACAAATGGGATGAATTAGTAATAGAGTTCAAAATTTCTTGAAACGTGAATTATAAAAATTGTGGCCATTTTTTTTATAACTATTAAAGTGAATTAGAATTTGTGCTCAATTTATTATTATTATTTTTTTAAAAAAAGATTAAGCTATCTCACAAATGGTAGAATTTTAAATTTTAAAATTTTTAAAAAATGGTAATTTTTTAATTTTTAATTTTTGCAAAACTGGCAGAATTTTTTATAAAAACAAAATTGAGGAAATATGTTTGGTTGTGAGATAGCTTTAAACTGAGAGGTAATTTGTCATTATAAATAAGACTTTAAATAGAAGGCGTTATGTGTAAGGGTTTTGAAACCTTAGGGAATGCTTGTGTAATTGTTGAAATACAAGGGTTGTTTGTGTAAACACGAGAAATTTTTGGAGGTGATGTGTAAATAACCCTCTAAAATTTTTGTGTAACTTTATTATATATTAATGGGTTATTTAAAAATATACCCTTTGAGTTTTCTCGCTTTTACACAAACGCGCCCTTAGGTTTTAACAATTACACAACACGCCATCATATTTCAATATCCTTGCGCATAACCTCTTCTGTTTAAAATATTACTTATAATGACAAAATTACCCTTGGATAACAATTCTTAATGAAGACTAAGCTAACTCACAACCAAACACCTTTCCTCAGTTTTTTTTTTTATCTTTTATTAAAAATTCAAGTATTTTCAATAAAAAAAATTATTCTGCCATTTTTAATAATATTAAAAAATAAAAAAAGGTGAATTAACTTAAATTACAAAAAATTCTACCAATGGGTGAATTTTTTTACATTTTTTTATTTTCTATAAGGATTAAGCTATCTCGGAGAATTTTTTTCATTTTTTTAATAACGCAGATTTTTATTATAAAAAAAATTGAGAAAAGGTGTGGTTGTGAGATAGTTTTAAATATAAGGGGTAATTTTATCATTTTAAATTAAACTTAAACAAAAGCAGTTATACGCAAGCATTTTGAAACTTAAGAGAGTCTTTATGTAATTGTTGAAACTGTAAGAAACATCTGTGGAAATACAAAAAATCTTAGAGAATGTATGTGTAAATAACGCTATATTAATTTGTCACACACACTTACGTAGGCAGATGGATATATAGGCTATAACCTTTAGGTCAATTAATTTGTTAGCAAATTTAAGCCTCACCAAGTAGATGGGTAGCAGTAACTCCGTTAATCAATTAAATTTCTTGCTCATGACAAGTTTTCTCAAAAATTGTAATTCATCTCATACAGCAGATCGATAGGTTATAGCTAATCCTATAATCCATAGCTACCCTATAGGCCAACGAATTTATCCACCAAATTGAAGCCCCACCTATCAAATGGATGACAATAAATCCCTTAATTAATTAAATTCTTGCCCATGACATGTTTCCTTAAAACATTAAAAATAAAATCACACAAGCGTAACATTAATTTATGAATTGGAAATTTGGAATTAACTAAACATGTCACATGCGTAATTTAAGATCATTCAATTTCATTTCCATTTTAATTACTATCACTAAATCACTTCAGCTACCCTTCTCCTTCTCCATGTAAATTAATCAACGAATTTATACCTCAATTTACAAGCATGGTTATATTGGTCCCCCTTCTCCTTGTTCTATACGCCCTCAATTTACAAGATCGATTGATTATAGCCTATAGGTCAAGTAATTTGTTACCAAATTTAAGCCCTACCTAGCAAATGGGTAGCAGTAAATAATATGATATGAATATTCATTTAGTTTATAAAATAAAATAAATATAGTATCCCATCTTTATTAAATAAATTTCTTAAGGTAAATAGTTATTTATTTTTATAAACATCACGAGGTGTCTCTACATCTGAATGGTGTGCCTATCTCCACTTAAGATGCGGGTTGTCCTTGACTACAGAATGCTATCAGCGAATTTTGAACTCTTACTAACTAAGGATCATAAAATTCGGCATCTAAAATAATAATTTGTCAATTACAACATACCTTATGAATTAAATAATCAATTTTTCCTTCTCCTCTCCTATGGTCCTAGAAAAGGGAGGCTCGTTCCTTTTTGGGTGAATTAATTATTTAGCCAGCCGTGTTCTTCTCCAATATATACCTCAATTTACAAGCATGGTTATATTGGTCCCCCTTTCTCCTTGTTCTATACGCCCTCATGACTCATACCATTCTAATGATAATGATTTGTTGGTTCCATACACCAATTACATCTAAAAATTCCTTGTAACTCTATTGCTCTATTATATAATAATTCATCTCATACACTGATACACAGGCAGATCGATAGGCTATAGCCTATAGGTCAATTAATTTGTTACCAAATTTAAGCCCTACCTAGCAAACGGGTAGCAGTAAATCCCTTAATCAATTAAATTCTTACCCATGACATAATGTTTTCTCAAAATACATTAGAAATAAATTCTAATCACATGGGTGGTCTACCAGACTTGAGGCTACCAGACAGACATCTGCTTCTCTATAAATTAAGCCCAAAAAACAACGGAAATTCAGAAACCAATTAAGCTCCCGCCTTCCCTCCCAGCAGCAAACTGCAAGAAACAAGCCAACAACTAACAAGCCTGCAACGTACAGACACCAACCTGCTGGTTACCAAGTCGTCATGACGCCATCGATCATCATACTTGTTTCATTATTGGTTGTTGCAGTCAATGCGGCGCAAGTACTCAACATCAGCCGAACAGATTTCCCCCCTGACTTCTTCTTTGGAGCAGCCACTTCTGCTGCACAGGTATCATAATTTCTTCTAAATATTATGTGAAAAGTTAACGAACACAATTAATAAAGAACAATTAAATATACAATGTGATGCACGGGCCAGTTAATAAAGTTGTACTTGTTTTGTTACTTGAATTTTGAATAGGGTATTACAAGTTTCAAAAATTAAGATGAATAAGTTTTGAACTTGTAAAATACCTATAAGTAAATTTCCCCCTTAAATTGATAGGTAAATGTGAATTGCATGCAGCATGCATACACTGTTTAGCTAGTGTGTATATGTGTATATTTATATGTTGTACGTGTACGTGCAGACCGAGGGATCAGCGAACGAAGGAGGAAGAGGACCCAGTGGATGGGACCACCGAGTGAAATTACTCCCAAGTACTTTGCCTTGATTATATATCTTCTTATATTCTCAGCTGCCTAGAACTGATAAATAAGTGATAAGAACGAATCGTTGACTCAGCTTAATTGCTTATATTTATATATCATTTAATTTCCAGCAAGTGTATCCGATGCCAACAAATTTCCTACGGCAATTGAGGGATATAAAAGATACAAGGTGAATTCTTAGTACCTAAAAATGTAATTAAGCAATAATTAAGTATCCTTCAAACAAGTCCATTCATTTTTGGGCAAAAATTGAACGCTCATGCTTTTATGATTTTTTTGTTTTCATTAATTTTCAGGAGGATGTTCATCATCTTAAAAATCTTGGAGTCAATTCCTATCGATTTTCCATATCTTGGAGTAGGATTTTACCAAGTATATTTTTTCCTCAACTTTGTTTTAGTGCATGAAAATTTAATCTCAAAATAATCATGTAATTGATTTACGAATTTATTTTATATGTATATCTTATATAGGCGGAAATTTGATCGGTGGAGTTAATCAAGAAGGCGTTGATCACTACAATAAATTGATCAACGAATTGATAAAAGAAGGTAAGTCACGCGTTCATATACTAAATTTTAAGTTTTTTTTTTTCTTTCCATTTTTCAAACTTCTACATCGTAATTAGTTAAAATATGATGGTTAGCTGGTTTAGTTTAATGCATTTTTTATTTGTATCCAAATAAATCATGTAGGGATCACACCTTTCGTCACACTCTATCACATGGATTTGCCACAAGCCCTCGAAGACAACCATGGAGGCATCATGTGTCGCCAATTTGTGTAAATATTATAGTTTTTTTTCCCCTTCTAAACCCGGCCTATTACAGCCCTAGCCTCTCATTTATGTTGTGTTAAAAGTTATTTGTTGGTAATTGTACACTGTTGAATTACAACTCACAATCATCTATATTTGAAATTTCTTCTCTCATTTTCTGTCACATGAAGTATTTACAATAATGAAAACAAAAATTTAATTCTCTATTTCAGGGATGATTTTAAAGACTATGCTGATCTTTGTTTCAAGTTATTTGGAGACAGAGTTAAACATTGGTTCACAATTAATGAGCCGAACTTTGTTGCACAATTTGGCTATGAAGTTGGGATTACTCCACCAGGGAGGTGCTCAGTCCCAAAAGATGCCTGTGCCATAGCATTTGGAGAGCGTTGTTTCGTGCCTGCAGGTCCATGTATATTTGGTGGTAACTCATCCACTGAACCTTACATTGCAGCTCATAACCTCATTCTTGCTCATGCGACTGCTGCCAAGCTCTACCAACAAAAATACAAGGTAATTTTCACTTTACAAGTCATTCCTTTCCCATTACAAGTTTTGGATTAATCTTCTTATAGTAGGTTTTCAAATTTTCAATGTCACCTCATAGGCTCAACAAAAGGGTGAAATTGGAATTGTGCTTTTCTCACAATATTTCATCCCTAACTCTCATTCTAAAGAAGATAAAGACGCAGCCCGAAGATCGTTCGACTTCTACCTCGGCTGGTTAGTAATTTACTATAATTATTTTACCACCCAATCCCCTATATATATAGTTGGTTTTGCTTGCGAGCTTTTCTTACCTTGTGTATGTTTTACGTGTTGACCGTTATTTCCTAATTAACTAATTATTACCATACTACTTAATCTTCATTAGGTTTTTGAATCCTATTTTGTATGGAGAATATCCCAAAAGGATGAGAGAGAGGGTGAAGGAGAGACTACCGGAATTTACCAAAGAAGAGAAGAAGGTAGTCAAGGGAAGTCTTGACTTTGTTGGAATCAACTATTACTCATCTGCCTATACTAGAAACAAGCCACCACCTCCAAAAGAAATGTTGCGCTATACTTTTGATTTGGGAGTAGAGAATATAGGTAAATTAATTAGTAAACTTTTCCATTGTATCATGTGCTTAACTATACAAGTTTTCACTGTATTTCTATACATTTTAAACACTATTTCTGGCCTAATCCCTTTCGTTTTTACTGTTTTAGATTCCAGCCCTTCTTCTGGCATGGTAAAACGTTTAAATTCTATATTTACTATTATATGTGTTGATATTTTGGCATATATCAGCACAAAAATTTGACACTTGAATTTTTTCTTTGTTGCAGTTGCATGGAAACTGGCCAGAAGGATTGGAAAAATTGGTGTACTATGTACAAAAGAAATATAAGAACCCAAAAATTTACATTTCAGAAAATGGTTGGATATATTTATCACTTAATTAATTATTATTATTATTATTATTTGGGTCGATCATAGACATAATAAATGGGATGCAATGGTTATATATGCTTGATTAATTTTGTCATATTAATTTGTGCATTTTTGTTTATAGGAATCCGAAATAGAAGGAATGATAGCCTTCCCTTTGATGTTCAATTGCGCGATGATTTCCGAGTCAACTACATTGTTGGTCACTTGTACCGGCTCAATAAGGCGATTAAGTAAGCGATTTATGTACTGTATCTTTAATTACACCTAGTCATAATACAGTACGTACGTTGTTCTATACATGTTGTTTATTCTTAACCAACGTACTTAATTATTATTGTAGGAATGGAGCTAATGTGAAAGGCTATTTTCATTGGGCTCTGTTTGATAATTTTGAATGGAGCTCGGGGTTTAATGACAGATTTGGGCTTTATTACATTGACTTCAATTGTAATTACACTCGTATTCCCAAACTCTCTGTCAAATGGTTTCAAGATTTTTTTGGTGGCCGGCAAACTTAGCAGATTCTAATTATCCACAGCGCGTCAAGGTTTCTAAGAATTCCACACGATACCATTAGACTTTTATCTGATTAGTTATATCAATATGTAGTATTAAGAACTAGTCACGTTGGCAAGGGGATCTTAGCATACCTGCCTTCTTTTATTTTCTCTACATATTTATCTCTATGGCATGTATTGAGGGACATGAATGAAATGAATTTTATTTAAATTCCCTTTAATTAATTTCTTGCATTTTCCGTTTTTCTATCTTACTACTAACAATTTTGGAGTTCCGTCTCCGATCTACAGCCTATGTTTCACATGTTTACTTAGCATCCCTATGATGTTTAATGATCTTGTGTTTAACTAATTACTATCAAACTTTTTTATGTTTTTTTTAATTAATTACTCGTCTGATGTTTACTTTAGTTTTTTATTTTGAGATAAATAATTAAAAAAAAATCACACGGATGCCATATGGTGCACTACATATGATGTGATACAAAAAAAGTAAGATCGTAAGTAATATCCATAATATTTTTGATAATTAAAAAAGGATGACAAGAATTACCATATCGTGCGTCATATATAGTATGAATACAAATAAAGAAGAGATTAAAAAGAATAATTATTCTTTTGATGCTTATTTTAAATTATGCTGTTCTAAAAACTCGTACCTTAGAAGCAATTAAATTTGTAAAATTAATGGAGAAAATAACAATTTTACCCTTAGGTTGAGGAGGGAATTGGAACATTTGGAGTTATCTTTATGAATTTGAAAATTTCTAAGTTTTAAACAGGCCAGACACAAAACTCAGGATATTCTGTCATTTTTAATAATATTAAAAAGAAGAAGACAGAATTACCTTAAATTACAAAAAATTCTGCCAAATAAGTGAATTTTTTATTTATTTTTATAAAGATTAAGCTATCTTGTAGAGTTTTTATTTTTTCAATATTATTAAAAAAACTCAGATTTTTTAACTTATCAATTTTTTATTTTTTATTTTCAAATTTTAACTTTTTTTTAATAAAAATGATAGAATTTTTTTATTAAAAAATAAAAATTGAGAAAAGGTGTTAGGTTGTGGGATAATTTTATACATAAGGGGTAATTTTGTCATTATAAATAAAACTTTAAATAGAAGGGGTTATATGCAAGAGTTTTAAAACTGATGGGCGTTTGTGTAATTATTGAAATTTGAGAGGGTATTTATATAAACACTAGAAATCTCAGGAAGTTTATGCATAAATAACCCTATATTAATTCATCTCATATACTTACTTACATAGGAAGATCCATAGGCTATAGCTAATGACATGTTTTCTCAAAAACTATAATTCATCTCATACAGCAGGTCGGTAGGCTATAGCTAAGCCGATAATCTATAGCTAGCTAGGGGATAGCAATAAATCCCTTAAATCAATAAAATTCTTCACCATGACATGTTTTCTCAAAACATTAAAAATAAATCACACAAGTGTAACATTAATTTACGAATTGTTGGCAAAAGAAAAAAAATTTACGAATTGGAAATTTGGGATCAATTATACTTGTCACATGCCTAATTGAAGACCATCCAATTTCATTTCCATTTTAATCACTATTACTAAATCACACAAGTTAATTTTTTAGTACGCAATTTGTTTTTCAGAACAATTATACTCATGTGATATGCACGCTGAGTATAATTTTATTATATCTTTTTAATGACTGATTATATGATAACAATATTGAAAGCCAGTTTTCAACAAGTTGGTTGCAAGCTAGTCATCCATCTTGATTAGGTACATCCAATGATAATGCACCGGACCAGTTAGCTTTGCCTTATCTGACAGATGTATTAGCAGACGAACCATTATATCAAAAAATGTTGGTGGATATATTTGCTCTAGTCTACATATGATGTAGACAATATCCTCATTTATTTCTTCGAGGTCCACCTTTACCAACGATCAGACACATAATATCTAGAAGAATTGAGACAAATAAACTATCGTCTCAACAACACCGGGCTCTAAGTATGACATAATGCCATTTGGCATGAGCCGTTCTAGCAAAACATGATAGTCATGACTCTTCATAACAGATAAAATGCCACTATTCGTGCTAAGATTTCGAGATAAATTATCGGCATACCCATAGGGAAATTTCACACCTTCCAACTACTTTAGAAATTTTTCTTACTTTTCGGCGTAAATGTATAACTTGGATGAGCCATGATGTATTTGTCATTGACGACTTTTGGCCACAAATTAGGGCGAGCCCCAATTCCTTGCATACATAGCCGAGTTTCTTTTGTGTCTTTTGACTTACCTTCAATTGGTAAAGTAGTTCCCACAATACACTCAGTAATATTCTTCTCAATGTGCATATCATTTGCGATGTGTCTGATTTTCAATTTCAATCAACATGGTAATAAAAAATAAGATGTTTTTTTGGGTCCAATTTTCCTATTCTGCAGGTTTCTTCGTGTGAAAAATTCATGTATAATGTTCAATTTAGATAATATCTCATTACCGGACCTCTCTTGAGGTCGAGCCCGTAACTTTGATATCTCATCAAATGAGTCTAATTGCGTACGCCATCGGTTATCCTAGGGCAAAAACCTTATTGAACCTAGATAGCATACGTTCGATGCATGCCAAAAGGACATTGTGTCCGGACCACATGTAGGACAAGCAAGATAACCCTTGGTGCTCCACCCTGCCAACGTGCTGTTAGCTAGAAAGTCATTATTGTCCATTCTACTGTTGCTCGTAGAGTGAGCATTTGCCCTCTAAACTTTTCGTACGGTCGTACACCATTTTTCCATAGATCCAGGAGCTCATCAGTTAATGGCCATAAATAAATATAGTTGGAATTACTTGGGGATTTAGGTTCCGAGATCAAAGTATTGAGAATTGTGTATTCTTTTTTCATGCATCTCCAAAGAGGTACATTATACGGAACCATAGCCACTGTCCATGTACCATACGGCTTTGCAAATCTCTCGAAGGGATTAAAACCATTAGTAGCAAGTCTTAATCTGATATGTCTTGCCTCCACAGAAAAATCAAGATACATCTTATGGAATTCCTTCTAAGTCTCTCTATCAGTTGGATGCCTCAATGTATCATCGTTAATGCGCTCATCTTTGTGCCACCTTATATCATGGGATGTGTGAGACAACGTGTAGAATCGTTGTAGCCTTGGTTTCAATGGAAAATAACACAACACCTTATTCAGAATCTTTTTTCTTTTTTTTGAAACCTAGATACATTACACACAAGACATTTATCAAGATGCTCAAATCCACCAAAAAATAATGCACAGTTGTTCTTGCATGCATGGATTTTGCATGCATGGATTTTGACATATCTCCGATAGTCTCCCATTTCGTAAACACATACACGACCTAAATGGTGCAGTACCATGTCCCTTCGTCTTGGTGCCACTTGTCACCCATTAAAGAAAGCATATGCTGATTCACATGTAACATGCCTTTTGAAATTACTAAAATCCCTTAATTCTAAATTACCAAAACGAATCTTGGAAATCTTTAAGGAGGTGCAAATCAACATGCCCTTGATCTAGTGCATCAAGCAAGTGTCGAAGTATGCACTCCAAGGGACTAAATGAGAGAGAAGGAGGTTGTGATGGTGAGTGAGACAGTTTTAGCTGTCATTCAACAAAGGCTACCCGCCAAAGTTGAATGATCCAGGGAGTTTTTCTATTCCCTGCGTGATTGGTAACGAAACTTTTGATAAAGTCGTGCTAGACTTAGGTGCGTCCATAACCGTCATGCCACATTCATTTTATGTTACCCTAGGCTTAGGTAAATTAAAACGTGATGATGTTATCATTCAATTAGCCGATTGTTCTAATATTTATCCTAAGGGATACGTTGAAGAGGTTTTTGTGCAGGTCCACCAACTCATTTTCCCTACGGAATTTTATGTCCTTGACATGGAGGATTCTGCTACGAATCAAGCTCCACTAATGCTATTGGGGCAACCATTCATGAGAACTTCCAAAAAAAAGATTAACGTATTTAATGGCACCCTAACTATGGAAGTTGATCATGAGGATAGAGTATTTAATATCTACGATGCCATGAGATACCCTAGTTCTACTACATAAGCTATGTTTTCTATTGATGTGTGTAACTCTTTTGCGCAGTATCACTTGGAATCTTCCCATGAGGATGCACTCAATATGGCGATTCATGAAGGAGTAGGCTTAACTTAACCTGGGGATGCCCTGTTTGTACACATGGATTATGAACAAGACCCTCAAATTTGGGAAGAAGTTATGGCCCTATATAAAGCCCCTACATTGGTAAGTCCCCCTATAGCCTTGTCAGTTTTAGTTAATATTAACAAGACTCTTCCTTCAGTTGTTTAGGCCCCTATTCTCAAGCTCAAAGTACTACCTGCACTAACTAAGTCGCAGGAAGAAAGATTGGTAAGTGTTATGACTAAGTATAAGACTACCATTGGATGTACTTTGTCACATATCAAGGGAATTAGGCTACTACTTGTGTGCATCGAATCTTGTTAGAATATTATACCAAACCCTCTAGAAAATCCCAACGTTGACTTCGTCCTCCTACGATGGAAGTCGTGAAGAAAGAGGTCATAAAACTGTTGGATTGTGGGGTAATCTACCTAATCTCGGATAGTGAGTGCGTCTCATCCGTTCAAGTATTTCCACAAATATTTCTATTTGGGAATGGACCCTAGACATCAGTGTGCATGATTTCAAGAAGGTGATGACTTCGATTAGAATCCTACTTTTTAGGATTAGTCATTTTTCCCTTAAAACAATCAAAACATTCATTAGAGTTTGTTGGACTAAGCTTAGGTAGTAGGTATTTTCTTGTTAGTTGCAAAATTCGTTCATTAGAGATGTGCCTAAGTCTTTTATGCCATAAGGTAAAAGAAGTATCATCAGTGAGCAATCTTTTAGAATTTTTGCAACTAACAATGAGACATTCATCAACATAAGAGTAATTCAATTACCAAAGATCACATATTAAGCCAAGAGTTTTGAGTTCATTTGAACTATGCAATAAAGTTAAAGTGTCTAAATCACCAAAACACAAAAACCAGATTTGGCAAGTTTTGATGCAGAAATTAAAGTCCTTCTAATTTAAGGTACATATAAAACATCTTCAAGTTCTAATATGAAACTAGTTGATAATCTAAGCTTAACAAGTGCAACGGACTTGACAACAACTTGTGATCCATCCCCAACATAGACTTTGAAAGAATATTTATTTTAGCTGGTCAGTTTTAAACCCTGTAAGTTATTTATGATATGAACAGAATATCCAGTGTCAAACCACCATGAATTTTTAGTTACTTCTACAAAATTAGTTTCAACACAAACAAAAAAATAAAAAGTTTTACCTTTCTTGACCATCCAATTTTTGTGCTCATCACAGTTTTTCTTAATGTGATCAGTTTTTCTACAGAAATAGCATTTCGGTTCTCCCTTATTAACCTTAAAATTGTAAGATACAGGTTTCTTAGAGGAATTAGTGAGTCTAGGTCCAATAGATTTCGAAGATGATGGTTGGAACTTTTTACCCTTACTGACGTGGGAGGTCTGAACCAAGTTGACCACGTTGCCTTCTCATTTTCGTGTCTGTGCTCCTCTTGAACACATTGAGTGATCAGATCATTCATGGTCAACTTTTCCTTATGGTAGTTGTAGGATACCTTGAGGTGAGCAAATTTTGTTGGCAGGGTATTGAGAGCCAAGTGCACGAGGAGCTGTTCCTCAATCCTTATGTTGAGAACTTCCAAATGGCTTGAAATGTTGATCATCTTGAGAATGTGCTCTTGGATCGTGCAGATGCCTTCAAGCTTCACAGACATCAATTGTGAGAGGTATTTGTTAGTCTCAACCTTCTCAGATTCCTTTTATTTCTCTCCAATGACTACCATGAACTCTTTGGCGGTCATTTTTCCAAGTTTCATCACACCCCTAACGTTTTCTATCATGGATTTCTCCATGATCGGGATTTTGAGCATATTGGACTTTACCACTTCTTATAGGTAGCTATATATCTCTCATCACTACTAGAAGATGTCGTGCAACTTTGAGCAGTGGATCTTCCCATCCACGATAAGCTAGGTGAAGTAGGATGTCCTCTTTCCACTTTTGAAGTTGCGTCCTATTAGGGTTTCTATTGTAGTGAAATCAATGGTGTGCTTTCTTGAAACTCAGTTCCATTTAGTGAGTTCCCATGCACGAATCCATCAATGAATCAAAACATAACAAAAGCTATTGTGACACGACCTATCCCAATCCCCTCGGGATTAACGCGGGATATGCCATACTCCCGTCTAACTGACGTGTAACACGCACGTATGACACGAAGGCTGGAAAGGGATAACCCACTCCTTAGCCCACTCGGCTTCTAGAGTGCGCCAGGATCAGTGGCTGAGTTTGATGTCTCGGTCTCTGCTACAGCTCGCATCCGCGATCAACTTGAAGGGCATTAAAACCATAAAAGTTGTGAGTGGACGAAAATAAATAATTTAATAAAACTCATTTCATAAAAGACATTTATGCCCTTTACTTAAAACTGTGCATGCATACGAAAACCAATTAATTCAAATATAATATAAAACTTTTTAAAACCAAAGCCATTTTCTTCCTCAAATCATTAGGGTATTAGCCCAAAACCATAAAATCAACCAGGTGTGGGAACTCAGCCCAAAACTGTAAAACACCGAAATCCTTAAATCCAAATCCATGTGGCCCACTGCCCAAATCTATTTATTAAACCCAGAAACACCATTTCATAAATCCAACAAATCTGTAATCCAAATACCGATCCTTGGAATCCCAGATGCCTTGTGTCCCAGACGCTTGACATCCTAGATGTCTAATCACGGTCTAAGGCTACGCGTACCGCACGTGGGTCTCTCTGAGTCAAGCTCTGACATCCTAGATGTCTGATGTCCCAGACGTTTAATCATAGAAATCTTGCTCCTGAGTCACTATACGGTCCGGTTGCTCCGTGCAATGACCCCTCGCAGGCAATGCGCTGTGGCTTCCCCAGTGTCCCGGACATCTATATGGAAAACAGTTTATAAAATCATTTCAAAACTTTCCAAAGGGGCCATTCCCGGAATTTTTGTAAAACCATCATAAATCCATCAATCCAAATCTATTTAGGGTCTTCGAACCCAAAATCAAAGTATATAAACTATAAATAGGACTCATACCCGATATCATAATCAACCGGTCCTCTAGCCCGACCATGTAAACCAAATGGGCCTCCAACCCGATATCTCAATAAATCAACAGGACTCCAAGTCTGATAGTTTCCAAATCAAATGGGTCTCGTGCCCAATTTTATATTTTCAAATCCAAAATCAGTTAATCAATCCATTATTGAAAACACAAGGACATGTAAATCCAACATAAAACTATATGCATCAAAATACATGCAAATATGTAAATAACAAATACCACAAATATACGTACTCAAGGCATTCAAAACATAGATATAAAACATATAAAATAGTTTTGTATGCATCATATTTAGAAAACAAAAGTCCACTCACAGACTATCCTAGTTGCCATCTCGATACGCGTGCTGTAAGCCTTCTCGGGCTAAATAACAATCTCCAGAACTTCCAAACCTGTCCAAATCATACCAATGGTCACTAACGGACTTAATAAGGTCATACCTAAGACCTAAGAATAGTACCGACCTGCGAACGTGTCCCGAGGCTAAAAACCTTGATTTGACCAACCTAACGATCTCCAATCGACTTGAAACCACCACCATTGGATCCAAATCGTCGAAACCTTGAAAATGACACTAGTCCCACCTCGAAATTTGAGGCCACAAGCCCCCACGTGAGTTGTCAATGCACGGTCAGTGTTGGTCAAAGTCAACGCTCCTGACGTGAGCAATGTCAACGTCGACGTCAGCGATCAACGGTCAATGCTGACATCATCGTTGACGTCATGTTGTTGTAACGTCTAACAATTGTCAGGCTGACATGTCAAACCTGACAGATGACATCATGTTGACGTCATCTCGTCCCTGATCTCTAGCTGGGTCAACTCGACTGCCTGCAACCGGGTCGCACAGACCCACGAGCCGACCCTGCCAGTTCTCCCTCTATTCTCAACCATTTCCTTCCGTTCTTTGCTGGTTTTGATCATACTAAACCCTACCAGCCCAAAAATCCAAGAAAATGGCTCAGAGGTACTTGTTAAACCCATGACCAGTGACAGTCGATTTCCAGTTCATCCTTGCGCCTGTTCAGCCATCCTTCGCCTTTGATTTCGATCCCAATCGACTCGTACAACCACCACAAATAAGTTCCAATCATTAAAACCGATCAACAAACGCTAAAACCCAATTTCCAATTTATGAACGTAAACTCACCGTATTAGGATTTCCCAGCCACCGTCAACAATGGTTCATCTCGTTAGCATCGTCACGATCGTCTACCCTTACTCTCTCTTTTTCTTTCACACACCAACCGCATCAGATAAGGATTAGGGGGTGGTCGTGTGGGATTGGGCGTTTGGGTGTTCATAGGTTATGGGTTTCACAGGGTTTGGGAGAAAAACAGAGAGAATGAGGATGAGGATGCCTGATGATAAGGACCCTAAGACATTTGTCACTCATCTGGTGGGTCCTCCCCAATTTTTTCTCCAATCAAATTATGCCACGTGTCGAATTCCTCGGTTTACATGTATAGTGCCCTAAAACTTCCTAGACCCGTAAGTTTTCTGTTGAACGTTCGATTTTGACATGCCACCTATCTAGGGACTCGTAATGTCCCGATCTACATCACAGTCATTGGTCAACGTCCATTTGACTGCCCGGGTCAAAAGTTAACTTTTCGTCCATTCCCACAGACAAAATGGTCATTTTGCACCGTCCGTCCGAAATCTCTCGACTAATCAGGGATTAGTCACACTAATCCTTAATTAATTACTAAATTAATCCTGAAATGTGGGATGTGACGTTACATATTGATTCATTATCATCGGTACAAAATCACAAGTTCACCTTTAGGAAGAACTGCATCATCTGTTATTTAGGTATGAGAACATCAACAAGCACAGAACCATCACATTTATGTCAGGACCCACCCCGGTTCCACCCCGAAAATCGAGGTAAATCCTACTCCCGTCTGACAACCCCAAACGAAAGACCAAAGAATCTCACGAAAACACACAAACTTTCACTGCGAGACGCAGGAGATTTTAATACAACCCAATGTCAACAAATATACAGAGCATCGTACCAAAAGAAAGGAAAACAAAACCGATACACAAAGTACACGCACAAGGGAAAAACTGAGACCACTCCGGGAAACTCTCGAGTACTCTATGCCCCTAATGCTGCCTCAACGTCAACCCCCGCGCTAGCTCCACGACCTGGAGGGCATTTAGAAACAGAAAAGTGTGAGTGGACCATAAATAAAAATAACAGTTTCTAAAAACCATTTCATAAGCAAACGAGGGTTTTGGCCCTCCATTTTGAAAACATACATGCATAACCCATTAGCTGAATACAGTTATAAATCACATAAGGATCGTCATAAAAACTGTTGCAGAATCATCATAGAAACAGTTATAGAAATCACGTAGTAAGCATCATAAAACCTCACATCATAAAACCAATAGATACCAATATTATTATCCGATCAAACCTGCTGGACCTATCTGAGTCTTTAAACTCCCGAGTCTTTAAACTCAATCCAGGCCTCAATAATATCCGAGTCTTTAAACTCCGAGTCTTTAAACTTAACAGGCCTACGGGGGAAATATCAATATATCCGAGTCTTTAAACTCCCGAGTCTTTAAACTCAATCTGGGTTATTAAACCTAATCCGGGCCCGTCCCCCGTCAATCACAATATCCGTGTCTTTAAACCCAATAATCAAATCCAGCAAATCCAATCCAAAACCATTTGAAAATCATTTCTAAATCCATATCCAAACTCGAATCCGAAATCACTGGTTCGAAGCCCTTCCGGCGTCCAGAACCGTCATTCCGAACCCAAATCCGGAATTCCACTTTTCAACTTTAAAATCAAATCCCGCTTTCCGAAATCCGATTCTAAAACCGAAAACCTCGCTTATCAAATCATGTCTTCAATCCATTTATAACCATTGAAATCACTTATCATTTGAAATCCCAAAATCATGGCATCGAAATCAGAATTCAACTTTCTCGTAAAACATGCTGAAAACCGTACTTTCTCGAAAAACGTGCAATTATGTAAAACAGTTATAGCATAGTCAAAAATCATGAGATCACATGTAAAACCATAAAACAATTATAGAAAAGCAGTTATGCATGCTCAATTATAGAGAAGGGGTCCACTCACAGATACCGGGCACGTCACTTTCGTCCCGTACGTCCTGTACGTTGCTCGTCCGCCTCGGGGATTCCCGATCCTGTCAACAGTCACCAAAATACGTCACTAACACGTCCACTAAGGTCCTCCTAATTTTCCCCAATTTTCCTGAACCTCTAAACGTAACGAACCGAGACCCTAAACCTTCAACCTTGTAGAACTAACCTCAAACGACGTCCGATTAACCCGAAACCTATCCCAAAAGATTCGTTATAACATTTAGACCAAAAACCTAGTTGAACGGTTCCCCAGAAACCGCCCCACGCGCCCCCACACGCCTCCCAAAGTGGCTGCGCGTGGGCCTCACGTGCCTGCACAGTCACTATTCATCTTCAACCTCGAGCCCGTGCACTGTTCCGGACCGGCGTGACCGGTTCTCCGCCATCCGTCCACCATTTTCCTCCCTCTTTCCACCATTCTCTTCATCCTCAACCCAGCAACCTATTCCCCTCAACCAAACACGACAACACGGCATCTAACCTGTCGTCCCTACCTCGAAACGAAACCCGTTCATCTCCCATGTTCTTCCTCTCGGCCACCCGTGTACTCCCCCATCACGGCTACACAACTAGCAGCTTCCTAGGACCCTACTGAGTCCACTAGACCTCACCAGACTCCTCGAATCAGCCCTAAAAGCCACGATTAACCATTTGAAAATCACGGAAAAACAGAGCAACCAGGGGAAATTCAAGAGATTACCTGCCTGTTGATCGCCGCCGCGTTCCCTGGAGTCCACAGAGCCGTCCTAGCTTCCCCTCGAGTCCAAATTGATCAGCTTGATCACTGAGGTTCGCACCACCACCAAACTCCCTCTATGTTTTCTAGTTTTCCCTGAGAACTCACCCTCTCCTCACACCAGTCTTCCTCACGAAACTCTTACTCAAACTCACTCACTACCTCTCTCTCGATCTCTAATCACTCACTCAATCACCAGGACACACAGACACACACGACCAACGTTCAATTTTCTCTCAATCTCACCCTCTGTTTCTCTCTTGTGCACGACCACAAACACGACTCACCCAAATAATTTGAACCGTGCAAACTTGTAGAAACCTCTAGTTCAATGCCACCTGTCACAATCCCATGGTCCTTCTAAAAAATATCCAATCTCTCCTGTACACTTGGCCTTATCCGATTGGCCCAATTCCCAATGCACCAAAAAGACCAAAATGCCCTTGTAACACAAAATTACCATTTTACCCTTGCCATTCTAGACCCGTATCTCGCCCGTCCAATGTCCGATGAAGGCATGCCGCCTGTCGTTGAACTCAGGACGATGAGATCTACCTAACGGTACTAGGTCTACATGTCAAAACCCTATCGTACGAAAAGTCAACTTTTCCCCCTATTTTAACCAAATTACGGCATTGCCCACAACCTTCCGAACATCATAACTTCCTCCTCGGATGTCGGAATCGGGCGTGCCACCTGTCTACGGACTCGTGACGTCCCAAACTACGTCAC
Organism: Prinsepia uniflora; assembly: GCA_032719365.1. Lineage (NCBI taxonomy): Eukaryota > Viridiplantae > Streptophyta > Magnoliopsida > Rosales > Rosaceae > Prinsepia > Prinsepia uniflora. Next base: position 15,830,134 of record CM064872.1, read on the forward strand.
GGTCATCGGTTAGTGCCCAATTCACCGCCCGAACTAAAAGTCAACTTTTTTCCTAGACTAGGGGCAAAATCGTCATTCTACGCCCAAAGTCCTACAGTAACAAAACTAAACACCGATTAAGCTCACTAATCCGTCACTAATCACTTCACTAATCCTGTCTCCCGGGACGGGTCGTTACATTTGTGCAGATGCTTTTGTGCTGGTCCATGTTCTCATCACATTCATAGATTGCATTAGACCAGAATCAGAATCCTCTTTGGAGGGTTCCAATTCTGTCATAGCATATAATCCTCCCACAGAGACTCCTTTAGAATCATGTAAGAACGTGGCATGGAAAACAACTTGGGTTGATAATTAGCCAGATCTTTCATGATTTGAGTCTTACTAATCAATTCCAGAACATCACGAATTAATTAGCATCATGGAAAACATTGTTAAAGCACACATAAATTAGAAAAACATTCTCAAATTATTTGAGTCTTACTAATCAATTCCAAAACATCACAAATTAATGAGCCAGTTCTTTCATGATTTGAATGTTACTAATCTATGTTCGAAACAACGTTTTTCATGAGAATATATAAGAAAATTCGAGCATGTAAAAATAGTTAATTTATTACAGAATCAACACAGAATGATTGAGAACTTTACAAGCGTAATATGATAAAAGAACTTCATACCTCAAGCACTCGAACTCGCAATATTCAACAAACATTAGTGGAAATATGGAGAGTCATAAACAAACAATGATCGATTGAATATGTACAGAAAATTGAGGCAAAGTTCAGTGAGAATCAAAACCCCCAAATTTGATTTGGGAGGAGGAAGACGCCCTAACGCGTCCTTGTTTTTTCTTTCGAAGTAGCTGCTGGCTTCCAACGGTCCAAAAATCAAAATTTGTGCGCATTGTTTTTAAAGAAAGCAAAGGAACGACATGTCGTTTTGTCAAAATAAAACTTAATATTGATGAAAATGACTATATTACTCTTATTATGACTAGAACTTTGCACACATGGTGATTAATCCATACTCAAACTCTTAACAGTTAACGCATCTATAAATAAAGTTGCCCACAATTCATTTCATTCCTTCAATATATATATATATATATATATATATTCAATCATGCAATACATTTGTGGAGATTGAATATTAGTTCTTGAAAGCATACAACTTTAGAATATTTCAAGAAAGAGTTTTAAACACAGCTTGTGTTTGTTATTCTTGTGGAATTGTGGACTGCTTCCACAAGAAGACGATCATTTTATCCTAGGAGACGTTTGCTGAGAAAAATCCGTGAGCACCGGTGAGGAGGCAATTTCATCTTAATGAAATAGAACCATGTTCTAGACTCGATCACATGTAAAGTGTCTCTTACTTTGATTTCGTTTGTATTTCATTTCATATATAAAGTTTAATTATTTTCATATTTATGTGAACATAGCAATTATTAATATTTTTACAAACAATCTTAAGACGAATTTTGTTTTATTTGGTAATTGGTATATTTGATTTTGAGAATATTTAAATTCTTTTTTGTTCTTAGATGTTTTATTTTATTTATATGATTTGTGTGTTCTTCCTCTTTGTTGAAGGAAAAATGATGGTTGGTAATACTAGGATGATGTTACTAGTAATGATAAGGGAAATCGTGTGGCTTATGCCCTACCTATGGTAATCTCCACTTCCACTTCTTATTGAGAGAAACTAGAAAAGTTCAATGGAAAGGAATTTAAGGGGTGATAACAAAAAATGTTGTTTTATTTGACCACTCCTAATTTGGCCAAGTTCTTGAAGGATGATGCTTCTGCGACTGGTTCTACTACAGAAGTAGTAGCTCTTGCAGAAAAAGTCCAAGAACTCCAAGTTGGTAGACTCCAAGGTGGTTATCAACCAAGTCCAAGAACTCCAACTTATTCTCCATGAGATTGAGGCAGAGAACATGGTTCTAAGTGAGGCTTTCCAAGTGGCTGCTGTAATTGAAAAATTGCCATCTTGTTAGAAAGACTTCAAGAATTATCTAAAGAATAAGCACAAAGAGAAGAGACTTAAGGATCTGATCATGAGGCTACGAATGATCGTGAGGCTAAGAACTGAGGAAGACAACTGTGGTTCTGAAAAGAAAACCACTGGAAATTCCATGGAGGCTAAGGCATAAATTGTAGAAGATAGGCTAAATAACAGGAAAAAGAGGAAGCATAGAAAAAGATCTAGTCAATGGAACACAAAGAAGATTGTAGAGTTTAAAGGCATGTGCTTTAAGTGTAAAAAGTATGGACATAGGGCGACAAACTGTTGTTCTAAAAAGACTAAAAGATATACAACGGAAGTTCACTTAACTGAGAAGGATAAGATCTCAAATGATCTATATAAATTCAATCTCTTGGCTGTGATCTCCTAAGTGAACTTGGTAAGAAATTCCAAGGAATGACGGATAGACACATGAGCTACACACCATATCGGCTCAGAGAGGAAAATGTTCACAACCTATCATGAAGTAACCCATTGGGAACAACAATTTATGGGAAACTCTTCGGCTTCCAAGGTTGAAGGTCAAGGAAAGGTGGTTCTCAAGATGACTTCTGGTAAGGAACTAACTTTGAATAAAGTGCTAAATGTGACTGACATATGAAAGTACTAGGTTTCTAGATCGTTGTTAAGTAAGAGTAGATTCAGATTGGTCTTTGATGCTGATAAATTTGTACTTACAAAGAATTGGATGTATGTGGGGAAAAGGGTACCTGAATAATAGTCTTTTTGAGAGGAATGTAATGATTATTGTACCTTCTATTAATAATACTAATAACACAGTTTGTTCTGTTATATTATCGATCCCCAAAATATTTGGCATAGTAGATTAGGACATGGTAATTATGATACTATTGGTAGATTAGTTAACATGGATTTACGGACAAAGTTTCATATTGATTCAAATCACAAGTGTGAAACTTGTGTTGAAGTCAAACAAACCAGAATATCTTTTCAGTCTATGGTAAAGAGTACGAAACCTCTAGAATTAATTCACAATTATATCTGTGATTTAGTATGTACAAAAAGTATTTTATTAATTTTATCGATGACTACACAAGATATTTGTTTATTTGCATAGAAGCAACGATGAAGCCTTAGTAATGTTTCAACATTACATGAATGATGTTGAGAATCAACTTAGTAGAAAGATTAAGGTTTTAAGAAATGATAAGGTAGGTGAATATATTACACCGTTTGCTGAGTTTTGTGCTCATCATAGGATTATTCACCAAGCTAATGCTCCTATTCAACTCAACAAAATGGTATTTTTGAACGTAAAAATCGAACATTGAAAGAAATGATGAATGCCATGTTGATAAGATCTGGAGCGACCCAAAATTTGTGGGGAGAAGTTTTGTTTCTGGAAATTATAATCTCAGTGAATTACTTCATATGAAGTTTGAAAAGGCACCATATGAATTATGGATAGGCCGAATGTCTTCTTATAAATATCTCAAAGTTTGGGGGTGTCTTGCTAAAGTAACGATGGCAGATTCTAAAAGGGTTAAAATAGGACCAAAAAACATTGATTGTGTATTCAATAGTTATTCTTCTAACAGTAGTGTATATCGATTCCTTGTACATAAGTCAGGCAACATTGATGTACATGTGAATACAATTATTGAATCAAGGAATGCAATATTTCTTGAGAATGTGTTTACTTGGAAAGATACATGATAGGCCTTAACTTAAGCATCATTTTATGTCAATTTATATCCTTAATGCTTATATTTTATTGCCAAATAATAGGAGAAAATTATCTATTTTGTGAGAAATGTGCATAGTCAGGTAAATCAAGGAATGATGAGAATTTGAGCGAAAGAATCATCTCAATCGGAGTTTTGTTGAAGAAGTTACGAGGCCACCAAATTAATTCAAAGAAATCTGATAGGACTCTACCGAATCTAACATCAGCCCAACTCAAGACCACAGCCCTGAGTTTCTTAGGCCTAGACTCGAACAAGCCATGCGCATCACCCAAGTCGCCAGCCCAACAACCAGGCCCCAGTCGCGTCTAGCCCAGCAGCCGCCTGTGCGAAGCCCGTACATGACCAGTGCGTGCGACCCGTACCCACTAGCGTGACTCGCACTGCAATGTATGTGGGACCCATCTCGTCCAGCGCCCGATCCACCGCGTGCCAGAAGCCCAATCCATCCCGTGCTAGTGTCCAATGCAATCCTCTGCGGCATGAGCACCCGGCCCAACTTGCTTCACATGTAGCAGCTAATTCCTGCGTCAGCGCCCAGTTAGCTGCATCATGCATGCCCAGCCCAGCTGCTCCACCTACCCAGCCCATCCCTGAGGTCATCTGCCCAACATGCTTCTACCCAGCTTTTCCAGCCCAAATCCACCTAATTTTCAAAAGAAATCCACCATTTCACTAATTAATTAATTTTTTTAAAATTTAAATGCTATTTTCTAGCTCTTATTGATGAGCCGTCTCAATAATTAGGGAGGTGATTCTCATTGTTAAGGTACTTCTTTTGGAACATTTTTAAGCCTTCCTAAAAGGAAAACCTTAGCTAGGTAATTCCGAGGCTGTTTGATCCAAAAGTAGACCTCACGTGATGAGACCCGCTAGGGGATCTAGGACCAGCTGTGTGGTGTTTGGGGTTCGTTGAGGGTGACGTCGATCTCTGGCCTACGATCGACAAGTTACCTTCAAGATGGAGGGAGTGCTAGACACCGGTAGGTTGCCGACCAGATGGGCTCCAATGCCTAAGTTAGTAAGCGCTGGATGGGTCGCGTGACCCAGGCGTTGCCGAGTGGCATATATGTGTCTGGGAAATGTACAGTATTCAGAAGAAGCTTACGTTTTTGAGAGGTTCTGGGGGTATTTATAGTGGTCATGAATGTGGTAGTTGAGTACTGTTTAGAACCAGGTTCAATGTAGTGGCCGGTAGTCGGCCGTGTGGCCCTAGATATCTAGGGCAGGTGCCAGGTGCCGCAAACCCTGCCGGTGTCAGGGAGTTGGTATGGATAGCTGACTTCACAGTGAAGGGTTGGTGCCGGGCCTGGCTACTGAGTAATGTTCTAGAGTACCCTGCCAAACGATGAGTACTGATACGTCTGTAGAGTGGCCATGCTGAGTGAGTACTTGGGCCGGGTGCTAACTAATCCCTTACTACCGAGGGGCAGGTTTTTCTTGTATGGAGCCTGGTTGGTCAATATGGTATCAACATAAGTCCTCTAAGTCTTTGACTGAGGTAGATTTCCTCAGTCAGGGACTTGCAATTCAGGCCGATATATGTCAACTGGCTAGGGGAATGTATCCCGGAGCCCCCCAAGTCATGGACTGAGGAAGTGTGTCGGGTTAGCAAGTGGAAGCCAGTCCTCGAGTCAGCTGAATAACAGTTCACCTGTTTCAAAGGGGATAAACATTGAAGAGGTCCTTTAGTTGGGCATAATGTTAGCATGTCGTTCCGGGTGCTACCGATTGGTCAAGCATGAATGAGGTGGGATGTCACGATGGCGCCCAACTGGTTGTATTGTTAATGCATTCTGATTGGGGTGTGCGATCATACCATGCTAGGTTATGCCGAATGGTCAAGCCTAGTTAAGGGGGTATGTTGCGATGGTGCCCAATCGGTCCCATTGTGCCTGCTTGCCGATTGGGTTATGCAAGCATGCTGTGCTAGGTGCTGTCGAATGGTCGAGCATGAATGCGGTGGTGTGTCGCGATGGATCCCAACCAGTCTTATTGTGCTTGGTTACCGATTGGGTTATGCGAGCTTGTCGTGCCAAGTGCTGCCGAATGGTCGAGCCTGGTCAAGGGGGTATATCGCGATGGTGCCCAATCGGTCGCATTGTGCTTGCTTGCTGATTGGATTATATGAGCATACCATGCCAGGTGCTGCCGACTAGTCGAGCCTAGTCAAGGTGGTGGACTGGGAGTTCGAATCGGTTTCTGATTGTACGCTTACCGATCGACTATAGGTAGCCTAATGTGCCGATTGAGCCATCATTGAGGCTACAGTTGTAGAGGGTTGGTTGGGCTTAAACAAGGATGTTGGGTTTTTTTTGTATACACCTGGTATGTATATGGTATATATACAGAAGGGTATGTATAGACAAATAGTGTTATACATGCGTAAAGTGCCATATGAGTGAATAGTGCCATATGGGCTTTGTCACCGTCTAGATCGGAAATGCACATCTCGAGGTGGTCCAGGTGCCTATAAAAGGGGGGTTGGGTGCCTTGATTTTTTCTCTTTTACAAAAGAACTTGTCAGAGCTCTAATTTTCTACGGACTGAAAATTCGGACTATCGAGCGAAATTACCCGGAATTTGTTAACCGAATCAATTGTACCTTCCGAGCAGCAAGCATAGGTAAACCGCTACTCCCATGCTTTGTAATTTTTTGTTCAGTAGGGGTAGAGGGTGAGGGTATCGAGGAAGCAATTACGGTAGCAAGGTGAGGGTGCAGATTCAAGACCAAGTACCGACCAGACCGGTGGGGACAGCCCGCAAGCAGAGCAGCCAATGGAACCTATAAAGCAGCGGGGTTCCAATCAGGAGGCGCAGACCTCGTCCCCACCCATTATCATTTTGGAAAGCGACCGGGAGGAGGGGGAAATGGGAATGGAGTACTATACGGAGTCGGAGCAGGACGGCAATGCGAGGTCAGAGTATGTTGTGGACTATGATTGCAACACCATTCCGCAGACAGACTTGGATAAGTTCCAAGAGATGTACAACGTGCCAAACGACATAGAGATGACACTGCCGCCTCATAGTGGAAAGTCAAGTGATCCTCTAGAGGGGTCCACGTTGTTCTACCTCAACTGCATTGAGCATGGGGTACGGCTGCCCCTGCATCCATGGCTTTAAGATATTATAGTGTGTGCCTGGATAGCGATGGGGCAACTGAACGTGAATAGCTGGATCATTCTAGTTAGAGTCTACACGGCCTTTTGACTGGCGGGGTTACCGGAGCCAACCTGGGGGCAGTTGTGTCACTTATATCATTTTAAGAAACAAGTGTACGGCCCCGGGTGGTTCTAGAGTGAGCGCAGATCGAGGATGTGATGTCTCTGTAGTCGTAACAGCCCGTCATCAACCTGATAGTTAGGATAAGAGTAGGAAGCACCTCGTGCTGAAAGAAACTAGGTGCAGTAGTTTAGGATTCGATTAGCATTGCATACTGCGTTCTTCGAGAGGTGGAAGCCGAGTGGGACCAATATTCGTGTGAATCCAACAGCTTAGGACCGTCGTGTTACTAGAGATAGGATCCAGTGGACCAGTAGACATCGTATGACGACTTCTTAAGTCGAGACCGCTAGTCGGTTGAGTCATGTCGGATTGGAGAGTATGTTGCAGAGAGCAGTTGAGGTCATGGTTGACCCGAGTGAGATTGTTGGGAATAGGAACGTTGGATCCAATTTGGCATGAGAGGCCATGTTTCAGTGTGTTGAGTTCCGGAGAGATGTCGACTGGCAGAGGATGCCACAGTGTAGGTGTTGTAGGGCTTGGTATGGCATGCGATGATTGTGGTATGCCGCGATTGCGACGTGTAACGGTTCTGCAGTGTTAGACACGGATTATGGCCAAGCTCTTGTGGAGGCCAGCGGCTGGGCGTTGTATCGTTACGAGAGGACGAGATCCTCTGATTGTGGTTGTTAGTTGGTTGGACACCAGTAACGGGGCATGTCGACTCTTTGGAGTTGAGATAGAGGGATCGGTCAGGATGGTTGGGCTGCAGTGAGCAGCCGGGTAGTGATAAACCTAGTGGACGATCGATTGGACAAGTTACCAGGAGTGTGGTACTTGTCGACCGGATCCTGAGGTGGACCGATCGGTAGATGTTGTGTGTGGTGTGGTTGGTACCGGCGGTGAGTCGACTGCATGGATTTGGAGTCTTAATAGCATAATGTTTCTGAGATTGGTCTACACGAGGTTGTGGCAGACACTGCTATCGATGGACGTAGTTGAGTCTTATCGAGTTGGATGGGCTCAGGTTTCCGTGACAATTGCGATGATGGGATTCGTCAGTCGTGACGATGATACAGGGTGTGTGAGTGACACATGGTATGAGTAGTGGTTTTGGGAGTTGGCTCGGTTACAACCGAGTGCGATCGCAGGATGAAGTGTTGGACTTTGGTGTGTTGGTACACTTGCCACGCTACCTCGATGAAAGTGAATTGGGAGGAGTTCAAGAGCCGATTCTTAGACCAGTACTATCCCCGTGCCTTCTGCGAGGCAAGAGAGATTGATTTCTTGCAACTCCAGTAGGGGAACTCGATTGTTGCGGAGTACTTGGTTTGGTGACTAGTTCCGGGATGATACGAGGATTGAGGCACGAGTGTGTGCCCAGGAGTGGTAACGTTATAGGATGAAATGCCTAAGGGGCGTTCGGATGAAAAGGTATAAATGGATGAAGTAAGTGACGTCTTATGACGTGAATGTTGGTTGGTCAGATATGGTGTTATGCAGAGATTTGACTGCAGATCACAGCAGGAGCCGAGGGTGACTCTTCAGTCGAACGATACATCAGGTTAAGATGAATTGACATCCTTTTGGATGTGCATAAAAGTTATTCACGGATGCTTGGATGGTGTCCGGTTGAGCTAAGGACTTGAGAGTCCATTGTGGATTGGTTTTGGTTGACTACAGTTGACCATACCTCCTGAGTTGGGGACTTGGAAATCGCTTGCCTATAGGACGCGAGAATGCTCATGTAATGAGTGAGCTCAGTAATTGGAAAAGAAGCATGTTTCCAACGTGATTGGAACTTCAGAATCATGAGAAGTTGTGATTGAGACGATGAGAAGAGTACTTGATTCCGGATTGGTGATGGATATTCCGAGGTCACTGAATGTGACTCTTTAGTAGATAGTGCTGGGTGCCGGAGGATGACATAGGATGAACTTTGATGTCATCATCTTGGATTCTTCCCTAGGTGGGACGACAATGAGTGATATGACAACTAAAGGGTTCAAAGAGGGTGTAAGAATCCAACACCTAGGTTGTGAGTCAAATTTGATTGACTTGAGGAACAGATGGTATGTAGCGTCACCAGATGTGACGAGTGAGTGTCTGAGGTAATGAACCCATGTTGGTCTTGTGGGTCATCATGTTAGACAGGGACCAGTCGTAGAGCGACACGTGTCACATGTTAGTGCCTAGTTAGCGCTTACATATCAATGATGTGGCCCAATCACAGGTTACCACGTGTCACTGACATGTCAGTGACGTGGACCAATGGGAGCTTGACACGTGGCACTGTCAGAACTGTCAGTGCTGACGTCAGCGTTGACTTTTCCAACATTGACTTTTGCGTTGACAACACACATGGGGGCACGTGATCAAGAATTTCAAGGTGGGACCAGTGTCATTCAAAGGGTTTCGAATATCCGGAACTAATGGTGGTGGTTTCGGGTTAATCCGAGATATTTAGGTTGGTTAAATAGAGGTTTTTTACCTCAAGAAATGTGTCCGGGACTCGTTGACTTTTACGAGAGTTTTGGGGTTTTATCTGACAGACTTGTATAATTTATTAGTGACCTTTGGGTATGATGTGGACATGATCAGAAGTTCTAGAGATGGTGATTTAGCCTTGGGGAGGCTTAAGGCACGCGTATTGAGGTGGCTGTTAGTACGGTCTATGAGTGGTATTTATGATTTACGTATTTGCACGTATTTCGAGGTTTATGGCTTTATACTATATTTATACGTGCTTGGGTTTTTGATGATGGTTTAATGGAATGGTTTTGCATTTGGAAATATGGAAATCGGGCATGAGACCCATTTGATTGGAAACTATCGGACTTAAGAGTCCAGTTGATTTAATGAGATATCGAGCTGGAGGCCCAGTTGGTTTACGATATCGGGCTTGTGGCCAAGTTAAGTATGATATCGGGCATGAGTCCCATTTGTGGTTTATAAATATGATTTCGGGTTCAGATTGGATTAGAGAAATCGGATTTCTGGATTTATGAAGATTTTTATGGAAATTTCGGGCATGACCCCTTTGAGATGTTTTGAAAGGATTTTATAAAGATGTTTTCCATATACCATCTTTATACGAGGATGTGTGTATGGTCTCCTCCAGATGTCTGGGACACTGAGAAAGTCACGGGGCGTTGCCTACGAGGGATCATTGTACGAAGCGACTGGACCGTATAGTGACTTAGGAGCAAGATTGCTATGATTAGATGTCTGGGACGTCAGACATCTGGATAAAGTCGGAACATTTCCTTTACATATATGCTTTTTCATGGTGGTTCTATTAGAGTAGGGCAGCCGAAGCATGGTGGACCCATGCTTGGTTTTGAGTGATTAACCATGAGAAATTGGTGAGATGAAGGAGTGCTAAGAATTTATTTGAAGTTAGAGGAAGCTGAAGAGAACCAATAGAAGTTTTTAGCTTTGAGAAAAAGAGTAAGCATTACAGAAATTATCAGAGGATACCCTTAATCGGAGGTGGTGACTTCTATCTTTCCTATTTGATTGGTTAGGGCTTCGGGCTTGGTTGTTAATAGGATTGTGAGACTTGAGATTCCACAACGGGATCCTGGATAGAGACGGACTGGGTGGAACCTAGTAGTGGTTGAGATGTGATGTGACCCTTGCCAATAGTGGTTGAAGGGACAGATGTGATGGAGATAATTAAGTGGTGATTGGACGAAACGGTATAAAGGGACGACGTAAATACTGTCATGGGATTTAGTGGATGATTTGTCAGATATAGTGGTATATAGAGTTTTGACTTCAGATCACATCAGGAGAATGCTGTGATTCTTCAGTCGAGCGGTACATTAGGAAATGTTGGATTGACATCCTTTTGAATGTACATAAACGGTCATAACCGGACAGGCGAGTTGGGGATTAGATTGTTACGAGACCCATAGGTGGATGTTGTCAGAGTGAGTTGGGACTGGGAAGTCCAATGGTTGGAAAAGATAGATATGCTTCCAACATGGTTGGAACTTCGGAATCAAGAGAAGTTGTGAGTGTGATTCCGAAGTCAAGGAGGGTGACTTCTCATTTTCAGTTGGCTTGTGGTCATTGGTTAAGAGAAGTTGGGAATGTGATTCCAAATTGGGAATAAGTGGTGAGACTGGTAAACGTGGCGAGTGTAGAGGGGATTGTGGTTACACCCACATAGGATGAATTTTGATGTCATCGTCTTGGATCATCCTTGATTTTCCCTATGTGTGATGTCAGGGTTGATCTGACATAGGGAAATATGAAGGGGAAAGATGAAAGGAAATATTGACGAGGGAGTCTTGATAAGTAAGGATGACAAGGAGTGACTATATTTGATCGATGTGAGGTAATTGATGAAAACCCACAGTCTAGACGTGTTCCGTCTTTGACTGAGCTGTTCAATTGTGGAAAAGGTGTTGAGGAGTAATGTGACGACAGAGGAGAATCGTAGGGGAGAATTGCCTTGCTAATTATGCTAAGCTAGGAGTAGAGGAGAATTTCCTTGCTCTGTGACTCTGGTGGAGTCTGCGTGGATCGCTGAGGGAGTTAACTGAGGTGAGTATCGAAACCGATAAATGCCGCCATTTTGAGCTTGGCTTAGTTAGGTGAGATTCGTGCTATTGTGGCGGTAGAATCTTACGCTACATTGAGGGAGTTGTAGTGCGAGGGACCCTTAATATGACTCCAGTATGGGTCGAGGTTAGTGTCGTGACTCGAGTCGTGGATTGTCGAGGTGGTGTCAGTTACTGAATGCCAGTTGGAGGTAACGATTAGAGCTCTGATACCAAGGTCGTATTGTCAAGTGGTGACAGTTGGGAGGCGTTCGTATAATAACATAATTGTCAGGTGGCGTACACTAAATGTTAGGCCCAGGTGTGAGGCATGTCAGATTTCCACGTATTGGAGGTGGAAATGCGAACCTTTGGGAATGAGTTGGAGATGTGTTAACCCTTAGTGAGAGTAGGTATTTCAGTCTAACAACCAAAAGTTGGAAAGTGTCAGAATGGTAGGCTAAAAAGACAAGGAGGGTTAGTCTAAGTTACAGAATTTCGTTGGAGCCAACGTTGTCAGGTGGTATCATCATAGAAGGTGTGGTCAATATGTGGACTCCTACTTAGGATGTGGATTTCCACAGCTGGATGTGGACTTGGGGTAGTTAGAATTTTGAGGATGAAATTATTTGAGGGGGGAAGCTTGTAACGACCCATCCCGAATTTCGGGATCAGTTTAGTGAGTAATTGGGTATTAGCGTGACTAATCGAGGATTAGTCAAGAAATCGCGACCAGACGGTGTGAAATGATGATTTCACCCCCGGAGTTGGGCAAAAAGTTGACTTTTTACCCGGGTGGTCAAATGCCTGAGGGCCGATGACCGTGACGTAGATCGGGACGTTACGAGTCCGTAGCCAGATTGCACCTCGAAATCGAACGTTCAACCGGAAAGTTACGGGTCCAAAATGGAAATTGGCACTATTCATGCAAACCGAGGAAATCGCTCCGTGGACTATTTTGATTGGAGAAAAATCTGGAAGGACCCACCAAATTAGTGACAAGTGTCACCCATCTGATAGGCCCAGAACCCAATTAATTGGGGTCCTTATCTTCTTCATCATTTAGTCATCTTCTCTGTGTTTCTCCCAAACCCGTGGAAGCCTCTCGAACCGTGAAACCCAACCCACACAACCCCTTCAATTCTCATCTGTTGTGCATGACCCACGAATGAAAAGGGAAGAGGACGTCGAGACGATCGTGGTGGTCGCCACGGTAGAGCAACAACGGCGAGGTAAGGCAAAACCCGTAAGCTCTGTTTTTTGTTCGAAAATGGTAGTCTTGGTTTTACCGGTTGTCAATCATTTCTATTTATTAGACGAGGTACCTGAGGAAAGGACTAGCTCAGGGAACTCGAAATCAAGGGCTGTGGTGGCTGGAACTAAGAGAAGTCGAAAGAGAAACCTGGGCTTATTGTTCATCGATTCAGAGGGTACATTATAGGTTTGATTTCACGTTTTTGAGTTCATAGATCAATTAAGGGAGGTTGGACGATAAAGTAGGAAGAAACAGGATTGAAAACGGGTTGAATCGAGGGTTCTTGGACCGGGTTAGGGTCGCGGGTCTGTGCGACCCGATTACAGACGAACAGGTTGACCTGCCCAAGGTAGGAGACAATGTGACGTCAGCAATGATGTCATCGTGATGACATCATCATGTTAGGTCTGACATGTCAGACTGATAGCTATCAAACAGGGACCAGTCCTGGAGAGAAAATTGTCACATGTTAGTGCCTAGTCAGCACTGACATATCAGTGACGTGGCCCAATCATTAGCTGCCACATGTTACTGACATGTCAATGACATGGACCAATGGGAGCTTGACACGTGGCACTGTTAGAGCTGTCAGTACTAACATCAGCAATGACGTGAGCGTTGACTTTTCTAACGTTGACCACGCGCGTGGGGGCACGTGAGCACGAATTTCAAAGTAGGACTCCTGTTATTTGAAGGGTTTCGACGATCTGAATCGAATAATGGTAGTTTTGGGTCGATTTGAGATCGTTAGGTTGGTCAAATAGAGCTTTTCACCTCGGGACACTTGTCTAGGACATGTTTACTTTTCCGAGAGTTTTAGGGTTTATCTTATAGACTTGTATAGTTGATTAGTGACTGTCGCGTATGTTGTGGATAGGATCAGAAGTTCCAGAGATGGTGATTTAGCCTCGGGGAGGCTATAGTCTGGAGGCCCAGTTGATTGGAAACTATTGGACTTGGAGTCCATGTGATTTAATGAGATATCGAGCTGGAGGCCTAGTTGGTTTACGATATCGGGCTTGAGGCCTCGTTGAGTATGATATCGGGCATGAGTCCCATTTGTGGTTTATAAATGTGATTTCGGGTTCGAAGACCCTACATGGATTTGGATTTGAGAAAACGGATTTCTGGATTTATGATGGTTTTTATGAAAATTTTGGGCATGACCCCTTTGAGATATCTCAGACATTGGGGGAGTCACGGCGCATTGCCTACGAGGGGTCATTGTACTGAGCGACCAGACCGTATAGTGACTCAGGACCAGGATTTCTATGATTAGATCTCTGGAACGTTAGACATCTGGGATGTCAGAGATTGACCCTGAGAGACCCCGGCCAACATGTGTAGCCTTGGACCATGATATGACGTCTGGGACGTCAAACTTCTGAGATGCTAGGCAGCTGGGATGCCAAAGATTGGTATTTGGATTACAAATTCATTGGATTTATGAACTATTATTTCGGTGTTTATGGATTTGGCCAGTGGCCCACATGATTGATTTTATAATTTTGGGCTAAGGCCCCAAAGTTTTTGAAGGGATTGATTTTGGTTTTTTAAATGGTTTTAATTATATTTGAATTAACTGCTTTTAGTATGCATGCATTGTAAAACCCGTGTCCTGGAGGGAAGGTAAACTATCCCACATTCCTACAAGGGGAATGGTCTGGGAGGGGATTGGTGGCGTGCCTTAAAGGTGTAGGCACACACCTATTTAGCACGAGGCCTTTGGGGAGCTCAATGGCTTTGGGTTTGGTTAGAACTCCAAAGTAAAGTGAGTTGAGGGTGGTGCAATCCCACGATGGGTGACCCCCTGGGAAGTTACACCGTGATTTTCCGAAAACAAAACCGTGAGGGCAAGGATGCCCAAAGCAGACAATATCGTGCTAGAGTCTTGTCCTGACCAAGGAAGGTCGGGTCTTGACATGCATGGTTTTAAGTGAAGTGCCTAAATGTCTTCTTCTGTGAAATGAGTTTTTATTAAATTACTTATTTTTTTCCACTCACAGATTTTATGGTTTTTAATGCCCTTCAAGTTGATCGCGGTGCGGGCAGTAGCGATGACCGAGACATCATATTCCTCCACTAATCTTGGCGTGCTCTGGAAGCCCGTTTGGGCTGTTGGCCTGGGTATCCTTTGTCTGGCCTTCGTGCTCCACGTAGGTTAGACGGGTTTCTGGTCTACGTGTCGTACGTGGGTTAGACGGGAGCATGACACATCCCGCGTAATCTTGGGGGATTGGGATAGGTCGTGTCAATGTTAGCCTAGTATAGCAGACCTGTCAGAGTGCACCTGTTCCGGTAACAAGTGAGTTAGACTTGTATTGACGTCTCAATTGATGTTTGGAATCCTAAGACTCAAGTTGTGACTGTATCTAATCCAACGGTCAGGGCTGATATGGGTTGGATGGTTGGATTGTGGATCATGTATCAGGACTCGTCCCAATCCCCTTGGGATTAACGAGGAACGCTCATGATCCGTCTGACACGAAGTGTCAGACCAGGGAAAATTTGAACCTTTAGTCCAAAGGCTTCCAGAGTACGCCAGGATCTGGAATAGGTATGTGATGTCTTGGTCTCTACTACAGTCTGCACCGTATTTAACCTGAAGGACATTGAAAATAGAAAGACTGTGAGTGGACAAAAGTAATAAGTTCATAAAACACATTTTATAATGACCTTTATGCCCTTCATTAAAAAGCATGCATGCATAGGAAAACCATTTATCAAACCACATATGTTTAAACAACCATAATCATACGGCCCGTGCCCAAATCCATTTACACCATAAACCACAATTTCGCAAACCAATTAAAATCATGTTTATCCAATTTCATATAACTAATCCTGTCACGGTATCTAGAGCTCCGCGTGTGCTACCCTGGGTCTCAAAGCCCAAGTCTCTCAGGGTCCACCCAGGTCAATGTCCGTAGATCAATAACCCTCCCTGATGTTATATTCCATAGCCTTTCTGAGAGTAAGGAACCCAACGGGGGGGACTCCACTCAGTCAGTGCTCCGTAACTACTCCGGGGTCCACCCAGGCCAACGACACTCCCCGGAGAAGACAATTCATATATAAAGGTTGGTATACAAAAAACCTTTTGAAATCATTCTTAAAACCTTTCAAGGGTTCATGTCGGTCCCCATAAACCGTCATGAACCATAACCTTTTCACAGCCTCCATTTTCCGATTTAAACCAAGGTGGCTCAGCTACTTCATCCTCTAGCCTTCCTAACAACTCAATAACCATCCCGCAAACACTAGAAACCATCCCTAGTGACCAAAACCTTAAATTGTAAATTTGAAATGGAAAAGGGAGCAATCGGGTTACCTGTTTTCCTGGGCCATCGCCGCCGTCCACGGTGGCACTTGTCATCATCAGCCATCACAAGTTCATCCTCTCTCCTCTCCTGGCCTCTCCCAGAATCCAAAGGGAAGGGATATGGGTTTGGTTCAAAATGTGAGATCGGGTTTAGTTTTGTACGAACAAGCAAGGGGAAATGCATGTATGCAATCACAATGAGCAATGGATGAGTGACACTTGTCACTCATCCATTGGTCCCTCCTAAAATATATGGCCTACATAATTCCAAAAAGGCATCTATTTTATAAAACGCGCAATAGTTCCCTCGAACTTCCGTGAACCGTAACTTCGCCGTCGAATGTCTGAATTCAACGTGCTGCCTATCTACAAATTTGTATCGTCTCTATCTACGTAACGGTCCTCGACCCTCGGCCATCGGACCTCACAGGTCAAAAGTCAACTATTTACCCCTTTTAACCAAATTACCAAAATGCCCATGAATTTCGAACGTCATAACTTCTTCCTCGAATGTCTGAATCGGACGTGCAACCTGTCTATGAACTCGTGACGTCATAAGTTCTAGGAGCAAAATCGTCATTTGGCATCGTCCTTCTGAAAGTACCCCACTAATCACCGATTAACCTCACTAATCCTTGATTAGTCACTAATCTAATCCTGAAATTCGGGACGGGTCGTTACATCATGTCGAGCGACAGTGGTACTGACGTGTACTGTGGTTTATGACGGACGTGTACAATTACACTCGAGTGCCCCGAGTGGGAGACATGATTGGATTTCCACTGTTTGGGTGTGGACTTTGGATAAGTGGAATTTCGAGGGCAAAATTGTTTAAGGGGGGAAGCTTGTAAAGACCCGTCCTAAATTTCGGGATTATTTTAGTAATTAATTGAGGATTAGTGTGACTAATCGGGGATTAGTAGAGCAATTTTGGAAGGACGGCGTAAAATGACCGTTTTGCCCCTAAGAATGGGCGAAAAGTCAATTTTTGACCCGGGTGGTCCAATGGACTAGGACCGATGACCGTGACGTAGATCAGGACGTTACGTGTCCGTAGACAAGTTGCATGCCGAATTCGAATGTTTGATGAGGAAGTTATGGGTAGCAGATGGTTTTGGGTACTATTTATAGTGGCACATTTTACGAGGTGCTGTTGTCATTTGTCCTTTAGTGTGGGTCCAGATATTTCTATCAGGCCCAATGGATGAGTGACATTGATCCCTAAACCTACATACATGCATACCACTGCCATTCCATCATCTTCTTTGTGTTTTCCACACCCGAAACCCGTAATTCAAACACCTAACCATACCCCCCATCCTACCCTCTACGATGACGACTGAGAGAGTGAGAGTGAATGATTGAGGATGATTAGGAACTGGGGACGGCTGAGGCATGGCAGAGCTACGACGGCGATATGGCTGAGGCATGACACCATCTCACAATCAGATGGTGCCACGTGTCATTGACATGTCAGACACGTGGACCAATCGATGACTGACATGTGGCACCCTGTCAGGTCTGAAACGTGTCAGGTATGACGTCATGCTGGCTGAGGGGATGACGTCGTGCTGACGTCAGCCATTGACCGTTGGCCACTGACGTCAGTAGCGTTAACTTTGACCTGCGTTGACCATGCACGTGGAGGCACGTGAGCTCAAATTTCAAGGTGGGACAAGTGTCGTTTGAAGGGTTTCAACGATCTGAATTCAATAGTGGTGATTTCGGATCTATCGGAGATCGTTAGGTTGTTCAAATCGAGGTTTTTCACCTCGAGAAGCGTGACCGGGACACGTTGACTTTTCTGAGAATGTCGGGGGTTCTCGATTAGGACTTTTCTAGGTTGGTAGTAACCTTTGAGTGTGTTTTGGACAGGTCCGAATGACCCAGAGTGATTAGATTAGCCTCGGGGATGCTAACCGCACGCATATCGAAGTGGCAACTAGGACGGTCTGTGAGTGGACATTTGTTTTATAAATATGATGCATGCAAAATTGTTTTATATGTTTTATATATGTGTTTTCTATGACTATGATTGTGGTATTTGAAATTTAATTATTTGCACGTATTTCGAGGTTTATAATTTTATACTGTGTTTATACGTGCTGGTATTTTATGATGGTTTAATGGAATGGTTTTGGATTTGGAAATATGGAATGAGGCATGAGAACTATTTGATTTGGAAACTATCGGACTATTTGATTAAATGAGATATCGGGCTAAAGGCCTAGTTGGATATGATATAGGGCATGAGTCCCAATTGTGATTTATAAATGTGATTTTAGGTTCGAAGACCCTAATAAGGATTTGGATTTGAGTACTTATATT
Organism: Prinsepia uniflora; assembly: GCA_032719365.1. Lineage (NCBI taxonomy): Eukaryota > Viridiplantae > Streptophyta > Magnoliopsida > Rosales > Rosaceae > Prinsepia > Prinsepia uniflora. Next base: position 15,848,551 of record CM064872.1, read on the forward strand.
TCTGGATTTATGATGGTTTTATGGAAATTTCGGGCATGTCCCCTTTGAGATGTTTTGAAATGATTTTATAAAGTTGTTTTTCATATACCATCCTTATATGAGGATATGTGGATAGTCTCCTCCAGATGTCTAGGACACTGGGGAAGTCACGACGCAATGCTTGCGAGGGGTCATTTCATGGAGCGACCGAACCGTATAGGGACTCAAGAGTAGGATTACTATGATTAGCCGTCTTGGACGTCAGACATCTGGGATGTCAGAGATCGACCCGGAGAGACTCCGGGCGGCACGCATAGCCTTAGACCATGATATGACGTCTGGGACGTCAAGCGTCTGGAACGCTAGACATCTGGGATGCCGAGGATTGGTATTTGGTAAATATGAATTATTGAATTTTTGAAATGGTATTTCTGTTTTTACTAAATGGATTTGGGCTGTGGCCCACATGATTTAGATTTACGGTTTTGGGATGAGTTCCCACACGATTTGGGCTAAGGCCCTAATGATTTGAGGAAGGAAATAACTTTGGTTTTATAAACGGTTTTATTATATTCGATTTGATTAATTTAACTGGTTCATGAATGCATGCATAGTTTTTAAGTGAAGGACATAAATTTCTTTTATGAAATGAGTTTTATTAAATTATTTATTTTCGTCCACTCACAACTTTTATGGTTTTTAATGTCCTTCAGGTTGATCGCGGATGCGTGCTGTAGCAGAGACCGAGACATCACACTCCGCCACTGATCCTGGCACACTCTGGGAGCCCAAGTGGGCTAAAGTTGGGTCATCCCTTGTCAGGACTTCGTGTTCTGCCTGGGTTGGGTGGTCTAGCCCATCGTGTTACACGTGGGTTGGGTGGTCTGGCACATCGTGTTACACGTGGGTTAGACAGTAGTATGGCACATCCCGCGTTAATCCCGGGAGGATTGGGATGGGTCGTGTCATGTAATCTCTTTATGAACGTTGACTTTCATAATTTCTTTTATTTTATAATGTATTTTTGTGCAAAAAATTCCAAGTTGTGCATATGGACCCTCTTACAAAAAATCAAGCATCTTCCACTGGTCCTACTCATTTTAAAATCAAATATTTACCCTTAAGCTTCCATACAAATATAAGCCCTAGTTGCAGCGCTGTTTGCAACTACAGAGTTGAATTTCCTTCAGCTCTACCACATGAAATTGAAAATTTTCATATGAGTCGAACCTTGAATTTTCATGTTCATAAGTTGTGTTGATTAGTTCTAATGTGATATTGTTGGTTTCTATTATTAATTACCACAATGTATTAACTTCAAGTTTGCAGGTAAAATTGAATGGATGGAGATAAACCGTCTCTATAATATTGATATGAATAAATTATCTTAATGTTTAATTAGTAACAAGTCATAACACAAGCCAAAACAGTTTAAAAACTAAAAATTCAACTAAAATAAATTCATTTTTAGCTGAATAAATTCACAGTTTCTTAAATCTTAACACCTCATATGTCCCATATTCTAAAGCAAATTTATAATATTATTCTCAATAAAATAAATATGTCAATTAGTTGAACACTTATCCAAATACCTGCATTACAACATGTTTTATGTTCTTTATGATGATTGTAATCTCGCCAGTAGAAATTGTAACCTCAAGTCTTCCACTAGTAGGCACTTGAACCCTCAAGTGTTTCTCCATTGTGAGATTGTGTCGGGTGAGATTTTGAGTTTTTTTGGAAAAGACATACGTAATAATATATTGTATGATGGACACGTAAGTGTGTATACACAATGTTGTTTTGAGTTTCTAAATCCTGCTGGAATCTTTCCACAAAGCATTGACGAAGGACGCTCTTGCATAAGCTCCTTCAAAAGAAAACTAATCAAAAACTTTGGCATAAGTAAACAAGAATAGAAATTTTGTTATGACTGGGTTGAATCACTATTTCTGGGGAGCTACAAATAATCTGACCTTTCCATAAATATAGAATAATTACTACAAAATACTTCCACTTTATTTTATGTCTGAATGAAAACTTTCTATTTTTGTCATCAAATATGCATAAGTCCATTTATGAAAAAGTATGGATTAGATTTCATAACAAGGATGTACTTATTGGTTAAAATATCACAAAGAATTTGAAGGTGAAGAAAATTAACGATAGCAAATGGCTGAATATGGTGTGTCGTAAGACTATATCAAATTTATTTCTAACCTGTTACGCTAGAGATTTTTTCAAATACTTAATTTTATTTTTCTTTCCTTGCAAGGAAAAATTAAAACAAGGAGAATGTTTGGTGGTCGAGAGAAATCAGTTCTTCCATTCATCAGTTTAACTCTCTAATACAGAGTGGGAGTTGGGATAAAATACATGGACGTAAATAGTCTTACATCAACAAAAACATAGCTCGTAACCATTTACATCATCTCCTTCAATATTCCATGTAATAGAGTTACTTGACTACGCGCCTATGTATTTCTTCGTTAAAACCATGCGAGATAATAAAAAATATGGGGGACATAAATAGTTCGAGTACAAAGAAATACGGTGCAACATGGATAGACATGGAGTAGTGGAATGCGAACCTTCAGAGGTAGATGAAGTTGTCTGTTCTAGATAATAAGCATATCATATGTCTCTTCTCGAAGGTAATAACCAAGTTCTATCAGAGCAAAACGACAATACATTTCCATCTTGAAAACAACGCATGATGAGCTTGAAAGGTAGCGCTGAATGGCCAATGTTCCTAGGTATGGCTGACCTAATTATGGATGACTCGATCACTAGACAACAACTAAGCATCTAGGAAAAAGCTAAGTAAAATGGAAATTCTATATCAATGAAAGATTGGTTATATATATATATGCGTTTGTTCACTTGTATTGATAACGAAACCATAATACGACGCTTTCAACATATGTAAAGTAGTTGTTGACATCTATTGTAGTTTGAAATCTTATCATGAATAATGAATTTAGAATATTTTGTTTTTAAACGTATTTTTGTGTAAAAGGATTCTATGTTTTACATGTTTACCCAAAAATTAAATTGTAATTACCTTCATTTCAAACCTTTTCCATCAATACTACATCTAAGTTATTTCAAGGGCTATCCATTGGTTTGTCGTTAACAACATCAATATTTATCCAAAACCCACTAACTAAATTTTTTTAAACTTTATACTCCATAACCATCATAATAATTAGTCAAATAATAAAATTGACCTTTTTTCTTCAAAAGTACTTTTAAACTTCAAATTTGATTTTTTTTCAAAATAATATTATATTGAGGATTATGAAAATATTGCTACTATTTATAATATTTTTTTAACTTGTTCATTTTAAAAGTAATATGAGTATTTAATCCAACTTAAAACAAGATAATTAAAAAATTCTTCAAAAAAAATTTTACATTTAAAATGTTTCAACATCCGATATTAAATAATTTGGTTAATTGTATATGTGATAGAAAAAATCCAAAAACATTGGCAAAAAAATTAAATCCTACATAGTAGGATTTTCCACCCTCATCTCATCCCTCCCAAAAACTTTCTATACCATATTGTTGAACCCAACTTCATTTTTTATTTCAAAGAAAAAAATTCAATTATAACTATATAATATATATATATACATATGAAATATTATTATATGTATAATCTAATAAAGGGTCTAGGAGGTCAAAGAGACCAAACAAGAAGGAGCACATGGGGAAAAAAGAGCCAAATTAACAAGGCAATATGTTGTTTTTTATTGTTTGAAGAACTTTTCAGTAAAAATAAATAGATAGAAAAGTTAAAAAAAATTAAAAGTTGTCAAGGGTGTACCAATAATTTACTCTTATTTCAAATCAATTACGCACTCTAATGTGTTCGTCAAATACTTATTTTTATTTATCTTTCTTTGTTGTGAAATATTGAAAACAAAGAGAATATATTGAGGTTGAGAAATATTGGCTCTTTTATTCATCAGTTTAACCCCATATATAAACTTAGAATAAAATACATAGACTTAAATTCCCTTACATTAATAGCTACATAACAAATAATACTTACAACACTCCCCATTGTATATTCCCTAATTGTAATAGTGTTGCTTGGCTACATACCTAGTAGGGCTAGAATTTAGCTTCTTACCTAAGACTTCTTGTTGCTTATTGGAGAGTATGACCCAAGGCCCTTCTTGGATCGCTCACGCTCTTCCTTTATATATGTCTTCACTCTTACTTCTCTCTTGTTCACATTCTCTTGCATTACATTCATTACATGGAACCGTGCCTCCATTTATAGAGATCTTATTCACTAATTGCAATTCACTACTAGCATTTTCCACAATAATTTCTTATATATAGCATCTCATCGTAATTTCTCTAAATTTCCTCGAGTTCTAGTTTATAATTGATGAAGCTTTTTTGAAGCTTTCTAGAAATTTTAAATTTCTTATTTCTTCTTTAGAATTCAACTGTTTGTGTTGGCTAGTCACTATTGAATCTTCATCAATGTTTTTTTTCTTCCTCCCCAATTCTTCTTGTACTCTATAGGATTCTCCACATCTTTATCATATATTCATCTCCTTTGGCCTAGAATTATCTAGAATGTTCTAGACAAATCTTCCAACAAGCGGCTAGGGTTGGTAAGTGAAGAATTTTTCATTCGGCTGGAGGAGTTTTCAGGGACAAGAGTTCAATTTCGAATTTGTTTTGATATCTATTCCATTAGGAATGACATAGTTTTTAGTGCATCACATTCACGCATGTAAAATCCATGTGACGAAAGAAAAGGACCATGATGATGATTTTATGTTCGTTTTCGCTCTACCCCAATGATGCACTCCTAGTTCCTGGAGTTACATACCAGAAAAAGTTAAAAAATCTCTCTATTACTTGAAGAAGAGAATCGCTAGTTTGATCGACCGACTAGGTGGGAATTACGACATCTAGGAATGCCACTACATATTCTCCTTTTGCCTTTTTTTCTCAACCAATTTGTACGTTGATTCATTATAGAGTTGTGAGGATTCTTATGCCCCACTAGGGCTTGGGGGGCTCAAAAACGAAATTGATGGTGAGTGGATAATAAACTATATCAAAGCACACACTTTAATAAAGTGACCATACTAATAATAACAATGAGAGAATACGGGTGATCCGGACAAACCACCTCGTGGTCCATCAATTTACATTGAAACCCACCATAAACATATATATATACACACACACACACACACACACACACACACACATACATATAACTTACCATGGTACCCATTCAATTACATAGGTGGAACCCTCGCCATAACCAATACTAATTGCCATCATACTAACCCAACCGAACCCAATGTGCCCGGGGTAGCCGTATAATCCCTGAGTCATAGTTTGATATCCTTGCGCATACCAAGCTATAACTCAATATCTTAGTTGATCTTGAGCCGTAACCCAATATCCCCACTCCTCTTGAGTCGTAACAATATCACAACTTATCCCTAGCTATAACTCAATATTTCGGCTCACTCAATATCCTTGTTCATCCCAAGCAGTAACTCAATATCCTGCCTTAACCAGACCCATAATCCAATATCTATACTTACCCTGAGCCATAACTCAATATCCCGGCTGTAGCATTGACACAATATACCAACTCATCTCGAGCCTAAACTCAAGATAGATGGCAGAGCCATTGTCACCTAACCTTCGCGAAAAGCAATGGGTAGCAATTGAGAGGTCCAATCCAGGACCTACTCTCCACATATTTTAATTTATATACGCATTGAGAATTCTAATTATATATAAAATGAAGACAATAAAAGTTTACATTAAACATGTTTTGGTGAGTTTTGTTTCACAGTAAGATTTTCTTTTTATTTGATCCTAAAATCGCACAAAATTAACTTTTGTTTTTCTTTTTTGCCCAAGAAAAGTAATTTACATTCTTGTTTTGTCATCAAATATGCATAAGAAGAAAATTGAAGAAAGCAAAAGGATGAATATGGTTTTGTATGTTATTGTCACTACATTCATTTCAAATCATTTTCATTTAATACCACATATGTTATAAAGAATTTGAGGAGGAAGAGATTGTAGAGAAAATATGGAGAGAAGATGAGAGACACTGGAATGATACGTAAGTTCAGAATAATGAGTTCCTAAATAGAAAACTAATTAACCCACTTATATATGTTTAGGGTTAATATATATGTACAATTACCTATCTACCTCTCGTACCCATTTACATAAATAGACACACCCCTTAATGTTATTTACAACACTCCCCTTTGGATATTTCATATAATGGTGTTGCTGAGCTACGCACTTATGATTTTCCTCGTTAAAACATTGCTAGGTGACAAAAACTCTATGGGACAAAAATAACCCTGGCCGAAGGAAAAAGAGTGCAACACGCGTGTAAATGATCACATCGGAATCTTTTGAGGTAGTTGATGTCGCCTCTTCTGGAATACGCGTAGATAGTACGCCTTTGAGATAAAATGCATTAGTGTTGCTTCACCAAAACCTTGCTCGGTAAACCCAGTGGGAAAACCCGTGGTCGAAGGAAAAAGATGAGCAAATTCATATGAGTCAAATCATGGAATCTTCAGGATGCATTGTTAGCGGGGTGATCATACCAAAACGTGCCTCATTAAAACCTAGCCAGGCAACAAAACCCAATGGGACAAAATAAGCCTAGTCGTAGGATAAAAAAGTACACGATAATCATGTGAGTATACGTCGGGATACTCAGTATACTTCTGGATACTTGGTATACTTCTGGATACTCCCCCTGAAAACTACAGATTAGGTAGATCAACCAGTCTATGTAAACCAATACATCGCACATGCTGCTGGAATGTGGCCTTTGGTAATGACTTGGGGAACAAGTCTGCTAGATTATTTTGAGATCGTAATGGCTTGATCTCAATCTTCCGATGTTATTGCTGTTGTTGGTTAAAGAAGAACTTTGGTGCAATATGCTTGGTGTTGTCTCCCTTAACGAAACCGGTCTTCATTTTCTCTATGCAGGCATCATTATCTTCGTAGATAACTGTCGGTTCATTATAGGTGGAATTCACTCCAAAGGTACTTCGAATATGCCTAGTAATGGTTCTTAGCCATATGCATTCACGAACTGCTTCGTGCAGGGCTAAAATCTCTGCATGATTCGAAGACGTAGCAACAAGGGTCTGTTTCGTAGACCTCCAAGATATTTTTGTGTTCCCAATGGTTAAGACATAACCGGAATAGGAACGTGCATTGTGTGGGTCTGATAGGTAGCCTGCATCAGCATACCCAACAAGGCCTGCATCATTTCGAGGACCAAGAGGGGTTGATTAATTCCTCGATGCATAGGGATAGAATAAGCCCATATTCATTGTACCTTTAAGGTATCAGAAGATGTCTTTTATGTCATTCTAGTGGCACCGTGTTGGCGCAGAGCTAAACCTAGCTAGCAAGTACACATCGAATGAAATGTCCGGTCTAATGCATTGAGCCAAGTACAAGAGGGGTTCAATATCTCTTCGTTTTCATCTTCTAGATGAAACGGGTCCTACTTAGGATCTAGACTTCGGACGATCATGAACGTGCTTGAAGGTTTCACTTTATCCTCATTAAAGTGTCTCAATATCTTCTGGATATAATTTGATTGATGGACCAAAATTCCATCTGCATGGTGCTCGAGCTTCAGGCCGAGACAGAAGTGTGTTCTCCCAAAATCCTTCATTTCAAATTCTAACTTCAGGTGCTTAGCGGTTTCTTGATCTCTTCAGAAGTACCAATCAGATTCATGTCATCGACATAAACTGTCACTATAGCGAACCCGAAACTTGTTTTCTTAATAAACACACATGGGTATAATTCATTATTAACATATCCCAATCTGATCAAATATTCACTTAGACAGTTATACCACATCCATCCGAATTGTTTCAATCCATAAAGTGAACGCCTCAAACGAATGAAGAGCATGTTCCTTGGTCTGGAACTATTTGCATCAAATATTTTAAGTCCTTTGGGAACTTTCATATATATATATATATATATATATATATATATATATATCTCTGTATCTAGGTCCCCGTAGAGATAAGCTGTGACCACATCGAAAAGCTGCATACTCAGTTTTTTCGGAAACTACCAAACTGATATGGTAGCGGAACGTTATGATGTCCATTATGGGAGAATACGTCTCCTCGTAATCAATTCCAAGGCGTTGAGAAAATCCTTGCGCCACTAGATGATCTTTGTAGCTCACAATCTCGTTTTTCTCATTACGCTTCCTTACAAATACCCATTTAAAGCCTACAGGTTTAACATGGGGAGGTGTGGGAGCTACAGGTCCAAACACCTTTCTTTTTTTCAAGGAATCAAGTTCGACCTGGATTGCTTCTTTCCACGTTGGCCATTCTTCTCTATGTTGGCATTCATCAACGGAGCGAGGTTCGATATCATCACTAGTTATTATTTCAGTAGCTACTGCGAATACAATATAACATCGATGATAATATCATTATGATTCCATATCTCATTTAAGCATGCATAGTTTACCGAGATCTCTCTATTCTTGGGAGTGGGTTCAGACGTTGAGGCGTCCCCCAACGTCGTCTCTTCTAAGGCAGACCCATAATCCGGAATTATCTCATAAGATGGATCATATGATATAGTGATATCCAAGGGATTCGATTGTGCCAAATTTTTCCTCTTCTGGGGATGAGAATCCTTTGAACCTATTGGTCTACCTCGCTTCTGGGTAGGGACATATGACTGGTTAACCGCCATGGCCGTACTTCGTCCGTCTAGGACGGCGCGTCCTACGAGGACGTCTATCCTTGCAGCCACGTCTGCAGTAGGTATATGTGATCTCGTCACTTTAGCTAGATCAAGGAAAGCATATGGAATAATATTAGCTACACTATATAGATCTAAAATTCTCCGCACTTCATTCTCACTTTGTACGGTTCGGTGATCAAGATGAGACATAGTGGAGACATTTCACGTCAATTCACGTCGTTCTTCAGGAATGTTGGTGTTCTTATCTCCTCCTAATGGCGGGAAAACTGTCTCATCGAAGTGACAATCCGCAAATCAAGCGGTAAAGAGATCGACTGTCAAGGGCTCTAAATAGTGTAGAATGGAGGGGGATTCATAGCCGACATATATGCCTCTCCGGCGTTGAGGTCCCATTTTTTTATGTTGTGGCGGCGCAATTGGCACGTAGACTGTACACCCAAAAACGCGTAAGTGTGAAACATCATGTTCGTACCCAGTTACCAGCTGTAACGCAGAATAGGGTTGGGTGGCAGTGGGCCTCAATCGGACCAACATAGCTGCATGCAAAATTATATAGCCCCACGCAGAAATTGGGAGCTTGGTGCGCATAACCAAGGTCCATGCAATCATTTGTAATCGTTTAATGAATGCTTCTGCGAGACCATTCTGAGTTTGAATATGTGCAACTGGATGTTCAAAATCAATCCCAAGGGACATGCAATAATCATCGAAAGATTTTGATGTAGACTCACCAGCATTATCAAGTCTGATGGACTTTATAGGATAATCCGAATGGTGGGCCCTTAATTTAATGATTTTGGCAAAGAGTTTAGCAAACGCAACATTGCATGTGGACAATAGGGTCACATGGGACCACCTCGTCGATGCATCAACCAAAACCATGAAATATTTAAATGGTCCACATGGTGGTTGGATAGGTCCACAAATATCCCCTTGTATTCTGTACAAGAAAGGGACAGAGTCTTTATCGATCTTTGCATATGATGGTCTAGTGTTCAATTTTCCCATTGAGCAAGCTTGGCATAGTGTGCCACTAAACACAAGATCCATATTTGTAAAGGGATGCCCATGTGATGTATTGAGGATACGGCGCATCATACCTTGACCTGGGTGTCCCAATCAGTCATTCCATAATAAGTAGTTTCTAGGGTTAGGTAGCTTCTCGCTAGCTATGTGATTGGTCTCAATGGTTCTAATAGTGGTCATGTAGAGTCCACTTATGAGGCATTTCAATTTCTCCAATGTACGCTTCCGGCCATACAAGTTGGAGGTTATGCAAAGATATTCCACATTCTTTTCTGTTGTGGTTTCAACATGATAATCATTAGCTCGAATATCCTTAAAACTCAATAACATTATGCTGGAACGTGGGGGGTATAAGGCTTCAGCAATAGTAAGTACAGTACCATTGGACAACAAAAATTGGGCTCTTCAGGAGCCTTCAATCAAATTTGATTGGCCAGAAATAGTTGTCACAGGGGTGTGGTTAGGTATTAAGTTTGTAAAAAATATCTTATCACGGAGGATAGTGTGCATAGTAACACTGTCGGCTAGACAACAAACTTTACCATTGGACATATAACTAAAGTAATCAACAATCACATTTCTTAAAAATGAATAAATAGATTAAATAACATTCGAGCAGATAGAAAAATAAGTCCAAAACAAATATAAATCACCAAACAATATCTAGAAATAGTATTAAAATAAAATAAAAACAATATCCATAAAAAAATTGGCACAAACGCCTATCATATCCATATTTATGCAAATAACTCAATCCTCATCATGTCCAGCTGTAGTCTGGAAATCAGCAATGGCAAGGGTGGTATCAGGGGGGACTGGTCCTACAGCAAAATTAGCTTCTCGAGTACCACGACTAGCATGGTACTATGAAATAATTTGGGCTGATGCACAACAGGTGCTAGACCAGTGATCGCGACCTCCACATTTATAACATATGTCAGGTGGGTTTTGATTTTGGTGGCAACGGGCCGAACCAGGGTTTCTCTCATTTTGAGCACGTGAACCAGGAGGAGCGTGATATCCACCACGTGCACCTAGACCACGGTTACCACGTGCACCTAGACCATGATTACCACGACCACGTGGGACATGGTAATCTTGGGCTCGGTCATAGGGGTGTCCACCATGTAGGCCTAGACCACGATTACCACGGCCACGTGGGGCATGGTAACCATGGACCCGGTCATAGGGGTGTGCACCATGTGTTGGACGTTTACATCCTCCACCTCTACCACAACCCTTATTTCTCCACTCACGGTTGGTATCACGAGGTGCAACGTCGTTTGCTTCAGGAAAAGGTGCTACACTAGTACCCACAGGTCGGATTGATCATTCTTCATTAACAAAATGTTGTTCTTTTCAGCGAGTAACAAAGTAGTCATCAACTCCGCGAACATGGTAAACTTCCGCTCTCTGTGTTGTTTATGCAGGACAATACACGAGGCAGGAAATGTGGAGAAAGTCTTCTCAAGTAGGTCGGTTCCAGTGAGCTCCTCCCCACAATACGTGAGAAGAGACCAGATACGGCATATCTCATAATTATATTCTTGTACGGATTTAAAAGCCTGAAAATGAATGTTATGCCAGTCATGTCTTGCTTCAGACAAGAATATGTCTTTCTGGTGATCGAAACGATCAGCCAGTAAAACCCACAAAGCTCTCGGGTCCTCTTGACCCAGGTATTCACGCTGCAGTGCGGAATCCATATGCCTCCGAATGAGGATCATAGCATCCGCCTTTCGATGCTCAGAAACCACATTATCTTCATGGATGGTTGACCGGATTTTCTTGGCAATGAGATGACGCTTCACATCTTCAGTCCACTGGTAATAGTTTCTTCCAGAAACTTCAAGTGCGTCAAAATCAAGCTTATTGAGATGTGCCATTCTCTACAAAGAGGAATTAATGATATTAGTGCTTTGGGAAAAAAAATACACACATAAGCAACTAATGAGAACTTCAGGTTCTATAACATGGTATGATAATCCAGGATAGTTTTGAAGGAAACTTCAGGTTCTTTTTATTTACAAGTAGTCTATGACACTGCTAAATAACATGTAAATAATAAATATACAATTAATTTAAGCAATTAAAGCATATACAAACAATTAAACAATGGAACATGCATAAATAGTAGGAACAAATGCTACTTTAATCCTTAATTTAGGTGTAAGGCAATGTTTCAGGCATGCATGAGAATATTTTTTAGGCCCGAGGAGTGTAAAGGAAGATTCTGTTTTTTTTTTGTCGGAGTCGTCGCGCTGCGAGCCGTCTGGGCTGGCCAAGCCGAGCCGCGCAGTGGCCTGGGCCCTGCACTGAAACCTTCTGGGTCGAAAATGAGATGGGCAGCTGGCCAGGTATATTTGGGCTAGGCGGGGAAAAGGCCTGCTGGGCTCAGAAGAAAGAAAAAAAAATCTTTTGTTTTTCGGGCTGGCCTTCTAGGCTCAGGAAAAAAAATTTCATTTTCCTCTTCTTTTTTTTCGGCCTGGCCTTCTGGGCTCAGAAAATTGTTTCTTCTTTTGTTTTTCGGGCTGGCCTTCTAGGCTTAGCTTTCGGGCCTTTGAGCCCTTTTTTGTTTCTCAAGGCCTGCTGGGCCTTTTCTTTTCAAGCTTCTTTTTTTTTTCTATGCGAGGGAGCCCTGTTTTTGTTTTTACTTATTTATTTTTTGTTGTTGCTGGGCCATCAAAACCGGGCCAGGTCAGTGGTGGAATTTTCCAACTGCTGACTCCCCCTCCATTCGGTTGTGTGAGGCAACCTTACAATTGATGCCACTAATTGTGGCACAAAGTGATGGAGGATTGACCCTCAACCAATTGTTTGCACCCTCAAGGGGTTTCCCCTTTATCATTTTATTTATTTTATATATTTTTTATTATTAGGGTTTGGTGGAGACCTCATTCGTGGAGCTTCAAAAATCATGCAGTCAACCAATTCACAAAACATCAAATATCAATGCATCAATTAATTCCCAAATCGTGCAGTCAACCAATTCACAAAACATCAAATATCAATGCATCAATTAATTCCCAATTCAACAATAATGATTAACATCAAATAGGATTGAAGACGTAGTTAATAGGATTCAATATGCAAATAATTCAATTCAAACATATGCAATCACACACATATGTGAACAAAAACGGATAATTTATATAATTCAATTGATCAAATTAAAGAAATTAATCTAGTTTTTGAATCAATCAATCAAATAAAATAATTCATAATCCTAGGATTTAACATCATTATCAATTCTAAGCAATATGCAAATCAATTTCTAGAAATATGGATTCTAGGTTTGATGCAAAATAAAATAAATTCTAGGATTTGGAAAACCTACTTGATTGAATTTATTCTCCACTTGAATAATCACCGATTCTGAGACGATCGTGCTGATAACATGTTGTAAAGAATTTGAGGAGGAAGAGATTGTAGAGAAAATATGGAGAGAAGATGAGAGACACTGGAATGATACGTACGTTCAGAATAATGAGTACCTAAATATAAAACTAATTAACCCACTTATATATGGTTAGGATTAATATATAAGTACAATTACCTGTCTACCCCTCGTATCCATTTACATAAATAGACACACCCCTTAATGTTATTTACAACAACATCAAAGTTATTTCAAATCTTTACGCTAGAGTTTTCACAAAATACTTAATTTTTTTTCTTGTGAATTATTAAAAACAAATAGAGCGTTTGAAGGTAGAGAGAAATCAGTCATTTCGTTCATTAGTTTAACCCCTTATATAGGGTTAGGATTGAGATAAAATGCATGAATGTAAGTCACCTTATCTGAATAGCAACATAAGTCATAAATATTTGCAATCTTCCCTTTCGATACTCAACGTAATATTTTGCATGGCAGTGGGCCTATGTGTTACGTCAATAAAATCTTGTCTGATAATAAAAATCTCCACATAAATAACATTAATTGATAGAAATACAGTTCAAAGAAAAAATATAGAAATAAAGTGTAACACGGGTACATTCTTAGTAGCAAGATTGAAACTTCGGGCGGAAGTTGAAATTGCCACTTATGGATAATTAGCAGATAGTACGTCCCTTCTAGAGGGAAATAACCATGTCCTATCGATGCAATAACCTAAGACATTCCCCATGTAGAAAACAACGCATGATGAGCACGAGAGTTAGTGCATGATGAGCACGAGAGTTAGTGCATGATGAGCACGAGAGTTAGTGCAGGATGGCCGACGTTCCTAGATTTGACCAACCTAACTATGGATGATTGTTCCACCAAATTGACAGTTGAGCATCTGGGAAGAGACGTCTAAGTAAAATGAGAAACCGTAATATGACACTTTTAGGATGTGAAAAGTCGTCAGAAACATTTATTGTAGTTTGTAATCTCATAATGAACGTTGACTTTTATAATTTCTTTTATTTTATAATGTATTTTTGTTTCAAAAAGATTCCATGTTATACATGTGGACCCTTCCTACAAAAAATCAAGCATCCTCCACTGGTCCTACCCATTTTAAAATCAAATATTTATCCTTAAGCTTCCGTACAAATATAAGCATTAGATACAGCTTCGTTTGCAACTACAGAGTTGCATTTGCTTCAGCTCGACCATATGAAATTGAAAATTTTCATATGAGTCGAACTTTGAATTTGCATGTTCATAAGTTGTGTTGATTAGTTCTAACGTGATGATGTTGGTTTGTTTTATTAATTACCACAATGTATTAACGTCAAGTTTGCAAGTAAAATTGAATGGATGGAGAAAAACCGTCTCTATAATATCGAGAATAAATTAGCTTAATGTTTAATTAGTAACAAGTATAACACACGCCAAAACAGTTTAAAAACTAAAAATTCAACTATAATAAATTCATTTTTAGTCGAATAAATTCACAGTTTCTTAAATCTTAACACCTCATATGTCCCATATTCTAAAGAAAATTTATAATATTATTCTCAATAAAATAAATATGTCAATTAGTTGAACACTTATCCAAATACCTGCATTACAACATGTTTTATGTTCTTTATGATAATGGTAATCTCGCCAGTAGCAATTGCAACCTCAAGGCTTCCACTAGTAGCACTTGAACCCTCAAGTGTTTCTCCATTATGAGATTGTGTCGGGTGAGATTTTGAGTTTTTTTGGAAAAGACATACGTAATAATATATTGTATGATGGACACGTAAGTGTGTATATACAATGTTGTTTTGAGCTTCTAAATCCTGTTGGAATCTTGCTACAAAGCATTGACAAAGGACGCTCTTGCATAAGCTCCTTCAAAAGAAAACAAATCAAAAACTTTGGCAGTTAGTATTTCCGGGGAGCTACGAATAATCCGACCTTTCATAGAAAGTTTGGCATAAGCTCCTTGCATAGAAAGTTTGTTATGATTGGGTTGAATCACTATTTCCGGGGAGCTAGGAATAATCCGACCTTTCCATAAATATAGAATAATTACTGCAAAATACTTCCACTTTATTTTATATCTGAATGAAAACTTTCTATTTTTGTCATCAAATATGCATAAGTCCATTTATGAAAAAGTATGGATTTAGATTTCATAACAAGGATGTACTTATTGGTTAAAATATCACAAAGAATTTGAAAGTGAAGAAAATTAACGATAGCAAATGGTTGAATATAGTTTCGTAAGATTATATCAAATTTATTTCTAACCTGTTACTCTAGAGATTTTTTCAAATACTTAACTTTATTTTTCTTTCCTTGCTAGGGAAAATTAAAACCAGGAAAATTATTGGTGGTCGAGAGAAATCAGTTCTTCCATTCATCAGTTTAACTCTCTTATACTGAGTGGGAGTTGGGATAAAATACATGGACGTAAATAGTCTTACATCAACAGCCACATAGCTCATAACCATTTACATCATCTCCTTCGATATTCCATGTAATATAGTTACTTAGCTTCGTGCCTATGTAATTCTTCATTAAAACCTTGCGAGATAATAAAAATTATGTGGGACATAAATAGCTCGAGTGCAAAGAAATACGATGCAACATGGATGGACATGGAGTAGTGGCATGAGAACCTTCAGAAGTAGATGATGTTGTCTGTTCTAGATAATAAGCATATCATATGTCTCTTCTAGAAGGTAATAACCAAGTTCAATTAGAGCAATACGAAAATACATTTGCCATCTTGAAAACAACGCATGATGAGCTTGAGAGTTAGCGCTGAATGGCCAATGTTCCTAGCTATGGCCGACCCAACTATGGATGACTCGATCACTCGACCACAACTGAGCATCTGGGAAAAAGCTAAGAAAAATGGAAATTCTAAATCAATGATTGATTGGTTATATATATATATATATGCGTGTGTGTGTTCACTTGTATTGATAACAAAACCATAATACGACGCTTTCAACATATGTAAAGTAGTTGTGGACATCTATTGTAGTTTGGAATCTTGTAATGAATAATGAATTTAGAATATTCTGTTTTTAAACGTATTTTTGTATAAAAGGATTCTATGTTTTACATGTTTACCCAAAAATTACATAGTGATTACCTTCATTTCAAACCCTTTCCATCAATACTACATTTAAGTTATTTCAAGGATTATCCATTGGTTAGTCGTTAACAACATCAATATTTATCCAAAACCCACTAACCATATTTTTTTAACTTTATAGTCCATAACCATCATAATAATTAGTCAAACAATAAAATTGACCATTTTTCTTCAAAAGTACTTTTAAACTTCAAATTTGATTTTTATTTTCATTACAAGATTATATTGAGGATTATGAAAATATTGCTCCTATGTATAATAATTTTTTTTTCTCTCGTTCATTTTAAGAGTAATATGAGTATCTAATACAACTTAAAACAAGATAATGAAAAACAACAATTCTTCAAAAATACTTTTACATTTAAAAAGTTTCAACATCCGATATTAAATAATTTGGTTATTTGTATATGGTTTAGGGTTTAATTCTTGGATTTTGTCCCCCAAATAGAAGAATTTAATCCTACATCGTAGGATTTTCCACCACCATCTCATCCCTCCCAAAAACTTTCTATATCATACTGATGAACTCCAGACAATACCAACTTCATTTTTTATTTCACAGAAAAAAATTCAATTATAACTATATATAGTATATATATACATATGTAATATTATTATATGTATAATCTAATAAAGGGTCCAGGAGGTCAAAGAGACCAAACACGAAGGAGAACATGGGGCAAAAAGAGCCAAATTAACAAGGCAAGATGTTGTTTTTTATTGTTGAAGAATTTTTCAGAAAAAATAAATTGATAGAAAAGTAAAAAAAAAAAAAAAGTAAAAGTTGTCAAAGGTGTACCAATAATTTACCCTTATTTTAAATCAATTACGCACTCTAATGTATTCGTCAAATACTTATTTTTATTTATCTTTCTTTGTTGTGAAATATCGAAAACAAAGAGAATATTTTGAGGTTGAGAAATATTGGCTCTTTTATTCATCAGTTTAACTCCGTATATAAACTTGGAATAAAATACATAGACTTAAATTCCCTTACATTAATAGCTACATAATAAGTAATACTTACAACACTCCCCATTGTATATTCCTTAATTATAATAGTGTTGCTTGGCTACATACGTAGAAGGGCTAGAATTTAGCTTCTTACCTAAGACTTCTTGTTGCTGATTGGCTAGTATGACCCAAGGCCCTTCTTGGATCGCTCACGCTCTTCCTTTTTATATGTCTTCAATCTTACTTCTCTCTTATTCATATTCTCTTGTATTACATTCATTACATGGAACCGCGCCTCTATTTATAGAGATCATATTCACTAATTGCAATTCGCTACTAGCATTTTCCACATCGATTTCTTATATATAGCATCTCAGCATAATTTCTCTATAGGATTTTCCGCATCTTTATCATATATGATTCTCCTTTGGTCTAGAATTATCTAGAATGTTCTAGAAAAATCTTACAACAAGCGGCTAGGGTTGGTGAGTGAAGAATGTTTCGTTCGGCTGGAGGAGTTTTCAGGGACAAGAGTTCAATTTCGAATTTATTTTGTTACCTATTCCATTAGGAATGGCAGAGTTTTTAGTGCATCACATTCACGCATGTAAAATCCATGTGACGAAAGAAAAGGACCATGATGATGATTCTATGTTCATTTTCGCTCTATGCCGATGATGCGCTCCTAGTTCCCGGAGTCACATACCGTCAAAAGTTAAAGAATCTCTATATTACTCGAAGAAGAGAATCGCTAGTTTGACCGACCGACTAGGTGGGGATTACGACATCTAGGAATGCCACTTAATATTCTCCCCTTGCCCTTTTTTCTCAACCAATTTGTACGTTGATTCATTATAGAGTTGTGAGGATTCTTATGCCCCACGATGGCTTGGGGGGCTCAAAAACAAAATTGATGGCGAGTGGATAATAAACTATATCAAAGCACACACAATAATAAAGTGACCATAATAATAATAACAATGAGAAGATACATGTGATCAGGACAAACCACCTCGTGGTCCATCAATTTACATTGAAACCCACCATAAACATATATACACACACACACACACACACACACACACACACACACACACACACACACACACACACACACACACACACACACACACACACACACACACACACACACACACACACACACACACACACACACACACACACACACACACACACACACACACACACACACACACACACACACACACACATACATACAGCTTACCATGGTACCATTCAATTACATAGGTGGAACCCTCGCCATAACCAATACTACTTGCCATCATACTAACCCAACCGAACCCAATGTGCCCGTGGTAGCCGTATAATCCCTGAGTCATAGCTTTATATCCTTGTGCATCCCAAGCTATAACTCAATATCTCAGTTGATCTTGAGTCGTAACCCAATTTCCCCACTCCTCTCGAGTCGTAACAATATCACAACTTATCCCTAGCTATAACTTAATATTTCGGCTCACTCAATATCCTTGTTCATCCCAAGCAGTAACTCAATATCATGCCTTAACCAAACCCATAATTCAATATCTATACTTACCCCGAGCCATAACTCAATAACCCGGCTGTAGCATTGACACAATATACTAGCTCATCTCGAGCCTTAACTCAAGATAAAGGAGGGAGCCATTGTCACCTAACCTTCGCGAAAAGCAATGGGTAGCACTTGAGAGGTCCAATCCAAGACCTACTCTCCACATATTTTATTTTATATATGCATTGAGAATTCTAATTATATAGAAAATGAAGACAATAAAAGTTTACATTAAATATGCATAAGATGAAAATTGAAAAAAGCAAACGGATGAATATGGTTTCGCATGTTATTGTCACTACATTCATTTCCAATTACTTTCATTTAATACCACACCAATACGACACTTGTATTGATGATAACAAGTGTATATGTATAAGTTTACTTGTATTGATAACAAAACCATAATACGACACTTTTAGGATGTTAAAAGTCATCATGAACAATTATGGTAATTTGTAAACTCTTTCTGAATAATTTACCCAAAACCCTACACCCTAAACCCTCCGTACAAAAAATCGTGGTTCTTCGACTCGATCTACTCATTTTAAAAATAAAAATTTGCACTTAAAGTTCGATACAAATATAGGCCCTAGATGCAGCTCCCTTTGCAATTACATAGCTGCACCTCCTTCAGTCTGATCGTATTAAATTGAATTTTTTCATATAAGTCGAACCTTGAATTTGCATGCTCATAAGTTGTGCTGATTAATTCTAATGCAATGTTGGTTTCTATTCTTATTTACCACAATGTATTCAATCTAGTGACATTATGCAAACTTTAAGTTTGCAAGAAAAATTGAATGGATGGAGGAACATCATTCCTACAATATTGATTTGAATTAATTGGCATAACATTTAATTAGTAACGTGTTATAATGAATGCCATAACTGTTTAAAAAATCAAAACTATGCTAAAATTAATTCATTTTTAGCCCTATAAATACACAATTTCTTAAATCTTAACAACTCAAGAGTCATTTCCAATATTCAACAGGAAGTTTATTATATTATTCTCAGCAAAATAAATATGGCAATTAGATCGAACATTTATTCTTACACCCACATTACATCGGTTTTGTTGTTCGTCATGATGATTGTAGTCTCACCAGCAGCAATTGCAACCTCAAGGCTTTCACCGGCAGCACATGAACCCTCATGTGTTTCTCCACCGCAGCATTGTGTCGGGCGATATTATGAGTTTTGACAGGACCGCCCCCGAAAGGGCATCGATAACCGTGCCCGGTCCTGCTCCAGTCTGGTAAGTCGACTGAAATACTCAAGTTACCCTCAGTACGTGCCAGACCAGGGATAGCCACACGTGCTTACTCATGCCTCCGCCTCTCAATCAGCCTCGAACAACGCGCCACGACCTGGAGGGTCAATGAAAACCAAAAGGTGTGAGTGGACAAAAATAAATCAGTTTATAAAAACAGTTACAAAAGACGTTTTCACCCTCCGCGTAAAACCAATGCATGCATACAAAAACCGTTTCGCAAACCGTTACATTTTCAACATAAGAAATCCTTTTATCAAATTCCAACATAAGGAAAACTCGTATGAAACTCAATCATCATTTTTTTTCCTTTCTCAACCATCGGGAACTAGCCCGCAATCATAAACACCGGGCCTCAGCCCAAAACCACGAATCAAAACCAAATGCACAACATGATCCAAAACCATCAACCACATACCGGGCCACTGCCCAACTCAACCGAAACATCAGAAATCATCAATAAACCACAAGTCAATCGTTTTGCTGGATATCAAGTGCGCCCGAGTCTTTAAACTCAAAACCATGCGCATAATCAGGCCTTCCCGGGATATCAACGAGTCTTTAAACTCAGAACATAATCAATAGGCCTCGAGGGTATCACAGTCACCGAGTCTTTAAACTCACGAGTCTTTAAACTCATTAAGGGCCCTCCCCCGTCATCAATTAACCGAGTCTTTAAACTCAAAACGTGCTCCAGCAATAGCACCCGGGTCTTTAAACCCAAACATTTTTCAACGGGTCTTTAAACCCCAAAACATTTAACAACCACAACAACGCGGGATCCATCCCGAAATCACATTTTTTTCACAACAGGACTCATGGTCCGAATTTCCACATTCAAATCCCCAAGTCATACTCCACAAACATAATCAAATTATCATTAAACACGGGGCATGTGTAACCATACCAAAATCACTTTATTAAATCCTTTTCCATTCCCGAATTCGAATTCGCAATAATGATTCTGTAAGCTGGCATCCGGAAGCATCACCCTGAACCCAAACCAAGAATCCGATTTCAACTTCCGAAAACCGAAATCTCGTTTATCAAAATTACTTTTATGCCCCGAGCATCAAACTCGAAATCAGCTTTTTCAAAATCCATTTTAAATGCTTGAAATCACATCATTTTTCAAATCCCAAGGTCAAAGCATCAAAACCACAATCAAATCACCAAAATCACGATCAAATCACGACATACTCGAAATCTCGTAAAACGTGCAAAATCGTGACATTCTCGAAATACTTGTCAACATCGTAAATCATACTCCTATTCATATTCAAAACATTATTAAAACATGACACGTACAATTCATGTTGCGTCAAATCACAATACGCAAAATCTCGAAAACCGCAGAAATCTCAAAATCCTGTTTCAACACCGTGAGTCACACTCACCATCATAAACAACATTCATTAAACATTATACACACAAATTATGCAAATTCTTTCGTTAAACCATCATCAAGCATAAGAGTGACCATAGTCTCGAAATACGGGTACTTTCGTATGTATAGCAAAAATACGTATAAATACGGGAATCGAAATCAATCACAAGTCATAATCATAATCATAGAAATGATGGAAATATTTATGCATGCATTAAATTTTGAAAGCAACGTCCACTCACACACCGTTCTTAAGGCTAGGTTTCGCGCCGCACGTGTTCCCGTAATTTCCGACATTTTCCAGAAACTCGAATCTTGTTCGAAAACACATTCCCGGGTCACTAAGGTCTCAAATAACAACATACCAATTTCCCATAATTTTCCGGGAATTATTCGTTAATTAAAATCGTAACCTAAGCCTGCGGACCCTCGGAATAACATCGAAACGGTGTCCGATAAATTCGAAACCAACGCTAAAATGTTCGTTACATTGTATAGGACGAAAGTCATGTTGGACTTACCTCGAAAATTGGACCCACGCGCCGTCACGCGCCTGCTACAGTGACAGGCACTGTTCATCATCGTCTTTGCCCGTTTCCTTTGCAAACGGGTCCTGCAACCCACGTGACAACCCGGTTAGATAGCTATCAATTCTCAATCAATTCCTTTCCTTTTTGATCCTAACTTCTTCTATAACCATTTAATTCCAGTTCTATGTCATCTATTAGCCTCGACACTGACTAAATCGATCCATCCAAACTCGGACCTCAAATCGGGTCGACATTCCAAACTCACTCAACTCAATTCCATTTCCAAATTAACATAAACAGGAGCTTAATATGACCCATACGAACAATAAACCGCAACCAATTTCACAAACCTTTACCTGTAGGTAGTCATCTGCAAGCTCGAAAATCCTCAGAACCAGGAGCTTCAGTTCTTGGCCAATCTGGCATCGATTTCCTTCGAAATCGATGTGGCTGAGTTCCTGCTGATCCCAGAAGACTATTCCCACTCTCAGTTTAGCTCATCTCCCCTCACCAATTAATCTTCGAATTTTCCCTCCATTTTTCAGTTTCCTCACGTCTGAGTTTTCTCTCAACTCTCAGCCCTCTCCCTGGTTCGAAAATGATTTCTCTCACTCGCCTAAATCTCAGATAACCAAACACTCAGCCAACACTCGTGGGGGACACTCTCAGGCTCACTGAGAATTGCTTCCCGCAAACAGAACCCCATCAATTTTTAAAATCTTGCCCGTGCTCAGCCTTTATCCAGGCCATTCAGCCATGTTTCCAATACCCTCAAAATACATAAACAAAGTACCCCATTTAGCCATTAACAATTAAATAATGGATTGCTCGAAGCCCCGCGGCATGGCCGTGCAGACTCTGTTTTTCACGATGGTGAACAGTGACCGCCATGCAAATGACCAAAATGCCCTCAGGGCAATAATTACCAAAATGCCCTCCAACTTCCGTGACCTGTAACTCGGTCAGCCGATGTCCGTTTCTCGCGTGCCGCCTGTCGTTGTACTCGGGGCCTCGAGACCTTCCTAACAGTCCTTGGCCCTTGGCCATCGGACCTCCCGATTAAAAAGTCAACATTTTCCCTTATTTCGTCCAAATTACGGAAATGACCTTGAACTTCCGAACGTCAAAACTTTCACCTCGAACGTCGGAATCGAACGTGCCACCTGTCTATGAACTCGTGACGTCCCACACTACGTCACGGTCATCGGTCAAAGTCCATTTGACTGTCCGAATTAAAAGTCAACGTTTTACCCACGACCAGGGGCAAAACGGTCATTTTGCACCGTTCGTCCGATTTCACCCAACTAATCATCGATTAACCCCGTTAATCATGATTAGTTACTAATCTAATCCCGAATTCTGGGACGGGTCGTTTCAGTTTTGTGGAAAAGACATACGTAATAATATATTGTATGGTGAACATGTAAGAGTGTATATGCGGTGTTGTCTTTAGCTTCTAAATTCTGTAGGAGAAGCATGCCACGACGCGTTGACGAAGGAAGCTCTTGCAGAAGCTCCTTCAACAGTAAACAAATCAAAGGCTTTGGCAACTAGTAAACAACAATGGAAAGTTTGTTCTGGTTGGTTTGAATCATTGCTTCCGGGGAGCTACGAATAATCTTATACTTCCATTAAATTATATATGCATGGAGATTTCTAATGATATATATATATATACGAATACAATAAAATTTTGTATTAAATATGTTCATGGTGGATTTTTTTTCAGTGTAAAATTTTCTTTTAATTTCATCGTAAAATCACCCAAAATTAAGTAACTTAGGTTTTTTTTTTTCCTTTTTGCCTAAAAAAGTAACTTATATTCTTGTTGTATTATCAAATATGCATAAGTACATTTCTAAAATAGTATGAATTTGGCATTGATAATAAGGCTGGACTTATTAGTTAAAATTTAACAATGAATTTGAAGAAGAAGAAAATTGCGGATGAATATGGTTTCGTATGTTATCCTCACTACATTCATTTCAAATGATTTTCGTTAATAGTGCATCAAAGTTTTTTTCAAACGTATAACTCTTGAGTTTTCATAAAATACTTATTTTTTATTTTTCATTCATCATTCATCATCTTAACCCCCTTATATAGCGTAAGGATTGGGATAGAATACACATACATAAATGTCGTACATGAATAGCAGCATAACTTATAACGGTTTACAATCTTCCCATTGGATATTCTATGTAACATTGCTATATGGCAGCATGCCTATGTGTTACCTCATTAAACTCTTGTCTAATAATAAAAATCCAATGGGCGTGGTAATTGAAAAAAAATACAATGCAAATAAAAAAAAGAAATAAAGTTCAACACGGGTACATGCTTAGTAGCCAGATTGAAACTTCCGGAAGTAGATGAAATTACCACTTATGGATAATTAGCAGATAGTACGTCCCTTCTGGAGGGAAATAACCATGTCCTATCGATGCAATAACTTAAAACATTCCCCATCTAGAAAACAACGCATGATAAGCACGAGAGTTAGTGCAGGATGGCAGACGTTCCTAGATATGACCAACCTAACTATGGATGATTGTTCCACCGAACGACAGTTGGGCATCCGGGAAGAAATGTCTAAGTAAAATGAGAAACCATAATACGACACTTTCAGGATATGAAAAGTCGTTAGGAACATTTATTGTAGTTTATTAATTAATTGAGGATTAGCGCGACTAATCCGGGATTGGTTAAGCGATTTCTGAAGGACAGCGTAAAATGACCATTTTGCCCTTGAGAATGAACAAAAAGTCAAATTTTGACCCGGTTGGTCCAATGGACTTGGACCGATGACCGTGACGTAGATCGAGATGTTACGAGTCCGTAGACAGGCGGCACATCAAATTCGAACGTTCTACGAGGAAGTTACCAGTCATGGACGATTTTGGGTACTATTTACGATGACACATTTTACGAGGCACTGTTGTCATTTGTCCTTTAGTTTGGGTCTAGATATTTCTATCAGGCCCAATGGATGAGTGACAAGTGTCACTCATCCATTGATCCCTAAACGTATATACATGTATACCACTGCCCTTCCTTTATCTTCTTTGTGTTTTCCATGGCGGAGGTAAGAAACACGAAAACCTAGTTTTTCCAAGAATTGGAAAATCGTGTTTGGAAGTTTGTTAAGGATTCTTGATGATCCTGAGGTGTTCTAAAGAGTGAGACGAGGCGATGGGGGTTGGTTTCGAAGGTGAAGGTTACCGAAACTGGCCGGAAAAGTCTATTCGAAGGTAACAGCTATTGTTCACAGTTCGAATAGGTATGATTCCATTTGATTTCCTCAGTTTTGATTAGGGGGATCTACTGCTGGGATTGAGACGACGAAAATGAGAGAAAAACCGATTTGAATTGTGGTCGGAGGTGGAAGAACGGACCTGGTCGGGTCGCGGGTACAGGTGACCCGTTACAGAGGATCCATCACGAGGAGGAAGACGATGACGTCATTAGTGACATCATCATGTGTCAGCTACCAGGTGACGTGGCCTAATCCCAGGTCGACATGTGTCATGATGTTAGTACCCAGTCAGCTTGACATGTTAGTTACATGGACCAATCAGATGGTGCCATGTGTCATTGACATGTCAGACACATGAACCAACTGATGACTGACACGTGGCAACCTATCAAGTCTAACACGTGTCAGACTGACAGGTGTCAGGGATGACATCATGCTGACATCAGCGATGACCGTTAACCGTTAACGTCGGTAATGAATTTACTCACGTCAGCAACGTTGACTTTGACCAGCATGACCGTGCAATGACCACGCACGTGGGGGCGCATGAACTCAAATTTTGAGTTAAGACCAGTGTTATTCAAAAGGTTTCAATGATTTGGATCCAATGATGGTGGTTTCTGGTCGATCGGAGATCGTTGGAATGGTCAAATCGAGGTCTTTTACCTCAGGAATGTCGAGGGTTATTGATTAGGACTTGTCTAGGTTGGTAGTAACCTTTGAGTGTGTTTTGGACAGGTCTGGGTGACCCGGAGAGATTGGATTCGCCTCGGGGAGGCTTACGACATGCGTATCGAGGCGACAAGTAAGGCGGTCTTTGAGTGGACATTTGTTTTATAAATATGATGCATTCATAACTGTTTTATATGTTTTATATGTGTTTTCTATGACTATGATTGTGGTATTTGAGATTTACGCATTTGCACGTATTTCGAGGTTTATGATTTTATACTGTGTTTATACCTACTGGTATTTTATGATGGTTTAATGGAATCGTTTTGGATTTGAAAATATGGAATCGGGCATGAGACCCATTTAATTTGGAAACTATCGAACTGGGAGTCTATTTGATTTAATGAGATATTGGGCTGTAGACCCATTTGATTTACATGATCGGGCTAGATTCCCAGTTGGTTATGATACTGGGCATGAGTCCCAATTGTGGTTTATAAATGTGATTTCTGGTTTGAAGACCCTAATATGGATTTGCATTTGAGTACTTGGATATCTGGATTTATGATGGTTTTATGGAAATTCCGGGCATGGCCCCTTTGAGATGTTTTGAAATGATTTTATAAAGATGTTTTCCATATACCATCCTTATATGAGGATATGTGGATGGTCTCCTCCAGATGTCTAGGACATTGGAGAAGTCACGGCACATTGCCCGCGATGGGTCAATGCACGGAGTGACCGGACCGTATAGTGACTTAGGAGCAGGATTACTGTGATTAGACGTCGGGATGTCAGACATTGCCCGGGTGGAACGCTTAGCCTTAGACCGTGATATGACATCTTGGACGTCAAGCGTCTTGGACGCTAGGCATTTGGGATGCCGGGGATTGGTATTTGGTAAACATGAATTATTGGATTTATGAAACGGTATTTCTGTGTTTACTAAATGGATTTGGGCAGTGGCCCACATGTTTTGGATTTTTGGTTTGGGCTGAGTTCCCACACGATTGATTTCACGGTTTGGGCTAAGACCCTAATGATTTGAGGAAGAAAATGACATTGGTTTTATAAACGGTTTTATTATATTTGATTTGATTAATTTAACTGGTTTATGAATGCATGCGTAGTTTTTAAGTGAAGAGCATAATTGTGTTTTATGAAATGAGTTTTATTAAATTATTTATTTTCGTCCACTCACAACTTTTATGGTTTTCAAGCCCTTCAGGTTGATCGTGAATGCGAGCTGTTGTAGAGATTGAGACATCACACTCCGCCACTGATCCTAGCGCACTCTAGGAGCTCGAGTGGGCTAAGGTTGGTTCATCCCTTGTTTGGGCTTCTTGTTCCCCGTGGTTTGGGTAGTCTAGCCCATCGTCTTACATGTGGGTTAGACGGGAGCAGGGCACATCCCGCTAATCCATGGGGATTGGGATGAGTCGTGTCAAGTTGGTATCAGAGCGAGGTTGGTCAGTTTGGAACCAGAGTATTGATGCGTCGGTGCTGTGGATGTGATGTCTCTACGAGGAACAGCCCGTGATCAACCTGACAGTTAGGGTAATAGTACGAGAGTTAGTGGAAATAAATCGTGGATAGATGACGTTTGGCTCGATACACTTGAATGAGTGTGTTTAGGCCCAAGAAGGGCTGGATATGACAGATGATTGGTTGGATACTAGGGTCGTCTCCGACAAGATTGCAGGGTGGATATGACGATATTGTAGAGTTGAGACCATTGGTCATGTCAGGATAGTGGTGTTGCGGCCCGTAGCCGGGTGCTTGATAACCCAGGTCGAGTCTAGTTGAGACTGTTGAGAATTGGATGGGTCGTTCAGACCGTGACTTAGGAAACCTAGGGGTTGTCCACCTTAGAGATATCAGGATGGAACGTCTTCTCCTAGTGTGGTCATGCCAGAGTAATGAAATCTAGTCGGATTTGTGTTGTAATGAGCTACTGAGTAGAGGTGCATTTAATCCTAAGTGGATGTCAATGGGCATGAGATGCCATGTTCAAATGTGTCGAATCCCGGATGGATGTCGACTGGCATGGGATGCCACGATATAGATGTTGTGTGGCATGGTAGGACGTGATTGAGCAATGCCTAACACTGTGTAGGGCCAAGTCCTTGTGGGCCGACGGCTGGAAGCAGTAGAGTGCCAGAGGACTGGCTCCTTGGATCGTGGTTACTAGTTGCTTGAGTACCATTTATCCCTGTAGGATGAATTTTCAAAGTCATGAGTGATGGATTGGATAAGTTACTAGGAGTGTGGTACTTGTGGACCTATTGGGGAGATGACGCTTTGAGCGGTTGGTGAATGCGGTGAGTTGACCATATGGTTTGGAGTTTTGATAGCAGATCGTTTCTAGGATTGGTCTGCATGCTGTTAAGGTAGATGTTGCTATCGATAGACTTGGACAAGTCCTATCGAGTTGGATAGGCACTTGTTACAGAGTCAACTGAGACGATGGAGATTCGCCAATCATGACGATGATATGGAGGTTCGTGAGTGTCGCTTAGTACGAGCATATATTTCTCGATTCGGCTTGGTTACCACTAAGGGCGATCACAGAAGGAGATGTTGAGCTTTGGGTGTTGGCGAGTGTGCTGCACTACCTCAGTGGAGATGACTGAGATAAGTGGGAGATGCAAGAGATAAGTTGAATGGATTACAATAGTGAGCGCATGATTCCGAGAGGAGTAAATAGGTGAGTTCGGTGGACACTGAGCGGGATGAAGAGGATCCCGAGTGGCTCAGTATATACCTGGTTTAGTGACCAGTTCCCTAGTGGATGCGAGATTTGAGGCACGTGTGTGTGGTCAGGAGGTGAACCAATATAGGTTGAAATGTGAGAATCAGGTAGTCGTCATGTGCTACCTTTTGGATGGGCATACAGGGTATAATTGGACCTGCGAGTTGGATACTAAGGTTAGATTGTTTACGTACACGTGGACAAATGTTTGAATGAGTTGATGACTTGAGAGTCTAGTGGGAATTAGTTTTGGTCTACTGCGGGTGACCATACCTCCTGAATTTCATATAAGCTTATTTGTGGAGAAATTTGATCGAGAGAAATAGATTGAGTTATCAACAGATATTATTGGTTGGTAAAGGAAACTTCTCATTTCCTGCTCTTTAGCAGGCGATACTCGGTGTTTACGTTCCCGCAGGATGACGTAGAATGAATTTTGATGTCATCGGTTGCGATCATCCTTGATTTTCCCTATGTGGGAGGATGAGGAGCGATGTGACAGTTAAAGAATTCAAAGAAGGAGTAAGACTTAACTAAGGATGAGAGTTAGCGTGGATCCACCTAGGATCAGAGGGATCAGGTGACGTATTCCAGATGGTGTTGTTAGGATCGGCATGTTGTGGATCAGGATCCAGAGATTATGGATCGAGGGTGTTGTGGTCTCGTTAGGTTCGACATGATCGACCGGTACGATCAGCTGTGAGTCGGTTAACCTTCGGAACATAATTGGTGTGTTACCCATGCGAAGGATGAATCAAATCTGAGCTGTGTTCAGCGTGTGGATGGGTACGCGGTTGGACGTAGCATGAGTGCAATCCTTTAGCAGGTTTGCGAGTGCCTATACGAGAGTGTGTGGTGGTTGCACCTGAGATTCGTGCACGTTTGTTGAGGATTGGGCAATCTGATCATTCAGAACGGATCATCAGAGTGAGTCCAAGGTGGACATGACATAGCGATCAGACATGGTCTGTTGTCAATTGTATGTCAAGTTGTGGATCGGACATTGAATATTATGCCTAGTGTAGTGGGGTGTTTAAGAAATCAGTGATTATGTGAGCATGGAGCTCAGGGCCATGTGGGCTAGAGGAACCCCAATGATTATATCTATGATTACCCCACTAGGGTAAGCATTTGATGGGGCCCAGATACACCCAAGAGAGGTGAGATGTGGACATATTTTTTGACTGGATACGTGAGACGATAGTTGGGACTCGAGATGATTCAGGATGTCAGCGTAGGTAGCTAAGGGATATATGAGATACGATGTGGGGACTCGAGAGAGAGTCGAGATCAGAGTGGCGCAACGAAAGCGCATTGGACTCGCGCGTGCTAGCTAGCCACGATAGCCATCGTGGGTAGGGGTTGCGGTTGGATACCAGTTAGTAAGAAAGGATCGGAGATCGCTCAAGGGGAGCAATGAGGTCAGCTTGAGATAGCAGGATCTAGCGGATGATTGTCTAATCGGATGCTGAGCAAAGGGTCAGCTTCAATTGTTAGAGGAGAAGAACCATCAAGTTGAAAGCTGACTAGGACGTCTGTAATGACCCGTCCTGAATTTCGGGAATAGTTTAGTGAGTAATTGTGGATTAGCGTGACTAATTGAGGATTAGTCGAGAAATCGCAGGCGGACAGTGTGAAATGACGATTTCACCCCTAGACAAGTGGCACGTCGAAATCGAACGTTCGACGAGAAAGTTTAGGGTCTAAAATGGAAATTAGCACTATTCATACAAACCGAGGAAATCGCCCCGTGGACTATTTTGATTGGAGAAACTTCTCGATGGACACACTAGATAAGTGACAAGTGTCATCCACCTGATAGACCCAGAACCCAATTGTAATTGGGGTCTTTATCTTCTTCTATTCAATCATCTTCTCTGTGTTTCTCCTAAACCGTGGAAGCCTCTTGAAACGTGAAACCCAAGCCACATAAACCCCTTCAATTCTCATATGTTGTGCTTGACCCGTGAATGAAAAGGGAAGAGGACGTCGAAATGATCGTGGTGGTGGCCACGATAGAGCAACGACGGTGAGGTAAGGTAAAACTTGTAAGCTCTATTTTTGGTTCGAAAATGGTAGGCCTGGTATTAACGGTTATCGATGGTTTCTATTGATTGGACTAGGTACCTGAGGATAGGACGAGCTCAGGGGACTCGAAATCAGGGGCTATGGTGGCCGGAACTGAGAAAAGTCGAAGAAGGAACCTGGGCTTACTATTCATCGATTCAAAGGGTATGTTTTACGTTTGATTTCACGTTTTTGAGTCTGTAGATTGATTAAGGGAGGTTGGAGGATCAGGTAGGGAGAAATGGGATTGAAAATGAGTTGAAATCGAGAGTTCTAAGACCGGGTATGGGTCGCAGGTCTACTCGACGTGATTGTAAACGAACGGGTTGACCTACCTAAGGTAGTAGATGATGTAACGTCAGTGATAATGTCATCATGTCAGACTGACAGTTGTCAGACAGGGTCCAGTCCTAGAGCGACACGTGTCATATGTTAGTGACTAGTTAGCAATTACATGTTAGTAACATGGCCCAATCACGGGTTACCACGTGTCACTGACATGTAAGTGACGTGGACCAATAGGAGCTTGACATATGGCACTGTCAGAGCTGTCAGTGCTGACGTCAGCATTGATTTTTCCAACATTGACTTTTGCGTTGACCACGCTTATGGGGGCGCGTGAGCAACAATTTCAAGGTGGGACCAGTGTCATACGAAGGGTTTCAACGATCCAGATCTAATGGTGGTGGTTTTGGGTTAATCAGAGATCGTTATGTTGGTTAAATCGAGGTTTTTTACCTCAGGAAACGTGTCCGAGACTCGTTGACTTTTCTGAGAGTTTTGGGGTTTTATCATATAGACTTGTATAGTTGATTAGTGACCTTTGGGCATGATGTGGACAGGATCAGATTTTCCAGAGATGGTGATTTAGCCTTGGGGAGGCTTAAGGCATGCGTATCGAGGTGATAGCTAGGATGGTCTATACGTGGACTTTTGCTTTTGAAATATGATACATGCATAATTGTTTTATATGTTTATATATTTGATTTCTATGATTATGATTGTGGTATTTATGATTTACGTATTTGCACATATTTCGAGGTTTATGCTTTTATACTGTATTTATACGTGCTTGGGTTTTCGATAAAGGTTTGATGGAATGATTTTGGATTTCGAAATATGGAAATCGGGCATTAGACCCATTTTATTGGAAACTATCAGACTTGGAGTCCATTTGATTTAATGAGATATCGGGCTAGAGGCCCAATTGGTTTACGATATCGGACTTGTGACCCATTTGAGTATGATATCGAGCACGAGTCCCATTTATAGTTTATAAATGTGATTTCGTGTTCGGAGACCCTAAATGGATTTGGATTTGAGAAATCAGATTTCTGTATTTATGATGGTTTTTATGGAAATTCCGGGCATGACCCCTTTGAGATGTTTTGAAAGGATTTTATAAAGATGTTTTCCATATACCATCCTTATACGAGGATATATGTATGGTCTCCTCCAGATGTCTAGGACACTGGGGAAGTCACGAGGCATTGCTTACGATGGATCATTGTACGGAGCGACCGTACCGTATAGTGACTCAAGAGCAGGATTGCTATGATTAGATGTCTGGGACGTCAGACATCTTGATAAAGTTTGAACATTTCTTTTTTCGTATTTGCTTTGTCATGGTGGTTTTATCAGAGTAGTGCAGCGGAAGTGTGGTGGACCCATGCTTAGTTTTGAGTCATTAAACATGAGAAATTGGTGAGTTGAGGGAGTGCTAAGAATTTATTTGAAGTTAGAGGAAGCCGAAGAGAACCAATAGAAGTGTTTAGCTTTGAGAAAAAGAGTAAGCATTACAGCAATTATCAAAGGATACCCTTAATCGGAGGAGGTGAATTCTCTCTTTCCCTTTAGATTGGTCAGAGCTTTGGGCTTGGCTGTTAATAGGATTGTGAGACTTGAGATTCCACAATGGGATCTTGGATAGAGACGGACTGGGTGGAACCCAGTAGTGGTTGAGATGTGATGTGAGTCTTCCCAACGGTGGTTGAAGGGACAGATGTGATGGAGATAATTAAGTGGTGATTGGATGAAACGGTATAAAGGGACGATGTAAATATTGTCATGGCATTTAGTGGTCCATTTGTCAGATATGGTGGTATGTAGAGTTTTGACTTCAGATCATAGCAGGAGTCTGCTGTGATTCTTCAGTCGAGCGGTACATCAGGAAATGTTTGATTGACATCCTTTTGGATGTACATAAACAGTCATAACTGGACAGGCGAGTTGGGTATTAGATTGTTACGGGACTCATATGTGGATGTACGAGTGAGTTGGGACTAGGAAGTCCAATGGCTGGAAAAGATGGATATGCTTCCAACATGGTTGGAACTTCGAAATCAAGAGAAGTTGTGAGTCTGATTCTGAAGTCAAGGAGGGTGACTTCACATTTTCTGTTGGCTTGTGGTCGTTGGTCAAGAGATGTTCGAAATGTGATTCCGAATTGGGAATAAGTGGTGAGAGTGGTGAACGTGGTAAGTGTAGAGGGGATTGTGGTTACACCCACGTAGGATGAATTTTGATGTCATCGTCTTGGATCATCCTTGATTTTCCATATGTACGATGTCAAGATTGATCTGACATAGGGAAATAGAATGGAGAAAGATGAAAGGAAATGTGACAACCCAGAAATTCGAAAAAGGAATAATTATAAAAGTTGGATGTAAAATGACGATTTTGCCCTTGGTTACTGGGTAGAAAGTTGACTTTTTGTTCGAGACACTTTTTGGACTTTCTGTAAGGACCGTTGGGTAGGTCTCGAGATACTGAGTTCGTAGACAGATGGCATGCCAAAATCGGAGTTCGGATGGAAAAGTTACGAACCTTGGAACGCTAAGGGCATTTTGGTCATTTGTTAAGGCAAGGGTGAAAATGTAATTTGGTGAATAATTGGCTGATTCAGCCATCAAATTCCTTAGTTATGTGGTTAGGTGACATCTGTCATTGGGAAGATCAAATTAGTGGCAAGATTGCCGCTTGAAACTCAAACACAAAATATAAAAGAATGGATTTGAGTAACTTCAAATTGATTGAGCAGGAAGGAGAGTACTCGACCAGAAATACAGAGAACTTAGGAGACAATTTTAGAGTGAAAAAGGGGAAGGAAATAGAGAAAAAATAGAAAGGAAACCAAGAAACCCGTAGAGAAACCCCGATATTGTTCTTAGGGAAATTGAGATTCAATTTTCAAGTTGTAGGATAGCCCAAGTCGAAGTAAGGTTTGAATCAGTCTTCTGGGACCATTTCGTGTCGAACCACATCAAAAACGAAGGCAATTGACGGAGGAACCATCAAGAACAGTTCTTGTGAAATACCTGAAAACTTCGAATTCAATTCGTGTAAGTGAAGGTGAGGAATTCCCAAATTGATATTGTTTTTATTTGTATGTTAATCTGAAGATACTTTCAGGTTAATTGGATGGAACAATTAAGGTTGAATTGGATGAATTGGGAACTTGAATTCGACAGTATGGAATTGGAGAATTACGGGTTTTAGTATGAATTGTGTGAATTAAACCATACAGAACTTCAATTAAGATGAATAAGAAGAGATCCAATGAAAGAAATGACCGAAATAGAGCTGAATTGAAGGCTAATTAATCGGGTTATGTCGCGGGTCGAAGGACCTAATTGCAGGGAAGTCGGGTGAGGACGATGCACTGTAGCAGGTACTGTGCAGGCGGTGGGTTTCAAGCGCAGCCGCTTGCGGCGGCGCGTGAGGGCATGTGGGCACGATTTTGAAGGTGAGGTCAACATGACT
The DNA here is from genome assembly GCA_032719365.1 of Prinsepia uniflora. Classification (NCBI taxonomy): domain Eukaryota; kingdom Viridiplantae; phylum Streptophyta; class Magnoliopsida; order Rosales; family Rosaceae; genus Prinsepia; species Prinsepia uniflora. Next base: position 15,883,096 of record CM064872.1, read on the forward strand.
TTTTTTCTATGCAATGTAACAAACATTTTGACGTTGGTTTTGAGTCGATCAGACACTGTTTCGATATTATTTCGAGGGTCCGAAGGCTTATGTTACGTTTTTAATTCATATTGAATTCCCGGAAAATTATGGGAGGTTAATATGATATTTAATTGAGTCATTACTGACCCTTAATGATGATTTTGGGCAGGACTTGGGATTCGTGGAGGTACCAGAAATTATGGAAAAGCGTGCAGCTCAGAATCGAACGATTTGGATGGTGTGTGAATGGACTTTTGTTTTATAAATTGATTTGCGAGCGTAGTTAAATGTTTTACATGATTTATTGCATGATTTGATTTACAATGATAGCATGATGATATGATATTGTTTATTGGATTTATGGATTATTTAATAGGTTTCGGGCACTTTTTACGAGGAAAGTACAATTCATGATTTTGGGCTAGGCCCGAGATTAAAGGATGTTTTTACTTGGATTGTGAGTTAAAGATGATTTTATAAAATTTAATGATTTTCGAATATGATTTTACGGATTTACGTGCATTGAATTATTTAATGATTTTCTGGATTTACGAGAAATTAGATTTGGGCTTAAGACCCTGTTGGGAATGATTTTGACGTGGTTTTAATGATGATTTTGAAATAAAGATTTTGATTTGGATTACGTTTAGTGCCCCAGATGTGTAATTCCTGGGTCGACTTCAGATGTGTAATTCCCGAAGTGACTTCGGATGTGTAATTCCCGGAGGGATCGGATATGTAATTCCCGATGAGGCTGGATGTGTAATTCTCAGCCAGGCTGGATATGTAATTCCCAGCAAGATCTGGATGTGTAATTCCCAGCAAGATCTGGATGTGTAATTCCTAGATACTCTGGATGTGTAATTCCTAGATACTCTGGATGTGTAATTCCCAGAGAACCCTCGGATGTGTAATTCCCGAGTTATGTGCTTTATTTTTTGCTAAAATGGTTTTATGAAATGATTCATATGTTTGATTCTATGCATGCATGGTTTGATAAACTGGAGGGTAAATGATGTATTTTGAAATTTATTTTTAAATGATATTATTTTTTTCCACTCACACCTATCCTGTTTTGATGACCCTCCAGGCCGTAGCACGAGAATCGCGGCTGATCGAGAGGCGGAGGCATGAGCAGAAATTGATCCAGTCATCCCTTATCTGACAGGTGCTAAGAGGTAGTTTCGGGACTTCAATTGACTTGTCAGACGGGTGTAGGACCGGGCGTGGTTATCAAAGTTAAGTTGGGACTGGTCTTGTCAGGAAATATTGAAGAGGGAGTCTCTATAAGTAAGGATGACAAGGAGTGACTATAACTGATCGATGTGAGGTAATTGACGAAAACCCACAATCTAGACGTGTTCCGTCATTGACTGAGCTGTTCAGATGTGGACAAGGTGTTGAGAAGTAATGTGACGACAGAGGAGAATCGTAGGGGACAATTGCCTTGCTAATTATCCTAAGCTAGGAGCAGAGGTGAATCTTATTGTAAGACAGTTGAAGGATCTCGTGGAATAGTTAGTGAGAAGACAAGATAGAGATTGGATATGGGGATGAGTGTTGATTCTGAGTTCATTCATTCATATTGGAGTGCTAGTGACTATCTGGAGACCAGGAGACCCGGAATGGACACCGAGTGGAGTGTATGATCTGTCTTGGATAGGCGAACGGGTACGTTGTGGTGAACGTGATTCGGAGTTGGTACACCCTGGGGAATATGTTTGGGTCTGTAGTGGTGATCTGTTTGATATAGGATTGGACTAATTGACTCCAAGATTGAAGCATGATTGGCTGCGATCCATGTAGTGGATGGTAGACGTGAGGATGTTGTGTGTGCTTGGGGCATGCACCAGTGGTGATGGTGGACATGATAGTTATCGACTTAGTTCCGATGTAGTTGGTTTGGTGAGGACGTGGACTGGACATTGAATGTTGTGCGCTCGTATAGAGCGATCTTGTAGAGTTCAATGATTGTATGAGTGGGTGCTCAAAGCCATGGATGGATAGTGGAACCCTAGAGAGGAGATGTATTGTCATTGCTGGGTAGGTATTCAATGGGGTCCAGTTACACACTGGTAGAGTGAGACATGGATGGTGTGGCCACAAGTTGAGTGAGTTGGTGGTTAATGTAACCACAAGTGGGGCGAGAGGTCATATTTCTTTTCATGAAACGAGTGCTCTGTGACTCTGGTGGAGTCTGCGTGGTTCGCTGAGGGATTTAACTGAGGTGAGTATCGAAACCGCCGTCATTTTGAGCTTGGCTTAGTTAGGTGAGTTTTGTGCCATTGCGACGGCAGAATCTTACGCTACATTGAGGAAGTTGTAGTGTGAGAGACCCTTAATATGACTCCAGTATGGGTCGAGGTTAGTGTCGTGACTCGAGTAGTGGATTGTCGAGGTGGTGTTAGTTACTGAATGCCAGTTGGAGGTAACGGTTGGAGATCTGATACCAAGTTGGTATTCTTAAGAGGTGACAGTTGGGAGGCGTTCGTATAATAACAGAATTGTCAGGTGGCGTACACTGAATGTGTGGCCCGGGTGTGAGGTAGGTCAGATTTCCACGAGTTGGAGGTGGAAATGCGAACCTTTGGGAATGAGTTAGAGATGTGTTAACCCTTAGTGAGAGTAGGTATTTCAGTCTAACAACCAAAAGTTGGACAGTGTCAGAATGGTAGGCTGATAAGACAAGGAGGGTTAGTCTAAGTTACAGAATGTCGTTGGAGTCAGTGTTGTCAAGTGTATCAGCTTAGAAGGTGTGGTCAATTTGTGGACTCCTACTTAAGTCGTGGATTTCCACAGTTGGATGTGGACTTGGGGTAGTTGGAATTTTGAGGAAGAAATTATTTAAGTGGGGAAGCTTGTAACGACCCATCCCGAATTTCGTGATCAGTTTAATGAGTAATTGCTAATTAGCGTGACTAATCAAGGATTAGTCGAGAAATCGCGGTCGGACGGTGTGGAATGATGATTTCACTCCTAGAGTTGGGCAAAAAGTTGACTTTTGACCCGAGTAGTCAAATGCTCGAGCGCCGATGACCGTGACATAGATTGGGACTTTACGAGTCCGTAGACAGGTGGCACCTCGAAATCGAATGTTCGACGGGAAAGTTGAAGGTCCAAAACGGAAATTGGCACTATTCATGCACACTGAGGAAATTGGCACTTTACGAGTCCCCTTCAATTCTTATCTGTTATGCTTGACCCATGAATGAAAAAGGAAGAGGACGTCAAGACGACCGTGGTGGAGGCTCGGTAGAGCAACAACGGCAAGGTAAGGCAAAACTCGTAAGCTCTGTTTTTTGTTCGAAAATGGTAGGCTTCGTTTTAACGGTTTTCGATCATTTCTATTTATTAGACGAGGTACCTGAGGATAGGACGAGCTCAGGGGACTCGAAATCAAGGGCTGTGGTGGCTGGAACTGAGAGAAGTCGAAAGAGAAACCTGGGCTTACTGTTCATCGATTCAGACGGTACATTTTAGGTTTGATTTCACGGTTTTGAGTTCGTAGATCAGTTAAGGGAGGTTGGACGATCAGGTAGGAAGAAACGGGATTGAAAACGGGTTGAAATCGAGGGTCTAGGACAGGGTCAGGGTCGCGGGTCTGTGCGACCCGATTGCAGACGAACGGGTTGACCCGCCCAAGGTAGGAGACAACGTGACGTCAGCAATGATGTCATCATGATGACATCATCATGTCAAGTCTGACGTGTCAGATTGACAGCTGTCAGACAGGGACCAGTCCTGGAGCAGGACGTGTCACATGTCTGTGCCTAGTCAGTACTGACATGTCAGTGATGTGGCCCAATCACGGGCTGCCACATGTTACTGACATGTCAGTCACATGGACCAATGGGAGCTTGACACGTGGCACTGTCAGAGCTGTTAGTACTAACGTTAGCAATGACAACAGCGTTGACTTTTCTAACGTTGACCACGCGCGTGGGGGCACGTGAGCACGAATTTCGAGGTGTGGCCAGTGTTATTGTAAGGGTTTCGACAATCTGAATTCAATGATGGTGGTTTTGGGTCGATCAGAGATCATTAGGTTGGTCAAATAGAGCTTTTCACCCCGGGATACATGTTCGGGACACGTTGACTTTTCCGAGAGTTTTAGGGTTTTATCTTATAGACTTGTATAGTTGATTAGTGACCTTCGGGTATGTTGTGGACAGGATCGGAAGTTCCGTAGATGGTGATTTAGCCTCGGGGAGGCTATGGTCTAGAGGCCCAGTTGATTGGAAACTATCGGACTTGGAGTCCATTTGATTTAATGAGATATCGAGCTGGAGGCCCAGTTGGTTTACGATATCGGGCTTGAGGCCCTATTGATTATGATATTGGGCATGAGTCCTATTTGTGGTTTATAAATTTGATTTCGGGTTTGAAGACCCTAAATGGATTTGGATTTGGGAAAACGGATTTCTGGATTTATGTTGGTTTTTATGGAAATTCAGTGCATGACCCCTTTGAGATGTTTTGATTGGATTGTTATGATTAGACGTCTGGGACGTCAGACATCTAGGATGTCAGAGATTGACCCGGAGAGACCCCGACCAGCACGCATAGCCTTGGACCATGATATGACGTCTGGGACGTCAAACTTCTGGGATGTTAGGCATCTGGGATGCCAAAGATTTGTATTTGGAGTACATATTCATTGGATTTATAAACTATTGTTTCGGTGTTTATGGATTTGGCCAGTGGCCCACATGATTGATTTTATATTTGAATTAACTGCTTTTAGTATGCATGCATTGCAAAACCCATGTCCTTGAGGGAACGGTGAACGATCCCAGATTCCTACGAGGGGATTGGTCTGGGAGGGAATTGGTGGTGTGCCTTAAAGGTGTAGGCACACACCTATCTAGCACGAGGTCTTTTGGGAGCTTAGTGGCTTTGGGTTCGGTTAAAACTTAAAAGTTAAGTGAGTTGAGGCTGGTGCAATCCCATGATAGGTGATCCCCTAGGAAGTTGCACCGTGATCTCCCGTAAACAAAATCGTGAGGGCAAGGATGCCCAAAGCGGACAATATCGTGCTAGAGTCGAGTCCTGACCGAGAAGGGTTGGGTCCTAACATGCATGGTTTTAAGTGAAGGGCCTAAAGGTTTTCTTCTGTGAAATGAGTTTTTATTAAATTATTTATTTTCGTTCACTCACAACTTTTATTTTTTTTAATGCCCTTCAGGTTGATCGCGGTGCGGGCAGTAGCAATGACCGAGACATCACACTCCTCCACTAATCCTAGAAGGATTGGGATAGGTCGTGTTAATGTTAGCCTAGTATAGTAGACCTGTCAGAGTGCACCTGTGTCGGTAATAGGTGAGTTAGACTTGTATTGACGTCTCAGTTGATGTTTGGAATCCTGATACTCAAGTTGTGACTGTATCCAATCCAACGGTCAGGGCTGGTATGGGTTGGATGGTTGGATTGTGGATCACGTTGAGCGACAGTGGTACCGACGTGTATTGTGGTTTGTGACGAACGTGTACAATTACACGGGAGTGCCCCGAGTGGGAGACAGGATTGGATTCCCACTTTTTGGGTGTGGACTTGGGATAGGTGGAATTTCGAGGACGAAATTATTTAAGGGGGAAAGCTTGTAACGACCCATCCCAAATTTCAGGATTAGTTTAGTAATTAATTGAGGATTAGCGTGACTAATCAGGGATTAGTCGAGCGATTTTGGAAGGATGACTTAAAATGACTGTTTTGCCCCTAGGAATGGGCTAAAAGTCAACTTTTGACCCGGGTGGTCCAATGGACTTGTACCGATGACCGTGACGTAGATCGGGACGTTACGAGTCCGTAGATAGGCAACACGTCGAATTCGAACGTTGGAAGAGAAAGTTACGGGTCAAGGACGGTTTTGGGTACTATTTATAGTGACACATTTTACGAGCCACTATTGTCATTTTTCCTTTAGTGTGGGTCCAGATATTTCTATCAGGCCTAATGGATGAGTGACATTGATCCCTAAACCTACATACATGCATACCACCTCTTTTCCTTCATCTTTTTTGTGTTTTTCACACCCGAAACCCATAATTCAAACACCTAACCATACCCCCCATCCTACCCTCTACGGTGATGGCTGAGGATGACTAGGGACTGAGGACGGCTGACGCATGGCGAAGTTACGACGGCGCTACGGCTGAGGCATGGCACCATATCATAATCAGATGGTGCCACGTGTCACTGACATGATAGACACATGGACCAATTGATGACTGACATGTGGCACCCTGTCAGGTCTCACACGTGTCAAGGATGATGTCATGCTGATGTCAGTAGCATTGACTTTGACCTGCGTTGAACACGCACGTGGGGGCGCGTGAGCTCAAATTTCGTGGTGGGACCAGTGTCATTTGAATGGTTTCGACGATTCGAATTCAATGGTGGTGATTTCGAGTCGATCGAAGATCGTTAGGTTGTTCAAATCATAGTTTTCACCTCGAGAAGCGTGTCTAGGACACGTTGACTTTTCTAAGAATGTCGGGGGTTCTTGATTAGGACTTGTCTAGGTTGGTAGTAACCTTTGAGCGTGTTTTGGACAGGTCCGGATGACCCGGAGAGATTGGATTAGCCTCGAGGAGGCTTACGACACGCATATCTAAGTGGCAGCTATGACGGTTTGTGAGTAGACATTTGTTTTATAAATATGATGCATACATAACTGTTTTATATGTTTTATATATGTGTTTTTCTTACTATGATTGTGGTATTTGAGATTTACATATTTGCACATATTTCGAGGTTTTTGATTTTATACTATGTTTATATGTGTTGGTATTTTATGATGGTTTAATGGAATGGTTTTAGATTTGGAAATATCGAATCGGGCATGAGAACCATTTTATTTGGAAGCTATCGGACTGTGAGTCCATTTGATTTAATGAGATATCGGGCTAGAGGCCCATTTGGTTTACATGATTGGGCTAAAGAACCAGTTGGTTATGATATAGGGCATGATTCCCAATTGTGATTTATAAATGTGATTTTAGGTTCGAATACCCTAATATGGATTTGGATTTGAGTACTTAGATTTCTGGATTTATGATGATTCTATGGAAATTCCGGCATGTCCCCTTTGAGATGTTTTCAAATGATTTTATAAAGTTGTTTTCCATATACCATCCTTATATTTGGATATGTGGATGGTCTCCTCCAGATGTCTGGGGCACTGGGAAGTCACGACTCATTGCTTGCGAGGGGTCATTGCACGGAGCGACCGGACCCTATAGTGACTCAATTATAACTATATATAATATATATATATACATATGTAATATTATTATATGTATAATCTAATAAAGGGTCCAAGAGGTCAAAGAGACCAAACAGGAAGGAGCACATGGGGCAAAAAGAGCCAAATTAACAAGGCAAGATGCTGGTTTTATTGTTTGAAGAACGTTTCAGTAAAAATAAATTGATAGAAAAGTTTTTTTTTTTAAAAAGTAAAGGTTGTCAAAGGTGTACCAATAATTTACTCTTATTTCAAATCAATCACGCACTCTAATGTGTTCCTCAAATACTTATTTTTATTCATCTTTCTTTATTGTGAAATATTGAAAACAAAGAGAATATTTTGAGGTTGAGAAATATTGGCTCTTTTATTCATCAGTTTAACCCCGTATTTAAACTTGGAATAAAATACATAGACTTAAATTCCCTTACATTAATAACTACATAACAAATAATACTTACAAAAATCCCCATTGTATATTCCTTAATTATAATAGTGTTGCTTGGCTACATATTTAGAAGGGCTAGAATTTAGCTTCTTACCTAAAACTTCTTGTTGCTTATTGGCTAGTATGACCCAAGGCCCTTCTTGGATCGCTCACGCTCTTCCTTTATATATGTCTTCACTCTTACTTCTCTCTTGTTCACATTCTCTTGCATTACATTCATTACATGGAACCGTGCCTCCATTTATAGAGATCTTATTCACTAATTGCAATTCGCTACAAGCATTTTCCATAGTTATTTCTTATATATAGCATCTCATCATAATTTCTCTCAATTTCCTAGAGTTCTAGTTTAAAATTGATGAAGCTTTTTTGAAGCTTTCTAGAAATTTTAAATTTCTTATTTCTTCTTTAGAATTCAAGAGTTTGTGTTGGCTAGTCTCTCTTGAATCTTCATCATTTTTTTTTTCTTTTCTTCCTCCCCAGTTCTTATTGTACTCTATAGGATTCTCCACATCTTTATCATATATTCATCTCCTTTGGTCTAGAATTATCTAGAATGTTCTAGACAAATCTTCCAACAAGCGGCTAGGATTGGTGAGTGAAGAATTTTTCATTCGGCTGGAGGAGTTTTCAGGGACAAGAGTTCAATTTCGATACATAAATACACACATACATACAGCTTACCATGGTACCCATTCAATTACATAGGTGGAACCCTCGCCATAACCAATACTACTTGCCATTATATTAACCCAACCGAAGCCAATGTGCCCGTGGTAGTCGTGTAATCCCTGAGTTATAATTTGATATCCTTGCGCATCCAAAGTCATAACTCAATATCTCAGTAGATCTTGAACCGTAAGCCAATATTCCCACTCCTCTCGAGTGGTAACAATATCACAACTTATCCCAAGCTATAACTCAATATTTAATCTCACTCAATATCCTTGTTCATCCCAAGCAGTAACTCAATATCCTGCCCTAACCAGACCCATAATACAATATCTATACTTACCCCGAGCCATAACTCAATATCCCGGCTATAGCATTGACACAATATACCAGCTCATCTCGAGCCTTCACTCAAGATAGAGGGCAGAACCGTTCTCACCTAACCATCGCGAAAAACAATGGGTAGCACTTGAGAGGTCCAATCCAGGACCTACTCTCCACATATTTTATTTAATATATGCATTGAGAATTCTAATTACATATAAAATGAAGACAATAAAAGTTTACATTAAACATGTTTTGGTGAGTTTTGTTTCACAGTAATATTTTCTTTTTATTTGATCCTAAAATCGCACAAAATTAAATTTCTTTTTTCTTTTTTGCCCAAAAAAAAGTAATTTACATTCTTGTTTTGTCATCAAATATGCATAAGAAGAAAATTGAAGAAAGCAAACAGATGAATATGGTTTCGTATGTTATTGTCACTACATTTATTTCAATCATTTTCATTTAATACCACATCAAAGTTATTTCAAATCTTTACGCAAGAGTTTTCACAAAATACATAATTTTTTATTTTTGTGAATTATTAAAAACAAATAGAGCGTTTGGAGGTAGCGAGAAATCAGTCATTTCATTCATTAGTTTAACCCCTTTTATAGGGTTAGGATTGAGATAAAATACATGAACGTAAGTAGCCTTATCTGAATAGCAACATAAGTCATAAATATTTGCAATCTTCCCCTTGGATACTCAACGTAATATTTTGCATGGCAGTGCGCCTATGTGTTACGTCAATAAAATCTTGTCTGCTAATAAAAGTCTCCACAGAAATAACATTAATTGATAGAAATACAGTTCAAAGAAAAAATATAGAAATACAGTGCAATGCGGGCGGATAGCTAGGTAGTAGCCGCATTAGATCTTCATGTTGTAGATGAAATTGCCTCTTATGGATAATGAGAATATAGTTCGTCTCTTCGGGCGGCTAATAACTAAGTCCTATCAGTGCTTCATGAACTCGATAGTTAGCGCAAGACGCCGGACATTCCTAGATATGGCCAACCCAACTATGGACAATTATACCACTAGACGACATCTGAGTACCAGGAAAGAAACAGCTAAGTAAAATTAGAGATCAAGCATAGTGATAGATTGGTTATATATAACGAGAGATATAACTTGACTTGTATTGATAACAAAACCATAATACGACACTTTTAGGATGTGAAAAGTCAACACGAACAATTATGGTAGTTTGTAAACTCTTTCTGAATAAACTATTTAATAATTTACCCAAAACCCTACACCCTAAACCCTCGTACAAAAAATCGTGGTTCTTCCACTGGTCCTGCTCATTTTTAAAAATAAAAATTTGCACTTAAAGTTCCATACAAATATAGGCCCTAGATGCAGCCTCCTTTGCAATTACATAGCTGCACCTCCTTCAGTCTGATCGCACGCTCATAAGTTGTGCTGATTAATTCTAATGCAATGTTGGTTTCTATTCTTATTTACCACAATGTATTTAATCTAGTGACATTATGCTAACTTTAAGGTTGCAATAAAAATGGAATGGATGGAGGAACATCATTCCTACAATATTGATTTGAATTAATTGGCATAACATTTAATTAGTAACGCGTTATAATGAATGCCAGAACTGTTAAAAAAATCAAAACTATGCTAAAATGAATTCAAACGGACAAGGGATAACCTGATGCCACTACCCAAACGGGGCTTCCAGAGTGCACAAGGATCGATGGAGGAGGTATGCGATGTCCCAGTCTCTACTGCAGTCGCATCCGTGATCAACCTGAAGGGCATTAAAACAACGAAGGCTGTGAGTGGACAAAAATCATTAAGTTCATAAACACATTTCATAAAGACATGTATGCCCTTCATTAAAACGTATGCATGCATCGAAAGCTAGTAATCAAACTTTTACTCAAACAAGCCATTAGGGCCTTAGCCCAAAAACCGTAACTCAAAAGCAAGTGTGGGAACTCTGCTCAAAACTGTAGAATACCACATCCGTAACTACAAAACCATGTGGGCCATTGCCCAAATCCATAAACACAAATTCAACCGAAAAATTATTTTATAGATCCATTAGTTCATATTTACCACAGTACCATCTCCGGCATCCCAGATGCCTAGCGTCCCAGACGCTTGACGTCCCAGACGTCATATCTCACGGTAATAAGCAACGCCTGCTGCCCGGGGTCTCTCCTGGTCAATATCTCTAATATCCCAGATGTTTGACGTCCCAGACGTCTAATCATAGCAATCCTGCTCCTGACTCACTATACGGTCCGATAGCTCCGTACAATGACCCCTCCCAGACAATTCACCGTGACTTCCCCAGTGTCCCAGACACCTGGAGGAGACCATCACATATTCTCGTATCAAGATGGTATATGGAAAACATTTTTATCAAATCATTTCACAACATTTCAATGGGCCCTGCCCAAAATCTCCATAAAACATCACAATTCCATTTAGGGTCCCCGACCCGAAATCACGTTCATGAAACATAGGGTCCCAAACCCAAAATCACATTTATGAAACATAGGGTCCCAGACCCGAAATCACATTTATAACCCAACTGGGCCTCATGCCCAATTTCGTAAACCAACTGGGCCCACGACCCGATTTCATAAATCAACTGGGCCCCTGGCCCAATTTTGTAAATCAACTGGGCACCTGGCCCAATAATATAACTCAAATAGGTCTCCGCTTGATTTCATAAACAACGGGGCCCCTAGCCCGATTTCATCAAGCAACTGGGGCCCCAGCCCGATTACGTAACTCAAATGGAATCCAAGTCCGAGGTTTCCAAAACAATTGTGCCTCATGCCCGAGTTCATCTTTCCAATTTCAAAACCATTTCATCACATTATTCATGAAACCACAAGCACGTAAAACCACAATAAAATAGTCAATCTCGATATACATGTAATACGGAAAACATCTCGAAATACGTGCAACATACCCAAAATCAATAAACACAATCATGATCATAGAAATTAAAACATATAACACAGTTAGGCATGCATAGTATTTATAAAACCAAAGTCCACTCACAGACTGTCCAACGCTGCCACCTCGATACGCGTGCCATAAGCCTCCCTGGGCTAATTCGACCTCTCTGGGTCATCATGACCTGTCCAAATCATACCCAAAGGTTACTACTAACCTATACTAGTCTATATTAAGAACCTTAAACTTTCACGGAAAATTCAACGTGTCCCGAGGTGAAAAACCTCAATTTGACCAATTTAATCATCTCCAATCGACCCAAAACCACCGCCATTGGATCCGGATCGTCGAAACCTTTAGAATGGTCCTGGTCCCACCTAAAAATACGCTCACATGCACCTCCACGCGCAGGTCAACGTTCTAGTCAAACGTTGACCAAAAAGTTAATGCTGACGTCATCATGACTAGTAAGTCAACGAGTCAACTGAGTGGCGACTCGCTGAAATTTCTTGCCGGAAAACTCCATTGATGCCCCAAACTTCAAACTTCAATATCTCACTCGTTTCTCAACCAAATTCGACGTTCTACCTATGTAAATCCATCTACTCGTTTCTCAACTTATGATGCATGCATATATGTTTTATATTTTTTTCTATACGTGATTCTATGATTTTGATTATGATCTTGATGTTTTACGGTTTTGCACGTATTTCGAGATAATGACGTATTTGCACGATTTATGAGCTTTCAATTTATGTTGCGATTTGATCAGGGTTTTGATGATTTAAATTTGGGATTTGAAATATGATTTGATTTCAAAGATTTAAAATGGATTTCGGAAAGTGATTTCGGGCTTGAAGCCCAGTTCAGAAAAATGATTTTGATGAACGTGATTTCGGGTTTTTGAATCGGATTTCAGGATGACGATTCTGGATTCGGTTTGAAACTTGAAAATGGATTTCCAGATTTGGGTTTGGAATGATTGTTCCGGATTCTAGCTTACGGAATCATGGTTTTGAATTCGGATTTGGAAATGGAGTTGAATATGATTTTGGATTTGATTTCGGGATGTTGATTTAGGATTCGGCTTGGAATTCGAAAAGGTGATTTCGAATTCGGATTTGGACATGGATTTGGAAATGGTTTCAAATAGTTTTTGGATTGGATTTTCTGGATCTGGTTATTGGGTTTAAAGACCTGGATATGATACATGAAGGGGGCGGGCCCGGATTGGGTTTAAAGACCCAGATTGAGTTTAAAGACTCGGGAGTTTAAAGACTCGGAAGTTTAAAGACTCGGATATTATGATTTTCCCCCATAGGCCTATTGAGTTTAAAAACTCAGGAGTTTAAAGACTCGGATTATATTAAGGCCTGGATTGAGTTTAAAGACTCGGATAGATCCAGCAGGTTCGATTGGTTGAAATGGATGACAAATGTGTTTTGGATTTCAATGAGAACTTGACAATGATGGTTTTCAATAATGGTTTTCAGTTGTTTTGGGCTATGACCCGGTTGAAACAGATTTTGATGGTTTTGGGCTGAGGCCCGGGATTTGAGAAAGGAAATGATTTCGGTTTGCATAAATGGTTTTGATTATATCGAAAATAAACTCGTTTGATATGCATGCATTAGTTTTCAATGGAGGGTACAACTGTACTTTTCTTATAAACTGTTTTTAGAATTTTTTTTTTGTCCACTCACAGTCTTTTGTGTTTTCGATACCCTCCAGGTTGTTGCAGTGCGGGCTGTTAGTCAAGAGAGACAGAGAAATCACACACGCGATCCACATTAAAGTCTGTGCACTCTGGGAAGTCCGGATCTTTTGAAGGCTTTGTTTGGAAATCCCTTGTCCGACTTACGTGTCACCTGGAGGTTGAACGTCGGTTTAGCCTTCGTATCATGCGCAAGTTAGACGGGAGCAGAACTTAGCCCTTAATCTCGGGGGATTGAGGGTGGGCCCTGTCATGTTCATTTTAAGAGTAATATGAGTATCTAATCCAACTTAAAACAAGATAATTAAAAACAACAATTCTTCAAAAATATTTTTACATTTAAAAAGTTTCAACATCCGATATTAAATAATTTGGTTAATTGTATATGGTTTAGGGTTTAATTCTTGGATTTTGTCCCCTAAATCAAAGAATTAAATCCTACATCGTAGGATTTTCCACCACCATCTCATCCCTCCCAAAAACTTTCTATATCATACTCTTGAACCCCAGAAAATATCAACTACATTTTTTATTTCATAGAAAAAAAGTTCAATTATAACAATAAAATATATATATGTAATATTATTATATGTATAATCTAATAAAGGGTCCAGGAGGTCAAAGAGACCAAACACAAAGGAGCACATGGGGCAAAAAGAGCCAAATTAACAATGAAATATGCTGTTTTTTATTGTTTGAAGAACTTTTCAATAAAAATAAATTGATAGAAAAGTTTAAAAAAAAAAGTAAAAGTTGTCAAGGGTGTACCAATAATTTACTCTTATTTCAAATCAATTACGCACTCTAATGTGTTCGCCAAATACTTATTTTTATTTATCTTTCTTTGTTGTGAAATATTGGAAAAAAAGAGAATATTTTGAGGTTGAGAAATATTGGCTCTTTTATTCATCGGTTTAACCCCGTATATAAACTTGGAATAAAATACATAGACTTAAATTCCCTTACATTAAAAGCTACATAACAAATAATACTTACAACACTCCCCATTGTATATTCCTTAATTATAATAGTGTTGCTTGGCTACATACCTAGAAGGGCTAGAATTTAGCTTCTTACCTAAGACTTCTTGTTGCTTATTGGAGAGTATGACCCAAGGCCCTTCTTGGATCGCTCACGCTCTTCCTTTATATATGTCTTCACTCTTACTTCTCTCTTGTTCACATTCTCTTGCATTACATGACAGAACCCACCCTCAATCCCCCGGGATTAAAGACTAAGTCCTGCTCCCGTCTAACTTACGCATGACGCGAAGGCTAAACCGACGTCCAACCCCCATGTGACACGTAAGTCAGACAAAGGATTCCCGACTGAACCGCTCAAAACTTCCTGATTTCCCAGAGCACGCTGACTCTAATAGAGGTTCACGACAACACTTACCTTACTGTCCATCTCAGGTGTCGATTTCAAGTCCAGAGTGCTTGTATTACTCTCCATAACCTCATACACAGCACCAAAATGAGTAGTAACAATAAGAACCTGTTCCTACAATTGTCTAGTGCAAAAACAGGGGAGATACTCTTACCGTTTTCCCATCCGCCACCGTTCAAGGCGGTCCACCACGGTGGCACCATCCTCCTCCTCACCATCATATCTCTCTGTTTCACTCATTCTTCACGGCCAAAGGAGAATTTCTTGAAGGGTTCAAACATGGATCACACTTCCACACTCCCTTGTTTCTCCCACACAACCCGTGCAAGCCATTGTTTTAAAACGTGTATGGTGGTCACCGTTTGTTCCACAACCATCTGGAGAGCGACACCTATCAAACATCTGGTGGTCACCTTCTCCAAAATAGCCAAGTGTCCTTCTGAGATTGGGCACATATCCCTAGGCCACCAGAATGACCCAAATGCCCATAAAGGACAAATTTCCATTTTTCCCTTCGTATTCCTTGACCCGTAACTAACTCATCTGAAGTCTGATGATGATGTGCCGCCTGTCGTTGTACTCGGGGTATCAATACCTTCCTAACGGTCCTCGAAGTTCGTGAAAATTCCATGTCGTATGAAAAGTCAACAAGTTGCCCCTTTTTGACTAAATTACCAAAGTGCCCTCAAACATCCGAACGTCATAACTTCCTCCTCGGTTGTCAGAATCGGGCGTTCTACCTGTATATGACCTCGTGACGTACCAAACTACGTCACGGTCATCGGTCAAATCCTTTTGACCGCCCAATCGAAAAGTCAACATTTTGCCCAATTTCAGGGGCAAAACCGTCATGTCGCACTGTCCGTCCGAACGCATCCAACTAATCACCGATTAACTGCACTAGTCCGTCATTCACAACTAATCTAATCCCAATTTCTGGAACGGGTCGTTACATTACATTCATTACATGGAACTGCGCCTCCATTTATAGAGATCTTATTCACTAATTGCAATTCGCTACTAGCATTGTCCACAGTAATTTCTTATATATAGCATCTCATCATAATTTCTCTAAATTTTCTAGAGTTCTAGTATATAATCGATGAAGCTTTTTTGAAGTTTTCTAGAAATTTTAAATTTCTTATTTCTTCTTTAGAATTCAACAGTTTGTGTTGGCTAGTCTCTCTTGAATCTTCATAAAAAAAATTTCTTTTCTTCCTCCCTAGGTCTTCTTGTACTCTATAGGATTTTCCGCATATTTATCATATATTCATCTCCTTTGGTCTAGAATTATCTAGAATGTTCTAGACAAATCTTCCAACAAGCGGCTAGGATTGGTGAGTGAAGAATTTTTCATTCGGCTAGAGGAGTTTTTAGGGACAAGAGTTCAATTTCGAATTGGTTTTGTTACCTATTCCATTAGGAATGGCAGAGTGTTTAGTGCATCACATTCACTCATGTAAAATCCATGTGATGAAAGAAAAGGCCCATGATGATGATTCTTTGTTCGTTTTCGCTCTACCCCCGATGATACGCTCCTAGTTCCCGGAGTTACATACCGGAAAAAGTAAAAGAATCTCTCTATTACTTGAAGAAGAGAATCGCTAGTTTGACCGACCGACTAGATGGGAATTACAAAATCGAGGAATGCCACTACATATTCTCCCCTTGATGGCGAGTGGATAATAAACTATATCAAAGCACACACACTAATAAAGTGACCATACTAATAATAACAATGAGAAGATACGGGTGATCAGTACAAACCGCCTCGAGGTCCATCAATTTACATTGAAACCCACCATAAACATATATATATATATACATACACACATACATACATCTTACCATGGTACCCATTGAATTACATAGGTGGAACCCTCGCCATAACCAATACTACTTGCCATCATACTAAACCAACTGAACCCAATGTGCCCGTGGTAGTCGTATAATCCCTGAGTCATAGTTTGATATCCTTGCGCATCCCAAGCCATAACTAAATATCTCAGTTGATCTTGAGCTGTAACCCAATATTCTCACTCTTCTCGAGTCGTAACAATATCACAACTTATCCCTAGCTATAACTTAATATTTCGGCTCACTCAATATCCTTGTTCATCCCAAGCAGTAACTCAATATCCTGCCTTAACGAGACCCATAATTCAATATCTATATTTACCCCGATCCATAACTCAATATCCCGGCTGTAGCATTGACACAATATACCAGCTCATCTCGAGCCTTAACTCAAGCTAGAGGGCGGAGCCATTCTCGCCTAACCATCGCGAAAAGCAATGGGTAGCACTTGAGAGGTCCAATCCAGGACCTACTCTCCACATATTTTATTTTATATATGCATTGAGAATTCTAATTATATATAAAATGAAGACAATAAAAGTTTACATTAAACATGTTTTGGTCAGTTTTGTTTCACAGTAAGATTTTCTTTTTATTTGATCCTAAAATCGCACAAAATTAAATTTAGTTTTTCTTTTTTGCCCAAAAAAAAAAGTAATTTACATTCTTGTTTTGCCATCAAATATGCATAAGATTAATTCTAATGCAATGTTGGTTTCTATTCTTATTTACCACAATGTATTTAATCTAGCGACATTATGCTAACTTTAAGTTTGCAATAAAAATTTAATGGATGGAGGAACATCATTCCTACAATATTGATTTCAATTAATTGGCACAACATTTAATTAGTAACGCGTTATAATGAATGCCAGAACTGTTAAAAAAATCAAAACTATGCTAAAATGAATTCATTTTTAGCCCTATAAATACACAATTTCTTAAATCTTAACAACTCAAGAGTCATTTCCAATATTCAATTGGAAGTTTATTATATTATTCTCAGCAAAATAAATATGGAAATTAGGTCGAACATTTATCCTAATACCCACATTACATCGGTTTTGATGTTCGTCATGCTGATTGTAGTCTCACCAGCAGCAATTGCAACCTCAAGGCTTTCACCGGCAGCACATGAACCCTCACGTATTTCTCCGTTGCAGGATTGTGTCGAGCGATATTCTGAGTTTTGTGGAAAAGATATACGTAATAATATATTGTATGGTGAACATGCAAGAGTGTATATGCGGTGTTGTCTTGAGCTTCTAAATTCTGCAGGAGAAGCATGCCACGACGCATTGACGAAGGAAGCTCCTGCAGAAGCTCCTTCAGCAGTAAACAAATCAAAGGCTTTGGCAACTAGTAAACAACAATGGAAAGTTTGTTCTGATTGGTTTGAATCATTACCTCCAGGGAGCTACGAATAATCTTATCCTTCCATTAAATTATATATGCATGGAGAATTCAAATGATATATATATATATACGAATACAATAAAATTTTATATTAAAAATGTTCATGGTGGATTTTGTTTCACAGTAAGATTTTCTTTTAATTTCATCATAAAATCACCCAAAATTAAGTAGCTTCAAGTTTTTTTTCCTTTTTGCCTAAAAAAGTAATTTATATTCTTCTTGTATCATGAAATATGCATAAGTCCATTTCGAAAATATAACAATGAATTTGAAGAGGAAGAAAATTAAAGAAAGCAATCGGATGAATATGGTTTCGTATGTTATCTTCACTACATTCATTTCAAATGATTTTCGTTAATAGTACATCAAAGTTATTTCAAACGTATAACTCTTGAGTTTTCATCAAATACTTATTCTTTATTTTTCTTTCTTTTTTGGGAAATGTAAAAATAAATAGAATGATTAGAGGCAGAGAGAAATCAGTTTTTTCATTCATCAGCATAACCCCCTTATATAGTGTAAGGATTGGGATAGAATACATGTACATAAATGTCGTACATGAATAGCAACATAACATATACCGATTTGCAATCTTCCCTTTGGATATTCTATGTAATGTTTCTATATGGCAGCATGCTATGTGTTACCTCATTAAACTCTTGTTTGATTATAAAAATCCAATGGGGTGGTAGTTGAAAAAAATACAATGCAAAATAAAAAATATAGAAATAACCCTTTACATCAATACTACATCTAAGTTATTTCAAGGGCTATCCATTTGTTAGTTGTTAACAACATCAATATTTATCCAAAACCCACTAACCATATTTTTTTAACTTTATAGTCCATAACCATCATAATAATTAGTCAACAATAAAATTGACCATTTTTCTTCAAAAGTACTTTTAAACTTCAAATTTGATTTTTATATTCATTACATGATTATATTGAGGATTATGAAAATATTGCTCCTATGTATAATATTTTTTTTTCACTTGTTCATTTTAAGAGTAATATGAGTATCTAATCCAACTTAAAACAAGATAATTAAAAACAACAATTCTTCAAAAATACGTTTACATTTAAAAAGTTTCAACATCCGATATTAAATATTTTGGTTAATTGTATATGGTTTAGGGTTTAATTCTTGGATTCTGTCCCCTAAATCAAAGAATTAAATCCTACATCGTAGGATTTTCCACCACCATCGTAGGATTTTCCACCACCATCTCGTCCCTCCCAAAAACTTTCTATATCATAGTGTTGAACCCCAGACAATACCAACTTCATTTTTTATTTCATAGAAAAAAAATTCAATTATAACAATATAATATATATATATATATACATATGTAATATTATTATATGCATAATCTAATAAAGGGTCCAGGAAGTCAAAGAGACCAAACACAAAGGAGCACAAGGGGGAAAAATAGCCAAATTAACAATGCAATATGCTGTTTTTTTTTATTGTTTGAAGAACTTTTCAGTAAAAATAAATTGATAGAAACGTTTAAAAAAAAGTAAAAGTTGTCACGGGTGTACTAATAATTTACTCTTATTTCATATCAATTACGCACTCTAATGTGTTCGTCAAATACTTATTTTTATTTATCTTTCTTTGTTGTGAAATATGGAAAACAAAGAGAATATTTTGAGGTTGAGTAATATTGGCTCTTTTATTCATCAGTTTAACCCCGTATATAAACTTGGAGTAAAATACATAGACTTAAATTGCCTTACATTAATAGCCACATAACAAATAATACTTACAACACTTCCCATTGTATATTCCTTAATTATAATAGTGTTGCTTGGCTACAAACCTAGAAGGGCTAGAATTTAGCTTCTTACCTAAGACTTCTTGTTGCTTATTGGCTAGTATGACCTAAGGCCCTTCTTGGATCGCTCACGCTCTTCCTTTATATATGTCTTCACTCTTACTTCTCTCTTGTCCACATTCTCTTGCATTACATTCATTACATGGAACCGCGCCTCCATTTATAGAGATCTTATTCACTAATTGCAATTCGCTACTAACATTTTCCACAGTAATTTCTTATATATAGCATCTCATCATAATTTCTCTAAATTTCCTAGAGTTCTAGTTTATAATTGATGAAGCTTTTTTGAAGCTTTCTAGAAATTTTAAATTTCTTATTTCTTCTTTAGAATTCAAGAGTTTGTGTTGGCTAGTCTCTCCTGAATCTTCATAAAAAAAAATTTCTTTTCTTCCTCCCCAGTTCTTCTTGTACTCTATAGGATTCTCCGCATCTTTATCATATATTCATCTCCTTTGGTCTAGAATTATCTAATGTTCTAGACAAATCTTCCAACAAGCGGTTAGGATTGGTGAGTGAAGAATTCTTCATTCGGCTGGAGGAGTTTTTAAGGACAAGAGTTCAATTTCGAATTTGTTTTCTTACCTATTCCATTAGGAATGGCAGAGTTTTTAGTGCATCACATTCACGCATGTAAAATCCATGTGACGAAAGAAAAGGACCATGATGATGATTCTATGTTCGTTTTCGCTCTACCCCGATGATGCGCTCCTAGTTCCCGGAGTTACATACCGGAAAAAGTAAAAGAATCTCTCTATTACATGAAGAAGAGAATCGCTAGTTTGACCGACCGACAAGTGGGGAATTACAACATCGAGGAATGCCACTACATATTCTCCGCTTGCCCTTTTTCTCAACCAATTTGTATGTTGATTCATTATAGAGTTGTGAGGATTCTTATGCCCCACTATGGCTTGGGGGGCTCAAAAACGAAATTGATGGCGAGTGGATAATAAACTATATCAAAGCACACACATTAATAAAGTGACCATAATAATAATAACAATGAGAAGATACGGGTGATCAGGAAAAACCGCCTCGTGGTCCATTAATTTACATTGAAACCCACCATAAACATATATATATATATATACATACACACATACATACAACTTACCATGGTACCCATTCAATTACATAGGCGGAACCCTCGCCATAACCAATACTACTTGCCATCATACTAACCCAACCGAACCCAATGTGCCCGTGGTAGTCGTATAATCCCTGAGTCATAGTTTGATATCCTTGCGCATCCCAAGCCATAACTCAATATCTCAGTTGATCTTGAGCCGTAACCGAATATTCCCTCACCTCTCGAGTCGTAACAATATCACAACTTATCCCTAGCTATAACTCAATATTTCGGCTCACTCAATATCCCTGTTCATCCCAAGCAGTAACTCAATATCCTGCCATAACCATACCCATAATTCAATATCTATACTTACCCCGAGCCATAACTCAATATCCCGGCTGTAGCATTGACACAATATACGAGCTCATCTCGAGTCTTAACTCAAGATAGAGGGCGGAGCCATTCTCACCTAACCATCGCGAAAAGCAATGGCTATCACTTGAGAGGTCCAATCCAGGACCTACTCTCCACATATTTTATTTTATATATGCATTGAGAATTCTAATTATATATAAAAAGAGGACAATGAAAGTTTATATTAAACATGTTTTGGAGAGTTTTGTTTCACAGTAAGATTTTATTTTTATTTGATCCTAAAATCGCACAAAATTAAACTAAATTATTCTTTTCTGCCCAAAAAAAAAGTAATTTACATTCTTGTTTTGTCATCAAATATGCATAAGAAGAAAATTGAAGAAAGCAAACGGATGAATATGGCTTCGTATGTTATTGTCACTACATTTATTTCCAATCATTTTCATTTAAATACCACATCAAAGTTATTTCAAATCTTTACGCTAAAGTTTTCACAAAATATATAATTTTTTATTTTCGTGAATTATTAAAAACAAATAGAGCGTTTGGAGGTAGGGAGAAATCAGTCATTTCGTTCATTAGTTTAACCCCTTTATAGGTTTGGATTGAAATAAAATACATGAACGTAAATAGCCTTATCTGAATAGCAACATAAGTCATAAATATTTGCAATCTTCCCCTTGGATACTCGACGTAATATTTTGCATGGCAGTGCGCCTATGTGTTACGTCAATAAAATCTTGTCTGCAAATAAAAATCTCCACAGAAATAACATTAATTGATTGAAATACAGTTCAAAGAAAAAAAATATAGAAATACAGTGCAATGCGGGCGGATAGCTAGGTAGTAGCCGCATTAGATCTTCATGTTGTAGATGAAATTGCCTCTTATGGATAATGAGAAAATAGTTCTTCTCTTCGGGCGGCTAATAACTAAGTCCTGTCAATGCAATACCCAAGGCATTTGCCATATTAAAAACAATGCTTCATGAACTCGAGAGTTAGCGCAAGACATCAGAGTACCAGGAAAGAAATAGCTAAGTAAAATGAGAGATCAAGCATAGTGATAGATTGGTTATATATAACGAGAGATATAAGTTGACTTGTATTGATAACAAAACCATAATACAACACTTTTAGGATGTGAAAAGTCATCATGAACAATTATGGTAGTTTGTAAACTCTTTCTTAATAATCTATTTAATAATTTACCCAAAACCCTACACCCTAAACCCTCCGTACAAAAAACGTGGTTCTTTCACTGGTCCTGTTCATTTTAAAAATAAAAATTTGCACTTAAAGTTCCATACAAATATAGGCCCTAGATGCAGCTCCCTTTGCAATTACATAGCTGCACCTCCTTCAGTCTGATCGCATTAAATTGAATTTGCTCATATAAGTCGAACCTTGAATTTGCATGCTCATAAGTTGTGCTGATTAATTCTAATGCAATGTTGGTTTCTATTCTTATTTACCACAATGTATTTAATCTAGTGACATTATGCTAACTTTAAGTTTGCAATAAAAATTTAATGGATGGAGGAACATCATTCCTACAATATTGATTTGAATTAATTGGCATAACATTTAATTAGTAACACGTTATAATGAATGCCAGAACTGTTAAAAAAATCAAAACTATGCTAAAATGAATTCATTTTTAGCCCTATAAATACACAGTTTCTTAAATCTTAACAACTCAAGAGTCATTTCCAATATTCAACAGGAAGTTTATTATATTATTCTCAGCAAGATAAATATGGCAATTAGGTCGAACATTTATCCTAATACCCACATTACATCGTTTTTGATGTTCGTCATGATGATTGTAGTCTCACCAGCAGCAATTGCAACCTCAAGGCTTTCACCGGCAGCACATGAACCCTCACGTGTTTTTCCGTTGCAGGATTGTGTCTGGCGATATTCTGAGTTTTGTGGAAAACACATACGTAATAATATATTGTATGGTGAACATGCAAGAGTGTATATGCGGTGTTGTCTTGAGCTTCTAAATTCTGCAGGAGAAGCATGCCACGACGCATTGACGAAGGAAGCTCTTGCAGAAGCTCCTTCAACAGTAAACAAATCAAAGGCTTTGGCAACTAGTAAACAACAATGGAAAGTTTGTTCTGATTGGTTTGAATCATTACCTCCAGGGAGCTACGAATAATCTTATCCTTCCATTAAATTATATATGCATGGAGAATTCTAATGATATATATATATACGAATACAATTAAATTTTCTATTAAAAATGTTCATGGTGGGTTTTGTTTCACAGTAAGATTTTCTTTTAATTTCATCATAAAATCACCCAAAATTAAGTAACTTCAAGGTTTTTTTCCTTTTTGCCTAAAATAGTAATTTATATTCTTGTTGTATCATGAAATATGCATAAGTCCATTTCTAAAATAGTATGAATTTGGCTTTCATAATAAGGCTGGACTTATTGGTTAAAATATAACAATGAATTTGAAGAGGAAGAAGATTAAAGAAAGCAATCGGATGAATATGGTTTCGTATGTTATCTTCACTACATTCATTTCAAATGATTTTCGTTAATAGTACATCAAAGTTATTTCAAACGTTTAACTCTTGAGTTTTCATCAAATACTTATTCTTTATTTTTCTTTCTTTTGTGGGAAATATAAAAATAAATAGAATGCTTAGAGGGAGAGAGAAATCAGTTTTTTCATTCATCAGCTTAACCCCCTTATATGGCGTAAGGATTGGGATAGAATACATGTACATAAATGTCGTACATGAATAGCAGCATAACTTATACCGATTTGCAATCTTCCCTTTGGATATTCTATGTAATATTGCTATATGGCAGCATGCCTATGTGTTACCTCATTAAACTCTTGTTTGATTATAAAAATCCAATGGGGTGGTAGTTGAAAAAAATACAATGCAAATAAAAAATATAGAAATAAAGTGCAACACGGGTACATGCTTAGTAGCCAGATTGAAACTTCGGGTGGTAGATGAAATTGCCACTGATGGATAATTAGCAGATAGTACGTCCCTTCTGGAGGGAAATAACCATGTCCTATCGATGCAATAACCTAAGACATTCCCCATCTAGAAAACAACGCATGATGAGCACGAGAGTTAGTGCAGGATGGCCGACGTTCCTAGATTTGACCAACCTAACTATGGATGATTGTTCCACCAAACGACAGTTGAGCATCTGTGAAGAGACGTCTAAGTAAAATGAGAAACCATAATATGACACTTTTAGGATGTGAAAGATCGTCAAGAACATTTATTGTAGTTTGTAATCTCATTATGAACGTTGACTTTTACAATTTCTTTTATTTTATAATGTATTTTTGTGCAAAAAGATTCCATGTTATACATGTGGACCCTTCGTACAAAAAATCAAGCATCCTCCATTGGTCCTACCATTTTTAAAATCAAATATTTATCCTTAAGCTTCGATACAAATATAGGCCCTAGTTGCAAGTTCGTTGGCAACTACAGAGTTGCATTTCCTTCAGCTCGACCACACGAAATTGAAATTTTTCATATGAGTCGAACCTTGAATTTGCATGTTCATAAGTTGTGTTGATTAGTTCTAATGTGAGGCTGTTGGTTTCTATTGTTAATTACGACAATGTTTTAACATCAAGTTTGCAAGTAAAATTGAATGGATGGAGAAAAACCGTCTCTATAATATCGATGTGAATAAATTAGCTTAATGTTTAATAAGTAACAAGTCATAACACACGCCAAAACAGTTTAAAAACTAAAAGTTCAACTAAGCGTGCCCGACCCTGCTACCGTCTGACAAGTCAATTGAAGTCCCGAAACTACCCTTCAGCACCTGTCAGACAAGAGACAACTGCACTGATTTCCGCTCATTCCTCCGCCTCTCGATCAGCCCCGAACATCGTGTCACGGCCTGGAATGTCATCAAAACAAGAAAGGTGTGAGTGGAAAAAAAAATTAATTTCCAAATACATTTCAAAAAACATCATTTTCCCTCCGGTTTATCAAACCATGCATGCATAGGGTCAAACACATGAATCGTCAGCTTTCAAGCCAAATCACATGAAAAGTATCAAATCCCGGCTTTCAAGCCAAACATATGAATCATTTCATAAAACCATTTTATCATAAAATAAAGCACATAACTCGGGAATTACACATCTGAGGGTCCTCTGGGAATTAAACTTCCAGAGTTATCATCCTGCTGGGAATTACACATCCAGCCCTGCTGGGAATTACACATCCAGCCTCACTGGGAATTACACATCTGGCCCCTCCGAGAATTACGCATCCGGAGTCCCTCCGAGAATTACGCATCCGGAGTCCCTCCGAGAATTACGCATCCGAAGTCACTTCGGGAATTACACATCCGAAGTCTACCAAGGAATTACACATCTGGGGGCACTGAACATAAATACCAAATAAAAATCATCATTAAAACCACGTCAAAACCATTTATCACGGGGTCTCAAGCCCAAATCTCATTTCTAGTAAATCCGTAAAATCATTAAATAATTCAATGCATATAAATCTGTAAAATCATATCCGAAAATCATTCAATTCCATCAAATCACCTTTAACTCACAATCCAAGTCAAAATATCTTTTTAAATCCCGGGCCTCGCCCAAAATCATCATTTATACTTTTCTCGTAAAACGTACCAAAAATACTGATTAAAATAATCATTAAATCCAGAAATAATCATGTCAAATCATTGAAATTCAAATCATGCCATAAATCAAGTAAAACATTTAACTATGCATGCATATCAATTTATAAAACAACGACCACTCAAACACCGTCCATATCGCTCGTTTTTCGAGCTGCACGCTTTTCCGTAATTTCCGGTACCTTCCAGGAATCTCGAATCCTGTCCAAAATCATTATTCAGGGTCACTAATGACTCAATTCATATCCTATAAATTTCCCCAAATTTTACGGGAATTAATTACGAATTAAAAATGTAACATAAACGTTCGGACCATCGAAACAATATTGAAATGGTGTCCTATTGACTCGAAACCAACGCTAAAATATTCGTTACATTGCATAGAACAAAAGTCATTTTGACCTCACCTCGAGAATCGTGCCCACACGTCCTCATGAGCCGCCGTGAGTGGCTGCGCGTGAAACCCACACGTGGACTACAATGATGCTACAGTGCATCGTCCTCACCCGTTTCTCTGTCAAACGGGTCTGCAACCCGCAAGATGACCCGGTTGAATCTCCCTCAATTGTTGCTTGATTTCTACAATTAAACCATCCATTAGGATCATTTACATCTGAATTAGTGATCTGTAAACTCAATTTGTATCAAACTTACCTAAATTCTTCCATTCGATCTCGACTTTTCGATGACTACCCGAGCACTGTTCCTCCTCCAATTTCGTTCAAAAACGATTGTTTTCTTTCAATTGATGCATCAGGAAGCTTCGTAGGATTCATCTAAACATGTTTTTAAGGCCAATTTCATCACTCCATGTCTCCAATTACTCGACTCAAGCTCGAAAATTTAACGTCCTCATCCCCTCTATTCTAGGGCAAAACGACCTCAATTTCTTTCGTTTTTGCAGTGGGTCGACTCAACTTAATCCCAGAAGGGTGAATTCAAGGTCAATTACAGAAATCGTGGTCCCTGGTTTCAAATTCAAAATTTATGCAATTCGAATTTCATGGATTTTGCGTTTCAGTTTTTCTTCCTCTCACTCCCTCGTCTTTTCCTTTCTGTCCCAGGCTCCTAAGTCTTTCACTTGCATCAATTCTCTCCATCCCTCTCGTTCTTCCTCTCGAAGTCTCTCAATTTTGGGATTTAAATCAATCCTTGCCGCCCCTGTTTCTCTCTTCGATCTTCAATTGCACAACACACACACCCACGACCACTAATTAGCATAAGCAAGTGACAGATGTCACAAAATGATGAATCTGCATCCAAAATAGCAGGCACAGGTGTCTTAACTCAGCCTAATACACCATTAACATGGATGATTCAGCCAGCACTGATCAAATTATCAGTTTACCACTGCACACATAATTACCAAAATACCACTAGCAGAACCGTATCTTTTACATCCATACTCAAATTGACGCATGCCGCCTGTCTATGGATTCAGCGTCCCGAGACCTATCTAACGGTCCTCACGGAAAGTCCAAACAAGGTCTGGATCAAAAAGTCAACTTTCGGCATTCAAAACTAGGGGCAAAATCATCATTTCCTTCCAATTTTCCCAATTTTTTTTTCCTTTTTTGAATTTTCGGGTCGTCAGATGAACACTTATCCTAATACCTGCATTACAACATGTTTTATGTTCTTTATGATGATTGTAATCTCGCCAGTAGCAATTGCAACCTCAAGGCTTCCACTAGTAGCACTTGAACCCTCAAGTGTTTCTCCATTATGAGATTGTGTCGGGTGAGATTTTGAGTTTTTTGGAAAAGACATACGTAATAATATATTGTATGATGGACACGTAAGTGTGTATACACAATGTTGTTTTGAGCTTCTAAATCCTGCTGGAATCTTGCCACAAAGCATTAACGAAGGACGCTCTTGCATAAGCTCCTTAAAAAGAAAAAAATCAAAAACATTGGCAGTAAGAAAACAAGAATAGAAAGTTTGTTATGATTGGGTTGAATCACTATTTCCGGGGAGCTACGAATAATCCTACCTTTCCATAAATATAGAATAATTACTACAAAATACTTCCACTTTATTTTATATCTGATTGAAAACTTTCTATTTTTGTCATCAAATATGCATAAGTCCATTTATGAAAAAGTATGGATTTAGATTTCATAACAAGGATGTACTTATTGGTTAAAATATCACAAAGAATTTGAAAGTGAAGAAAATTAACGATCGCAAATGGCTGAATATGGTTTCGTAAGATTATATCAAATTTATTTCTAACCTGTTACTCTAGAGATTTTTTCAAATACTTAATTTTATTTTTCTTTCCTTGCTAGGAAAAATTAAAACAAGGAAAATGTTTGGTGGTCGAGAGAAATCAGTTCTTCCATTCATCAGTTTAACTGTCTTATACTGAGTGGGAGTTGGCATAAAATACATGGACGTAAATAGTCTTACATCAACAGCCACATAGCTCATAACCATTTACATCATCTCCTTCGATATTCGATGTAATAGAGTTACTTGGCTACGCGCCTATGTATTTCTTCGTTAAAACCTTGCGAGATAATAAAAATTATGTGGGACATAAATAGCTCGAGTGCAGAGAAATACGATGGAGTAGTGGCATGAGAACCTTCAGAGGTAGATGAAGTTTTCTTTTCTAGATAATAAGCATATCATATGTCTCTTCTAGAAGGTAATAAACAAGTTCTATCAAAGCAATACGACAATACATTTGCCATCCTGAAAACAACGCATGATGAACTTGAGAGTTAATGCTGAATGACCAATGTTCCTAGCTATGGCCGACCCAACTATGGAAGACTCGATCACTAGACCACAACTGAGCATCTGGGAAAAAGCTAAATAAAATGGAAATTCTAAATGAATGATAGATTGGTCATATATAAATATATGTGTGTGTGTGTGTGTGTGTGTGCGTGTGTGCGTGTGTGTGTGTGTGTTCACTCGTACTGATAACGAAACCATAATACGACGCTTTCAACATATGTAAAGTAGTGTGTGTGTGTGTGTGTGTGTGTGTGTGTGTGTGTGTGTGTGTGTGTGTGTGTGTGTGTGTGTGTGTGTGTGTGTGTGTGTATGTGTGTTCACTCGTATTGATAACGAAACCATAATACGATGCTTTCAACATATGTAAAGTAGTTGTGGACATTTGTTGTAGTTTGTTATCTTATAATGAATAATGAATTTAGAATATTCTGTTTCCAAACGTATTTTTGTGTAAAAGGGTTCTATGTTTTACATGTTTACCCAAAAATTACATTGTGATTACCTTCATTTCAAACCATTTACATCAATACTACATCTAAGTTATTTCAAGGGCTATCCATTGGTTAGTCGTTAACAACATCAATATTTATCCAAAACCCATTAACCATATTTTTTTAACTTTATAGTCCGTAACCATCATAATAATTAGTCAAACAATAAAATTGACCATTTTTCTTCAAAAGTACTTTTAAACTTCAAATTTGATTTTTATTTTCATTACAAGATTATATTGAGGATTATGAAAATATTGCTCCTATGTATAATATTTTTTTTTTCACTTGTTCATTTTAAGAGTAATATGAGTATCTAATCCAACTTAAAACAAGATAATTAAAAACAACAATTCTTCAAAAATACTTTTACATTTAAAAAGTTTCAACATCCGATATTAAATATTTTGGTTAATTGTATATGGTTTAGGGTTTAATTCTTGGATTCTGTCCCCTCAATCAAAGAATTAAATCCTACATCGTAGGATTTTCCACCACCATCGTAGGATTTTCCACCACCATCTCATCCCTCCCAAAAACTTTCTATATCATACTGTTGAACCCCAGACAATACCAACTTCATTTTTTATTTCATAGAAAAAATTTCAATTATAACAATATAATATATATATATATATATATACATATGTAATATTATTGTATGTATAATCTAATAAAGGGTCCAGGAAGTCAAAGAGACCAAACACGAAGGAGCACAAGGGGGAAAAAGAGCCAAATTAACAATGCAATATGCTGTTTTTTTTTATTGTTTGAAGAACTTTTCAGTAAAAATAAATTGATTGAAAAGTTTTAAAAAAAAAAGTAAAAGTTGTCAAGGTTGTACCAATAATTTACTCTTATTTCAAATCAATTACGCACTCTAATGTGTTCGTCAAATACTTATTTTTATTTATCTTTCTTTGTTGTGAAATATTGAAATCAAAAAGAATATTTTGAGGTTGAGAAATATTGGCTCTTTTATTCATCAGTTTAACCCCGTATATAAACTTGGAATAAAATACATAGACTTAAATTCCCTTACATTAATACCTACATAACGAATAATACTTACAACACTCCCCATTGTATATTCCTTAATTATAATAGTGTTGTTTGGCTACATACCTAGAAGGGCTAGAATTTAGCTTCTTACCTAGGACTTCTTGTTGCTTATTGGCTAGTATGACCCAAGGCCCTTCTTGAATCGTTCACGTTCTTCCTGTATATATGTCTTCACTCTTACTTATCTCTTGTTCACATTCTCTTGCCTTACATTCATTACATGGAACCGCGCCTCCATTTATAGAGATCTTATTCACTAATTGCAATTCGCTACTAGCATTTTCCACAGTAATTTCTTATATGTAGCATCTCATCATAATTTCTCTAAATTTCCTAGAGTTCTAGTTTATAATTGATGAAGCTTTTTTGAAGCTTTCTAGAAATTTTAAATTTCTTATTTCTTCTTTAGAATTCAAGAGTTTGTGTTGGCTAGTCTCTCTTGAATCTTCATAAAAAAAAAAAATTCTTTTCTTCCTCCCTTGTTCTTCTTGTACTCTATAGGATTCTCCGCATCTTTATCATATATTCATCTCCTTTGGTCTAGAATTATCTAGAATGTTCTAGAAAGATCTTCCAATCTTCCAACAAGCGGCTAGGATTGATGAGTGAAGAATTCTTCATTCGGCAGGAGGAGTTTTTAAGGACAAGAGTTCAATTTCGAATTTGTTTTGTTACCTATTCCATTAGGAATGGCAGAGTTTTTAGTGCATCACATTCACGCATGTAAAATCCATGTGACGAAGGAAAAGGACCATGATGATGATTCTATGTTCGTTTTCGCTCCACCCCGATGATGCGCTCCTAGTTCCTGGTGTTACATACCGGAAAAAGTAAAAGAATCTCTCTATTACTTGAAGAAGAGAATCGCTAGTTTGACCGACCGACTAGGTGGGAATTACAACATCGAGGAATGCCACTACATATTCTCCCCTTGCCCTTTTTCTCAACCAATTTGTACGTTGATTCATTATAGAGTTGTGAGGATTCTTATGCCCCCTATGGCTTCGGGGGATCAAAAAAGAAATTGTTGGC
Source organism: Prinsepia uniflora (assembly GCA_032719365.1). NCBI lineage: Eukaryota > Viridiplantae > Streptophyta > Magnoliopsida > Rosales > Rosaceae > Prinsepia > Prinsepia uniflora. The sequence goes on from CM064872.1 coordinate 15,914,406, forward strand.
GAGTGGATAATAAACTATATCAAAGCACACACCTTAAAAAAGTGACCATAATTATAATAACAATGAGAAGATACAGGTGATCAGGACATACCCCATCGTGGTCCATCAATTTACATTGAAACCCACCATAAACATATATATACAAACACACATACATACAGCTTTATGATGAGTCAGGTATTCTGACCGCATTGGGATGGTGTATGGCACCATGATTGATGATTGGTTGGTGTACTTACATGTACAGATGGGCGTGTAATATACTGAACAAATGTATTGAATGCCCTCAGAGAGAGAGATAGTTGAATAAGTGTTAGGCCCGATAGACCAAAGTAGGTTTGGGGAACATGAGTTGGTTTGAGATTTGATGGAGACCACAGAGGATTGTAGGGGGGTTCTCTACCATGTTTTTCCAGTTATGGTGATTCACCCGGAAGGAGGTCACAGTTATTGGAAATGAGAACTGAGATAGAATGATTACAAATGGAGAAACAGTGACTTATGTTTGATGTTGACCCCTTTCTATGCGTATAATGAGATGTCACTATGAGATTCGGGATTTTGCGAGTTAGGTTTAATGCTAGCTGAACCCTCAAAAGTTTTACTTTTCTTGCATGATCTGGAATCGACCTAGGTAGTTGAGTATGGAAAGGTCATATACCTTTGGGGAGAAATATGTTGATACTGAGTGCTTATTGACAGGAGGTAGATATCAGTGAAACCTGTGATGATAAACATAACAGAAGGAAAAGTTAAATTCGTTATACATTGTGACTCTGGGAAAGGGGTATGGTGTGATTGACCTAGCGAGGGGGAATAAGTTCCCGAGTTATTGAACCTTATGAGTTTATTGGCCTGATGACATATGCGTAAGGATGTATCATGTCACGGGCGGATGGCATTTGATTGAGAAGATATGACGAATTTTTGTGTTTCCTGGATTGTGTGGTATGACTGCCCATGGGGCAGGGGTTTACAGAAGGATTGAGACTGGTTGTATGATTTCTATAAGTTGAGTATGACTTATATCCGGTTGAGGTTGATTATGTTTCGGGTTCATCTTAGACATGTATCCTCGGGAAAAATATTATGGCACCCACTAATTGGAATTTCGAGGACGAAATTCTTTAAGAGGGGGGGGGGGGGGGGTAGGTTGTAACGACCCGGGCATTCGGAAAAAGGAAAATTTAGAAGATTTGAAGAAAATGACGATTTTGCCCTTGGTATTGGGCGAACGGTTGACTTTTGGTTTGTGTCGTCAAACGGACTTTGACCAATGACTGTGACGTAGTTCGGGACGTCACGAGTTCATAGACAGGTGGCAAGTCCGATTCCGACATTCGAGGAGAAAGTTATAATGTTTGGAAGTTTAAGGGTAATTTGGTTAAAGGGGCAATTTGACTTTTCAAATGACATAGACTTTTCACGTAATTCGAGGACCGTTGGGTAGGTCCCTAGACGTTGAATCCGTAGACAGGCGGCACTCGTCAATTGGAGTTTGGACGACCAAGTTACGAACCTCGGAATGTAAAGAGCATTTTGGTAAATTGTTAAAGCAGGGGTAAAACGGTCAATTGGCAGGGCGGTTGGTTATGAGCCGATGCAACCTCAGTTTGTCCCTGGAGTGACACCTGTCAGTTAAAAATGAGAATTAGTGGCAATTGTTGCCGCTTGATTTACAAACGGTGCTTACCCATATCCATTCATGTGTGATCAAATTGAGTCCAAGGGAGTGCTTCTGAGATAAGAGAATTAATCCTGGGAGAAAAACAAAGAGAAACGAGGGAGAATGAGGGAAGAAAGGAGAGAATTAGTTGAAGGAACCCAAAACCCAGTCGGTTGAAATTTAAATCTCCCAAAAATGGAAATTAAATTTGTAGGCCATGATGATGCAAACTGAAGTTTAGTTAAGTCTTATGGGATCAATTCAAGTCGATCTAGTGCAAAAATGAAAGGAATTGGTGTCCTGTTGGCTATGAACAGACATGGGGGAGGATGAAGAAATTTGAAGATGGGACGTGTAATTGGAGGGAGTTTCAATTGCAATTGAGGTTGGAAACACGTTTATAAGGCTCCCAGGAAGCTTTCTGATAAATTAATTGGAAGAAAATAGGTGAAAGTGAGTGGAATTGATGGATGAATAGTGTTCGGATGTTCATCGAAAACTCGAGCTTGAATTGACGGATTGAGGTAAGTTCTAATGAAATTGAAGTTACAGAACCTTAATTAGATCCATAAGGATGCATTTGACTGAATCAATTAAAGGAATCGATAAAAATTGAGGGGATTGAATGATGAACAGCCGTCGAAAGATTTAATTGAGTTGGATAATTGGAAGTAATTGTAATTGAAATTGAGATGACAGACCCTAAATTCATGTGTTAACGATGCTATTCGACATTTGAATTACAGGAAACGAGTTGGATTTGAACAGAATTGCAACGGGTCAATACGCGGGTTGAACGACTCGTTTAACAGGTAGTCGGGTAGGGACGATGAACAGTAACTTTACTGTAGCAGCGCGTGGCTCCCACGTGCAGCCGCTTGCGGCGGCGCGTGAGGGCGTGTGGCCTCGAGTCTCAAGGTGAGTTCAACATGAAACTTGCTCCTTTTAATGTAACGAACATTTTGGCACTAGTTTCGAGGAAATCGGATATCGTTTCGACAGTGTTCAGGATATCTGAAGTTTTCAAATACATTTAAAATACGTATTTAAATCCTGAAAAAATTGGGGAAAATTATATGAAATATGTTGGAGTGTTAGTGACCCTCGATATTGATTTTGGACAGGAACTATGATTTATGGAATTTACGAAGAAAAGTGCAGCTCGGAAGCGAGCCGTTTGGACAGTGTGTGAGTGAACTTTGTTTTCTAAATTTCAATGCATACATAATCGTTTTCTATGCTTTATATTTATGATTTCAATGCTTATGCTTATGGTAATTACGATTTCCGTATTTATACGAATTTTGATACACAATACGTAATTGCACTTATTTCGAGACTATGGCTTTTCATGTGCTTTGATGATGGTTTAATGGATGATTTTATATGAATTGTGTGTATCATGTTTTGATTATCATTGTGAGTATGATTTACGGTTTTGGCACGTATTTTGAATGATGAACAGCCGTCGAAAGATTTAATTGAGTTGGATAGTTGGAAGTAATTATAATTGAAATTGAGATGACAGACCTTAAATTCATGTGTTAACGATGCTATTCGACATTTGAATTACAGGAAACGAGTTGGAATTGAACAGAATTGCAACAGGTCAATACGCTTTGAACGACCCGTTTAACAGGTAGTCGGGCAGAGATGATGAACAGTGACTTTACTGTAGCTATAACTCAATATTTCGGCCCACTCAATATCCTTGTTCATCACAAGCAATAACAAAATATCTTGCCTTAACCAGACCCATAATTCAATATCTATACTTTCCCCGAGCCATAACTCAATATCCCGACTGTAGCATTGACACAATATACCAGCTCATCTAGAGCCTTATCTCAAGATAGAGGGCGGAGCCATTCTCACCTAACCACCGCGAAAAGCAATGGGTAGCACTTGAGAGGTCCAATCCAGGACTACTCTCCACATATTTTATTTTATATATGCATTGAGAATTCTAATTATATATAAAATGAAGACAATAAAAGTTTACATTAAACATGTTTTGGTGAGTTTTGTTTCACAGTAAGATTTTCTTTTTATTTGATCCTAAAATCGCATAAAATTAAATTTAGTTTTTCTTTTTTGCCCAAAAAAAAAGTAATTTACATTCTTGTTTTGTCATCAAATATGCATAAGAAGAAAATTGAAGAAAGCAAACGGATGAATATGGTTTCGTATGTTATTGTCACTACATTTATTTCCAATCATTTTCATTTAATACCACATCAGATTTATTTCAAAACTTTACGATAGAGTTTTCACAAAATATATAATATTTTACATTCGTGAATTATTAAAAACAAATAGAGCGTTTGGAAGTAGGGAGAAATCAGTCATTTCGTTCATTAGTTTAACCCCTTTTATAGGGTTAGGATTGAGATAAAATACATGAACGTAAGTAGCCTTATCTGAATAGCAACATAAGTCATAATTATTTGCAATCTTCCCCTTGGATACTCAACGTAATATTTTGCATGGCAGTGCGCCTATGTGTTACATCAATAAAATCTTGTTTGCTAATAAAAATCTCCATAGAAATAACATTAATTGATAGAAATACAGTTCAAAGAAAAAATATAGAAATACAGTGCAATGCGGGCGGATAGCTAGGTAGTAGCCGCATTAGATCTTCATGTTGTAGATGAAATTGCCTCTGATGGATAATGAGAAAATAGTTCGTCTCTTCGGGCGGCTAATAACTAAGTCCTGTTAATGCAATACCCAAGGCATTTGCCATATTAAAAACAATGCTTCATGAACTCGAGAGTTAGCGCAAGACATCTGAGTACCAGGAAAGAAATAGCTAAGTAAAATGAGAGATCAAGCATAGTGATAGATTGGTTATATATAACGAGAGATATAAGTTGACTTGTATTGATAACAAAACCATAATACGACACTTTTAGGGTGTGAAAAGTCATCATGAACAATTATGGTAGTTTGTAAACTCTTTCTGAATAATCTATTTAATAATTTACCCAAAACCCTACACCCTAAACCATAAACCCTCCGTACAAAAAAACGTGGTTCTTCCACTGGTCCTGCTCATTTTAAAAATAAAAATTTGCACTTAAAGTTCCATACAAATAAAGGCCCTAGATGCAGCTCCCTTTGCAATTACGTAGCTGCACGTCCTTCAGTCTGATCGCATTAAATTGAATTTGGTCATATAAGTCGAACCTTGAATTTGCATGCTCATAAGTTGTGCTGATTAATTCTAATGCATTGTTGGTTTCTATTCTTATTTACCACAATGTATTTAATCTAGTGACATTATGCTAACTTTAAGTTTGCAATAAAAATTGAATGGATGGAGGAACATCATTCCTACAATATTGAATTCATTTTTAGCCCTATAAATACACAGTTTCTTAAATCTTAACAACTCAAGAGTCATTTCCAATATTCAACAGGAAGTTTATTATATTATTCTCAGCAAGATAAATAAGGCAATTAGGTCGAACATTTATCCTAATACCCACATTACATCGTTTTTGCTGTTCGTCATGATGATTGTAGTCTCACCAGCAGCAATTGCAACCTCAAGGCTTTCACCGGCAGCACATGAACCCTCACGTGTTTTTCCGTTGCAGGATTGTGTCGGGCGATATTCTGAGTTTTGTGGAAAAGACATAAGTAATAATATATTGTATGGTGAACATGCAAGAGTGTATATGCGGTGTTGTCTTGAGCTTCTAAATTCTACAGGAGAAGCATGCCACGACGCATTGACGAAGGAAGCTCTTGCAGAAGCTCCTTCAATAGTAAACAAATCAAAGGCTTTGGCAACTTGTAAACAACAATGGAAAGTTTGTTCTGATTGGTTTGAATCATTACCTCCAGGAAGCTACGAATAATATTATCCTTCCATTAAATTATATATGCATGGAGAATTCTAATGATATATATATATACGAATACAATAAAAGTTTATATTAAAAATGTTCATGGTGGGTTTTGTTTCAGAGTAAGATTTTCTTTTAATTTCATCATAAAATCACCCAAAATTAAGTAACTTCAAGTTTTTTTCCTTTTTGCCAAAAAAGTAATTTGTATTCTTGTTGTATCATGAAATATGCATAAGTCCATTTCTAAAATAGTATGAATTTGGCTTTCATAATAAGGCTGGACTTATTGGTTAAAATATAACAATGAATTTGAAGAGGAAGAAAATTAAAGAAAGCAATCGGATGAATATGGTTTCGTATGTTATCTTCACTACATTCATTTCAAATGATTTTCGTTAATAGTACATCAAAGTTATTTCAAACGTATAACTCTTGAGTTTTCATCAAATACTTATTCTTTATTTTTCTTTCTTTTTTGGGAAATGTAAAAATAAATAGAATGATTAGAGGTAGAGAGAAATCAGTTTTTTCATTCATCAGCTTAACCCCCTTATATAACGTTAGGATTGGGATAGAATACATGTACATAAATGTCGTACTTGAATAGCAACATAACTTATACTGATTTGCAATCTTCCCTTTGGATATTCTATGTAATATTGCTATATGGCAGCATTCCTATGTGTTACCTCATTAAACTCTTGTTTGATTATAAAAATCCAATGGGGTGGTAGTTGAAAAAAATACAATGCAAATAAAAAATATAGAAATAAAGTGCAACACGGGTACATGCTTAGTAGCCAGATTGAAACTTCGGGTGGTAGATGAAATTGCCACTTATGGATAATTAGCAGCTAGTATGTCCCTTCTGGAGGAAATAACCATGTCCTATCGATGAAATAACCTAAGACATTCCCCATCTAGAAAACAACACATGATGAGCACGAGAGTTAGTGCAGGATGGCCGACGTTCCTAGATTTGACCAACCTAACTATGGATGATTGTTCCACCAAACGACAGTTGAGCATCTGGGAAGAGACGTCTAAGTAAAATGAGAAAACATAATATGACACTTTTAGGATGTGAAAATTCGTCAAGAACATTTATTGTAGTTTGTAATCTCATTATGAACGTTGACTTTTACAATTTCTTTTAATTTATAATGTATTTTTGTGCAAAAAGATTCCATGTTATACATGTGGACCCTTCGTACAAAAGATTAAGCATCCTCCACTGGTCCTACCCATTTTAAAATCAAATATTTATCCTTAAGCTTCCATAAAAATATAGGCCCTAGTTGCAGGTTCGTTAGCAACTACACAGTTGCATTTCCTTCATCTCGACCACACGAAATTGAAATTTTTCATATGAGTCGAACCTTGAATTTGAATGTTCATAAGTTGGGTTGATTAGTTCTAATGTGAGGCTGTTGGTTTCTATTGTTAATTACGACAATGTTTTAACATCAAGTTTGCAAGTAAAATTGAATGGATGGAGAAAAACCGTCTCTATAATATCGATGTGAATAAATTAGCTTAATGTTTAATAAGTAACAAGTCATAACACACGCCAAAACAGTTTAAAAACTAAAAGTTCAACTAAGCGTGCCCGACCCTGCTACCGTCTGACAAGTCAATTGAAGTCCCGAAACTACCCTTCAGCACTTGTCAGACAAGAGATAACTGCACTGATTTCCGCTCATGCCTCCGCCTCTCGATCAGCCCCGAACGTCGTGTCACGGCCTGGAATGTCATCAAAACAAGAAATGTGTGAGTGGACAAAAATAATTCATTTCAAAATACATTTCAAAAAACATCATTTTCTCTCCGGTTTATCAAACCATGCATGCATAGGGTCAAACACATGAATCACCAGTTTTCATGCCAAATCACATGAAAAGTATCAAATCCCGGCATTCAAGCCAAACATATGAATCATTTCATAAAACCATTTTATCATAAAATAAAGCACATAACTCGGGAATTACACATCCGTGGGTCCTTTGGGAATTACACATCCAGAGTTATCATCCTGCTTGGAATTACACATCCAGCCCTGCTGGGAATTACACATCCAGCCCTGCTGGGAATTACACATCCAGCCTCACTGGGAATTACACATCTGGTCCCTACGGGAATTGCGCATCCGGAGTCCCTCCGGGAATTAAGCATCCGGAGTCACTTCGGGAATTACACATCCGAAGTCTACCTAGGAACTACACATCTGGGGGCACTGAACATAAATACCAAATCAAAATCATCATTAAAACCACGTCAAAACCATTTATCACGGGGTCTTAAGCCCAAATCTCATTTCTCGTAAATCCGTAAAATCATTAAATAATTCAATGCACATAAATCTGTAAAATCATACCCGAAAATCATTCAATTCCATCAAATCGCCGTTAACTAACAATCCAAGTCAAAACATCTTTTTAAATCCCGGGCCTCGCCCAAAATCATCATTTATGCTTTTCTCGTAAAACGTACCCAAAACACTGATTAAAATAATCATTAAATCCAGAAATAATCATGCCAAATCGTTGCAATTCAAATCATGCCATAAATCAAGTAAAATATTTAACTATGCATGCATATCAATTTATAAAACAACGACCACTCAAACACCGTCCATATCGCTCGTTTTTCGAGCTGCACGCTTTTCCGTAATTTCCGGTACCTTCCAGGAATCTCGAATACTGTCCAAAATCATTATTCAGGGTCACTAATGACTCAATTCATATCCTATAAATTTCCCATAATTTTTCGGGAATTAATTACGAATTAAAAATGTAACATAAACGTTCAGACCCTCGAAACAATATTGAAACGGTGTCTCATTAACTCGAAACCAACGCTAAAATATTCGTTACATTGTATAGAACAAAAGTCATGTTGCTTTCACCTCGAGAATCGTGCCCACACGCCCTCACGCTCCGTCGTGAGTGGCTGCGCGTGAAACCCACGCGCGTGCTACAGTGATACTACAGTGCATCGTCCTCACCCGTTTCTTTGTCAAACGGATTTGCAACCCGCGAGATGACCCAGTTGAATCTCCCTCAATTTTTGCTTGATTTCTACAATTAAACCGTCCATTATCATCATTTACATCTGAATTAGAGATCTGTAAACTCAATTTGTATCAAAGTTACCTCAATTCTTCCATTCGATCTCGACTTTTCGATGACTACCCGAGCACTGTTCCTCCTCTAATTTCGTTCAAAATCGATTGTTTTCTTTCAATTGATGCATGAGGAAGCTTCGTGGGATTCATATAAACATGTTTTCAAGGCCAATTTCATCGTTCCATGTCTCCAATCACTCGACTCAAGCTCGAAAATTCAACGTCCTCATCCCCACTATTCTAGGGGAAAACCACCTCAATTTCTTTCGTTTTTGCAGTGGGTCGACTCAACTTAATCCCAGAAGGCTGAACTCAAGGCCAATTACAGAAATCGTGGTCCCTGGTTTCAAATTCAAAATTTATGCAATTCGAATTTCATGGATTTTGGGTTTCAGTTTTCTTCCTCTTACCCCCTCGTCTTTTCCTTTCTGTCCCAGGCTCCTAAGTCTTTCACTTGCATCAATTCTCTACATCCCTCTCGTTCTTCCTCTTGAAGTCTCTCAATTTTGGGATTTAAATCAATCCTTGCCGCCCCTGTTTCTCTCTTCGATCTTTAATTGCACAGCACTCACATCCACGACCACTAATTAGCATAAGCAGGTGACAGATGTCACAAAATGATGAATCCTCATCCAAAATAGTAGGCACAGGGTCTTAACTCAGCCTAATACAGCATTAACACGGATGAATCAGCCATCACTGGTCAAATTATGATTTTACCCCTGCACACATAACTACCAAAATACCCCTAGCCTTCGCAGACCCGTATCTTTTACATCCGTACTCAGATTGACGCATGACGCCTGTCTATGGATTCAGCGTCCCGAGACCAATCCAACGGTCCTACCGGAAAGTCCAAAAAAGGTCTGGATCAAAAAGTCAACTTTCGGCCTTCAAAACTAGGGGCAAAATCGTCACTTCCAACCAAATTTTCCATTTATTTTGTCTTTTTCGAACTTCCGGGTCGTCAGATGAACACTTATCCAAATACCTGCATTACAACATGTTTTATGTTCTTTATGATGATTGTAATCTCGCCAGTAGCAATTGCAACCTCAAGGCTTCCACTAGTAGAACTTGAACCCTCAAGTGTTTCTCCATTATGAGATTGTGTCGGGTGAGATTTTGAGTTTTTTGGAAAAGAAATATGTAATAATATATTGTATGATGGACCCGCAAGTGTGTATACACAATGTTATTTTGAGCTTCTAAATCCTGCTCGAATCTTACCACAAAGAATTGACGAAGGACGCTCTTGCATAGGCTCCTTCGAAAGAAAACAGATCAAAAACTTTGGCAGTAAGAAAACAAGAATAGAAAGTTTGTTATGATTGGGTTGAATCACTATTTCCGGGGAGCTACGAATAATCCGAACTTTCCATAAATATAGAACAATTACTACAAAATACTTCCACTTTATTTTATATCTGAATGAAAACTTTCTATTTTTGTCATCAAATATGCATAAGTCCATTTATGAAAAAGTATGGTTTTAGATTTCATAACAAGGATGTACTTATTGGTTAAAATATCACAAAGAATTTGAAAGTGAAGAAAATTAACGATAGCAAATGGCTGAATATGGTTTCGTAAGATTATATCAAATTTATTTCTAACCTGTTACTCCAGAGATTTTTCAAATACTTAATTTTATTTTTCTTTCCTTGCTAGGAAAAATTAAAACAAGGAAAATGTTTGGTGGTAGAGAGAAATCAGTTCTTCCATTCATCAGTTTAACTGTCTTATACTGAGTAGGAGTTGGCATAAAATACATGGACGTAAATAGTCTTACATCAACATCCACATATCTCATAACCATTTACATCAACTCCTTCGATATTCCATGTAATAGAGTTACTTGGCTACGCGCCTATGTATTTCTTCGTTAAAACCTTGCGCGATAATATAAATTATGTGGGACATAAATAGCTCAAGTGCAGAGAAATACGATGCAACATGGATGGACATGGAGTAGTGGCATGAGAACCTTCAGAGGTAGATGAAGTTTTCTGTTCTAGATAATAAGCATATCATATGTCTCTTCTAGAAGGTAATAACCAAGTTCTATCAAAGCAATACGACAATACATTTGCCATCTTGAAAACAACACATGATGAACTTGAGAGTTAGCGCTGAATGACCAATGTTCCTAGCTATGACCGACCCAACTATGGAAGACTCGATCACTAGACCACAACTGAGCATCTAGGAAAAACCTAAGTAAAATGGAAATTCTAAATCAACGATAGATTGGTTATATTTATATATGTGTGTGTGTGTCACGACCCATCCCAATCCCCCCGGGATTACCATGGAATGTGACGTGCTCCCGTCTGACAAGAGGCGTCAGACAGGGGATACCCGATTGCCAATGCCCAAACGGGCTTCCAGAGTGCGTAAGGATCGATGGAGGAGGTGTGCAATGCTCAAGTCTCTGTTGCAGTCGTATCCGGAATCAACCCGAAGGGCATTAAAAACAAAAGCTGTGAGTGGACGAAAATAACCAAGTCTGTTTAAAACATTTATAAGACATTTATGCCCCTCAGTAAAATCATATGCATGCGCCAAAAACCAATGATCACACATTTATTTAGAAATGACCATTAGGCCTTAGCCCGGAAACCAAAGCATAGTTTCAAATTCCAAAAGTCAATCCAAGAGTTATTTCATCAATCCAGTAGTATTCATTTATTATTTTTCCATCTCCGGCATCCCCGATGCCTAGCGTCCTAGACGCTTGACGTTCCAGACGTCATATCTCACGGTATTAAGCAACGCGTGCTGCCCGGGGTCTCACCGGGTCCATATCTCTGACATCCCCGATGTCCGACGTCCATGACGTCCAGCAATCCTGCTCCTAGATCACTATACGGTCCGGTAGCTCCGTACAATGAGCCCTCGCAGGAAATGCACCGTGACTTCTCCAGTGTCCCCGACACTTGGAGGAGACCAGGATATATATATCCTCATATCGAGATGGTTTTATGGAACACATTTTTATTGTTCATTTCCAAACTATCACAAGGGCCCTGCCCCGAATTTCCATAAAACCGTCATAAGTCCAAATAGGTTAATCAAATCCGAAATTGTTTATTCAATTCCATTTTAGGGTCCCCAACCCTAAATCACATATATAAGTCAACTGGGCCCCTGGCCCAATTTCATAAGTTAACTGGACCCCTGGTCCGATTTATAAGTTAACTGGGCCCCTGGCCCGATTTATAAGTTAACTGGGCCCCTGACCCGATTTATAAGTTAACTGGGCCCCTGGCCCGATTCATAAGTTAACTGGGCCCCTGGCCCGATTCGTAAATTAACTGGGCCCCTGGCCCGATTCGTATTAACAAATCCGTAACCGTTTCATGAAATCATATCCAACCACATTTATGGAAATCAGCGCAAATCCAGAAAACCTCGACTCACGGGCAAACACGTAAATCGCCTCGAAATGCGTAAAAACATATAAATTCACTAATATCCAAAATAAATCATATAATCACAATTATAACAATCATGAAACAGTTATGCATGCATCGAATTTATAAAACCAATGTCCACTCACAGACCGTTTAACCGAGCGCCTCGATACGCGTGCCATAGGCCTTCCCGGGCCACACCACTATCACCGGGACTCCCAATCCTGTTCAAATCACATTAGGGGATTACTAACCTCATCATTAACATCCTATTCAAGTCCCGTAATTTTCCCGAATTTTTACGTATTTTTAAACTGGATTTAAAACCTTCGGACATCCCGAACAATATCGAGACGGTGTCCGATCGACACGAAACCAATCCCAAAATGTTCGTTACATTGTATAGGACAAAAGTCATGTTGACCTCACCTCGAGATTCGTGCCCACGCGCCGTCAAGCGCCGCCGTGAGTGGCTGCGCGTGAAAGCCACGCGCCTGCTACAGTGACTGCTACAGTCACCACCTTCACCCGTTTGTCTGGTAAACGGGTCTGATTACCCGCGATAGGATCCGGTTCAATCATACCCAATTCGACATCAATTCAATCCGTTCTTGATCCTAAAACAATCATCAACCAACCAATTTCAGTTCTGTGTCAATGATCAACATCAACCATCGATTAATCGTGTCAACAACCCGTGATCACCCAAAACGGGTCAACCACCAAAACTCCATCAATCCTCAACCATTGTCAAATTAACTTCATATGAATCATATAAGGACTAACACGAACCAATTAGCATGATTAATTGAACACGACATTACCTCAATCACCACAACTCAAGCTCGAGTTTTCCGGCCGTCCTCCTCGTCCGTTCACGGCCCTAGGAGCCCCAAAGCTTGCCCCATTTGATCTGGTTCGACACGTTGAAGTTCCAGGAAGCTCAATCCATCATCAATTAGGCTTGGGCTGGCCTAAAACTAGGAATTTGTATTTGAATTTCCCAGAACCCAGTTTCGGGTTTTCAGAGAATTCCAGCCCCAAACACACTCATTCCTCTCATTCTCAATCTCAGTGAACCACTCTCGACTCACTCACCATTCTTTTAATTCAATTCAGCCGTTAAAGGCGTCCAAAAGTGTCCCACAATCCACTGCGTAAAGCTCGCCTGCACTGACCCGAAACCATTAAAAATCAGTGCCCAGTGCAATTGTGATCGATGCCAGCACCATCATATGTGCGATTCCACCTCAAACTGACCCAATTAACTCAATTAAATTGATAAACAATCACGGGATCGATCGTACAAACATCCCACCTTCACGGCTGTTCAATGAAACAGTACCCCGTGAAATTACAATTCTGCCCTTGTGCAGAAAATTACCAAAATGCCCCTTACGCATCCTGACCCGTAACTCGGTCATACGGACCCCGATTGATGCGTGCCGCCTGTCTATGAACTCAGGGCATCGAGACCTTCCTAACGGTCCTCGGTCCTCGGCCATCGGACTCCCCAATCAAAAAGTCAACATTTCCCCTTATTACGTTCAAATTACGAAAACGCCCATGAACTTCCGTACATCATAACTTTCACCACGAATGTCGGAATCGAACGTGCCACCTGTCTATGAACTCGTGACGTCCCGAACTACGTCACGGTCATCGGTCAAAGTCCATTTGACCATCCGAATTAAAAGTCAACGTTTTGCCCACGCCCAGGGCAAAACGGTCATTTTGCACAGTTCGTCCGAAATCACCCAACTAATCCCAGATTAGTAAATCATAATTAAATATTATTAAATCCCGATATTCGGGACGGGTCGTTACAACCTTCCCTCCTTAAAGAATTTCGTCCTCGAAATTACCAACAACCTTATTCCACAAACACCTCGTGGAAAACAATTCGATCACACATCTGTGTACACTTGTACACCCACATACTGGAACAACACCACCCTCGTTTGTACCCAGACATCTCATCACAGTCATACGTCACAATCAACAACACTCGACCACCTCGAGTGGACATAATCACCTGATTCGCGATAAAATCGCTTAACCATTTAGCTGACTCCTTCAGCTAGACGGTTCCCTTCCATTGCCAATAAATCCTTACATTTGCTCCCATTGGGAGTCACCAAATCTCATTTGTCAGTCCAGGCTGACACCATCAGTCAAACTGTCACCACAAAACATACCACCCTGGTAAGGCTCCAACCATCTGTCCGTCGGTGACAACACCACGTACTACATCACTCTCGATGTAGCACAAGATCAACCACATGATCTCAATTCGCAGGGCAAGCCCAATCCTGCGACACAAAATACTCTCAATGTCCATAATTGCCGACTCCCTCAGCGAACCAAAATGCTGGGAAATCACGGTGTGATCAAGTCACACAAGGCTACTCGTGGTTACTCAGACCACCAATTCACTCATCCTGAGTGTACGTATACCGTCAACTTACTCCATCAAGTGATGTAACTGGAACACATTGAATACCAGCCCAGCAGTGAACACCCATCTCAATACTAGGGTTCCACAAGCCAACCATGGCTAAGAGCACCTGCTCATAAAATCACTGAACCCGACAAGATCAATCTGCCCAGCGCACCGTATCCAATGTCCAATACAGCCAAACAAATGCTATCAGAACCAAGCCGATTACCAACACATTAGTCACACACCACTGGTACATCCCATGTACCGCCATTAGGCACCACTCAGCCTAACCAGTATCAATCCTTGTACAACGTACCCTGTACGTACATCAATTCATAAATCCGCCTACAACCACCTAGGTCGTAGCCAAACACGTTCCAATAATGGAGTACATTTGCCCAAACCATCATGAGACAAATCGAACTCCACCCATCATCTAGTTCCAATTCCGAATCCGAATCCGCAATTTCGTAAGAAATCCCGAACCCGAACCCAGACATCATATTTTTATTCCATGTCCAAATCCGAATCCGAAATCATTATTCCGTAAGCTAGCATTGGAATAATCATTCCATATCCAAATCCAGTAATCCATTTTCGAGCTTCGCAATCGAATTCTGAATCGTCACCCAAAAATTCGGTTCCAAAACCCAAAATCTCGTTTACGTCCACCCAGACGTAACATAACCGATCCTATCGGTTACCCGCTCAAAACACTCGATTGACTTCATAGGGAAGCCAATCCCAATATTCACACGTCAAAGGTTGACAAAATCCGACCACATTGGAAACCTACTCAACCAAGTCACAAACCATATGGACTCACTCCGAAAAGAAGTTCAGTCCCGTCATTTACGACTCATACCAAGGCAAGAGTGATAAACTCTCACCCAATCTGGATCATCAAGATCACAATCCATATCCATCGCTACGTCACCCGACAAGTAACATCACGATCCTAGATCGTCACATCGACCAAAGTCGACAACATCACAAATCAGATCCACCTAGGACCCACATATGCTCACACAGCTAACAATCCATCTGAAAGCTGATCGTAGGGCCTTACACCCTCCATTGAATCATTCGCCAAATTTCCCTTGGTGGAAAGATGGCCTCGCATTTCACCACCAAATCCAAAATCATACACAACAACTTGTGTCCAATGACCCAAGGCCAAACATGGGTCCACCAACCAATACACGCTCAACGTACTGGTAGCAGCAATCATCATCTGCCATGGCAGGAAACAAGAAGTCAACCCCAAGGACTTCGGAATGCCAATCACCGATGTGGAACGAGCACTCCTCTCGTCTCCCAATCACAACTCTCCCCGACACGGGAGTTCCAACCGTGTTGGGAACAGACATGCTCCCAAAGAGATGTCAAGTCCAACCACTGGACTGCCCACGTCCATACCTCACTTGGACCACCACGTGTCCAAAATCAATTCATTACTCGTACCTCACGTCCGTCAATAATCATGTATGCACACACCCTGATTCCGAACGGGATATCCACAACCTTGCCTGGATGTGCATACCATACTGCCTTTGTCTCACATCTCAACCTTTACTGGTTCAATCCTCAGATTCCATGTGATTCACAATCACAAAATCACACATCAATACCACGAATGGTTTCCCTGACTTTTCCAATTTTTCCATAATTTCCTTGTACTTCCAGGGAATATAAGCAGTACACAATCTTACCAATCTCAGAGTGGACAACAACTCCCCAAGTCCACTGATTCTCATGACGTAGGGAACATCGTCCCTAGATTCCCCAAGTTTCAATCATACCATTTGATCCATTCATCACTTGTCATCATATATCGGTTGGGACTTATCCCAACACGACACAACCTCCACTGGATCCCATCCAGTCCAAGACTCAACCACCACTGAGTCGCAGATACCAATCATCTGTTCATCATGACAGAGTCACACCCCAACTGGTGGCTCATCGTCATCCCAATTACTGTCACCAGCACCAGCGCTATCATCAACACTAGTATCAGCACACAGGCATCCATACTAGTATTGGCATAAAGGTATCACCATACCAACATACATACATAGCACCCTAACATCCACACTAGCACACGAACATCCGTGCTAGCACACTGTGTGCAAAGTTGTTACCCTGGATCTCTGTTCATTCCGAACGACGATCCCGTAACACCACTCGTACCCCACGACCATGGGTACCCCCAATTTGACCGCTGACACATCAGGATAATGGACGTTCCCTAAACATCCCCTGATCCCCAAGTGTTAAAACCACACTAAATACCCTCGATGGCCAGTTATCTCGACACAACAGTCGACCAACAGTCATCGTTGTCAAGATCCGTATCCACACATCACACTAATATTCGATCCAACACGGGATTCCGTATTTCATACCCGTATCCGTAGATCGAAACCCATAAGGCTCACTAGAGTCATCCACATGGTCATCTAAGACCTCAGCCGCTCGCCGCAGCACAAATCCTCAAATCACGTTCACTTTTCCAGCCCATCAATTATAAATTAGGGTTCCAAAGTCACACCCTAGGTTCCACCGAACCCAACTGCCTTTTGCAGTAAAATCCACAACCTGACCGACCCCGCGGTCCTGACATCATATAGACGTCCAATCCAATCCAATCGTCAATTCAACGTGGGTTCCATCGTGGGTTCCACCACGAAGGTCATCGGCCAACTCCGATGCACCAACACCCCGAACATTAGCCAACACTACCAGGGTCCAAAACATAGACCAATACTCAACTGAGTTTCGCATTTCCATAACATTATTCAAATGGCGTTCCCTGAACCCAGCTGTACCCAGTGGCACAACAATCCATAATCACATGACCGAACCGACGGTCCCACATTACCAGTTAATCGTATACAACCCCACTTGGGTTGAATCGCAACAATGCACGGCGTATCGGGCCAAACACACCCAATCCACCAAAACTATCTATCAGGTTGACAACGGAACTCCAGCCCAAAGAGACATCACACCCTCGTCCTTCGCGCACAAAAGAGCAAAACCTGGCTCTGATACCACTTGACACGACCCATCCCAATCCCCCCGGGATTACCATGGAATGTAACGTGCTCCCGTCTGACAAGAGGCGTCAGACAAGGGATACCCGATTACCAATGCCCAAACGGGTTTCCAGAGTGCGTAAGGATCGATGGAGGAGGTGTGCAATGCTCAAGTCTCTGTTGCAGTCGTATCCGGAATCAACCTGAAGGGCATTAAAAACAATAGCTGTGAGTGGACGAAAATAACCAAGTCTGTTTAAAACATTTATAAGACATTTATGCTCCTCAGTAAAATCATATGCATGCGCCAAAAACCAATGATCACACATTTATTTAGAAATGACCATTAGGGCCTTAGCCCGGAAACCAAAGCATAGTTTCAAATTCTAAAAGTCAATCCAAGAGTTATTTCATCAATCCAGTAGTATTCATTTATTATTTTTCCATCTCCGGCATCCCCGATGCCTAGCGTCCTAGACGCTTGACGTTCCAGACGTCATATCTCACGGTATTAAGCAACGCGTGCTGCCCGGGGTCTCACCGGGTCCATATCTCTGACATCCCCGATGTCCGACGTCCATGACGTCCAGCAATCCTGCTCCTGGATCACTATACGGTCCGGTAGCTCCGTACAATGAGCCCTCGCAGGCAATGCACCGTGACTTCTCCAGTGTCCCCGACACTTGGAGGAGACCAGGATATATATATATATCCTTATATCGAGATGGTTTTATGGAACACATTTTTATTGTTCATTTCCAAACTATCACAAGGGCCCTGCCCCGAATTTCCATAAAACCGTCATAAGTCCAAATAGGTTAATCAAATCCGAAATTGTTTATTCAATTCCATTTTAGGGTCCCCAACCCGAAATCACATATATAAGTCAACTGGGCCCCTGGCCCGATTTCATAAGTTAACTGGACCCCTGGTCCGATTTATAAGTTAACTGGGCCCCTGGCCCGATTTATAAGTTAACTGGGCCCCTGACCCGATTTATAAGTTAACTGGGCCCCTGGCCCGATTCATAAGTTAACTGGGCCCCTGGCCCGATTCGTAAATTAACTGGGCCCCTGGCCCGATTCGTTTCAACAAATCCGTAACCGTTTCATGAAATCATATCCAACCACATTTATGGAAATCAGTGCAAATCCAGAAAACCTCGATTCACGTGCAAACACGTAAATCGCCTCGAAATGCGTAAAAACATATAAATTCACTAATATCCAAAATAAATCATATAATCACAATTATAACAATCATGAAACAGTTATGCATGCATCGAATTTATAAAACCAATGTCCACTCACAGACCGTTTAACCGAGCGCCTCGATACGCGTGCCATAGGCCTTCCCGGGCCACACCACTATCACCGGGACTCCCAATCCTGTTCAAATCACATTAGGGGATTACTAACCTCATCATTAACATCCTATTCAAGTCCCGTAATTTTCCCGAATTTTTACGTATTTTTAAACTGGATTTAAAACCTTCGGACATCCCGAACAATATCGAGACGGTGTCCAATCGACACGAAACCAATCCCAAAATGTTCGTTACATTGTATAGGACAAAAGTCATGTTGACCTCACCTCGAGATTCGTGCCCACGCGCCGTCACGCGCCGCCGTGAGTGGCTGCGCGTGAAAGCCACGCGCCTGCTACAGTGACTGCTACAGTCACCACCTTCACCCGTTTGTCTGGTAAACGGGTCAGATTACCCGCGATAGGATCCGGTTCAATCATACCCCAATTCGACATCAATTCAATCCGTTCTTGATCCTAAAACAATCATCAACCAACCAATTTCAGTTCTGTGTCAATGATCAACATCAACCATCGATTAATCGTGTCAACAACCCGTGATCACCCAAAACGGGTCAACCTCCAAAACTCCATCAATCCTCAACCATTGTCAAATTAACTTCATATGAAGCATATAAGGACTAACACGAACCAATTAGCATGATTAATTGAACACGACATTACCTCAATCACCACAACTCAAGCTCGAGTTTTCCGGCCGTCCTCCTCGTCCGTTCACGGCCCTAGGAGCCCCAAAGCTTGCCCCATTTGATCTGGTTCGACACGTTGAAGTTCCAGGAAGCTCAATCCATCATCAATTAGGCTTGGGCTGGCCTAAAACTAGGAATTTGTATTTGAATTTCCCAGAACCCAGTTTCGGGTTTTCAGAGAATTCCAGCCCCAAACACACTCATTCCTCTCATTCTCAATCTCAGTGAACCACTCTCGACTCACTCACCATTCTTTTAATTCAATTCAGCCGTTAAAGGCGTCCAAAAGTGTCCCACAATCCACTGCGTAAAGCTCCCCTGCACTGACCCGAAACCATTAAAAATCAGTGCCCAGTGCAATTGTGATCGATGCTAGCACCATCATATGTGCGATTCCACCTCAAACTGACCCAATTAACTCAATTAAATTGATAAACAATCACGGGATCGATCGTACAAACATCCCACCTTCACGGCTGTTCAATGAAACAGTACCCCGTGAAATTACAATTCTGCCCTTGTGCAGAAAATTACCAAAATGCCCCTCACGCATCCTGACCCGTAACTCGGTCATACGGACCCCGATTGATGCGTGCCGCCTGTCTACGAACTCAGGGCATCGAGACCTTCCTAACGGTCCTCGGTCCTCGGCCATCGGACTCCCCGATCAAAAAGTCAACATTTCCCCCTTATTACGTTCAAATTACGAAAACGCCCATGAACTTCCGTACATCATAACTTTCACCACGAACGTCGGAATCGAACGTGCCACCTGTCTATGAACTCGTGACGTCCCGAACTACGTCACGGTCATCGGTCAAAGTCCATTTGACCATCCGAATTAAAAGTCAACGTTTTGCCCACGCCCAGGGCAAAACGGTCATTTTGCACAGTTCGTCCGAAATCACCCAACTAATCCCAGATTAGTAAATCATAATTAAATATTATTAAATCTCGATATTCGGGACGGGTCGTTACAGTGTGTGTGTTCACTCGTATTGATAACGAAACCATAATACGACGCTTTCAACATATGTAAAGTAGTTGTTGACATTTGTTGTCTTGTTGTTATCTTATAATGAATAATGAATTTAGAATATTCTGTTTCTAAACGTATTTTTGTGTAAAATGATTCTATGTTTTACTTGTTTACTGAAAAATTACATTGTGATTACCTTCATTTCAAACCCTTTACATCAATACTACATCTAAGTTATTTGAAAGGCTATCCATTGGTTAGTCGTTAACAACATCAATATTTATCCAAAACCCACTAACCATATTTTTTAACTTTAAAGTCCATAACCATCATAATAATTAGTCAAACAATAAAATTGACCATTTTTCTTCAAAAGTACTTTTAAACTTCAAATTTGATTTTTATTTTCATTACAAGATTATATTAAGGATTATGAAAATATTGCTCCTATGTATAATTTTTTTTTCACTTGTTCATTTTAAGAGTAATATGAGTATCTAATCCAACTTAAAACCACATAATTAAAAACAAAAATTCTTCAAAAATACTTTTACATTTAAAAAGTTTCAACATCCGATATTAAATAATTTGGTTAATTGTATATGGTTTAGGGTTTATTTCTTGGATTTTGTCCCCTAAATCAAAGAATAAAATCCTACATCGTAGGATTTTCCACCACCATCTCATCCTTCCCAAAAACTTTCTATATCATACTGTTGAACCCCAAACAATACCAACTTCAATTTTTATTTCATAGAAAAAAATTCAATTATAACAATATAATATATATATACATATGTAATATTATTTTATGTATAATATAATAAAGGGTCCAGGAGGTCAAAGAGACCAAACACGAAGGAGCACATGGGGCAAAAAGAGCCAAATTAACAATGCAATATGCTGTTTTTTATTATTTGAAGAACTTTTCAGTAAAAATAAATTTATAGAAACGTTTAAAAAAAGTAAAAGTTGTCAAGGGTGTACCAATAATTTATTCTTATTTCAAATCAATTACGCATTCTAATGTGTTCGTCAAATACTTATTTTTATTTATCTTTCTTTGTTGTGAAATATGGAAAACAAAGAGAATATTTTGAGGTTGAGAAATATTGGCTCATTTATTCATCAGTTTAACCCCGTATATAAACATGGAATAAAATACATAGACTTAAATTCCCTTACATTTATAGCCACATAACAAATAATACTTACAACATTCCCCATTGTATATTCCTTAATTATAATTGTGTTTCTTGGCTACATACCTAGAAGGGCTTGAATTTAGCTTCTTACCTAAGACTTCTTGTTGCTTATTGGCTAGTATGACCTAAGGCCCTTCTTGGATCGCTCACGCTCTTCCTTTATATATGTCTTCACTCATACTTCTCTCTTGTTCACATTCTCTTGCATTACATTCATTACATGGAACCGCGCCTCCATTTATAGAGATCTTATTCACTAATTGCAATTCGCTACTAGCATTTTCCACAGTAATTTTTATATATAGCATCTCATCATAATTTCTCTAAATTTCCTAGAGTTCTAGTTTATAATTGATGAACCTTTTTTGAAGCTTTCTAGAAATTTTAAATTTCTTATTTCTTCTTTAGAATTCAACAGTTTGTGTGGGCTAGTCTCTCTTGCATCTTCATAATTTTTTTTTCTTTTTTTCCTCCCCAGTTCTTCTTGTACTCTAAAGGATTCTCCGCATCTTTATCATAGATTCAACTCCTTTGGTCTAGAATTATCTAGAATGTTCTAGACAAATCTTCCAACAAGCGGCTAGGATTGGTGAGTGAAGAATTCTTCATTCGGCTCGAGGAGTTTTTAAGGACAAGAGTTCAATTTCGAATTGGTTTTGTTACCTATTCCTTTAGGAAGGGGAGAGTTTTTAGTGCATCACATTCATGCATGTAAAATCCATGTGACGAAAGAAAAGGACCATGATGATGATTCTATGTTCGTTTTCGCTCTACCACGATGATGCGCTCCTAGTTCCTGGAGTTACATACCGGAAAAAGTTAAAGAATCTCTCTATTACATGTAGAAGAGAATCGCTAGTTTGACCGACCAACAAAGTGAGAATTACAACATCGAGGAATGCCACTACATATTCTCCCTTTGCCCTTTTTCTCAACCAATTTGTAGGTTGATTCATTATAGAGTTGTGAGGATTCTTATGCCCCACTATGGATTGGGGGGCTCAAATACGAAATTGATGGCGAGTGGATAATAAAATATATCAAAGCACACACATTAATAAAGTGACCATAATAATAATAACAATGAGAATATACGGGTGATCAGGACAAACCGTCTCATGGTCCATCAATTTACATTGAAACCCACCATAAACATATATATATATATATATATATACATACACACATACATACAACTTACCATTGTACCCATTCAATTACATAGGCGGAACCCTCGCCATAACCAATACTACTTGCAATCATACTAACCCAACCGAACCCAATGTGCCCATGGTAGTCGTATAATCCCTGAGTCATAGTTTGATATCCTTGCGCATCCCAAGCCATAAGTCAATATCTCAGTTGATCTAGAGCTGTAACCAAATATTCCCTCTCCTCTCGAGTCGTAACAATATCACAACCTATCCCTAGCTATAACGCAATATTTCAGCTCACTCAATATCCTTGTTCATCCCAAGCAGTAACTCAATATCCTACCTTAACCAGACCCATAATTCAATATCTATGCTTACCCCGAGCCATAACTCAATATCCCGGCTGTAGCATTGACACAATATACCAGCTCATCTCGAGCCTTAACTCAAGATAGAGGGCGGAGCCATTCTCGCCTAATCGTCGCGAAAAGCAATGGGTAGCACTTGAGAGGTCCAATCCAGGACCTACTCTCCACATATTTTATTTTATATATGCATTGAGAATTCTAATTATATACAAAATGAAGACAATAAAATTTTACAGTAAACATGTTTTGGTGAGTTTTGTTTCACAGTAAGATTTTCTTTTTATTTGATCCTAAAATCGCATAAAATTAAATTTAGCTTTTCTTTTTTGCCCAAAAAAAAGGTAATTTACATTCTTGTTTTGTCATCAAATATGCATAAGAAGAAAATTGAAGAAAGCAAACGGATGAATATGGTTTCGTATGTTATTGTCACTACATTTATTTCCAATCATTTTCATTTAATACCACATCAGATTTATTTCAAATCTTTACGCTAGAGTTTTCACAAAATATATAATTTTTACTTTCGTGAATTATTAAAAACAAATAGAGCGTTTGGAGGTAGGGAGAAATCCTTCATTTCGTTCATTAGTTTAACCCCTTTTCTAGGGTTAGGATTGAGATAAAATACATGAACGTAAGTAGCCTTATCTGAATAGCAACATAAGTCATAAATATTTGCAATCTTCCCCTTGGATACTCAACGTAATATTTTGCATGGCAGTGCGCCAATGTGTTACGTCAATAAAATCTTGTCTGCTATTAAAAATCTCCACAGAAATAACATTAATTGATAGAAATACAGTTCAAAGAAAAAATATAGAAATGCAGTGCAATGAGGGCGGATAGCTAGGTAGTAGCCGCATTAGATCTTCATGTTGTAGATGAAATTGCCTCTGATGGATAATGAGAAAATTGTTCATCTCTTCGGGCGGCTAATAACTAAGTCATGTCAATGCAATACCCAAGGCATTTGCCATATTAAAAACAATGCTTCATGAACTCGAGAGTTAGCGCAAGACATCTGAGTACCAGGAAAGAAATAGCTAAGTAAAATGAGAGATCAAGCATAGTGATAGATTGGTTATATATAACGAGAGATATAAGTTGACTTGTATTGATAACAAAACCATAATACGACACTTTTAGGATGTGAAAAGTCATCATGAACAATTATGGTAGTTTGTAAACTCTTTCTGAATAATCTATTTAATAATTTACCCAAAACCCTACACCCTAAACCCTAAACCCTCCGTATAAAAAAACGCGGTTCTTCCACTGGTCCTGCTCATTTTAAAAATAAAAATTTGCACTTAAAGTTCCATACAAATATAGGCCATAGATGCAGCTCCCTTTGCAATTACATAGCTGCACCTCCTTCAGTCTGATCGCATTAAATTGAATTTGGTCATATAAGTCGAACCTTGAATTTGCATGCTCATAAGTTGTGCTGATTAATTCTAATGCAATGTTGGTTTCTATTCCTATTTACCACAATGTATTTAATCAAGTGACATTATGCTAACTTTAAGTTTGCAATAAAAATTGAATGGATGGAGGAACATCATTCCTACAATATTGATTTGAATTAATTGGCATAACATTTAATTAGTAACGCGTTATAATGAATGCCAGAACTGTTAAAAAAAATCAAAACTATGCTAAAATGAATTCATTTTTAGCCCTATAAATACACAGTTTCTTAAAGCTTAACAACTCAAGAGTCATTTCCAATATTCAACAGGAAGTTTATTATATTATTATCAACACAATAAATATGGCAATTAGGTCGAACATTTATCCTAATACCCACATTACATCGGTTTTGATGTTCGTCATGATGATTGTAGTCTCACCAGCAGCAATTGCAACCTCAAGGCTTTCACCGGCAGCACATGAACCCTCACGTGTTTCTCCGTTGCGGGAATGTGTCGGGCGATATTCTGAGTTTTGTGGAAAAGACATACGTAATAATATATTGTATGGTGAACATGCAAGAGTGTATATGCGGTGTTGTCTTGAGCTTCTAAATTCTGCAGGAGAAGCATGCCACGACGCATTGACGAAGGAAGCTCTTGCAGAAGCTCCTTCAACAGTAAACAAATCAAAGGCTTTGGCAACTAGTAAACAACAATGGAAAGTTTGTTCTGATTGGTTTGAATCATTACCTCCAGGGAGCTACGAATAATCTTATCCTTCCATTAAATTATATATGCATGGAGAATTCTAATGATATATATATATATATATATATATATATACGAATACAATAAAATTTTATATTAAAAATGTTCATGGTGGGTTTTGTTTCACAGTAAGATTTTCTTTTAATTTCTTCATAAAATCTCCCAAAATTAAGTAACTTCAAGTTTTTTTTTTTCCTTTTTGCCTAAAAAAGTAATTTATATTCTTGTTGTATCATGAAATATGCATAAGTCCATTTCTAAAATAGTATGAATTTGGCTTTCATAATAAGGCTGGACTTATTGGTTAAAATATAACAATGAATTTGAAGAGGAAGAAAATTAAAGAAAGCAATCGGATGAATATGGTTTCGTATGTTATCTTCACTACATTCATTTCAAATGATTTTCGTTAATAGTACATCAAAGTTATTTCAAACGTATAACTCTTGAGTTTTCATCAAATACTTATTCTTTATTTTTCTTTCTTTTTTGGGAAATGTAAAAATAAATAGAATGATTAGAGGCAGAGAGAAATCAGTTTTCAGCATAACCCCCTTATATAGCGTAAGGATTGGGATAGAATACATGTACATAAATGTCGTACATGAATAGCATCATAACTTATACCGATTTTCAATCTTCCCTTTGGATATTCTATGTAATGTTGCTATATGGCAGCATGCCTATGTGTTACCTCATTAAACTCTTGTTTGATTATAAAAATCCAATGGGGTGGTAGTTGAAAAAAATACGATGCAAATAAAAAAATATAGAAATCAAGTGCAACACGGGTACATGCTTAGTAGCCAGATTGAAACTTCGGGTGGTAGATGAAATTGCCACTTATGGATAATTATCAGATAGTACGTCCCTTATGGAGGGAAATGACCATGTCCTATCTATGCCATAACTTAATAAATTCCCCATCTAGAAAACAACGCATGATGAGCATGAGAGTTAGTGCAGAATGGCCGACGTTCCTAGATTTGACCAACCTAACTATGGATGATTGTTCCACCAAACGATAGTTGAGCATCTCGGAAGAGACATCTAAGTAAAATGAGAAACCATAATATGACACTTTTAGGGTGTGAAAATTCGTCAGGAACATTTATTGTAGTTTGTAATCTCATTATGAACGTTGACTTTTATAATTTCTTTTATTTTATAATATATTTTTGTGCAAAAAGAAGAATCCATGTTGTACGTGTGGACCCTTCGTACAAAAAATCATGCATGCTCCACTGGTCCTACCCATTTTAAAATCAAATATTTATCCCTAAGCTTCCATACAAATATAGGCCCTAGTTGCAGCTTCGTTTGCAACTACAGAGTTGCATTTCCTTCATCTCGACCACATGAAATTGAAAAATTTCATATGAGTCGAACCTTGAATTTTCATGTTCATAAGTTGTGTTGATTAGTTCTAATGCGAGGCTGTTGGTTTCTATTGTTAATTACGACAATGTATTAACTTCAAGTTTGCAAGTAAAATTGAATGGATGGAGAAAAACCGACTCAATAATATCGATGTGAGTAAATTAGCTTAATGTTTAATTAGTAACAAGACATAACACACGCCAAAACAGTTTAAAAACTAAAAGTTCAATTAAAATAAATTCATTTTTAGCCGAATAAATTCACAGTTTCTTAAATCTTAACACCTCATATGTCCCATATTCTAAAGAAAATTTATAATATTATTCTCAATAAAAAAAATATGTCAATTAGTTGAACACTTATCCAAATACCTTCATTACAACATGTTTTATGTTCTTTATGATGATTGTAATCTCGTTAGTAGCAATTGCAACCGCAAGGCTTCCACTAGTAGCAGTTGAACCCTCAAGTGTTTCTCCATTATGAGATTATGTCGGGTGAGATTTTGATTATTTCTGGAAAAGACATACGTAATAATATATTGTATGATGGAAACGTAAGTGTGTATACACAATGTTGTTTTGAGCTTCTAAATCCTGCTGGAATCTTGCCACAAAGAATTAACGATGGACGCTCTTGCATAAGCTCCTTCAAAAGAAAATAAATAAAAAACTTTGGCAGTAAGGAAACAAGAATAGAAAGTTTGTTATGATTGGGTTGAATCACTATTTCCGGGGAGCTACGAAGAATCCGACCTTTCCATAAATATAGAATAATTACTACAAAATACTTCCACTTTATTTTATATCTGAATGCAAAACTTTCTATTTTTGTCATCAAATATGCATAAGTCCTTTTATGAAAAAAGTATGGATTTAGATTTCATAACAAGGATGTACATATTGGTTAAAATATCACAAAGAATTTGAAAGTGAAGAAAATTAACGATAGCAAATGGCTGAATATGGTTTCGTAAGATTATATCAAATTTATTTCTAACCTGTTACTCTAGAGATTTTTTCAAATACTTAATTTTATTTTTCTTTCCTTGCTAGGAAAAATTAAAACAAGGAAAATGTTTGGTGGTCGAGAGAAATCAGTTATTCCGTTCATCAGTTTAACTGTCTTATACTGAGTGGGAGTTGGCATAAAATACATGGACGTAAATAGTCTTACATCAACTGCCGCATAGCTCATAACCATTTACATCATCTCCTTCGATATTTCATGTAATAGAGTTACTTGGCTTCGCGCCTATCTATTTCTTCGTTAAAACATTGCGAGATAATAAAAATTATATGGACATAAATAGCTCGAGTGCAGAGAAATACGATGCAACATGGATGGACATGGAGTAGTGGCATGAGAACCTTCAGAGGTAGATGAAGTTTTCTGTTCTAGATAATAAGCATATCATATGTCTCTTCTAGAAGGTAATCACCAAGTTCTATCAAAGCAATACGACAATACATTTGCCATCTTGAAAACAACGCATGATGAACTTGAGAGTTAGCAGTGAATAACCAATGTTCCTAGCTATGGCCGACCCAACTATGGAAGACACGATCACTAGACCACAACTGAGCATCTGGGAAAAAGCTAAGTAAAATGGAAATTCTAAATCAATGATAGATCGGTTATGTATATGTGTGTGTGTGTGTGTGTGTGTGTGTGTGTGTGTGTGTGTGTGTGTGTGTGTGTGTGTGTGTGTGTGTGTGTGTGTGTGTGTGTGTGTTCACTCGTATTGATAATGAAACCATAATACGACGCTTTCAGCATTTTTAAAGTCGTTGTGGACATCTGTTGTAGTTTGGAATCTTATAATGAATAATGAATTTAGAATATTTTGTTTCTAAACGTATTTTTGTGTAAAAGGATTCTATGTTTTACATGTTTACCCAAAAATTACATTGTGATTTCCTTCATTTCAAACCCTTTACATTAATACTACATCTAAGTTATTTCAAGGGCTATCCATTGGTTAGTCGTTAACAACATCAATATTTATCCAAAACCCACTAACCAAATTTTTTTTAACTTTATAGTCTATAACCATCATAATAATTGGTCAAACAATAAAATTGAACATTTTTCTTCCAAAGTACTTTTAAACGTCAAATTTGATTTTTATTTTCATTACAAGATCATATTGAGGATTATGAAAATGTTGCTCCTATGTATAATATTTTTTTTTCACTTGTTCATTTTAAGAGTAATATGAGTATCTAATCCAACATAAAACAAGAAAATTAAAAACAACAATTCTTCAAAAATACTTTTACATTTAAAAAGTTTCAACATCCGATATTAAATAATTCGGTTAATTGTATATGGTTTGGGGTTTAATTCTTGGATTTTGTCCCCTAAATCAAAGAATTAAATCCTACATCGTAGGATTTTCCACCACCATCTCATCCCTCCCAAAAACTTTCTATATCATACTGTTGAAACCCACACAATACCAACTTCATTTTTTATTTCATAGAAAAAACTCAATTATAACAATATAATATATATATATATATATATATACATATGTAATATTATTATATGTATAATCTAATAACGCGTCCAGGAGGTCAAAGAGACCAAACACGAAGGAGCACATGGGGCAAAAAGAGCCAAATTAACAATGCAATATGCTGTTTTTTTTTTTTGTTTGAATTTCAGTAAAAATAAATTAATAGAAAAGTTTTTAAAAAAAAGTAAAAGTTGTCAAGGGTGTACCAATAATTTACTGTTATTTCAAATCAATTACGCACTCTAATTTGTTCGTCAAATACTTATTTTTATTTATCTTTCTTTGTTGTGAAATATTGAAAACAAAGAGAATATTTTGAGGTTGAGAAATATTAGCTCTTTTATTCATTAGTTTAACCCCGTATATAAACTTGGAATAAAATACATAGACTTAAATTCCCTTACATTAATAGCCACATAACAAATAATACTTACAACACTCCCCATTGTATATTCCTTAATTATAATAGTGTTGCTTGGCTACATACCTAGAAGGGCTAGAATTTAGCTTCTTACCTAAGACTTCTTGTTGCTTATTGGCTTGTATGACCCAAGGCCCTTCTTGGATCTCTCACGCTCTTTGTCAGGACCCGACCCTCCTCTGTCAGGTCCCGACTCAACTAGCACGATACCATTATGTCAGGACCCGACCCTCGTCTGTCAAGTCCCGACTCATCTCGCACGATATTGTCCGCTTTGGGCCTCCTTGCCCTTGCCCTCACGGTTTTGTTTTTGGGAGCTCACGGTGCAACTTCCTAGGGGGTCACCCATCATGGAATTGCACCAGCCTCAACTCGCTTAACTTTGGGGCTCCAATCCCCCCCAAAGCCACTGAGCTCCCAAAAGGCTTCATGCTAGATAGGTGTGCGCCTACACCTTTAAGGCACACCACCATTCCCTTCCCAAACCATTCCCCCTCGCAGGAATGTGGGATTGTTCACCGTTCCCTCCAGGACACGGGTCTTACAATCCACACCTCTTAGGGCCCAGCGTTCTCGCTGGCACACTTCCCAGTTGGGGTCTGACTCTGATACCATTCTGTCAAGACCCGACACTCCTCTTTCAGGTCCCGACTCATCTAGCACGATATTGTTCGCTTTGGGCCTCCTTGCCCTTGCCCTCACCGTTTTGTTTTCGGGAGCTCACGATGCAACTTCCCAGGGGGTCACCTATCATGGAATTGTACCAGCCTCAACTCGCTTAACTTTGGGGTTCCAATCCCCCCCAAAGCCACTGAGCTCCCAAAAGGCCTCATGCTAGATAGGTGTGCGCCTACACCTTTAAGGCACACCACCATTCCCTTCCCAGACCATTCCCCCCTCGCAAGAATGTGGGATTGTTCACCGTTCCCTCCAGGACACGGATCTTACACTCTTCCTTTATATATGTCTTCAATCTTACTTCTCTCTAGTTCACATTCTCTTGCATTACATTCATTACATGGAACCGCGCCTCCATTTATAGTGATCTTATTCACTAATTGAAATTCTCTACTAGCATTTTCCACAGTAATTTCTTATATATAGCATCTCATCATAATTTCTCTAAATTTCCTAGAGTTCTAGTTTATAATTGATGAAGCTTTTTTGAAGCTTTCTAGAAATTTTAAATTTCTTATTTCTTATTTCTTCTTTAGATTTCAAGAGTTTGTGTTGGCTAGTCTCTCTTGAATCTTCGGAAGTCTAGAGGTATTTTGGTAATTTGGTTAAAAAGGGGCCAAATGTTGACTTTTGACCCTGGAGGTCCAATGGACGAGGGCCAAGGACCGTTACGTAGAGCGAGTCGATACGAATCCGTAGACAGGCGGCACGCCGAAATCGGAGGTTCGACGACGAAGTTGTGGTCACGGGAGCGAAATCGATTAACTGAACGAACCGATATTTCGATTAAAATATTATTAAACTATCGAATAGTGATCAGTGTTAGTGGACACTTGGATGAGTGACAAGTGTCACTCATCCCTTGATTGAGGCCCTAATTTCTGGAACATGTTTCCCTTAATCCGTTTTTAATCATCCTTCATCATTCTCATTCATCATCATTCTTTCCTCATCATTCCTAATCATCATTCTTAATCATCGCTGTCTCCTTTCTTTATCAGCCATTATCTTCCTTGTGCCTTCTTTGAACCGTGAAGAAAATAAGAAACAGAGCATGAGAGATGGGAGAATTTGCTTCCTTCCATAGCCGTTCTTGAGAGGGAAAAATTGAGAGGAAATTCGCGGGAATTAGGTGACTGAGATTGAAAGAAAAACAATGAGACAGAGAGAGAGAGTTGTGAAACAGAGAATCGAAATTATGAAGTATGGAAGGAAAATTCGAATTCTAAGCTTTGAGCTGTGAAACTTCAAATTGAGCTTGGATTTAGCTTTCTGAGGTTATTACGAGTCGATCCACATCAAGAATGAAGAAAATCGATAGCTTTTGGGCTCTGAACAGACCTGGTAATAGAGAAGCAAAGTCGAAGGTTGAGTCGTGATCTAGGAGAGATCAAACGATGAAATTGATTTGGGAAATTAGTTTCTCATGGTCCACTGATGCTTCTGGGTGGATCAATTAAAAGAAATCAGAAGGGACTGATGAATTTCGAAGAAGGAACAGTGCCCAGGTGTTCTTCTATAGTTCATCATCGAATTGAAGGATTAAGGTTAGAAATCGTCTAATTGAACTTACAGAACTGTAATTGGACTTAAAAGGAAGCTGTTTGAATGTTCAATTGAAACAATTGAGATTGAATTGATAGAGAATTGGTCGGGTTGTCTCGCGGGTTGCAGGACCCGTTTTACAGACAAACGGGAGATGACGAAGGTGCTGTAGCAGGCGCGTGGGTTTCACGCGCAGCCACTCACGACAGCGCGTGATGGCGCGTGGGCACGAATCGTGAGGTGAGGTCAACATGACTTTTTTCCTATCTAATGTAACGAACATTTTTACACTGGTTTCGAGGAAATTGGACATCGTTTTGATATTGTTCGGGACGTCAGAAGGTTTTGAATCGAGTTTAAAAATAGTTAAAAATTCGAGAAAATTACGGGACTTTGATAGGAGGTTAATGAAGAGGTTAGTGACCCTCTAGTGTAATTTGGACAGTTTGTAAGTCCCGGTGATAGTGGTGTGGCCCGGGAAGGCCTATGGCACGCGTATCTAGGCACATCGTTGGACGGTCTGTGAGTGGACTTTGGTTTTATAAATATTATGCATGCCTAACTGTGTTATATGTTTTATATACGTGATTTCCATGATGGTGATTGTGATTATTGATTTCGAGTATGTTGCACGTATTTCGAGATGTTTTCCGTATTGCACGTGTATCGAGGCTGATGGTTTTATTGTGGTTTTACGTGCTTGTGGTTTTATGAATAATGTGAGAATTGTTTTGAAATTGGATAGATGAACTCGGGCATGAGACCCAATTGTTTTGGAAACCTCGGACTTGGAGTCCATTTGAGTTACGTAATCGGGCTGGGGGCCCAGTTCCTTTATCAAATCGGGCCAGGGGTCCAGTTGTTTCGAAATCAAGTGAGACCTATTTGAGTTATATTATCGGGCCAGGGACCCAGTTGATTTACGAAATCGGGTCGTGGGCCCAGTTGGTTTACGAAATCGGGCATGAGTCCCAGTTGGTTCATAAATGTGATTTCGGGTCGGGGACCCTAAATGAAATTGTGATGTTTTATGGAGATTTCGGGCGGGGCCCATTGAGATGTTTTGAAATGACTTGTAAAAACTGTTTTCCATATACCATCTTAATACGAACATATATGATGGTCTCCTCCAGGTGTCTAGGACACTAGAGAAGTCACGGTGCATTGCCTGTGATGGGTCATTGCACGGAGCTACCGGACCGTATAGTGACTCAGGTGCAGGATTGCTATGATTAGACGTCTGGGACGTCAGACATCTGGGATGTCAGAGACATTGACCTTGAGAGACCCCGAGTAGCACGCGTTGCTTATTACCGTGAAATATGACGTCTGGGACGTCAAGCGTCTGGGACGCTAGGTATCTGAGATACCGGAGATGGTAATGTGGTGAATATGAACTAATGAATCAATGAAATGGGTTTTCTTTTAAAATTGTGTTTATGGATTTGGGCAGTGACCCACTTGTTTATATAATTACAGATTTGGTATTCTACACTTTTTGGGCTGAGTTCCCACACTTGGTTTTGGATTACGGTTTCTGGGCTAAGGCTGTAATGACTTGTTTGAGTAAATGTGTTGATTACTGGTTTTTGAGGCATGCGTACGTTTTAATGAAGGGCATAAATGTCTTGATGTAATGTGTTTTATGAACTCCTTTATTTTCGTCCACTCCAGCTTTTATTGGTTTTTAATGCCCTTCAGGTTGATCACGGATGCAACTGCAGGAGAGATTGGGACGTCGCATACCTCCTCCATCGATCCTTGCGCACTCTTGATGCCCCGAGTGGGCAGTGGCTTTAGATTATCCCTTGTCTGACACCTCGTGTTAGATGGGAGCATGGCACATTTCACGATAATCTCGAAGGGATTGGGATGGGTTGTGTCACTATACTTACCCTGAGCCATAACCTAGTTCCCAGAGTTACATACCGGAAAAAGTAAAAGAATCTCTCTATTACTTGAAGAAGAGAATCGCTAGTTTGATCGACCGACTAGGTAGGAATTACAACATTGAGGAATGCCACTACATATTCTCCCCCTTGCCCTTTTTCTAAACCAATTTGTACGTTGATTAATTATAGAGTTGTGAGGATTCTTATGCCCCACTATGGCTTGGGGGGCTCAAAAACGAAATTGATGGCGAGTGGATAATAAACTATATCAAAGCACACACATTAATAAAGTGACCATACTAATAATAACAATGAGAAGATACGGGTGATCAGGACAAACCGCCTCGTTGTCCATCAATTTACATTGAAACCCGCCATAAACATATATATATATATATATACATACACACATACATACAACTTACCATGGTACCCATTCAATTACATAGGCGGAAACCTCGCCATAACCAATACTACTTGCAATCATACTAACCCAACCGAACCCAATGTGCCCGTGGTAGTCGTATAATCCCTGAGTCATAGTTTGATATCCTTGCGCATCCCAAGCCATAAGTCAATATCTCAGTTGATCTTGAGCTGTAACCAAATATTCCCTCTCCTCTCGAGTCGTAACAATATCACAACTTATCCCTAGCTATAACGCAATATTTCGGCTCACTCAATATCCTTGTTGATCCCAAGCAGTAACTCAATATCCTACCTTATCCAGACCCATAATTCAATATCTATACTTACCCCGAGCCATAACTCAATATCCCGGTTGTAGCATTGACACAATATACCAGCTCATCTCGACCCTTAACTCAAGATAGAGGGCGGAGCCATTCTCGCCTAATCGTCGCGAAAAGCAATGGGTAGCACTTGAGAGGTCCAATCCAGGACCTACTCTCCACATATTTTATTTTATATATGCATTGAGAATTCTAATTATATATAAAATGAAGACAATAAAATTTTACATTAAACATGTTTTGGTGAGTTTTGTTTCACAGTAAGATTTTCTTTTTATTTGATCCTAAAATCGCATAAAATTAAATTTAGTTTTTCTTTTTTGCCCAAAAAAAAAAGTAATTTGCATTCTTGTTTTGTCATCAAATATGCATAAGAAGAAAATTGAAGAAAGCAAACGGATGAATATGGTTTCGTATGTTATTGTCACTACATTTATTTCCAATCATTTTCATTTAATACCACATCAGATTTATTTCAAATATTTACGCTAGAGTTTTCACAAAATATATAATTTTTTACTTTCGTGAATTATCAAAAACAAATAGAGCGTTTGAAGGTAGGGAGAAATCAGTCATTTCGTTCATTAGTTTAACCCCTTTTATAGGGTTAGGATTGAGATAAAATACATGAACGTAAGTAGCCTTATCTGAATAGCAACATAAGTCATAAATATTTGCAATCTTCCCCTTGGATACTCAACGTAATATTTTGCACGACAGTGCGCCTATGTGTTACGTCAATAAAATCTTGTCTGCTAATAAAAATCTCCACAGAAATAACATTAATTGATAGAAATACAGTTCAAAGAAAAAATATAGAAATACAGTGCAATGCGGGCGGATAGCTAGGTAGTAGCCGCATTGGATCTTCATGCTGAAGATGAAATTGCCTCTGATGGATAATGAGAAAATATTTCGTCTCTTCGGGCGGCTAATAACTAAGTCCAGCCAATGCAATACCCAAGGCATTTGCCATATTAAAAACAATGATTCATGAACTCGAGAGTTAGCGCAAGACATCTGAGTACCAGGAAAGAAATAGCTAAGTAAAATGAGAGATCAAGCATAGTGATAGATTGGATATATATAACGAGAGATATAAGTTGACTTGTATTGATAACAAAACCATAATACGACACTTTTAGGATGTGAAAAGTCATCATGAACAATTATGGTAGTTTGTAAACTCTTTCTAAATAATCTATTTAATAATTTACCCAAAACCATACACCCTAAACCCTAAACCCTCCGTACAAAACAACGCGGTTCTTCCACTGGTCCTGCTCATTTTAAAAATAAAAATTTACACTTAAAGTTCCATACAAATATAGGCCCTAGATGCAGCTCCCTTTGCAATTACATAGCTGCACCTCCTTCAGTCTGATCGCATTAAAT
The DNA here is from genome assembly GCA_032719365.1 of Prinsepia uniflora. Taxonomy (NCBI): domain Eukaryota; kingdom Viridiplantae; phylum Streptophyta; class Magnoliopsida; order Rosales; family Rosaceae; genus Prinsepia; species Prinsepia uniflora. The sequence goes on from CM064872.1 coordinate 15,950,447, forward strand.
TGAATTTGGTCATATAAGTCGAACGTTGAATTTGCATGCTCATAAGTTGTGTTGATTAATTCTAATGCAATGTTGGTTTCTATTCTTATTTACCATAATGTATTTAATCTAGTGACATTATGCTAACTTTAAGTTTGCAATAAAAATTGAATGGATGGAGGAACATCATTCCTACAATATTGATTTGAATTAATTGGCATAACATTTAATTAGTAACGCGTTATAATGAATGCCAGAACTGTTAAAAAAATCAAAACTATGCTAAAATGAATTCATTTTTAGCCCTATAAATACACAGTTTCTTAAATCTTAACAACTCAAGAGTCATTTCCAATATTCAACAGGAAGTTTATTATATTGTTCTCAGCAAAATAAATATGGCAATTAGGTCGAACATTTATCCTAATAACCACATTACATCGGTTTTGATGTTCGTCATGATGATTGTAGTCTCACCAGCAGCAATTGCAACCTCAAGACTTTCACCGGCAGCACATGAACCCTCACGTGTTTCTCCGTTGCAGGATTGTGTCGGGCGGTATTCTGAGTTTTGTGGAAAAGACATACGTAATAATATATTGTATGGTGAACATGCAAGAGTGTATATGCGGTGTTGTCTTGAGCTTCTAAATTCTGCAGGAAAAGCATGCCACGACGCATTGACGAAGGAAGCTCTTGCAGAAGCTCCTTCAACAGTAAACAAATCAAAGGCTTTGGCAACTAGTAAACAACAATGGAAAGTTTGTTCTGATTGGTTTGAATCATTACCTCCAGGGAGCTACGAATAATCTTATCCTTCCATTAAATTATATATGCATGGAAAATTCTAATGATATATATATATACGAATACAATAAAATTTTATATTAAAAATGTTCATGGTGGGTTTTGTTTCACAGTACGATTTTCTTTTAATTTCATCATAAAATCAGCCAAAATTAAGTAACTTCAAGTTTTTTTTCCTTTTTGCCTAAAAAAGTAATTTATATTCTTGTTGTATCATGAAATATGCATAAGTCCATTTCTAAAATAGTATGAATTTGGCTTTCATAATAAGGCTGGACGTATTGGTTAAAATATAACAATGAATTTGAAGAGGAAGAAAATTAAAGAAAGCAATCGGATGAATATGGTTTCGTATGTTATCTTCACTACATTCATTTCAAATGATTTTCGTTAATGGTACATCAAAGTTATTTCAAACGTATAACTCTTGAGTTTTCATCAAATGCTTATTCTTTATTTTTCTTTATTTTTTGGGAAATGTAAAAATAAATAGAATGATTAGAGGCAGAGAGAAATCAGTTTTTTCATTCATCAGCATAACCCCCTTATATAGCGTAAGGATTGGGATATAATACATGTACATAAATGTCGTACATGAATAGCAACATAACTTATACCGATTTGCAATCTTCCCTTTGGATATTCTATGTAATGTTGCAATATGGCAGCATGCCTATGTGTTACCTCATTAAACTCTTGTTTGATTATAAAAATCCATTGGGGTGGTAGTTGAAAAAAATACAATGCAAATAAAAAATAAAAAAAAAAGTGCAACACGGGTACATGCTTAGTAGCCAGATTGAAACTTCGGGTGGTACATGAAATTGCCCCTTATGGATAATTAGCAGATAGTACTTCCTTTCTAGAAGGAAATAACAATGTCCTATCGATGGAACAACCTAAGACATTCCCCATCTAGAAAACAACGCATGATGAGCACGAGAGTTAGTGCAGGATGGCCGACTTTCCGAGCTAGATTTGACCAACCTAACTATGGATGATTGTTCCACCAAACGATAGTTGAGCATCTGGGAAGAGACGTCTAAGTAAAATGAGAAACCATAATACGACATTTTTAGGATATGAAAAGTCTCTGGAACATTTATTGTAGTTTGTATTCTCTTTATGAACGTTTACTTTTATAATTTCTTTTATTTTATAATTTATTTTTGTGCAAAAAGATTCCATGTTCTACATGTGGACCCTCCCTACAAAAAATCAAGCATCTTCCACTGATCCTACCCATTTTAAAATCAAATATTTACCCTTAAACTTCCATACAAATATAGGCCCTAGTTGCAGCTCCGTTGGCAACTACAGAGTTGCATTTCCTTCAACTCGACCACATGAAATTGAAATTTTTCATATGAGTCGAACCTTGAATTTGCATGTCCATAAGTTGTGTTGATTAGTTCTATGGCGATGCTGTTGGTTTCTATGGTTAATTACGACAATGTATTAACTTCAAGTTTGCAAGTAAAATTGAATGGATGGAGAAACACCATTTCTACAATATCGATGTGAATAAATTAGCCTAATGTTTAATTAGTAATAAGTCATAACACATGCCAAAACTAACAGCATGTGAAGACAATAAAAGTTTACATTAAACATGTTTTGGTGAGTTTTGTTTCACAATCAGATTTTGTTTTTATTTGATCCTATTATTGCACAAAATTAACTTAAGTTTTTTTTTTTTGCCCAACAAAAAGTATTTTACGTTCTTGTTTTGTCATCAAATATGCATAAGAAGAAAATTGAAGAAAGCAGACGGATGAATATGGTTTCGTATGTTATTTTCATTACATTCATTTCCAATCATTTTCATTTAATACTACATCAAAGTTATTTCAAATCTATAACGCTAGAGCTTTCACAAAATACATAATTTTATTTATTTATTTATTTATTTATTTTTTGCATGGCAGTGCGTCTATGTGTTACCTCATTGAAATCTTGTCGGGTAATAAAAATCTCCACAGAAATAACATTAATTGAAAGAAATACAGTTCATAGAAAAAAATATAGAAATACAGCGCAATGCAGGTGGGTAGGTAGTAGCCGCGTTAGATCTTCATGTTGTAGATGAAGTTGCCTCTTATGGATAATGAGCAAATAGTTCGTTTCTTCGGGCGGCTAATAACTAAGTCCTATCAATGCAATAACCCAAGGCGTTTGCCATATTGAAAACAACGCTTGATGAGCTCGAGAGTTAGAGAGATCTTCCACTGGTCCTACTCATTTTAAAAATAAAAATTTGCACTTAAAGTTCCATACAAATATAGGCCCTAGATGCAGCTACCTTTGCAACTACATAGCTGCACCTCCTTCGGTCTGATCGCATTGTATTTTTGTTATAGATGAGATAATATATATAGTCATAATTATTAATTATATGTATAATTGTTGTTAATATAATTATATTGGTTATTTAAAAATACCTTGTGTGTCGGGCAAGATGAACTTTGCCCGGCGCATCATATGCATTCGCCGAGCAAGGCTAATTTTATGAGTAATTTTTTTTTTGGTTTTTGTTGTTAAATATTACTTATTTGTTACATATGTATGTTCATATTTATAATAATATATTTTAATATATAATATTTAATATGTTAATTATAATCATATATATTAATTATAATATAATTATATAATTATATTGATTATTTAAAATTACCTTGCCCGGGGCATCACAAGCATTCACCAAGCAAGGCTAGTTTTATAAGCATTTTTTTTATTGTCTTTGTTGTTAAATATTACTTATTTGTTATATATATATATATGTTCATATTTATAATAATATTTTTAATATTTATTATATGTTAATTATAATCATAAATATGTAATGTATATTAATTATAATCATATATATTACATTTATATTAATTATAATCATAAACACCATAGATCATCTCCGTAAAATTTTACGAAATTTCGACGTCCCGAGATTAGGTTATGGTGCGAAACGAATCGATGGTAACAAATCGTCGTTTGTTGATCCAAGGCCTATAAGTGTTCAAAACGTCACCTCTTCGATAGGCGAGGTCTAGACACACCATATCAGAAATTGAACGGTCAAATTTTTTAAATTCACTCGTTAGCATATCGATTGAACCCAAAAACGAAGATTAGTATTGAGGTTTCCTTCAAAAGTTCTAAGTGTTAATGAGTTGGATGGTTTTAGGATTTTCTCTATTTTTTTCTTCATCGTTCGAGTAATCTAACCGTCCACATTAATCATAAACACTCATAGATCATCTCCGTAAAATTTTACGGAATTTCGACATCTCGAGATTAGGTTACTTTGCGAAACGAATCGACGGTAACAAATCGTCGTTTGTTGATCCAAGGCCTTTAAGTGTTCAAAACGTCGTGATTTTCAACATGAGAGGTCTAGACACACCGTATCACAAACTAAGCGGTCAAATTTGTCAAATTCACTTGTTAGCATGTCGATTGAACCCAAAAAAGTGAGACTATTATTTAACACTTGGCCCCGCCGATGGGTTATATTCGTTGGGCAGGGTGAAATTTTGCGAAAATTCAAAAATTCTGCCAAAAACTTACAAAACATTAAAACTGCCGTCCCATGTTGCTCGGTGAATCATTAAAATTTTCCCGGTGGATTTGTGTGTCGGGCAAAGTCCCCCACTCACATAGAACAACGTCGACCCTCCCCTTTCCTTCTTCCTCTTCATTTTCCCAAACACAAAGCAAACACAGCCGCGACCCTCCCCTCTCTACAACTCATTAGCCTCCCTCTCTCACTCACCCCATAATCCAAAACCTAACACCCCTTAAACATTGAACCCAAAGACCCACAACCCAAGCCCACGACCCATGACCCCAAACCCCAAACCCCAAAATCGGACCACATCTGTCGCTCTTCTCACTCTCTCTCTTTCTCTCTCGAGCTCCACTCTCTCGACTCCTCATTGTAAGCCCTCAATCTAATAAGTTGTGCTGATTAATTCTAATGCAATGTTGGTTTCTATTCTTATTTACCACAATGTATTTAATCTAGTGACATTATGCTAACTTTAAGTTTGCAATAAAAATTGAATGAATGGAGGAACATCATTCCTACAATATTGATTTGAATTAATTGGCATAACATTTAATTAGTAACGCGTTATAATGAATGCCAGAACTGTTAAAAAAAATCAAAAATATGCTAAAATGAATTCATTTTTAGCCCTATAAATACACAGTTTCTTAAATCTTAACAACTCAAGAGTCATTTCCAATATTCAACAGGAAGTTTATTATATTATTCTCAGCAAAATAAATATGGCAATTAGGTCGAACATTTATCCTAATACCCACATTACATCGGTTTTGATGTTCGTCATGATGATTGTAGTCTCACCAGCAGCAATTGCAACCTCAAGGCTTTCACCGGCAGCACATGAACCCTCACGTGTTTCTCCGTTGCAGGATTGTGTCGGGCGATATTCTGAGTTTTGTGGAAAAGACATACGTAATAATATATTGTATGGTGAACATGCAAGAGTGTATATGCGGTGTTGTCTTGAGCTTCTAAATTCTGCAGGAGAAGCATGCCACGACGCATTGACGAAGGAAGCTCTTGCAGAACCTCCTTCAACAGTAAACAAATCAAAGGCTTTGGCAACTAGTAAACAACAATGGAAAGTTTGTTCTGATTGGTTTGAATCATTACCTCCAGGGAGCTACGAATAATCTTATCCTTCCATTAAATTATATATGCATGGAGAATTCTAATGATATATATATATATATATATATATATACGAATACAATAAAATTTTATATTAAAAATGTTCATGGTGGGTTCTGTTTCACAGTAAGATTTTCTTTTAATTTCATCATAAAATCACCCAAAATTAAGTAACTTCAAGTTTTTTTTCCTTTTTGCCTAAAAAAGTAATTTATATTCTTGTTGTATCATGAAATATGCATAAGTCCATTTCTAAAATAGTATGAATTTGGCTTTCATAATAAGGCTGGACTTATTGGTTAAAATATAACAATGAATTTGAAGAGGAAGAAAATTAAAGAAAGCAATCGGATGAATATGGTTTCGTATGTTATCTTCACTACATTCATTTCAAATGATTTTCGTTAATAGTACATCCAAGTTATTTCAAACGTATAACTCTTGAGTTTTCATCAAATACTTATTCTTTATTTTTCTTTATTTTTTGGGAAATGTAAAAATAAATAGAATGATTAGAGGCAGAGAGAAATCAGTTTTTTCATTCATCAGCATAACCCCCTTATATAGCGTAAGGATTGGGATAGAATACATGTACATAAATGTCGTACATGAATAGCATCATAACTTATACCGATTTTCAATCTTCCCTTTGGATATTCTATGTAATGTTGCTATATGGCAGCATGCCTATGTGTTACCTCATTAAACTCTTGTTTGATTATAAAAATCCAATGGGGTGGTAGTTGAAAAAAATACGATGCAAATAAAAAAATATAGAAATCAAGTGCAACACGGGTACATGCTTAGTAGCCAGATTGAAACTTCGGGTGGTAGATGAAATTGCCACTTATGGATAATTATCAGATAGTACGTCCCTTATGGAGGGAAATGACCATGTCCTATCTATGCCATAACTTAATAAATTCCCCATCTAGAAAACAACGCATGATGAGCATGAGAGTTAGTGCAGAATGGCCGACGTTCCTAGATTTGACCAACCTAACTATGGATGATTGTTCCACCATACGATAGTTGAGCATCTGGGAAGAGACATCTAAGTAAAATGAGAAACCATAATATGACACTTTTAGGGTGTGAAAATTCGTCAGGAACATTTATTGTAGTTTGTAATCTCATTATGAACGTTGACTTTTATAATTTCTTTTATTTTATAATATATTTTTGTGCAAAAAAAATCCATGTTGTACGTGTGGACCCTTCGTACAAAAAATCATGCATCCTCCACTGGTCCTACCCATTTTAAAATCAAATATTTATCCCTAAGCTTCCATACAAATATAGGCCCTAGTTGCAGCTTCGTTTGCAACTACAGAGTTGCATTTCCTTCATCTCGACCACATGAAATTGAAAATTTTCATATGAGTCGAACCTTGAATTTTCATGTTCATAAGTTGTGTTGATTAATTCTAATGCGAGGCTGTTGGTTTCTATTGTTAATTACGACAATGTATTAACTTCAAGTTTGCAAGTAAAATTGAATGGATGGAGAAAAACCGTCTCAATAATATCGATGTGAGTAAATTAGCTTAATGTTTAATTAGTAACAAGTCATAACACACGCCAAAACAGTTTAAAAACTAAAAGTTCAATTAAAATAAATTCATTTTTAGCCGAATAAATTCACAGTTTCTTAAATCTTAACACCTCATATGTCCCATATTCTAAAGCAAATTTATAATATTATTCTCAATAAAATAAATATGTCAATTAGTTGAACACTTATCCAAATACCTTCATTACAACATGTTTTATGTTCTTTATGATGATTGTAATCTCGTTAGTAGCAATTGCAACCGCAAGGCTTCCACTAGTAGCACTTGAACCCTCAAGTGTTTCTCCATTATGAGATTATGTCGGGTGAGATTTTGATTATTTCTGGAAAAGACATACGTAATAATATATTGTATGATGGAAACGTAAGTGTGTATACACAATGTTGTTTTGAGCTTCTAAATCCTGCTGGAATCTTGCCACAAAGCATTAACGAAGGACGCTCTTGCATAATCTCCTTCAAAAGAAAACAAATCAAAAACTTTGGCAGTAAGGAAACAAGAATAGAAAGTTTGTTATGATTGGGTTGAATCACTATTTCCGGGGAGCTACGAAGAATCCGACCTTTCCATAAATATAGAATAATTACTACAAAATACTTCCACTTTATTTTATATCTGAATGAAAACTTTCTATTTTTGTCATCAAATATGCATAAGTCCATTTATGAAAAAAGTATGGATTTAGATTTCATAACAAGGATGTACATATTGGTTAAAATATCACAAAGAATTTGAAAGTGAAGAAAATTAACGATAGCAAATGGCTGAATATGGTTTCGTAAGATTATATCAAATTTATTTCTAACCTGTTACTCTAGAGATTTTTTCAAATACTTAATTTTATTTTTCTTTCCTTGCTAGGAAAAATTAAAACAAGGAAAATGTTTGGTGGTCGAGAGAAATCAGTTATTCCGTTCATCAGTTTAACTGTCTTATACTGAGTGGGAGTTGGCATAAAATACATGGACGTAAATAGTCTTACATCAACTTCCGCATAGCTCATAACCATTTACATCATCTCCTTCGATATTTCATGTAATAGAGTTACTTGGCTCCGCGCCTATCTATTTCTTCGTTAAAACCTTGCGAGATAATAAAAATTATATGGGACATAAATAGCTCGAGTGTAGAGAAATACGATGCAACATGGATGGGCATGGAGTAGTGGCATGAGAACCTTCAGAGGTAGATGAAGTTTTCTGTTCTAGATAATAAGCATATCATATGTCTCTTCTAGAAGGTAATAACCCAGTTCTATCAAAGCAATACGACAATACATTTGCCATCTTGAAAACAACGCATGATGAACTTGAGAGTTAGCGCTGAATAACCAATTTTCCTAGCTATGGCCTACCCAACTATGGAAGACTCGATCACTAGACCACAACTGAGCATCTGGGAAAAAGCTAAGTAAAATGGAAATTCTAAATCAATGATAGATTGGTTATGTATATGTGTGTGTGTGTGTGTGTGTGTGTGTGTGTGTGTGTGTGTGTGTGTGTGTGTGTGTGTGTGTGTGTGTGTGTGTGTGTGTGTGTGTGTGTGTGTGTGTGTGTGTGTGTGTGTGTGTGTGTGTGTGTGTGTGTGTGTGTGTGTGTGTGTGTGTGTGTGTGTGTGTGTGTGTGTTTGTGTGTGTGTGTGTGTGTGTGTGTGTTCTCTCGTATTGATAATGAAACCGTAATACGACGCTTTCAACATTTTTAAAGTCGTTGTGGACCTGTTGTAGTTTGGAATCTTATAATGAATAATGAATTTAGAATATTTTGTTTCTAAACGTATTTTTGTGTAAAAGGATTCTATGTTTTACATGTTTACCCAAAAATTACATTGTGATTACCTTCATTTCAAACCCTTTACATTAATACTACATCTAAGTTATTTCAAGGGCTATCCATTGGTTAGTCGTTAACAACATCAATATTTATCCAAAACCCACTAACCAAATTTTTTTTTAACTTTATAGTCTATAACCATCAAAATAATTAGTCAAACAATAAAATTGAACATTTTTCTTCCAAAGTACTTTTAAACGTCAAATTTGATTTTTATTTTCATTACAAGATCATATTGAGGATTATGAAAATGTTGCTCCTATGTATAATATTTTTTTTTCACTTGTTCATTTTAAGATTAATATGAGTATCTAATCCAACATAAAACAAGAAAATTAAAAACAACAATTCTTCAAAAATACTTTTACATTTAAAAAGTTTCAACATCCGATATTAAATAATTTGGTTAATTGTATATGGTTTGGGGTTTAATTCTTGGATTTTGTCCCCTAAATCAAAGAATTAAATCCTACATCGTAGGATTTTCCACCACCATCTCATCCCTCCGAAAAACTTTCTATATCATACTGTTGAACCCCAGACAATACCAACTTCATTTTTTATTTCATAGAAAAAACTCAATTATAACAATATAATATATATATACATATGTAATATTATTATATGTATAATCTAATAACGCGTCCAGGAGGTCAAAGAGACCAAACACGAAGGAGCACATGGGGCAAAAAGAGCCAAATTAACAATGCAATATGCTGTTTTTTTTTGTTTGGATTTCAGTAAAAATAAATTGATAGAAAAGTTTAAAAAAAAAGTAAAAGTTGTCAAGGGTGTACCAATAATTTACTGTTATTTCAAATCAATTACGCACTCTAATTTGTTCGTCAAATACTTATTTTTATTTATCTCTCTTTGTTGTGAAATATTGAAAACAAAGAGAATATTTTGAGGTTGAGAAATATTAGCTCTTTTATTCATTAGTTTAACCCCGTATATAAACTTGGAATAAAATACATAGACTTAAATTCCCTTACATTAATAGCCACATAACAAATAATACTTACAACACTCCCCATTGTATATTCCTTAATTATAATTGTGTTGCTTGGCTACATACCTAGAAGGGCTAGAATTTAGCTTCTTACCTAAGACTTCATGTTGCTTATTGGCTAGTATGACCCAAGGCCCTTCTTGGATCGCTCACGCTCTTTGTCAGGACTCGACCCTCCTCTGTCAGGTCACGACTCATCTAGCACGATACCATTCTGTCAGGACCCGACCCTCGTCTGTCAAGTCCCGACTCATCTAGCACGATATTGTCCGCTTTGGGCCTCCTTGCCCTTGCCCTCACGGTTTTGTTTTCGGGAGCTCACGGTGCAACTTCCCAGGGGGTCACCCATCATAGAATTGCACCAGCCTCAACTCGCTTAACTTTGGGGTTCCAATCCCCCCCAAAGCCACTGAGCTCCCAAAAGGCTTCATGCTAGATAGGTGTGCGCCTACACCTTTAAGGCACACCACCATTCCCTTCCCAGACCATTCCCCCCTCGCAGGAATGTGGGATTATTCACCGTTCCCTCCAGGACACGGGTCTTACAATCCACCCCCCTTAGGGCCCAGCGTCCTCGCTGGCACACTTCCCAGTTGGGGTCTGACTCTGATACCATTCTGTCAAGACCCGACCTTCATCTGTCAGGTCCCGACTCATCTAGCACGATATTGTTCGCTTGGCCTCCTTGCCCTTGCCCTCACTGCTTTTTTTTCGGGAGCTCACGGTGCAACATCCCAGGGGGTCACCCATCATGGAATTGCACCAGCCTCAACTCGCTTAACTTTGGGGTTACAATCCCCCCCCACCCCCCCCCCCCCCCCCCAAGCCACTGAGCTCCCAAAAGGCCTCATGCTAAATAGGTGTGCGCCTACACCTTTAAGGCACACCACCATTCCCTTCCCAGACCATTCCCCCCTCGCAGGAATGTGGGATTGTTCACCGTTCCCTCCAGGACACGGGTCTTACACTCTTCCTTTATATATGTCTTCAATGTTACTTCTCTCTTGTTCACATTCTCTTGCATTACATTCATTACATGGAACCGCGCCTCCATTTATAGTGATCTTATTCACTAATTGAAATTCTCTACTAGCATTTTCCACATTTATTTCTTATATATAGCATCTCATCATAATTTCTCTAAATTTCCTAGAGTTCTAGTTTATAATTGATGAAGCTTTTTGGAATCTTTCTAGAAATTTTAAATTTCTTATTTCTTATTTCTTCTTTAGATTTCAAGAGTTTGTGTTGGCTAGTCTCTCTTGAATCTTCGGAAGTCTAGAGGTATTTTGGTAATTTGGTTAAAAAGGGGCCAAATGTTGACATTTGACCCGGGAGGTCCAATGGACGAGGGCCAAGGACCGTTACGTAGAGCGAGTCGATACGAATCCATAGACAGGCGGCACGCCGAAATCGGAGGTTCGACGACGAAGTTGTGGTCACGGGAGCGAAATCGATTAACCGAACGAACTGATATTTCGATTAAAATATTATTAAACTATGGAATAGTGATCAGTGTTAGTGGACACTTGGATGAGTGACAAGTGTCACTCATCCCTTGATTGAGGCCCTAATTTCTGGAACATGTTTCCCTTAATCCGTTTTTAATCATCCTTTATCATTCTCATTCATCATCATTCCTAATCATCATTCTTAATCATCACTGTCTCCTTTCTTTATCAGCCATTATCTTTGTGTGCCTTCTTTGAACCGTGAAGAAAATAAGAAACAGAGCATGAGAGATGGGAGAATTGGCTTCCTTCCATAGCCGTTCTTGAGAGGGAAAAATTGAGAGGAAATTCGAGGGAATTAGGTGACTGAGATTGAAAGAAAAACACTGAGACAGAGAGAGAGAGTTGTGAAACAGAGAATCGAAATTATGAAGTTTGGAAGGAAAATTCGAATTCTAAGCTTTGAGCTATGAAACTTCAAATTGAGCTTGGATTTAGCTTTCTGAGGTTATTACGAGTCGATCCACATCAAGAATGAAGAAAATCGATAGCTTTTGGGCTCTGAACAGACTTGGTAACAGAGAAGCAAAGTCGAAGGTTGAGTCGTGATCTTGGAGAGATCAAACGATGAAATTGATTTGGGAAATTAGTTTCTCATGGTCCACTGATGCTTCTGGGTGGATCAATTAAAAGAAATCAGAAGGGACTGCTGAATTTCGAAGAAGGAACAGTGCCCAGGTGTTCTTCGATAGTTCATCATCGAATTGAAGGATTAGGGTGAGAAATCGTCTAATTGAACTTACAGAACTGTAATTGGACTTAAAACGAAGCTGTTTGAATGTTCAATTGAAACAATTGAGGTTGAATTGATAGAGAACTGGTCGGGTCGTCTCGCAGGTTGCATGACCCGTTTTACAGACAAACGGGTGAGGACGAAGGTACTGTAGCAGGCGCGTGGGTTTCACGCGCAGCCACTCACGGCGGCGCGTGCTGGCGCGTGGGCACGAATCGCGAGGTGAGGTCAACATGACTTTTTTCCTATCTAATGTAACGAACATTTTGACACTGGTTTCGAGGAAATCAGATATCATTTTGATATTGTTCGGGACGTCAGAAGGTTTTGAATAATAGTTAAAAATTCGAGAAAATTACGGGACTTTGATAGGAAGTTAATGAAGAGGTTAGTGATCCTCTAGTGTAATTTGGACAGGTTTGGAAGTCCCGGTGATAGTGGCGTGGCCTGGGAAGGCCTATGGCACGCGTATCTAGGCATATCGTTGGACGGTCTGTGAGTGGACTTTGGTTTTATAAATACTATGCATGCCTAACTGTGTTATATGTTTTATATACGCGATTTCCATGATGGTGATTGTGATTATTGATTTCGGGTATGTTGCACGTATTTCGAGATGTTTTCCGTATTGCACGTGTATCGAGGCTGATGGTTTTATTGTGGTTTTATGTGCTTGTGGTTTTATGAATAATGTGAGAATGGTTTTGAAATTGGAAAGATGAACTCGGGCATGAGACCCAATTGTTTTGGAAACCTCGGACTTGGAGTCCATTTGAGTTACGTAATCGGGCCAGGGGCCCAGTTCCTTTATCAAATCGGGCCAGGGGTCCAGTTGCTTCAAAATCAGGTGAGACCCATTTGAGTTATATTATCGGGCCAGGGACCCAGTTGATTTACGAAATCGGGTCGTGGGCCCAGTTGGTTTACGAAATCCGGCATGAGGCCCAGCTGGTTCATAAATGTGATTTCAGGTCGGGGACCCTAAATGAAATTGTGATGTTTTATGGAGATTTCGGACGGGGCCCATTGAGATGTTTTGAAATGACTTGTAAAAACTGTTTTCCATATACCATCTTAATACGAACATATATGATGGTCTCCTCCAAGTGTCTGGGACACTGGGAAGTCACGGTGCATTGCCTGTGATGGGTCATTGCACGGAGCTACCGGACTGTATAGTGACTCAGGTGCAGGATTGCTATGATTAGACGTCTGGAACGTCAGACATCTGGGACGTCAGACATCTGGGATGTCAGAGATATGGACACTGAGAGACCCCGGGCAGCACGCGTCGCTTATGACCGTGAAATATGACGTCTGGGATGTCAAGCGTCTGGGACGGTAGGTATCTGAGATACCGGAGATGGTAATGTGGTGAATATGAACTAATGAATCTATGAAATGGTTTTTCTTTTAAAATTGTGTTTATGGATTTGGGCAGTGACCAACTTGGTTATATAATTACAGATTTGGTATTCTTCACTTTTTGGGCTGAGTTCCCACACTTGGTTTTGGATTACGGTTTCTGGGCTAAGGCTGTAATGACTTGTTTGAGTAAATGTGTTGATTACTGGTTTTTGAGGCATGCATACGTTTTAATGAAGGGCATAAATGTCTTGATGTAATGTGTTTTATGAACTCCTTTATTTCGTCCACTCACATCTTTTATTGGTTTTTAATGCCCTTCAGGTTGATCACGGATGCAACTGCAGGAGAGATTGGGACGCCGCATACCTCCTCCATCGATCCTTGCGTACTCTGGATGCCCCAAGTGGGCAGTGGCTTTAGATTATCCCTTGTCTGACACCTCGTGTTAGACGGGAGCATGGCACATTTCACGATAATCCCGAGGGGATTGGGATGGGTTGTGTCACTATACTTACCCTGAGCCATAACCTAGTTCCCAGAGTTACATACCGGAAAAATAAAAGAATCTCTCTATTACTTGAAGAAGAGAATCGCTAGTTTGACCGACCGACTAGGTGGGAATTACAACATCGAGGAATGCCACTACATATTCTCCCCTTGCCCTTTTTCTCAACCAATTTGTACGTTGATTAATTATAGAGTTGTGAGGATTCTTATGCCCCACTATGGCTTGGGGGGCTCAAAAACGAAATTGATGGCGAGTGGATAATAAACTATATCAAAGCACACACATTAATAAAGTGACCATACTAATAATAACAATGAGAAGATACGGGTGATCAGGAAAAACCGCCTCGTGGTCCATCAATTTACAATTAAACCCGCCATATATATATATATATATACATACACACATACATACAACTTACCATGGTACCCATTCAATTACATAGGCGGAACCCTCGCCATAACCAATACTACTTGCAATCATACTAACCCAACCGAACCCAATGTGCCCGTGGTAGTCGTATAATCCCTGAGTCATAGTTTGATATCCTTGCGCATCCCAAGCCATAAGTCAATATCTCAGTTGATCTTGAGCTGTAACCAAATATTCCCTCTCCTCTCGAGTCGTAACAATATCACAACTTATCCCTAGCTATAACGCAATATTTCGGCTCACTCAATATCCTTGTTCATCCCAAGCAGTAACTCAATATCCTACCTTAACCAGACCCATAATTCAATATCTATAGTTACCCCGAGCCATAACTCAATATCCCGGTTGTAGCATTGTCACAATATACCAGCTCATCTCGAGCCTTAACTCAAGATAGAGGGCAGAGCCATTCTCGCCTAATCGTCGCGAAAAACAATGGGTAGCACTTGAGAGGTCCAATCCAGGACCTACTCTCCACATATTTTATTTTATATATGCATTGAAAATTCTAATTATATATAAAATGAAGACAATAAAATTTTACATTAAACATGTTTTGGTGAGTTTTGTTTCACAGTACGATTTTCTTTTTATTTGATCCTAAAATCGCATAAAATTAAATTTAGTTTTTCTTTTTTGCCCAAAAAAAAAGTAATTTACATTCTTGTTTTGTCATCAAATATGCATAAGAAGAAAATTGAAGAAAGCAAACGGATGAATATGGTTTCGTATGTTATTGTCACTACATTTATTTCCAATCATTTTCATTTAATACCACATCAGATTTATTTCAAATCTTTACGCTAGAGTTTTCACAAAATATATAATTTTTTACTTTCGTGAATTATTAAAAACAAATAGAGCGTTTGGAGGTAGGGAGAAATCAGTCATTTCGTTCATTAGTTTAACCCCTTATATAGGGTTAGGATTGAGATAAAATACATGAACGTAAGTAGCCTTATCTGAATAGCAACATAAGTCATAAATATTTGCAATCTTCCCCTTGGATACTCAACGTAATATTTTGCATGACAGTGCGCCTATGTGTTACGTCAATAAAATCTTGTCTGCTAATAAAAATCTCCACAGAAATAACATTAATTGATAGAAATACAGTTCAAAGAAAAAATATAGAAATACAGTGCAATGCGGGCGGATAGCTAGGTAGTAGCCGCATTAGATCTTCATGTTGTAGATGAAATTGCCTCTGATGGATAATGAGAAAATAGTTCGTCTCTTCGGGCGGCTAATAACTAATTCCTGCCAATGCAATACCCAAGGCATTTGCCATATTAAAAACAATGCTTCATGAACTCGAGAGTTAGTGCAAGACATCTGAGTACCAGGAAAGAAATAGCTAAGTAAAATGAGAGATCAAGCATAGTGATAGATTGGTTATATATAACGAGAGATATAAGTTGACTTGTATTGATAACAAAACCATAATACGACACTTTTAGGATGTGAAAAGTCATCATGAACAATTATGGTAGTTTGTAAACTCTTTCTGAATAATCTATTTAATAATTTACCCAAAACCATACACCCTAAACCCTAAACCCTCCGTACAAAACAACGCGGTTCTTCCACTGGTCCTGCTCATTTTAAAAATAAAAATTTGCACTTAAAGTTCCATACAAATATAGGCCCTAGATGCAGCTCCCTTTGCAATTACATAGCTGCACCTCCTTCAGTCTGATCGCATTAAATTGAATTTGGTCATATAAGTCGAACCTTGAATTTGCATGCTCATAAGTTGTGCTGATTAATTCTAATGCAATGTTGGTTTCTATTCTTATTTACCACAATGTATTTAATCTAGTGACATTATGCTAACTTTAAGTTTGCAATAAAAATTGAATGGATGGAGGAACATCATTCCTACTATATTGATTTGAATTAATTGGCATAACATTTAATTAGTAACGCGTTATAATGAATGCCAGAACTGTTAAAAAAATCAAAACTATGCTAAAATGAATTCATTTTTAGCCCTATAAATACACAGTTTCTTAAATCTTAACAACTCAAGAGTCATTTCCAATATTCAACAGGAAGTTTATTATATTATTCTCAGCAAAATAAATATGGCAATTAGGTCGAACATTTATCCTAATACCCACATTACATCGGTTTTGATGTTCGTCATGATGATTGTAGTCTCACCAGCAGCAATTGCAACCTCAAGGCTTTCACCGGCAGCACATGAACCCTCACGTGTTTCTCCGTTGCAGGATTGTGTCGGGCGATATTCTGAGTTTTGTGGAAAAGACATACGTAATAATATATTGTATGGTGAACATGCAAGAGTGTATATGCGGTGTTGTCTTGAGCTTCTAAATTCTGTAGGAGATGCATGCCACGACGCATTGACGAAGGAAGCTCTTGCAGAAGCTCCTTCAATAGTAAACAAATCAAAGGCTTTGGCAACTAGTAAACAACAATGGAAAGTTTGTTCTGATTGGTTTGAATCATTACCTCCAGGGAGCTACGAATAATCTTATCCTTCCATTAAATTATATATGCATGGAGAATTCTAATGATATATATATATATATACGAATACAATAAAATTTTATATTAAAAATGTTCATGGTGGGTTCTGTTTCACAGTAAGATTTTCTTTTCATTTCATCATAAAATCACCCAAAATTAAGTAACTTCAAGTTTTTTTTCCTTTTTGCCTAAAAAAGTAATTTATATTCTTGTTGTATCATGAAATATGCATAAGTCCATTTCTAAAATAGTATGAATTTGGCTTTCATAATAAGGCTGGACTTATTGGTTAAAATATAACAATGAATTTGAAGAGGAAGAAAATTAAAGAAAGCAATCGGATGAATATGGTTTCGTATGTTATCTTCACTACATTCATTTCAAATGATTTTCGTTAATAGTACATCCAAGTTATTTCAAACGTATAACTCTTGCGTTTTCATCAAATACTTATTCTTTATTTTTCTTTCTTTTTTGGGAAATGTAAAAATAAATAGAATGATTAGAGGCAGAGAGAAATCAGTTTTTTCATTCATCAGAATAACCCCCTTATATAGCGTAAGGATTGGGATAGAATACATGTACATAAATGTCGTACATGAATAGCATCATAACTTATACCGATTTTCAATCTTCCCTTTGGATATTCTATGTAATGTTGCTATATGGCAGCATGCCTATGTGTTACCTCATTAAACTCTTGTTTGATTATAAAAATCCAATGGGGTGGTAGTTGAAAAAAATACAATGCAAATAAAAAATATAGAAATAAAGTGCAACACGTGTACATCCTTAGTAGCCAGATTGAAACTTCGGGTGGTAGATGAAATTGCCACTTATGGATAATTATCAGATAGTACGTCCCCTATGGAGGGAAATGACCATGTCCTATCTATGCCATAACCTAATACATTCCCCATCTAGAAAACAACGCATGATGAGCATGAGAGTTAGTGCAGAATGGCCGACGTTCCTAGATTTGACCAACCTAACTATGGATGATTGTTCCACCAAACGATAGTTGAGCATCTGGGAAGAGACGTCTAAGTAAAATGAGAAACCATAATATGACACTTTTAGGGTGTGAAAATTCGCCAGGAACATTTATTGTAGTTTGTAATCTCATTATGAACGTTGACTTTTATAATTTCTTTTATTTTATAATATATTTTTGTGCAAAAAGAAGAATCCATGTTGTACGTGTGGACCCTTCGTACAAAAAATCATGCATCCTCCACTGGTCTTACCCATTTTAAAATCAAATATTTATCCCTAAGCTTCCATACAAATATAGGCCCTAGTTGCAGCTTTGTTTGCAACTACATAGTTGCATTTCCTTCATCTCGACCACATGAAATTGAAAATTTTCATATGAGTCGAACCTTGAATTTTCATGTTCATAAGTTGTGTTGATTAGTTCTAATGCGAGGCTGTTGGTTTCTATTGTCAATTACGACAATGTATTAACTTCAAGTTTGCAAGTAAAATTGAATGGATGGAGAAAAACCGTCTCAATAATATCGATGTGAGTAAATTAGCTTAATGTTTAATTAGTAACAAGTCATAACACACGCCAAAACAATTTAAAAACTAAAAGTTCAATTAAAATAAATTCATTTTTAGCCGAATAAATTCACAGTTTCTTACATCTTAACACCTCATATGTCCCATATTCTAAAGCAAATTTATAATATTATTCTCAATAAAATAAATATGTCAATTAGTTGAACACTTATCCAAATACCTTCATTACAACATGTTTTATGTTCTTTATGATGATTGTAATCTCGTTAGTAGCAATTGAAACCGCAAGGCTTCCACTAGTAGCACTTGAACCCTCAAGTGTTTCTCCATTATGAGATTATGTCGGGTGAGATTTTGATTATTTCTGGAAAAGACATACGTAATAATATATTGTATGATGGAAACGTAAGTGTGTATACACAATGTTGTTTTGAGCTTCTAAATCCTGCTGGAATCTTGCCACAAAGCATTAACGAAGGTCGCTCTTGCATAATCTCCTTCAAAAGAAAACAAATCAAAAACTTTGGCAGTAAGGAAACAAGAATAGAAAGTTAGTTATGATTGGGTTGAATCACTATTTCCGGGGAGCTACGAAGAATCCGACCTTTCCATAAATATAGAATAATTGCTACAAAATACTTCCACTTTATTTTATATCTGAATGAAAACTTTCTATTTTTGTCAACAAATATGCATAAGTCCATTTATGAAAAAAGTATGGATTTAGATTTCATAACAAGGATGTACATATTGGTTAAAATATCACAAAGAATTTAAAAGGGAAGAAAATTAACTATATCAAATGGCTGAATATGGTTTCGTAATATTATATCAAATTTATTTCTAACCTGTTACTCTAGAAAATACTTAATTTTATTTTTCTTTCCTTGCTAGGAAAAATTAAAACAAGGAAAATGTTTGGTGGTCGAGTGAAATCCGTTCTTACATTCATCAGTTTAACTGTCTTATACTGAGTGGGAGTTGGCATAAAATACATGGACGTAAATAGTCTTACATCAACTTCCGCATAGCTCATAACCATTTACATCATCTCCTTCGATATTTCATGTAATAGAGTTACTTGGCTCCGCGCCTATCTATTTCTTCGTTAAAACCTTGCGAGATAATAAAAATTATATGGGACATAAATAGCTCGAGTGTAGAGAAATACGATGCAACATGGATGGGCATGGAGTAGTGGCATGAGAACCTTCAGAGGTAGATGAAGTTTTCTGTTCTAGATAATAAGCATATCATATGTCTCTTCTAGAAGGTAATAACCATGTTCTATCAAAGCAATACGACAATACATTTTCCATCTTGAAAACAACGCATGATGAACTTGAGAGTTAGCACTGAATAACCAATGTTCCTAGCTATGGCCGACCCAACTATGGAAGACTCGATCACTAGACCACAACTGAGCATCTGGGAAAAAGCTAAGTAAAATGGAAATTCTAAATCAATGATAGATCGGTTATGTATATGTGTGTGTGTGTGTGTGTGTGTGTGTGTGTGTGTGTGTGTGTGTGTGTGTGTGTGTGTGTGTGTGTGTGTGTGTGTGTGTGTGTGTGTGTGTGTGTGTGTGTGTGTGTGTGTGTGTGTGTGTGTGTGTTCACTCGTATTGATAATGAAACCATAATACGACGCTTTCAACATTTTTAAAGTCGTTGTGGACATCTGTTGTAGTTTGGAATCTTATAATGAATAATGAATTTAGAATATTTTGTTTCTAAAAGTATTTTTGTGTAAAAGGATTCTATGTTTTACATGTTTACCCAAAAATTACATTGTGATTGCCTTCATTTCAAACCCTTTACATTAATAGTACATCTAAGTTATTTCAAGGGCTATCCATTGGTTAGTCGTTAACAACATCAATATTTATCCAAAACCCACTAACCAAATTTTTTTTTAACTTTATAGTCTATAACCATCAAAATAATTAGTCAAACAATAAAATTGAACATTTTTTCTTCCAAAGTACTTTTAAACGTCAAATTTGATTTTTATTTTCATTACAAGATCATATTGAGGATTATGAAAATGTTGCTCCTATGTATAATATTTTTTTTTCACTTGTTCATTTTAAGATTAATATGAGTATCTAATCCAACACAAAACAAGAAAATTAAAAACAACAATTCTTCAAAAATACTTTTACATTTAAAAAGTTTCAACATCCGATATTAAATAATTTGGTTAATTGTTTATGGTTTGGGGTTTAATTCTTGAATTTTGTCCCCTAAATCAAAGAATTAAATCCTACATCGTAGGATTTTCCACCACCATCTCATCCCTCCCAAAAACTTTCTATATCATACTGTTGAACCCCAGACAATACCAACTTCATTTTTTATTTCATAGAAAAAACTCAATTATAACAATATAATATATATATATATATATATATATATATATACATATGTAATATTATTATATGTATAATCTAATAACGCGTCCAGGAGGTCAAAGAGACCAAACACGAAGGTGCACATGGGGCAAAAAGAGCCAAATTAACAATGCAATATGCTGTTTTTTTTTTGTTTGAATTTCAGTAAAAATAAATTGATTGAAAAGTTTAAAAAAAAAGTAAAAGTTGTCAATGGTGTACCAATAATTTACTGTTATTTCAAATCAATTACGCACTCTAATTTGTTCGTCAAATACTTATTTTTATTTATATTTCTTTGTTGTGAAATATTGAAAACGAAGAGAATATTTTGAGGTTGAGAAATATTAGCTCTTTTATTCATTAGTTTAACCCCGTATATAAACTTGGAATAAAATACATAGACTTAAATTCCCTTACATTAATAGCCACATAACAAATAATACTTACTCCCCATTGTATATTCCTTAATTATAATAGTGTTGCTTGGCTACATACCTAGAAGGGCTAGAATTTAGCTTCTTACCTAAGACTTCATGTTGCTTATTGGCTAGTATGACCAAAGGCCCTTCTTGGATCGTTCACGCTCTTTGTTAGGACCCGACCCTCCTCTGTCAGGTCCCGACTCATCTAGCACGATACCATTCTGTCAGGACCCGACCCTCGTCTGTCAAGTCCCGACTCATCTAGCACGATATTGTCCGCTTTGGGCCTCCTTGCCTTTGCCCTCACGGTTTTGTTTTCGGGAGCTCACGGTGCAACTTCCCAGGGGGTCACCCATCATGGAATTGCACCAGTCTCAACTCGCTTAACATTGGGGTTCCAATCCCCCCCAAAGCCACTGAGCTCCCAAAAGGCATCATGCTAGATAGGTGTGCGCCTACACCTTTAAGGCACACCACCATTCCCTTCCCAGACCATTCCCCCCTCGCAGGAATGTGGGATTGTTCACCGTTCCCTCCAGGACACGGGTCTTACAATCCACCCCCCTTAGGGCCCAGCGTCCTCGCTGGCACACTTCCCAGTTGGGGTCTGACTCTGATACCATTCTGTCAAGACCCGACCCTCATCTGTCAGGTCCCGACTCATCTAGCACGATATTGTTCGCTTGGCCTCCTTGCCCTTGCCCTCACGGTATTGTTTTCGGGAGCTCACGGTGCAACATCCCAGGGGGTCACCCATCATGGAATTGCACCAGCCTCAACTCGCTTAACTTTGGGGTTACAATCCCCCCCAAAGCCACTGAGCTCCCAAAAGGCCTCATGCTAGATAGGTGTGCGCCTACACCTTTAAGGCACACCACCATTCCCTTCCCAGACCATTCCCCCCTCGCAGGAATGTGGGATTGTTCACCGTTCCCTCCAGGACACGGGTCTTACACTCTTCCTTTATATATGTCTTCAATGTTACTTCTCTCTTGTTCACATTCTCTTGCATTACATTCATTACATGGAACCGCGCCTCCATTTATAGTGATCTTATTCACTAATTGAAATTCTCTACTAGCATTTTCCACATTTATTTCTTATATATAGCATCTCATCATAATTTCTCTAAATTTCCTAGAGTTCTAGTTTATAATTGATGAAGCTTTTTGGAAGCTTTCTTGAAATTTTAAATTTCTTATTTCTTATTTCTTCTTTAGATTTCAAGAGTTTTTGTTGGCTAGTCTCTCTTGAATCTTCGGAAGTCTAGAGGTATTTTGGTAATTTGGTTAAAAAGGGGCCAAATGTTGACATTTGACCCAGGAGGTCCAATGGACGAGGGCCAAGGACCGTTATGTAGTGGCATTCCTCGTATATATATATACGAATACAATAAAATTTTATATTAAAAATGTTCATGGTGGGTTTTGTTTCACATTAAGATTTTCTTTTGATTTCATCATAAAATCACCCAAAATTAAGTAACTTCAAGTTTTTTTTTCCTTTTTGCCTAAAAAAGTAATTTATATTCTTGTTGTATCATGAAATATGCATAAGTCCATTTCTAAAATAGTATGAATTTGGCTTTCATAATAAGGCTGGACTTATTGGTTAAAATATAACAATGAATTTGAAGAGGAAGAAAATTAAAGAAAGCAATCGGATGAATATGGTTTCGTATGTTATCTTCACTACATTCATTTCAAATGATTTTCGTTAATGGTACATCAAAGTTATTTCAAACGTATAACTCATGAGTTTTCATCAATTACTTATTCTTTATTTTTCTTTCTTTTTTGGGAAATGTAAAAATAAATAGAATGATTAGAGGCAGAGAGAAATCAGTTTTTTCATTCATCAGCATAACCCCCTTATATAGCGTAAGGATTGGGATAGAATACATGTACATAAATGTCGTACATGAATAGCAACATAACTTATACCGATTTGCAATCTTCCCTTTGGATATTCTATGTAATGTTGCAATATGGCGCTCAGCATGCCTATGTGTTACCTCATTAAACTCTTGTTTGATTATAAAAATCCATTGGGGTGGTAGTTGAAAAAAATACAATGCAAATAAAAAATATAGAAATAAAGTGCAACACGGGTACATGCTTAGTAGCCAGATTGAAACTTCGGGTGGTACATGAAATTGCCACTTATGGATAATTAGCAGATTGTACTTCCTTTCTGGAAGGAAATAACAATGTCCTATCGATGGAACAACCTAAGACATTCCCCATCTAGAAAACAACGCATGATGAGCACGAGAGTTAGTGCAGGATGGCCGACTTTCCGAGCTAGATTTGACCAACCTAACTATGGATGATTGTTCCACCAAACGATAGTTGAGCATCTGGGAAGAGACGTCTAAGTAAAATGAGAAACCATAATACGACATTTTTAGGATATGAAAAGTCTCTGGAACATTTATTGTAGTTTGTATTCTCTTTATGAACATTTACTTTTATAATTTCTTTTATTTTATAATTTTTTTTTGTGCAAAAAGATTCCATGTTCTACATGTGGACCCTCCCTACAAAAAATCAAGCATCTTCCACTGATCCTACCCATTTTAAAATCAAATATTTACCCTTAAACTTCCATACAAATATAGGCCCTAGTTGCAGCTCCGTTGGCAACTACAGAGTTGCATTTCCTTCAACTCGACCACATGAAATTGAAATTTTTCATATGAGTCGAACCTTGAATTTGCATGTCCATAAGTTGTGTTGATTAGTTCTATGGCGATGCTGTTGGTTTCTATGGTTAATTACGACAATGTATTAACTTCAAGTTTGCAAGTAAAATAGAATGGATGGAGAAACACCATTTCTAAAATATCGATGTGAATAAATTAGCCTAATGTTTAATTAGTAATAAGTCATAACACATGCCAAAACTAACAGCATGTGAAGACAATAAAAGTTTACATTAAACATGTTTTGGTGAGTTTTGTTTCACAATAAGATTTTCTTTTTATTTGATCCTAATATTGCACAAAATTAACTTTAGTTTTTTCTTTTTTGCCCAACAAAAAGTAATTTACGTTCTTGTTTTGTCATCAAATATGCATAAGAAGAAAATTGAAGAAAGCAGACGGATGAATATGGTTTCGTATGTTATTGTCATTACATTCATTTCCAATCATTTTCATTTAATACTACATCAAAGTTATTTCAAATCTATAACGCTTGAGCTTTCACAAAATACTTAATTTTATTTATTTATTTTTTGGTGAATTATTAAAAACAAATAGAGCGTTTGGAGGCAGGGAGAAACTAGTCCTTTCGTTCATTAGTTTAACCCCTTATATAGGGTTAGGATTGAGATAAAATACATAAACGTAAGTAGCCCTTATTTGAATAGCAACATAAGTCATAAATATTTGCAATCTTCCCCTTGGATACTCCATGTAATATTTTGCATGGCAGTGCGTCTATGTGTTACCTCATTGAAATCTTGTCGGGTAATAAAAATCTCCACAGAAATAACATTAATTGAAAGAAATACAGTTCATAGAAAAAAATATAGAAATACAGCGCAATGCGGGTGGGTAGGTAGTAGCCGCATTAGATCTTCATGTTGTAGATGAAGTTGCCTCTTATGGATAATGAGCAAATAGTTCGTTTCTTCGGGCGGCTAATAACTAAGTCCTATCAATGCAATAATCCAAGGCGTTTGCCATATTGAAAACAACGCTTGATGAGCTCGAGAGTTAGAGAGATCTTCCACTAGTCCTACTCATTTTAAAAATAAAAATTTGCACTTAAAGTTCCATACAAATATAGGCCCTAGATGCAGCTACCTTTGCAACTACATAGCTGCACCTCCTTCGGTCTGATCGCATTGTATTTTTGTTATAGATGAGATAATATATATAGTCATAAATATTAATTATATGTATAATTGTTGTTAATATAAAATATATTAATAATAATTATATATATGAATTATAATATAATTATATAATTATATTGGTTATTTAAAAATACCTTGTGTGCCGGGCTAGATAAACTTTGCCCGGCGCATCATAAGCATTCGCCGAGCAAGGCTAATTTTATGAGTATTTTTTTTTTTGGTTTTTGTTGTTAAATATTACTTATTTGTTACGTATGCATGTTCATATTTATAATAATATATTTATCAGATAGATGTAATTGCCACTTATGGATAATTATCAGATAGTACCTCCCTTATGGAGGGAAATGACCATGTCCTATCTATGCCATAACCTAAGACATTCCCCATCTAGAAAACAACGCATGATGAGCACGAGAGTTAGTGCAGAATGGCCGACGTTCCTAGATTTGACCAACCTAACTATGGATGATTGTTCCACCAAACGATAGTTGAGCATCTGGGAAGAGACGTCAGGAACATTTATTGTAGTTTGTAATCTCATTATGAACGTTGACTTTTATAATTTCTTTCGTTTTATAATATATTTTTTGTGCAAAAAGAATCCATGTTATACGTGTGGACCCTTCGTACAAAAAATCATGCATCCTCCACTGGTCCTACCCATTTTAAAATCAAATATTTATCCCTAAGCTTCCATACAAATATAGGCCCTAGTTGCAGCTCGTTTGCAACTATAGAGTTGCATTTCCTTCATCTCGACCACATGAAATTGAAAATTTTCATATGAGTCGAACCTTGAATTTTCATGTTCATAAGTTGTGTTGATTAGTTCTAATGCGAGGCTGTTGGTTTCTATTGTTAATTACGACAATGTATTAACTTCAAGTTTGCAAGTAAAATTGAATGGATGGAGAAAAACCGTCTCAATAATATCGATGTGAGTAAATTAGCTTAATGTTTAATTAGTAACAAGTCATAACACACGCCAAAACAGTTTAAAAACTAAAACTTCAATTAAAATAAATTCATTTTTAGCCGAATAAATTCACAGTTTCTTAAATCTTAACACCTCATATGTCCCATGTTCTAAAGCAAATTTATAATATTATTCTCAATAAAATAAATATGTCAATTAGTTGAACACTTATCCAAATACCTTCATTACAACATGTTTTATGTTCTTTATGATGATTGTAATCTCGTTAGTAGCAATTGCAACCGCAAGGCTTCCACTAGTAGCACTTGAACCCTCAAGTGTTTCTCCATTATGAGATTATGTCGGGTGAGATTTTGATTATTTCTGGAAAAGACATACGTAATAATATATTGTATGATGGAAACGTAAGTGTGTATACACAATGTTGTTTTGAGCTTCTAAATCCCGCTGGAATCTTGCCACAAAGCATTAACGAAGGACGCTCTTGCATAATCTCCTTCAAAAGAAAACAAATCAAATACTTTGGCAGTAAGGAAACAAGAATAGAAAGTTTGTTATGATTTGGTTGAATCACTATTTCCGGGGAGCTACGAAGAATCCGACCTTTCCATAAATATAGAATAATTACTACAAAATACTTCCACTTTATTTTATATCTGAATGAAAACTTTCTATTTTTGTCATCAAATAATTTATGAAAAAAGTATGAATTTAGATTTCATAACAAGGATGTACATATTGGTTAAAATATCACAAAGAATTTGAAAGTGAAGAAAATTAATGATAGCAAATGGCCGAATATGGTTTCGTAAGATTATATCAAATTTATTTCTAACCTGTTACTCTAGAGGTTTTTTCAAATACTTAATTTTATTTTTCTTTCCTTGCTAGGAAAAATTAAAACAAGGAAAATGTTTGGTGGTCGAGAGAAATCAGTTCTTCCATTCATCAGTTTAACTGTCTTATACTGAGTGGGAGTTGGCATAAAATACATGGACGTAAATAGTCTTACATCAACTGCCGCATAGCTCATAACCATTTACATCATCTCCTTCGATATTTCATGTAATAGAGTTACTTTGCTCCGCGCCTATCTATTTCTTCGTTAAAACCTTGCGAGATAATAAAAATTATATGGGACATAAATAGCTCTAGTGTAGAGAAATACGATGCAACATGGATGGACATGGAGTAGTGACATGAGAACCTTCAGAGGTAGATGAAGTTTTCTGTTCTAGATAATAAGCATATCATATGTCTCTTCTAGAAGGTAATAACCATGTTCTATCAAAGAAATACGACAATACATTTTCCATCTTGAAAACAACGCATGATGAACTTGAGAGTTAGCACTGAATAACCAATGTTCCTAGCTATGGCCGACCCAACTATGGAAGACTCGATCACTAGACCACAACTGAGCATCTGGGAAAAAGCTAAGTAAAATGGAAATTCTAAATCAATGATAGATTGGTTATGTATATGTGTGTGTGTGTGTGTGTGTGTGTGTGTGTGTGTGTGTTTGTGTGTGTGTGTGTGTGTGTGTGTGTGTGTGTGTGTGTGTGTGTGTGTGTGTGTGCTCACTCGTATTGATAATGAAACCATAATACGACGCTTTCAACATTTTTAAAGTCGTTGTGGACATCTGTTGTAGTTTGGAATCTTATAATGAATAATGAATTTAGAATATTTTGTTTCTAAACGTATTTTTGTGTAAAAGGATTCTATGTTTTACATGTTTACCCAAAAATTAGATTGTGATTGCCTTCATTTCAAACCCTTTACATTAATACTACATCTAAGTTATTTCAAGGCCTATCCATTGGTTAGTCGTTAACAACATCAATATTTATCCAAAACCCACTAAACAAATTTTTTTTTAACTTTATAGTCTATAACCATCATAATAATTAGTCAAACAATAAAATTGAACATTTTTCTTCCAAAGTTCTTTTAAACGTCAAATTTGATTTTTATTTTCAGTACAAAATCATATTGAGGATTATGAAAATGTTGCTCCTATGTATAATATTTTTATTCACTTGTTCATTTTAAGAGTAATATGAGTATCTAATCCAACATAAAACAAGAAAATTAAAAACAAAAATTCTTCAAAAATACTTTCACATTTAAAAAGTTTCAACATCCGACATTAAATAATTTGGTTAATTGTATATGGTTTGGGGTTTAATTCGTGGATTTTGTCCCCTAAATCAAAGAATTAAATCCTACATCGTAGGATTTTCCACCACCATCTCATCCCTCCCAAAAACTTTTTATATCATACTGTTGAACCCCAGACAATACCAACTTCATTTTTTATTTCATAGAAAAAAATCAATTATAACAATATAATATATATATATATACATATGTAATATTATTATATGTATAATCTAATAACGCGTCCAGGAGGTCAAAGAGACCAAACACGAAGGAGCACATGGGGCAAAAAGAGCCAAATTAACAATGCAATATGCTGTTTTTTTTTTGTTTGAATTTCAGTAAAAATAAATTGATAGAAAAGTTTAAAAAAAAAGTAAAAGTTGTCAAGGGTGTACCAATAATTTACTGTTATTTCAAATCAATTATGCACTTTAATTTGTTCGTCAAATACTTATTTTTATTTATCTTTCTTTGTTGTGAAATATTGAAAACAAAGAGAATATTTTGAGGTTGAGAAATATTGGCTCTTTTATTCATTAGTTTAACCCCGTATATAAACTTGGAATAAAATACATAGACTTAAATTCCCTTACATTAATAGCCACATAACAAATAATACTTACAACAATCCCCATTGTATATTCCTTAATTATAATAGTGTTGCTTGGCTACATACCTAGAAGGGCTAGAATTTAGCTTCTTACCTAAGACTTCTTGCTGCTTATTGGCTAGTATGACCCAAGGCCCTTCTTGGATCGCTCACGCTCTTTGTCAGGACCCGACCCTCCTCTGTCAGGTCCCTACTCATCTAGCACGATACCATTCTGTCAGGACCCGACCCTCGTCTGTCAAGTCCCGACTCATCTAGCATGATATTGTCCGCTTTGGGCCTCCTTGCCCTTGCCCTCAAGGTTTTGTTTTCGGGAGCTCACGGTGCAACTTCCTAGGGGGTCACCCATCATGGAATTGCACCAGCCTCAACTCGCTTAACTTTGGGGTTCTAATCCCCCCCAAAGCCACTGACCTCCCAAAAGGCCTCATGCTAGATAGGTGTGTAACGACCCGTCCCAAATTCCAGGATTAGATTAGTGACTAATCACGATTAGTGAGGCTAATCCGTGATTAGTAGAGCGAAATCGGACGAACGATGCGAAATGACCGTTTTGCCCCTAGTGGTGGCAAAACGTTGACTTTTTAATCGGGAGGTCAAATGGACTTTGACCGATGACCGTGACATAGTTCGTGACGTCACGAGTTCATAGACAGGTGGCACGTTCAATTCCGACGTTCGAGGAGGAAGTTATGACGTTCGGAAGTTTAGGGGCATTTTGGTAATTTGGGTGAATAGGAGGTCAAATGTTGACTTTTTGACCGGGAGGTCCGATGGCCGAGGGCCGAAGACCGTTACGTAGATAAGGACGATACGAATCCATAGGCAGGCGGCACACTGAAATCGGACTTCGAACGGGAGAGTTATGGGTCACGGAAGTTCGATTTCACTATGCACGAACTTCGAGACGGAGACGTTTCGGAGAAATCTGATTGGGTGGATATTTTGGTGGGCCCCATGGATGAGTGACAAGTGTCACTCATCCCATTGATTTGATCCCCCAAAATGTGGATCTATATAATTAATTAATATTAGTTAATTATTTTATAAACCAAACCCACACCTAATTCAATCCTAGCCATCCAATTCAATTCTATCTTAAATCCTCACCCTCCATCTCTCATTCCCTCATCTGATCACACCATCTCCCTCTCTCTTCTCTTCCACGGCACCATCACCTTTTTCATTTCATTTTCTTCATTTTCCTCACAAACCCGAAAACCCCATTAACCCTCCATTCTTCATTTTCTTCAAAACACAGCCAACACCCACACTCCCTCATCATCTGCGACTGAGACCAGAGAGATAATGTGAGGATGTGACGGTGAAGGACTAAAGGACACGACGGCTGAGGACGACGGAGGACACGGCGGGAGGAAACCCGAAAAGGTAGGTTTTGGGGTTTGAATTTGAAACTTGAGTTTTCTTGGGTTTGAATCGAAACTAATAATTAGGCTGTGATTCTGGGGACTTGAGGAGGCTAACAGGATCGAATGAAGTGGCGGGGAATGACGGTGCAGCCCAGAAGGATGGCCGGAAACTGGGCGACTGTTCTTGACACCGTAGGTAATTATCGCGACCCGTTTCATAGTTTTTAAGCCCATGGGACTTTAGGTTAGGTTGAGAGGAGTAGAATGGGACAAACGGGATGAAAAATGGTGGCCGAAGCAGGGAGAACCGGCCGGGTCAAGCCGCGGGTCACGGCGACCCGGTTGCAGACGTTCGGGTCGACCCGCGGAAGGGCAGGGATGACTGATGACGTCATCATGTCAGGGATGACGTCATCATGTCAGATCTGACAATGTCAGACTGACATGTCAGACAGTGGGCCAATGGGAGCGTGACACGTGTCACTGTCAGGGGCTGTCAGTGATGACGTCATGTTGACGTCAGCGATGACGTCAGCAGATACTGTAGCGGCGCGTGAAGCCCACGCGCAGCCACTTCAGGCGGCGCGTGAGGGGTCGTGGCGGGGAATCTGGGGAAGGTTCCAACATGTGAAATCATCTATTCGATGTAACGAACATTTTGGGACTGGTTTCGTGTCGATCGGACACCGTCTCGATATGTTTCGGGGCATCGGAAGGTTTAGGTTCGGGATTAAAAATAGTTGAAAATACGGGAAAATTACGGGGCTTTAGTGGGAGGTTAATTAAGTAGTTAGTAACCTTCTATTACGATTTGGACAGGTTTAGGAGCCCCTGTGACGGTGATCGGCTCGGGGAGCCTGTGGCACGCAAATCGAGGCGGCAGCTCGGACGGTCTGTGAGTGGACCTTGTTTTCTAAATTGGTGCATGCATAAATGTTTGTTATATGTTTTATTACTTGTTTGATGATGCCATGGGTGCATTTGTATGTGGTTACGTATAAGCACGTATTTCGAGGTTTCGGCCTTATACGGTGCTTATACGGGTCTGTATTTCTGTATTGATTTAAATGAACTGGATTTGAATTTCAAAAGGATAAACTCGGGTATGAGACCATTTGGTTTTGTCTCGGGCATATGACCTCAGATATCGGGCACGGTGTCCAACTGATGTCCTATGTTCGGGTACGAGACCCAGTCACTTTACGGTTTTGATTTCAGGTCAGGGAACCTTAAATGGATTCCCAGGTTCATGACGGTTTATGGGAACCGGCATGAACCGTTGTTATGGTATCGTGGTTCATGACGGTTTATGGGAACCGGCATGAACCCTTGTTGGTTATTACGGTACATGACGGTTTATGGGAACCGGCATGTTACCTCGGTTATGTTATTACGGTACATGACGGTTTATGGGAACCGGCATGTTACCTGATTATGGATATTATGGATCATGACGGTTCAGGGGAACCGGTCATGAATGTTTATGTTATGTATATATATGTTCATCTACCTTCCTTTACTTCTATTATCTCCTCCGGGGAGGGTCGTTGGCCTGGGTGGACCCCGGAGTAGTCACGGAGCACCGACTGAGTGGAGTTACCCCCCAGTTGGGTTCCTTACTCTCAGGAAGGCTATGGTTACTATTACCTCGGGTAGGGTCAGTGGTCTGCGGACATTGACCTTGACTTTGAGATGACTCGGATTGAGACCCGGGTAGCACGCGCGTAGCTTTGGATACCGTGACAGGATTGGTTGTGTGACTTATATATATGTATGTGATGGATATATGATATATGATATGTGGTGTGTACAGGTGTGCACAGGATTTGAGCAGTGGCTCGTGTACTTGGTTTCTTTATGGTTTGGGGCCGAGTCCCATATGGATTTGGGTAGTGGCCCGTATGGTCGTTTTCATTGTGGTCCTTTCGACCTTGGTTTATATCTGCTTTGGGCTTAGTCCCACACATGGTTTGTTTTGGATAAAAGATTTTCGAATGCATGCATGCTTTTTAGTGGAGGGTAAAAAGGTCTTATGAAATGCTTTTATAAACTTTTGTTTTGTCCACTCACAGTTTTTAATGTTTTGACTGCCCTTCAGGTTGACATCGGATGTGGACTGTAGCAGAGACCGAGATATCACATACCTCCTCCGGATCCTGGCGTACTCTGATAGCCCGGGAGGGCAAAGGACGAAAATATCCCTTGTCTGACACTTCGTGTCAGACGGGAGCAGGGTCATCCCGCGCTAATCCCGGGGGGATTGGGATGGGTCCTGTCAACGTGGTATCAGAGCGGGGTTGTCTCTATTCGAGCAACCACGGAGCTCTTGGAGTATGTACGCTGGTCGAGGATGTGATATCTCAATGGGCTACAGTTCGTGGTCAACCTGATAGTTGGGGTGCCGATACGATAGTTAGTAGGATTGGATCGTGGAACGTCCTGGTTCGGCATTCGATGCCGGGGTTGTCATAGTTCTGTCAAGGTTGGCAGTGTGGGACCCTACTGAAGGATTAACGTGTTCGTATTCTGGAGTGTGATCGTGAGACGGTTAGTTGGGATCGTCTTCACGATGTCGTAGGATCGGTTCCGACGACTGATTCGATGTTGTGACCATTAGATGGTCAGATTATTTTGAGTTAAATGGATTTACTGCAGTCGGCAGTTAGCAGCCGGATTCGAGGATCCTGATTGGACTTACGGTAGGATTGGATTGACGTCATTACGATGTCAAGACCGCGGAGTCGGTCAGATCGTGGATTTTACTGCCTTATGCAGTTGGGTTCTGCGGAACTCTAGGGGTGATCGTGGAACCCTACCGTATGTGTATGGTTCGGAAATGTGAGTTGACGAGTGGTTTGACTTGGACGACTATTCGGATTTGGATTCGTTAGTCGGTCTAGTCATATCAGCTTGTGTTGGGACTGCACTTCGCAGTCGGGATTGTACTTATCAGTTGGACCGAGTTGGTTATCGTGCTACTTAGTTGTGGTATGGTGCAACTAAGGTCGCGGGTGACCTGGTAGACGGCATTGGCTTAGTCGGGTTACGATTGGTAGAGTTTGATTTGGACAAGTTATCAGGGTTGGTACTTGTCGATGGAATCCCTGAGTGGGATACAGAGTGGTTGGTACGATCGGTTGATTCCGTTGGATGCGGAGTTTGTATATCGTGATTCCTGGTAGTTAGGTCTGCACGAGGTTGGGGCAGACGCTACTATCGATAGACGTAGTCGAGTCTTATCAGGTCGAGAAGACTCAGGTTACCGTGACGATTGTGACGATGGGATTGTCAGTCGTGACGATGATACGAGGTGCGTGAGTAACGCATATGTACGAGCAGTGATTCTGGATTCGACTCGGTTACGGCTAAGTGCGATTGCAGAATGAGACGGGGACGTTCAGGGGACGTTTCCTATTCTCATATGGTTTGTCAGGGTGACTGTACCCAGGGTTGTCAGGTACGAGGGAGACAGAGTTTCTCCTATTCGAGCAGAAGTACCGGGGCCGTCGCTCGGTATGAGCGAAGATCCAGGGTTGTCAGTTTTGGACATGGTGTGCCGATACTGATACTGGTGTTGGTATACTGGTACTAGCGCTGGTGCTAGTGCTGGTGATTGTGATGACGGTGAGTCACGAGTCGGGATGTGGCTCTGACGAGATGGGCATATGTTCGGTATCTGTGGTTCCAGAGTGGACCTCAGATAAGGTTAAAGTGGTTAAGGGACACGTGGTTGATGTCCGGGTATGTTGTTCCCAATCTTGTTGGAACTTCGGAATCGCGGGAGTTTGCGATTGAGGTGACGAGAGGAATACGGGTTTTCCGCATTGGTATCGGGTATTTCGAAGTCATCTTGGGTGACTTCTCAGATTCTACCATGATTGATGATGGTAGATGACGTTGATGATATAGATGATGTTGGTTGCCACTAGTGCACTGATCGTGTATTGGTGGGTGGACCCGGAATTTTTTCTGAATCATCAGGAGGAGATGAGTATATCGAAGTTAGGTGACTGAGATTCCTCATTCTCTACTTGGTGGCAGACGATGTCAGGTTACCTGACGTGGTGAGTGCATCGAGTGTTGTTTGCATTCACGTAGGATGGATTATTCGATCATTCTTGATTTTTCCTCGGTGGAATGGCAAGGATCGATACGAGGTAATCAGTGAGAACCCACAGTCTCAGCGTGTCTCGTCGTAGACTAATCTATTTAAGATGTGGGAAATTGTCTAGGACTTTGGTTGGCGTGACGATCCTCGATCGTGACGTCTATGGTCGGTTGACGTAGTGTTGGATCTGGATCGTGATTTGGATATCCAGATAGGTGGAGAGTTTATTACTCTTACTTGGATGTTGAGTGAAGCATGATGGGACTGAACTTCTTTTCGAGGTAAATCCCATATGGCTTATTACTCGCCTGAGTAGTTGTTCGATGAGTAGGTGTCTGACGAGGTCGGATTTTGTCTGACCTAGTATTGTGTTGATGTTGGGATTGACTTCCCTATGAAGTCAATCGATCGTATTGTGGTAATCGGTTGAGCGGGTAACCGATAGGTTTGGTTTTGGTACGTCTCGGTAGACGTGAACGATATTTCAGGTTTTGGAATCAGATT
The DNA here is from genome assembly GCA_032719365.1 of Prinsepia uniflora. Lineage (NCBI taxonomy): Eukaryota > Viridiplantae > Streptophyta > Magnoliopsida > Rosales > Rosaceae > Prinsepia > Prinsepia uniflora. The sequence goes on from CM064872.1 coordinate 15,985,301, forward strand.
TCTGGATGACGATTCAGGATTTGATTTTGGAACTTGAAAGAGGATTTCTAGATTTGGGTTTTGGAATCGGATTCTGGGTGACGATTCAGGATTTGATTCTAGAGCTTGACTGTAGATTTTCTTTTATGGATTTGGTTTCGGAATAGTTATTCCTAATACTAGTCTACGGAATGATGATTTCGGATTTGAATTTGGACATGATTATGGATATGATTTCTGGATTTGGATTCGGGATTTCTTACGAAATTTCGGATTCGGATTCGGATTTGGAAATAAATAATGGGTCGGAGTTTCGATTGTCTAATACTGGATTGGATAAATGGACTCCATCGTAGAAACGTGATTGGCTACAACCTAGGTGGTTGTAGGCTGATTGATGGGTAGATGTACGTACCTTGTATGTTGTTCAAGGTACGATACTAGGCAGACTTGTCGTGCCTGGTGACGGTAAATAGGAGATACGGTGGTGCGTTGGATAGCGTATTGGTAGTCGGATTGGTTCTGATACCATCAGATTAGTTGAGGTCGTGGACTGGACATTGGATACTGTGCAGTGGGTCATGGTATTTCTGATGGGTCTAGTTACACACAGGTCGAGTGAAATGCTTGTGGTTAGTGTAACCACGAGTGTGTGTCATATCAGTTTTTGACTGCCGACTGTCAAGTGGTGGCAGTTTGTCAGATGTGTCAGCGTGGATCGTTGAGTGGAGATTTAGTAAGGAACCGTCGAGTTGTTGTGTCAACGAAATGGTAGATCTGACAAGTGGTGTCAGTTCGGAGCGTACGACTTCTGTCATTCGACGTGGTCGAATGTAGTCGATACGACGTGAGTGTTAGTCGTACGTCTGGTTGCAGACGGTTATCGTTCTGGTTAGTGGGTGTACGAGTGTACACGAGTTTCGAGGTCGATTCTATTTTCCACGAGGTGGAGGTTGTGGAATCAGGATAGTTGGAGTTTCGAGAACGAAACTAATTAAGGAGGGAAGAACGGTTAGATTAGGTCGGTTGGAATTTCGAGGACGAAATTAATTAAGGAGGGAAGGTTGTAACGACCCGTCCCAAATTCCAGGATTAGATTAGTGACTAATCATGATTAGTGAGGCTAATCCGTGATTAGTATAGCGAAATCGGACGAACGATGCGAAATGACCGTTTTGCCCCTAGTGGTGGCTAAACGTTGACTTTTTAATCGGGCAGTCAAATGGACTTTGACCGATGACCGTGACGTAGTTCGTGACGTCACGAGTTCATAGACAGGTGGCACGTTCAATTCCGACGTTCGAGGAGGAAGTTATGACGTTCGGAAGTTTAGGGGCATTTTGGTAATTTGGGTGAATAGGAGGTCAAATGTTGACTTTTTGACCGGGAGGTCCGATGGCCGAGGGCCGAAGACCGTTACGTAGATAAGGACTATACGAATCCATAGGCAGGCGGCACACTAAAATCGGACTTCGAATAGGAGAGTTATGGGTCACGGAAGTTCGATTTCACTATGCACGAACTTCGAGACGGGGACGTTTCGGAGAAATCTGATTGGGTGGATATTTTGGTGGGCCCCATGGATGAGTGACAAGTGTCACTCATCCCATTGATTTGATCCCCCAAAATGTGGATCTATATAATTAATTAGTATTAGTTAATTATTTTATAAACCAAACCCACACCTAATTGAATCCTAGCCATCCAATTCAATACTATCTTAAATCCTCACCCTCCATCTCTCATTCCCTCATCTGATCACACCATCTCCCTCTCTCTTCTCTTCCACAGCACCATCACCTTTTTCATTTCATTTTCTTCATTTTCCTCACAAACCCGAAAACCCCATTAACCCTTCATTCTTCATTTTCTTCAAAACACAGCCAACACCCACACTCCCTCATCATCTGCGACTGAGACCAGAGAGATAATGTGAGGATGTGACCGTGAAGGACTAAAGGACACGACGGCTGAGGACGACGGAGGACACGGCGGGAGGAAACCCGAAAAGGTAGGTTTTGGGGTTTGAATTTGAAACTTGAGTTTTCTTGGGTTTGAATCGAAACTAATAATTAGGTTGTGATTCTGGGGACTTGAGGAGGCTAACAGGATCGAATGAAGTGGCGGGGAATGACGGTGCAGCCCAGAAGGACGGCCGGAAACTGGGCGACTGTTCTTGACACCGTAGGTAATTATCGCGACCCGTTTCATAGTTTTTAAGCCCATGGGTCTTTAGGTTAGGTTGAGAGGAGTAGAATGGGACAAACGGGAGGAAAAATGGTGGCCGGAGCAGGGAGAACTGGCCGGGTCAAGCCGCGGGTCACGGCGACCCGGTTGCAGACATTCGGGTCGACCCGCGGGAGGGCAGGGATGAATGATGACGTCATCCTGATGACGTCATCATGTCAGGGATGACGTCATCATGTCAGATCTGATAATGTCAGACTGACATGTCAGACAGTGGGCCAATGGGAGCGTGACACGTGTCACTGTCAGGGGCTGTCAGTGATGACGTCAGCAGATACTGTAGCGGCGCGTGAAGCCCACGCGCAGCCACTTCAGGCGGCGCGTGAGGGGGCGTGGCAGGGAATCTGGGGAAGGTTCTAACATGTGAAATCATCTATTCGATGTAACGAACATTTTGGGACTGGTTTCGTGTCGATCGGACACCGTCTCGATATGTTTCGGGGCATCGGAAGGTTTAGGTTCGGGATTAAAAATAGTTGAAAATACGGGAAAATTACGGGGATTTAGTGGGAGGTTAATTAAGTAGTTAGTAACCTTCTATTACGATTTGGACAGGTTTGGGAGTCCCGGTGACGGTGATCGGCTCGGGGAGCCGTGTGGCACGCAAATCGAGGCGGCAGCTCGGACGGTCTGTGAGTGGACCTTGTTTTCTAAATTGGTGCATGCATAATTGTTTATTATATGTTTTATTACTTGTTTGATGATGCCATGGGTGCATTTGTATGTGGTTACGTATAAGCACGAATTTCGAGGTTTCGACCTTATACGGTGCTTATACAGGTCTGTATTTCTGTATTGATTTAAATGAACTGGATTTTGAATTTCAAAAGGAAAAACTCGGGTATGAGACCCATTTGGTTTTGTCTCGGGCATATGACCTCAGATATCAGGCACGGTGTCCAACTGATGTCCTATGTTCGGGTACGAAACCCAGTCACTTTAACGGTTTTGATTTCAGGTCAGGGAACCTTAAATGGATTCCCAGGTTCATGACGGTTTATGGGAACCGGCATGAACCGTTGTTATGGTATCGTGGTTCATGACGGTTTATGGGAACCGGCATGAACCCTTGTTGGTTATTACGGTACATGACGGTTTATGGGAACCGGCATGTTACCTGATTATGGATATTATGGATCATGACGGTTCAGGGGAACCGGTCATGAATGTTTATGTTATGTATATATATGTTCATCTACCTTCCTTTACTTCTATTATCTCCTCCGGGGAGGGTCGTTGGCCTGGGTGGACCCCGGAGTAGTCACGGAGCACCGACTGAGTGGAGTCACCCCCCAGTTGGGTTCCTTACTCTTAGGAAGGCTATGGTTACTATTACCTCGGGTAGGGTCAGTGTTCTGCGGACATTGACCTTGACTTTGAGATGACTCGGATTGAGACCCGGTTAGCACGCGCGTAGCTTTGGATACCGTGACAGGATTGGTTGTGTGACTTATATATATGTATGTGATGGATATATGATATATGATATGTGGTGTGTACAGGTGTGCACAGGATTTGAGCAGTGGCTCGTGTACTTGGTTTCTTTATGGTTTGGGGCCGAGTCCCTTATTGATTTGGGCAGTGGCCCGTATGGTCGTTTTCATTGTGGTCCTTTCGACCTTGGTTTATATCTGCTTTGGGCTTAGTCCCACACATGGTTTGTTTTGGATAAAAGATTTTCGAATGCATGCATGCTTTTTAGTGGAGGGTACAAAGGTCTTATGAAATGCTTTTATAAACTTTTGTTTTGTCCACTCACAGTTTTTAATGTTTTGACTGCCCTTCAGGTTGACATCGGATGTGGACTGTAGCAGAGACCGAGATATCACATACCTCCTCCGGATCCTGGCGTACTCTGATAGCCCGGGAGGGCAAAGGACGAAAATATCCCTTGTCTGACACTTCGTGTCAGACGGGAGCAGGGTCATCCCGCACTAATCCCGGGGGGATTGGGATGGGTCCTGTCAGGTGTGCGCCTACACCTTTAAGGCACACCACCATTTCCTTCCCAGACCATTCCCCCCCTCGCAGGAATGTGGGATTGTTCACCGTTCTCCTCCAGGACACGGGTCTTACAATCCACCCCCCCTTAGGGCCCAGGGTCCTCGCTGGCACACTTCCCAGTTGGGGTCTGACTCTGATACCATTCTGTCAAGACCCGACCCTCCTTTGTCACGGTGCAACTTCCCAGGGGGTCACCCATCATGGAATTGCACAAGCCTCAACTCGCTTAACTTTGGGGTTCCGCCCCCCCCCCCCCCCCCCCCCCCCCCCCCAAGCCACTGCACTCCCAAAAGGCCTCATGCTAGATAGGTGTGCGCCTACACCTTTAAGGCACACCACCATTCCCTTCCCAGACCATTCCCCCCTCGCAGGAATGTGGGATTGTTCACCGTTCTCTCCAGGACACGGGTCTTACACTCTTCCTTTATATATGTCTTCAATCTTACTTCTCTCTTGTTCACATTCTCTTGCATTACATTCATTACATGGAACCGCGCCTCCATTTATAGTGATCTTATTCACTAATTGAAATTCTCTACTAGCATTTTCCACAGTAATTTCTTATATATAGCATCTCATCATAATTTCTCTAAATTTCCTAGAGTTCTAGTTTATAATTGATGAAGCTTTTTTGAAGCTTTCTAGAAATTTTAAATTTCTTATTTCTTATTTCTTCTTTAGATTTCAAGAGTTTGTGTTGGCTAGTCTCTCTTAAATCTTCGGAAGTCTAGAGGTATTGTTAATTTGGTTAAAAAGGGGCCAAATATTGACTTTTGGCCCGAGACGTCCAATGGACGAGGGCCAAGGACAGTTACGAAGAGCAAGTCGATACGAATCTGTAGACAGGCGGCGCGCCGAAATCGGAGGTTCGACAACGAAGTTGTGGTCACGGGAGCGAAATCGATTAACCGAACGAACTGAGATTTCGATTAAAATATTATTAAACTATGGAATAGTGATCAGTGTTAGTGGACACTTGGATGAGTGACAAGTGTCACTCATCCCTTGATTGAGGCCCTAATTTGTGGAACATGTTTCCCTTAATCAGTTTTTAATCATCCTTCATCATTCTCATTCATCATCATTCCTTCCTCATCATTCCTAATCATCACTTTCTCCTTTATTTATCAGCCATTATCTTCCTTGTGCCTTCTTTGAACCGTGAAGAAAATAAGAAACAGAGCATGAGAGATGGGAGAATTGGCTTCCTTCCATAGCCGTTCTTGAGAGGGAAAAATTGAGAGGAAATTCGAGGGAATTAGGTGACTGAGATTGAAAGAAAATCACTGAGACAGAGAGAGAGTTGTGAAACAGAGAATCGAAATTATGAAGTTTGGAAGGAAAATTCGAATTCTAAGCTTTGAGCTGTGAAACTTCAAATTGAGCTTGGATTTAGCTTTATGAGGTTATTACGAGTCGATCCACATCAAGAATGAAGAAAATCGATAGCTTTTGGGCTCTGAACAGTCCTGGTAACAGAGAAGCAAAGTCGAAGGTTGAGTCGTGATCTTGGAGAGATCAAACGATGAAATTGATTTGGGAAATTAGTTTCTCATGGTCCACTGATGCTTCTGGGTGGATCAATTAAAAGAAATCCGAAGGGACTGATGAATTTCGAAGAAGGAACAGTGACCAGGTGTTCTTCGATAGTCCATCATCGAATTGAAGGATTAAGGTGAGAAATCGTCTAATTGAACTTACAAAATTGTAATTGGACTTAAAACGATGCTGTTTGAACGTTCAATTGAAACAATTGAGGTTGAATTGATAGAGAACTGGTCGGGTCGTCTCGCGAGTTACAGGACCCGTTTTACAGACAAACGGGTGAGGACGAAGGTACTGTAGCAGGCGCGTGGGTTTCACACGCAGCCACTCACGGCAGCGCGTGATGGCGCGTGGGCACGAATCGCGAGGTGAGGTCAGCATGACTTTTTTCCTATCTAATGTAACGAACATTTTGACACTGGTTTCGAGGAAATCGGATATCGTTTCGATATTGTTCGGGACGTCAGAAGGTTTTGAATCGAGTTTAAAAATAGTTAAAAATTTGAGAAAATTACGGGACTTTGATAGGAAGTTAATGAAGAGGTTAGTGATCCTCTAGTGTAATTTGGACAGGTTTGGAAGTCCCGGTGATAGTGGCGTGGCCTGGGAAGGCCTATGGCACGCGTATCGAGGCACATCGTTGGACGGTCTGTGAGTGGACTTTGGTTTTATAAATACTATGCATGCCTAACTGTGTTATATGTTTTATATACGTGATTTCCATGATGGTGATTGTGATTATTGATTTCGGGTATGTTGCACGTATTTCGAGATGTTTTCCGTATTGCACGTGTATCGAGGCTGATGGTTTTATTGTGGTTTTATGTGCTTGTGGTTTTATGAATAATGTGAGAATGGTTTTGAAATTGGAAAGATGAACTCGGGCATGAGACCCAATTGTTTTGGAAACCTCGGACTTGGAGTCCATTTGAGTTACGTAATCGGGCCAGGGGCCCAGTTCCTTTATCAAATCGGGCCAGGGGTCCAGTTGTTTCGAAATCAGGTGAGAACCATTTGAGTTATATTATCGGGCCAGGGACCTAGTTGATTTACGAAATCGGGTCGTCGGCCCATTTGGTTTACAAAATCGGGCATGAGGCCCAGTTGGTTCATAAATGTGATTTCGGGTCGGGGACCCTAAATGAAATTGTGATGTTTTATGGAGATTTCGGGCAGGGCCCATTAAGATGTTTTGAAATGACTTGTAAAAACTGTTTTCCATATACCATCTTAATACGAACATATATGATGGTCTCCTCCAGGAGTCTGGGACACTGGGGAAGTCACGCTACATTTCCTGTGATGGGTCATTGCACGGAGCTACCTGACTGTATAGTGACTCAGGTGCAGGATTGCTATGATTAGACGTCTGGGACGTCAGACATCTGGGATGTCAGAGATATTGACCCAGAGAGACCCCGGGCAGCACTCGTCGCTTATTACCGTGAAATATGACGTCTGGGAAGTCAAGCGTCTGGGACGCTAGGTATCTGAGATAGCGGAGATGGTAATGTGGTGAATATGAACTAATGAATCTATGAAATGGTTTTTCTTTTAAAATTGTGTTTATGGATTTGGCCAGTGACCCACTTGGTTATATAATTACAGATTTGGTATTCTACACTTTTTGGGCTGAGTTCCCACACTTGGTTTTGGATTACGGTTTCTGGGCTAAGGCCGTAATGACTTGTTTGAGTAAATGTTTTGATTACTGGTTTTTGAGGCATGCATACGTTTTAATGAAGGGCATAAATGTCTTGATGTAATGTGTTTTATGAACTTCTTTATTTTCGTCCACTCACAGCTTTTATTGGTTTTTAATGCCCTTCAGGTTGATCACAGATGCAGCTGCAGGAGAGATTGGGACGTCGCATACCTCCTCCATCGATCCTTGCGCACTCTGGATGCCCCGAGTGGGCAGTGGCTTTAGATTATCCCTTGTCTGACACCTCGTGTTAGACGGGAGCATGGCACATTTCACGATAATCCCGAGGGGATTGGGATGGGTTGTGTCACTATACTTACCCTGAGCCATAACCTAGTTCCCAGAGTTACATACCAGAAAAAGTAAAAGAATCTCTCTATTACTTGAAGAAGAGAATCGCTAGTTTGACCGACCGACTAGGTGGGAATTACAACATCTAGGAATGCCACTACATATTCTCCCCTTGCCCTTTTTCTCAACCAATTTGTAAGTTGATTAATTATAGAGTTGTGAGGATTCTTATGCCCCACTATGGCTTGGGGGGCTCAAAAACGAAATTGATGGCGAGTGGATAATAAATTATATCAAAGCACACACATTAATAAAGTGACCATACTAATAATAACAATGAGAAGATACGGGTGATTAGGACAAACCGCCTTGTGGTCCATCAATTTACATTGAAACCCGCCATAAACATATATATATATATATATATATACATACACACATACATACAACTTACCATGGTACCCATTCAATTACATAGGCAGAACCCTCGCCATAACCAATACTACTTGCAATCATACTAACCCAACTGAACCCAATGTGCCCGTGGTAGTCGTATAATCCCTGAGTCATAGTTTGATATCCTTGCGCATCCCAAGCCATAAGTCAATATCTCAGTTGATCTTGAGCTGTAACCAAATATTCCCTCTCATCTCGAGTCGTAACAATATCACAACTTATCCCTAGCTATAACGCAATATTTCGGCTCACTCAATATCCTTGTTCATCCCAAGCAGTAACTCAATATCCTACCTTAACCAGATCCATAATTCAATATCTATACTTACCCAGAGCCATAACTCAATATCCCGGTTGTAGCATTGACACAATATACCAGCTCATTTCGAGCCTTAACTCAAGATAGAGGGCGGAGCCATTCTCGCCTAATCGTCGCGAAAAGCAATGGGTAGCACTTGAGAGGTCCAATCCAGGACCTACTCTCCACATATTTTATTTTATATATGCATTGAGAATTCTAATTATATATAAAATGAAGACAATAAAATTTTACATTAAACATGTTTTGGTGAGTTTTGTTTCACAGTACGATTTTCTTTTTATTTGATCCTAAAATCGCATAAAATTAAATTTAGTTTTTCTTTTTTGCCCAAAAAAAAGTAATTTACATTCTTGTTTTGTCATCAAATATGCATAAGAAGAAAATTGAAGAAAGCAAACGGATGAATATGGTTTCGTATGTTATTGTCACTACATTTATTTCCAATCATTTTCATTTAATACCACATCAGATTTATTTCAAATCTTTACACTAGAGTTTTCACAAAATATATAATTTTTTACTTTCGTGAATTATTAAAAACAAATAGAGCGTTTGGAGGTAGGGAGAAATCAGTCATTTCGTTCATTAGTTTAACCCCTTATATAGGGTTAGGATTGAGATAAAATACATGAACGTAAGTAGCCTTATCTGAATAGCAACATAAGTCATAAATATTTGCAATCTTCCCCTTGGATACTCAAAGTAATATTTTGCATGACAGTGCGCCTATGTGTTACGTCAATAAAATCTTGTCTGCTAATAAAAATCTCCACAAAAATAACATTAATTGATAGAAATACAGTTCAAAGAAAAAAATATAGAAATACAGTGCAATGCGGGCGGATAGCTAGGTAGTAGCCGCATTAGATCTTCATGTTGTAGATGAAATTGCCTCTGATGGATAATGAGAAAATATTTCGTCTCTTCGGGCGGCTAATAACTAAGTCCTATCAATGCAATACCCAAGGCATTTGCCATATTAAAAACAATGCTTCATGAACTAGAGAGTTAGCGCAAGACATCTGAGTGCCAGGAAAGAAATAGCTAAGTAAAATGAGAGATCAAGCATAGTGATAGATTGGTTATATATAACGAGAGATATAAGTTGACTTGTATTGATATCAAAACCATAATATGACACTTTTAGGATGTGAAAAGTCATCATGAACAATTATGGTAGTTTGTAAACTCTTTCTGAATAATCTATTTAATAATTTACCCAAAACCATACACCCTAAACCCTAAACCCTCCGTACAAAACAACGTGGTTCTTCCACTGGTCCTGCTCATTTTAAAAATAAAAATTTGCACTTAAAGTTTCATACAAATATAGGCCCTAGATGCAGCTCCCTTTGCAATTACATAGCTGTACCTCCTTCAGTCTGATCGCATTAAATTGAATTTGGTCATATAAGTCGAACCTTGAATTTGCATGCTCATAAGTTGGGCTGATTAATTCTAATGCAATGTTGGTTTCTATTCTTATTTACCACAATGTATTTAATCTAGTGACATTATGCTAACTTTAAGTTCGCAATAAAAATTGAATGGATGGAGGAACATCATTCCTACAATATTGATTTGAATTAATTGGCATAACATTTAATTAGTAACGCGTTATAATGAATGCCAGAACTGTTAACAAAATCAAAACTATGCTAAAATGAATTCATTTTTAGCCCTATAAATACACAGTTTCTTAAAGAAAGCAATCGGATGAATATGGTTTCGTATGTTATCTTCACTACATTCATTTCAAATGATTTTCGTTAATGGTACATCAAAGTTATTTCAAACGTATAACTCTTGAGTTTTCATCAAATACTTATTCTTTATTTTTCTTTCTTTTTGGGAAATGTAAAAATAAATAGAATGATTAGAGGCAGAGAGAAATCAGTTTTTTCATTCATCAGCATAACCCCCTTATATAGCGTAAGGATTGGGATAGAATACATGTACATAAATGTCGTACATGAATAGCAACATAACTTATACCGATTTGCAATCTTCCCTTTGGATATTCTATGTAATGTTGCAATATGGCAGCATGCCTATGTGTTATCTCATTAAACTCTTGTTTGATTATAAAAATCCAATGGGGTGGTAGTTGAAAAAAATACAATGCAAATAAAAAATATAGAAATAAAGTGCAACACGGGTACATGCTTAGTAGCTAGATTGAAACTTCGGGTGGTACATGAAATCGCCACTTATGGATAATTAGCAGATAGTACTTCCTTTCTGGAAGGAAATAACAATGTCCTATCGATGGAACAACCTAAGACATTCCCCATCTAGAAAACAACGCATGATGAGCACGAGAGTTAGTGCAGGATGGCCGACGTTCCGAGCTAGATTTGACCAACCTAACTATGGATGATTGTTCCACCAAACGATAGTTGAGCATCTGGGAAGAGACGTCTAAGTAAAATGAGAAACCATAATACGACATTTTCAGGATATGAAAAGTCTCTGGAACATTTATTGTAGTTTGTATTCTCTTTATGAACGTTTACTTTTATAATTTCTTTTATTTTATAATTTATTTTTGTGCAAAAAGATTCCATGTTCTACATGTTGACCCTCCCTACAAAAAATCAAGCATCTTCCACTGATCCTACCCATTTTAAAATCAAATATTTACCCTTAAACTTCCATACAAATATAGGCCCTAGTTGCAGCTCCGTTGGCAACTACAGAGTTGCATTCCCTTCAACTCGACCACATGAAATTGAAATTTTTCATATGAGTCGAACCTTGAATTTGCATGTCCATAAGTTGTGTTGATTAGTTCTATGGCGATGCTGTTGGTTTCTATGGTTAATTACGACAATGTATTAACTTCAAGTTTGCAAGTAAAATTGAATGGATGGAGAAACACCATTTCTAAAATATCGATGTGAATAAATTAGCTTAATGTTTAATTAGTAATAAGTCATAACACATGCCAAAACTAACAGCATGTGAAGACAATAAAAGTTTACATTAAACATGTTTTGGTGAGTTTTGTTTCACAATAAGATTTTCTTTTTATTTGATCCTAATATTGCACAAAATTAACTTTAGTTTTTTCTTTTTTGCCCAACAAAAAGTAATTTACGTTCTTGTTTTGTCATCAAATATGCATAAGAAGAAAATTGAAGAAAGCAGACGGATGAATATAGTTTCGTATGTTATTGTCATTACATTCATTTCCAATCTTTTTCATTTAATACTACATCAAAGTTATTTCAAATCTATAACGCTAGAGCTTTCCCAAAATACATAATTTTATTTATTTATTTTTTGGTGAATTATTAAAAACAAATAGAGCGTTTGGAGGCAGGGAGAAACTAGTCCTTTCGTTCATTAGTTTAACCCCTTATATAGGGTTAGGATTGAGATAAAATACATAAACGTAAGTAGCCTTATTTGAATAGCAACATAAGTCATAAATATTTGCAATCTTCCCCTTGGATACTCCATGTAATATTTTGCATGGCAGTGCGTCTATGTGTTACCTCATTGAAATCTTGTCGGGTAATAAAAATCTCCACAGAAATAACATTAATTGAAAGAAATAAAGTTCATAGAAAAAAATATAGAAATACAGCGCAATGCGGGTGGGTAGGTAGTAGCCGCATTAGATCTTCATGTTGTAGATGAAGTTGCCTCCTATGGATAATGAGCAAATATTTCGTTTCTTCGGGCGGCTAATAACTAAGTCCTATCAATGCAATAACCCAAGGCGTTTGCCATATTGAAAACAACGCTTGATGAGCTCGAGAGTTAGAGAGATCTTCCACTGGTCCTACTCATTTTAAAAATAAAAATTTGCACTTAAAGTTCCATACAAATATAGGCCCTAGATGCAGCTACCTTTGCAACTACATAGCTGCACCTCCTTCGGTCTGATCGCATTGTATTTTTGTTATAGATGAGATAATATATATAGTCTTAAATATTAATTATATGTATGATTGTTGTTAATATAAAATATATTAATAATAATTATAATATAATTATATAATTATATTGGTTATTTAAAAATACCTTGTGTGCCGGGCAAGATGAACTTTGCCCGGCGCATCATAAGCATTCGCCGAGCAAGGCTAATTTATGAGTATTTTTTTTTTTTGGGTTTTTGTTGTTAAATATTACTTATTTGTTACATATGTATGTTCATAGTTATAATAATATATTTTAATATATAATATTTAATATGTTAATTATAATCATATATATTAATTATAATATAATTATATAATTATATTGATTATTTAAAATTACCTTGCCCGGCGCATCACAAGCATTCACCAAGCAAGGCTAGTTTTATAAGCTTTTTTTTTTGTCTTTGTTGTTAAATATTACTTATTTGTTATATATATATATATATATGTTCATATTTATAATAATATTTTAATATTTATTATATGTTAATTATAATCATAAATATGTAATGTATATTAATTATAATCATATATAATACATTTATATATGTCTTCACTCTTAGTTCTCTCTTGTTCACATTCTCTTGCATTACATTCATTACATGGAACCACGCCTCCATTTATAGAGATCTTATTCACTAATTGCAATTTCGCTACTAGCATTTTCCACAGTAATTTTTTATATATAGCATCTCATCATAATTTCTCTAAATTTCCTAGAGTTCTAGTTTATAATTGATGAAGCTTCTTTGAAGCTTTCTAGAAATTTTAAATTTCTTATTTTTTCTTTAGAATTCAAGAGTTTGTGTTGGCTAGTCTCTCTTGAATCTTCATAAAAAAAAAATTCTTGTCTTCCTCCCTAGTTCTTCTTGTACTCTATAGGATTCTCCGCATCTTTATCATATATTCATCTCCTTTGGTCTAGAATTATCTAGAATGTTCTAGACAAATCTTCCAACAAGCGGTTAGGATTGGTGAGTGAAGAATTTTTCATTCGGATGGAGCAGTTTTTAACGACAAGAGTTCAATTTCGAATTTTTTTTGTTACCTATTCCATTAGGAATGGCAGAGTTTTTAGTGCATCACATTCACGCATGTAAAATCCATGTGACGAAAGAAAAGGACCATGATGATGATTCTATGTTCGTTTTCGCTCTACCCCGATGATGCGCTCCTAGTTCTCGGAGTTACATACCGGAAAAAGTAAAAGAATCTCTCTATTACTTGAAGAAGAGAATCGCTAGTTTGACCGACCGACTAGGTGGGAATTACAACATCGAGGAATGCCACTACATTTTCTCCCCTTGCCCTTTTTTTCTACCAATTTGTATGTTGATTCATTATAGAGTTGTGAGTATTCTTATGCCCCACTATGGCTTGGGGGGCTCAAAAACGAAATTGATGGCCAGTGGACAATAAACTATATCAAAGCACACACATTAATAAGGTGACCATAATAATAATAACAATGAGAAGATACGGGTGATCAGGACAAACCGCCTCGTGGTCCATCAATTTACAATGAAACCCACCGTAAACATATATATATATATATATATATATATATACATACACACATACATACAGCTTACCATGGTACCCATTCAATTACATAGGTGGAACCCTCGCCATAACCAGTCATACTTGCCATCATACTAACCCAACCGAACCAAATGTGCCCGTGGTAGTCGTATAATCCCTGAGTCATAGTTTGATATCCTTACGCATCCTTAGCCATAACTCAATATCTCAGTTGATCTTGATCGGTAATGTAACGACCCGGGCATTCGGAAAGAGGAAAATTTGGAAATTTTGAAGAAAATGACGATTTTGCCCCTGGAATTGGGCGAACAGTTGAATTTTGGTTTGAACAGTCAAACCGACTTTGACCGATGACTGTGATGTATTTCGGGACGTCATGACTTCATAGACAGGTGGCACGTCCGATTCTGAAATTTGAGGAGAAAGTTATGATGTTCGGAAGTTCAAAGGTAATTCGGTAATTTGGTTAAAGGGGCAATTTGTTGACTTTTCAAATGAGACTATGGCTTCTCCCATGCTTTGATAATGGTTTAATGGATGATTTTATATGAATTGTGTGTATCATGTTTTTATGATATTTTGATTATGATTGTGAGTATGATTTACAGTTTTGACAAGTATTTCGAGAGTATTACGGATTTGAACGTTTTACGAGATTTTGAGTATGTCGTGATTTGACCATGGTTTTGACGATTTGAATTTGGAATTTAAAATATGATTTGATTTCAAAGATTTAAAATGGATTTTGGAAAAGGTGATTTCGAGCTTAATGCCCAGTTCATAACAGTGGTTTTGATGAACGAGATTTCGAGTTTCGGAAACTTGAACGTGGATTTCCGGATTTGGGTTCGGAATGATTATTTCGGATGCTAGCTTACAGAATGATGGTTCTGAATTCGGATTTTTAAATGGATGATGGATATGATTTGGGATTTGAATGTGAAATTCGGACATGAGTTCCATTTCGATAAAATGTGATGTCGGATTTGGTTTTGGAAAGTGGATTACGATGAATTTGGGATTTGTTGTGAATCACACATGATTTTGGGCTTAATGACCTGGTAATATTGCTAGATCTGGATTGATATGATGGGAGAGGGCCCTTGATTGATATGTTTTGAGTTTAAAGACTCAGTTATTATGATATCCCCTGAGGCCTATTGATTGTGATTTGAGTTTAAAGACTCGTTGATATCCTGGGAAGGCCTGGTTATGCGCATGGTTTTGAATTTAAAGACTCGGCCGCACTTGAGATACAGCAGATTGATTGACTTGTGATTTACTGTTGATTTTTTATGCTTCCGGATATATTTTGATGGATTTTTGGGTTATGTTATGTACTTGGATTTTGATTTATGATTTTGGGCTGAGGCCCCGTGTTTATATTTCCGGGCTAAGGCCCGAGGTTTGAAAAAAGGAAAATGATTTTGGTTTTCACACACAGTTTGCTCGTACTGGAAATGAAATAGATTATGAAATGATTTTTGAATGCATGCATTGGTTTTACGTCGAGGGTAGAAATTTTTTTCTGTAACATGTTTTATAACTAATTTATTTTTGTCGATTCACACCTTTTGTGTTTTTATTGATCCTCGACGTCGTGGCGCGAGGATCGAGGCTGATCGAGAGGTGGAGGCATGGTTGAGCACAGGTACGGTCATCCCTTGTTTGGCAAGTGCTGAGGGTAATTTTGGGAAGTTCAGTTAACTTGTCCGACGAGAGCAGGCCGGGAACGGTTATCAATGTTCCCTAGGGGACGGTTCTATCAACTTGGTATCAGAGCACTAGGTTGCTGATTCTGTTGCCACATCATCCCTCTGAAATGTAAGCCTCGTGCGCGACCTAGTAGTGAGACGGGTAGACGAGGGTGTATGAGACCTCGTGATAGATCTCGGACAAGATTGACCCTGGATTGATGGTCAGATTTTATTTAGTGTACACTGTGAACTACTGTTGTTAGACATAGCATTGTGTGGGTCCCAGGGACGAATGAGCCCAGAGGCTAGAACAGTTGCACAATTGGGCAAGTTGTACTCGTGATGAGATTATTCTCAGTGAATTTATTAAGTGGAATGTGTGTTTAAAGAGTCTAGAATGTGATGGAATATCCCTTAGGCCTTACCGGTCTTATAAGACGTGGTTGACCGTCGGTATTTGCTCGGTGACTGGGTATGTCAATGATTGCATGGCTGATTAGTATGAGATTGGACTCAAGAGGAGTCGAAATATGGATATGGGACTCAAAATGAGTCAGGATATTGGTTAGGATTTGAGATAAGTTATAGTAATGTTTCTGGGTTCGGGTGGAGCAGGAAAAGTTGAACATCACTATGGTTGCTGACATGGCAGACTCTTGATTGAGGAATGTTTAGCACCTAGGATGCTAAGGACTGGTATAGGTCAGATACTGATGAGTATGAAATTATGGATTGGTCTTGTTTACATTTATTTATTGGACTTATGGGTCAGTTTCATTTAGTGACTGAGGTTCGGGCGGAGACCCAAGATAGACAGGGATCTGGCCTTAGGAGATAGTCCAGTTCAGTGGGACGCTAGTTGGGTCCACTGGGAGGTTAAGTGATAAGGGTAATTATACAGTAATAGTTATGATTGTGAGTCGTCTTGTCACATCATAAAGAAATGGTTATATAGATTGATTGATATATTGAGATGGCACTGTTGGGGTGTGATAGAGTGAGGATTGGCTCCTATATTGGCTGTTGATATGATATGCAAGGGAAGAGTTGGTGGGGCCCGTGATGGACCATAGGGGCGTGGTCAGTTGGGACCACATGCTCGGGGATTTGTAATTCCTTCGTAGGAAGCCTGAGTATCCCTGGAGTGATGACCCGGATACCTGTTATTTGTGGTCATGATGTAAGTTTAACCAAAATGTATGTATTTGGTAGGTCCCAGGCTATCCACTCTTCTATGTCTTGAGATTGTATATTGGATGGATATGGTGTTGTTTGTGATTGGTTATGGTATGGAAGTCGTTGAACTGACTAGAGTTACAGATGCGATACTTTGATAATAGTTATATGGTAACCTTGGTAATTATATATGGTAAAATTGGTGAGACATAAGCGGAGTAAACCTATCAGTGTGAGGCCACCCAGAATGGCAGGTGTTATTCGCCTAGTGGCTAACTTAAACCTGGATGATTTGGATGTAACCCTTGGAAGGGCTTGGTTGATGACTCATGATACATCTATCGAGTATGTCGATTAGAGAGTGATATGTGGAGTCCAGGAGTACCAGAGGTTACGTTTCAGAAAGACTTAAGAGTATTATCCTCTAGAATGATTTTGACCCTCACAATCGATGGACTGTTGGTATGAAGTAATTAAGTTGCTGGTCAAGTGTGTGGCATAGGTGATTAAGCTATGAGATGCCTGGTGATGGTTGAAGATGCACAGATTTCTCAATACATATTTCCTGAGATTTTGCTAGGATGAGAGATTGAGTTGATGATGGAAATCATGTCGAGTATACGAGTTGTTTCTTGGATACCCTGGTATGTGGCACCTATGGAGTCATAAGGTCTGAAAGTGCAGGTACGGGACTTGGTAGATACGGGTTCATTTGGCTCAGTGTTGCCATGGGGAATCCAGTATTCCTTGTGTGGTAAGAGGAAAGAGGGATGATAGTCTAAACTTATATGTTGACTATAGACAACTTAATATGACACGACCCATCCCAATCCCCCCGGGATTACCATGGAATGTGACGTGCTCCCGTCTGACAAGAGGCGTCAGACAAGGGATAACCGATTGCCATTGCCCAAACGGGCTTCCAGAGTGCGTAAGGATCGATGGAGGAGGTGTACGATGCTCAAGTCTCTGCTGCAGTCGTATCCGGAATCAACCTGAAGGGCATTAAAAACAAAAGCTGTGAGTGGACGAAAATAAACAAGACTGTTAAAAACATTTATAAGACATTTATGCCCCTCAGTAAAATCTTATCCATGCACCGTAAACCACTTTTCACATATTTATTCAGAAATAACCATTAGGGCCTTAGCCCGGAAACCAAAGCATAGTTTCAAATTCCAAAATTCAATCCAAGAGTTATTTCATCAATCCAGTAATATTAACCATAAGGCATATAATATAAACCACAACCATTATTTTAGCCACTGCACTATACACTCCAATCCGACATCCCTGATGTCTGACGTCCCTGACGTCAATAAGGTCACAATCACAAGGCTACGCGTGCCACTCGGGTCTCAATTTCCGAGTTCAATCCCCGAACCCTGTTCGGGTACAGCATCCCCGATGCTTAGCGTCATAGACGCTGGACGTACTAGACGTCCGTGACCTCTCCGGGGTACCTCATCCGGAGGAGACAATATAATATGGAAGGATTTATACAGTGCAGTACTAAATACATTTTATTGATATCCACATGCAAAACATATAGGTATACATAGGTAAAATCCGAACCGATCGTTACGTTTCATCAAACGGGTCTCATGCCCAAATACCGTGAAACGTGCTATAACCAAAATATCATCAAAACCATTTATTGATTCCAGCATGTGAACATATATAAAATGTAAACCAGAAAACATTTCTTCAATTCCATTTTAGGGTCCCCGACCCGCAATCGTATGTAGAAATCAACTGGGCCCCTGGCCCGATTTCACAAGTTAACTGGGCCCCTGGCCCGATTTCATAGTTCAACTGGGCCCCTGGCCCGATTTTACTTTATTCAAGTTCGTAACCGTTTCATGAAATCATATTCAACCACATTTATAGAGATCGGTGAAAATCCAGAAAATCTCGATTTACGTGCAAATACGTAATTCACCTCGAATTACGTGAAATCATTTTAAATTCACCGATATCCAAAGTAAATCATTTAATCATAATTATAATAATCATAAAACAGTTATGCATGCATCGAATTTATGAAACCAATGTCCACTCACAGACCGTTTAACCGAGCGCCTCGATACGCGTGCCATAGGCCTTCCCGGGCCACACCGCTATCACCGGGACTCCCAATCCTGTTCAAATCACATTAGGGGATTACTAACCTCATCATTAACATCCTATTCTAGTCCCGTAATTTTCCCGAATTTTTACGTATTTTTAAACTGGATTTAAAACCTTCGGACATCCCGAACAATATCGAGACGGTGTCCGATCGACACGAAACCAATCCCAAAATGTTCGTTACATTGTATAGGACAAAAGTCATGTTGATCATACCTCGGGATTCGTACTCACGCGCCCCCACGCGCCACCGCAAGCGGCTGCACGTGGAAGCCACGCGCCAGCTACAGTACCCGCACAGTCATCCCTCTCACCCGTTTGTCTGTAAAACGGGTTGAAAAACCCGCGAACAGACCCGGTCCAATTACTCCCAATTCGACATCAAATTCATCCGTTCTTTCAACTGATCCCTTGTAATCAATCACCATTTAAGTTCTGTAAATCGAATTACACAATTTAGGGTCCAAATCCTTACGACTCTCGATCGATTCTTGACGGGTTTCCAATTCGGGTTCACCGATTCCGTCCCTGATTTCCAAATTAATTCATAGAGTAAGCATCGTGAGAGTGTAAGGGATGTTTCTGCAAAATCAATTTGATGAATTCATACCTCTAACCTGTTGAACTCAAGCTTGAAATGAAGCTGCCATGGAAGCTCCGTTCTCCCTCAATCCGACACGGTTTCCCGTCGTTCTTGCTGCAAAACTGATCGTTTTGATCCCAGAAGTCGAACTGCATCAACAATTTCAATCCTCACGGCTCAAATCATCCATTTCGAATTTCCCTCCCAAAAACTAAATTTTCGATTTCTCAGTCTCCCTCACTCAGTCACTCCCCCGTGTAATCCCAGGTTGAATCAAATTCAATTCTCTCCAGTTTTCGTTCACAATTTCAGTGGATAGGGAGGGGATTAAGGGTAGAAGAAATTTGAAGTTTTGGGTGTACACGGTTGAGGACTGATCAGAAATAGAAGGGAGGAATGAGATGGACGGCTGTGATGCAATCTGGGGAGTTAGATGGATGGTTCAGATCAAAAACAGGGATTTTAATTCTAAATAATTACATAGTGGAACTTTTAGTATATAGTTTATGATTAGTGGATCAAGATCCAATCTAGCCGTCGGATGAGTGACACTTGTCACTCATCCAAGTGTCCTCCAACCACCATTTCGGAATAAAATAAGAAACACAGTTACCGAGACGTAACTTCCCCGATTTCACGTTTCAGACCATAACTTCCTCGTACGAAGTCCGATTTCGGCGTGCCGCCTGTCGTTGGATTCGCATCGACGAATCCTACGTAACGGTCTTTGGCCCTCGGCCATCGGACATCCCGGTCAAAAAGTCAACATTTGGCCCTTAATATGCCAAATTACGAAAATGCCCTTGCACTTCCGTACATCATAACTTCCACCACGAACGTCGGAATCGAACGTGCCACCTGTCTATGAACTCGTGACGTCCCGAACTACGTCACGGTCATCGGTCAAAGTCCATTTGACCCTCCGAAATAAAAGTCAACGTTTTGCCCACGCCCAGGGGCAAAACGGTCATTTTGCACAATTCGTCCGAAATCACCCAACTAATCCCAGATTAGTAAATCACAATTAAATAATATTAAATCCCGATATTCGGGACGGGTCGTTACATAATATGGTAACGGTATGGGAGAAGTATCCAGCATCACGAGCTAATAATTTGTGGTTATGTTGGAAGGTTGTGATTATTGAGCTTATTGAGAGAGGCCAACATGGTGGTGACTGTCAGTTATGAGTTAGAGAGAAAAAGATAATGTCCGGATTTGATATGGCCAAGGTTAGTTGATGGTGATACCCTTGGATAGCCAAATGGATCGGATCTATTTGTGAGCTGATGAGTCAGGTATTCTTACCACATTGGGATGGTGTATGGTACCATGATTGATGATTGGTTGGTGTACTTACATGTACAGATGGGCGTGTAATATACTGAACATATGTATTGAATGCCTTCAGAGAGAGATAGTTGAATAAGTGTTAGGTCCGATAGACTAGAGTAGGTTTGGGGAACATGAGTTGGTTTGAGATTTGATGGAGACCATAGAGGATTGTAGGGGGGGTTCTCTACCATGTTTTTCCAATTATGGTGATTGACTCAGAAGGAGGTCAGAGTTATTGGAAATGAGAACTGAGATAGAATGATTACAAATGGAGAAACAATGACTTATGTTTGATGTTGACCCTTTCTATGTGTATAATGAGATGTCACTACGAGATTCGGGATTTGGCGAGTTAGGTGTTAATGCTAGCTGAACCCTCAGACGTTTTACTTTTCTTGCATGATCTGGAATCGACCCAGGTAGTCGAGTATGGAAAGGTCATATACCTTTGGGGAGAAATATGATGATACTGAGTGCTTATTGACATGAGGTAGATATCAGTGAAACCTGTGATGAAAAATACAATAGAAGGAAAAGTTGAATTCGTTATACATAGCGACTCTGGGAAAGGGGTATGGTGTGATTGATCTAGCGAGGGGGAATAAGTTCCCGAGTTATTGAACCTTATGAGTTTATTGGCCTGGTGACATATGCGTAAGGTGACATATGCGTAAGGATGTATCATGTCACGAGCGGATGGCATTTGATTGAGAAGATATGACAGATTTTTGTGTTTCCTGGATTGTGTGGACTCGAACGTGAGCTAGGCTACGTATTCCGAGTAAGTATATGATATGTTTGCCCATGGGGCAGGGGATTACATAAGGATTGAGGCTGGTTGTATGATTTCTATAAGTTGATTCTGACTTATATCAGGTTGATTCTGTTACGGGTTCATCTTAGACATGTATCCTCGAGAAAAATATTATGGTACCCACTAATTGGAATTTCGTGGACGAAATTATTTAAGGGGGGTAGGTTGTAACGATCTGGGCATTCGGAAAAAGGAAAATTTGGAAAAATTGAAGAAAATGACAATTTTGCCCCTAGAATTGGGTGAACGGTTGACTTTTGGTTTGAGTGGTCAAAAAGACTTTAATCGATGACTGTGACGTAGTTCGGGACGTCACGAGTTCATAGTCAGGTGGCACGTCCGATTCTGACATTCGACGAGAAAGTTATGATGTTCGGAAATTCAAGGGTAATTCGATAATTTGGTTAAAGGGGCAATTTGTTGAATTTTCAAACGACATAGACTTTTTACGTAATTCGAGGACCGTTGGGTAGGTCCCGAGACGCTGAATCTGTAGACAGGCGGCACGCGTCAATTGGAGTCTGGATGACCAAGTTACGAACCTCGGAATGTAAAGGGCATTTTGGTAAATTGTTAAAGCAGGGGTAAAACGGTCAATTGGCAGGGCAGTTGGTTATGAGTTGATGCAACCTCAGTTTGTCCCTGAAGTGACACCTGTCACTTACAAATAAGAATTAGTGGCAATTGTTGCCGCTTGATTTACAAATGGTGCTTACCCATATCCATTCATGTGTGATCAAATTGAGTCCAGGCAGTGCTTCTGAGAGAAGAGAATTAATCTTGAGTGAAAAACAAAGAGAAACGAGAGAGAATGAGGGAAGAAAGGAGATAATTAGTTGAAGGAACCCAAAACCTAGTTGGTTGAAATTTAAATCTCCCAAAAATCGAAATTGAATTTGTAGGCCATGATGATGCAAACTGAAGTTTAATTAAGTCTTATGGGATCAATTCAAGTCGATCCAGTGCAAAAACGAAAGGAATTGGTGTCCTATTGGCTATGAAAGGACATGGCAGGGGATGAAGAAATTCGAAGATGGGATGTGTAATTGGAGGGAGTTTCAGTTGCAATTGAGGTTGGAAACACGTTTATAAGGCTCCCACGAAGCTTTCTGATAAATTAATTGGAATAAAACAAGTGAAATAGAGTGGAATTGATGGATGAAAAGTGTTCGGATGTTCATCGAAAACTCGAGCTTGAATTGACGGATTGAGGTAAGTTCTAATGAAATTGAAGTTACAGAACCATAATTAGAATGATAAGGATGCTTTTTGACTGAATCAATTAAAGGAATCGATAAAAATTGAGGGGATTGAATGATGAACAGTCGTCAAAGATTTAATTGAGTTGGATAGTTGAAAGGAATTGTAATTGAAATTGAGATGACAGACCTTAAATTCATGTGTTAACGATGCTATTCGACATTTGAATTATAGGAAACGAGTTGGAATTAAACAGAATTGCAACGGGTCAATACGCGGGTTGAACGACCCGTTTCACAGGTAGTCGGGTAGAGACGATGAATAGTGACTTTAATGTAGCAACGTGTGAGGGCACGTGGGCTCGAGTCTCAAGGTGAGTTCAACATGAAACTTGCTCCTTTTAATATAACGAATATTTTGGCACTAGTTTTGAGAAAATCGGATATCGTTTCGATAGTGTTCAGGGTATCCGAAGTTTTCGTATACGTTTAGAATACGTATTTAAATCCCGGAAAATTGGGGAAAATTATATGAAGTATGTTGGAGTGTTAGTGACTGTCGATATTGATTTTGGACAGGAACTATGATTTCTGGAATTTACGGAAAAACGTGCAGCTCGGAAGCGAGCCGTTTGGACGGTGTGTGAGTGGACTTTTTTTTCTAAATTTTAGTGCATGCATAATCGTCTTCTATACTTTATATTTATGATTTCAATGCTTATGCTTATGGTAATTACAATTTCCGTATTTATACGTATTTCGATACACAATACGTAATTGCACGTATTTCGAGACTATGACTTCTCCTATATTTTGATGATGGTTTAATGGATGATTTTATATGAATTGTGCGTATCATGTTTTAATGATGTTTTGATTATGATTGTGAGTATGATTTACAGTTTTGGCACGTATTTCGAGATTATTACGGATTTGCCGTTTTACGAGATTTTGAGTATGTCGTGATTTGACCATGGTTTTGACGATTTGAATTTGGAATTTAAAATATGATTTGACTTCAAAGATTTAAAATGGATTTTGGAAAAGGTGATTTCTGGCTTGATGCCCAGTTCATAACAGTGGTTTTGATGAACAAGATTTCGGGTTTCGAAAACTTGAACGTGGATTTCCGGATTTGGGTTCGGAATGATTATTCTGGATGCCCAGTCCATTTATGAAAAAGTATGGATTTAGTTTTCATAACAAGGATGTACATTTTGGTTAAAATATCACAAAGAATTTGAAAGTGAAGAAAATTAACGATAGCAAATGGCTGAATATGGTTTCGTAAGATTATATCAAATTTATTTCTAACTTGTTACTCTAGAGATTTTTTAAAATAATTAATTTTATTTTTCTTTCCTTGCTAGGAAAAATTAAAACAAGGAAAATGTTTGGTGGTCGAGAGAAATCAGTTCTTCCATTCATCAGTTTAACTCCCTTATACTGAGTGGGAGTTGAAATAAAATACATGGACATAAATAGTCTTACATCAACAGCCACATAGCTCATAACCATTTACATCATCTCCGTCGATATTCCATGTAATAGAGTTACTTGGCTACGCGCCTATGTATTTCCTCATTAAAACCTTGCGAGATAATAAAAATTATGTAGGACATAAATGGCTTGAGTGCAGAGAAATACGATGCAGCATGGATGGACATGGAGTGGTGGCATGAGAACCTTCAGAGGTAGATGAAGTTTTCTGTTCTAGATAATAAGCATATCATATGTCTCTTCTAGAAGATAATAACCAAGTTCTATCAAAGCAATACGACAATACATTTGCCATCATGAAAACAATGCATGCTGAGCTTGAGAGTTAGCACTGAATGACCAATGTTTCTAGCTATGGCCGACCCAACTATGGATGACTCAATCACTAGACCACAACTGAGCATCTGGGAAAAAGCTAAGTAAAATGGAAATTCTAAATCAATGATGTGTGTGTGTGTGTGTGTGTGTGTGTGTGTGTGTGTGTGTGTGTGTGTGTGTGTGTGTGTGTGTGTGTGTGTGCGCACTTGTATTGATAACGAAACCATAATACGACGCTTTCAACATATGTAAAGTAGTTGTGGACATCTGTTGTAGTTTGGAATCTTATGATGAATAATGAATTTAGAATATGCTGTTTCTAAATGTATTTTTGTGTAAAAGGATTCTATGTTTTACATGTTTACCCAAAAATTACATTGTGATTACCTTCATTTCAAACCCTTTCCATCAATACTACATCAAAATTATTTCAAGGGCTATCCATTGGTTAGTCGTTAACAACGTCAATATTTATCCAAAACCCACTAACCATACTTTTTTAACTTTATAGTCCATAACCATCATAATAATTAGTCAAACAATAAAATTGACCATTTTTCTTCAAAAGTACTTTTAAACTTCATATTTGATTTTTTTTTTCATTCCAAGATTATATTGAGGATTATGAAAATATTGCTCCTATGTATAATATTTTTTTTTTCACTTGTTCATTTTAAGAATAATATGATTATCTAATCCAACTAAATACAAGATAACTAAAAACAACAATTCTTCAAAAATACTTTTACATTTAAAAAGTTTCAACATCCGATATTAAATAATTTGGTTAATTGTATATGGTTTAGTGTTTAATTCTTGGATCCCCTAAATCAATGAATAAAATCCTACATCGTAGGATTTTCCACCACCATCTCATCCGTCCCAAAAACTTTCTATATCATATTGTTGAACCCCAGACAATACCAACTTCATTTTTTATTTCATAGAAAAAAATTCAATTATAACAATATATATATACATATGTAATATTATTATATGTATAGTCTAATAAAGGGTCCAGGAGGTCAAAGAGATCAAACACGAAGGAGCACATGGGGCAAAAAGATCCAAATTAACAATGTAATATGCTGTTTTTTATTGTTTGAATAACTTTTTAGTAAAAATAAATTGATAGAAAAGTTTTTTAAAAAAAAGTAAAAGTTGTCAAGGGTGTACCAATAATTTACTCTTATTTCAAATCAATTACGCCCTCTAATGTGTTCGTAAAATACTTATTTTTATTTATCTTTCTTCTTGTACTCTATAGGATTCTCCGCATCTTTATCATATATTCATCTTCTTTGTTCTAGAATTATCTAGAATGTTCTAGAAAAATCTTCCAACAAGCGGTTAGGATTGGTGAGTGAAGAATTTTTCATTCGGCTGGAGGAGTTTTTAGGGACAAGAGTTCAATTTCGAATTCGTTTTGTTACCTATTCCATTAGGAATGGCAGAGTTTTTAGTGCATCACATTCACGCATGTAAAATCCATGTGACGAAAAAAAAGGACCATGATGATGATTCTATGTTCGTTTTCGCTCTACCCAGATGATGCGCTCCTAGTTCCCGGAGTTACATACAGGAAAAAGTAACTCTATTACTTAAAGAAGAGAATCGCTAGTTTGACCGACCGACTAGGTGGGAATTACAACATCGAGGAATGCCACTACATATTCTCCCCTTGCCCTTTTTCTCAACCAATTTTTACGTTGATTCATTATATAGTTGTGAGGATTCTTATGCCCCACTATGGCTTGGGGGGCTCAAAAACGAAATTATGGCGAGTGGATAATAAACTATATCAAAGCACACACATTAATAAAGTGACCATACTAATAATAACAATGAGAAGATACGGGTGATGAGGACAAACCGCCTCGTGGTCCATCAATTTACATTGAAACCCACCATAAACATATATATATATATATATATATACATATATATACATACACACATACATACAGCTTACCGTGGTACCCATTCAATTACATAGGTGGAAAACCCTCGCTATAACCAATACTACTTGCCATCATACTAACCCAACCGAACCCAATGTGCCCGTAGTAGTCGTATAATCCCTGAGTTATAGTTTGATATCCTTGCGCATCCCAATCCATAACTCAATATCTCAGTTGATCTTGAGCCGTAACCCAATATTCCCACTCCTCTCGAGTCATAACAATATCACAACTTATCCCTAGCTATAACTCAATATTTCGGCTCACTCAGTATCCTTGTTCATCACAAGCAATAACTAAATATCTTGCCTTAACCAGACCCATAATTCAATATCTATACTTTCCTCGAGCCATAACTCAATATCCCGGCTGTAGCATTGACACAATATACCAGCTCATCTCGAGCCTTAACTCAAGATAGAGGGCGGAGCCATTCTCACCTAACCATCGCGAAAAGCTGTGGATAGCACTTGAGAGGTCCAATCCAGGACCTACTCTCCACATATTTTATTTTATATATGCATTGAGAATTCTAATTATATATAAAATGAAGACAATAAAAGTTTACATTAAACATGTTTGGTGAGTTTTGTTTCACAGTAAGATTTTCTTTTTATTTGATCCTAAAATCGCACAAAATTAACTTTAGTTTTTTTTTTTGCTCAAAAAAAAGTAATTTACATTCTTGTTTTGTCATCAAATATGCAAAAGAAGAAAATTTAAGAAAGCAAACGGATGAATATGGTTTCGTATGTTATTGTCACTACATTTATTTCCAATCATTTTCATTTAATACCACATCAGAGTTATTTCAAATCTTTACGCTAGAGTTTTCACAAAATATATAATTTTTTATTTTTGTGAATTATTAAAAACAAATAGAGCGTTTGGAGGTAGGGAGAAATCAATCATTTCGTTCATTAGTTTAACCCCTTTTATAAGGTTAGGATTGAGATAAAATACATGAACGTAAGTAGCCTTATCTGAATAGCAACATAAGTCATAAATATTTGCAATCTTCCCCTTGGATACTCAACGTAATATTTTGCATGGCAGTGCGCCTATGTGTTACGTCAATAAAATCTTGTCTGATAATAAAAATCTCCACAGAAATAACATTAATTGATAGAAATACAGTTCAAAGAAAAAATATAGAAATACAGTGCAATGCGAGCGGATAGCTAGGTAGTAGCCGCATTAGATCTTCATGTTGTAGATGAAATTGCCTCTTATGGACAATGAGAAAATAGTTCGTCTCTTCGGGCGGCTAATAACTAAGTCCTGTCAATGCAATACCCAAGGCACTTGCCATATTAAAAACAATGCTTCATGAACTCGAGAGTTAGCGCAAGACGCCGGACATTCCTAGATATGGCCAACCCAACTATGGATGATTATACCACTAGACGACATCTGAGTACCAGGAAAGAAACAGCTAAGTAAAATTAGAGATCAAGCATAGTGATAGATTGGTTATATATAACGAGAGATATAAGTTGATTTGTATTGAAAACAAAACCATAATACGACACTTTTAGGATGTGAAAAGTCATCATGAACAATTAAAAATCGTGGTTCTTCCACTGGTCCTGCTCATTTTAAAAATAAAAATTTGCACTTAAAGTTCCATACAAATATAGGCCCTAGATGCAGCTCCCTTTGCAATTACATAGCTGCACCTCCTTCAGTCTGATCGCATTAAATTGAATTTGGTCATATAAGTCGAACCTTGAATTTGCATGCTCATAAGTTGTGCTGATTAATTCTAATGCAATGTTGGTTTCTATTCTTATTTACCACAATGTATTTAATCTAGTGACATTATGCTAACTTTAAGTTTGCAATAAAAATTGAATGGATGGAGGAACATCATTCCTACAATATTGAATTGAATTAATTGGCATAACATTTAATTAGTAACGCGTTATAATGAATCCCAGAACTGTTAAAAAATCAAAACTATGCTAAAATGAATTCATTTTTAGCCCTATAAATACACAGTTTCTTAAATCTTAACAACACAAGAGTCATTCCCAATATTCAACAGGAAGTTTATTATATTATTCTCAGCAAAATCAATATGGCAATTAGGTCGAACATTTATCCTAATACCCACATTACATCGGTTTTCATGTTCGTCATGATGATTGTAGTCTCACCAGCAGCTATTGCAACCTCAAGGCTTTCACCGGCAACACATGAACCCTCACGTGTTTCTCCGTTGCAGGATTGTGTCGGGCGATATTCTGAGTTTTGTGGAAAAGACATACGTAATAATATATTGTATGGTGAACATGCAAGAGTGTATATGCGGTGTTGTCTTGAGCTTCTAAATTCTGCCGGAGAAGCATGCCACGACGCATTGACGAAGGAAGCTCTTGCAGAAGCTCCTTCAACAGTAAACAAATCAAAGGCTTTGGCAACGAGTAAACAACAATGGAAAGTTTGTTCTGATTGGTTTGAATCATTACCTCCAGGGAGCTACGAATAATCTTATCCTTCCATTAAATTATATATGCATGGAGAATTCTAATGATATATATATATATACGAATACAATAAAATTTTATATTAAAAATGTTCATGGTGGGTTTTGCTTCACAGTGAGATTTTCTTTTAATTTCGTCATAAAATCACCCAAAATTAAGTAACTTCAAGTTTTTTTTTTCCTTTTTGCCTAAAAAAGTAATTTATATTCTTGTTGTATCATGAAATATGCATAAGTCCATTTCTAAAATAGTATGAATTTGGCTTTCATAATAAGGCTGGACTTATTGGTTAAAATATAACAATGAATTTGAAGAGGAAGAAAATTAAAGAAAGCAATCGGATGAATATGGTTTCGTATGTTATCTTCACTACATTCATTTCAAATGATTTTCGTTAATAGTACATCAAAGTTATTTCAAACGTATAACTCTTGAGTTTTCATCAAATACTTATTCTTTATTTTTCTTTCTTTTTTGGGAACTGTAAAAATAAATAGAATGATTAGAGGTAGAGAGAAATCAGTTTTTTCATTCATCAGCATAACCCCCTTATATAGCGTAAGGATTGGGATAGAATACATGTACATAAATGTCGTACATGAATAGCAACATAACTTATACCGATTTGCAATCTTCCCTTTGGATATTCTATGTAATGTTGCAATATGGCAGCATGCCTATGTGTTACCTCATTAAACTCTTGTTTGATTATAAAAATCCAATGGGGTGGTAGTTGAAAAAAATACAATGCAAATAAAAAATATTGAAATAAAGTGCAACACGGGTACATGCTTAGTAGCCAGATTGAAACTTCGGGTGGTACATGAAATTGCCACTTATGGATAATTAGCAGATAGTACTTCCTTTATGGAAGGAAATAACCATGTCCTATCGATGGAATAACCTAAGACATTCCCCATCTAGAAAACAACGCATGATGAGCACGAGAGTTAGTGCAGAATGGCCGACGTTCCTACATTTGACCAGCCTAACTACGGATGATTGTTGCACCAAACGACAGTTGAGCATCTGGGAAGAGACGTCTAAGTAAAATGAGAAACCATAATATCACACTTTTAGGGTGTGAAAATTCGTCAGGAACATTTATTATAGTATGTAATCTCATTATGAACGTTAACTTTTATAATTTCTTTTATTTTTTAATGTTTTTTTTTTGCAAAAATAATCCATGTTATACGTGTGGACCCTTCATACAAAAAATCAAGCATCCTCCACTGGTCCTACCCATTTTAAAATAAAATATTTATCCCTAAGCTTCCATACAAATATAGGCCCTAGTTGCAGCTTCGTTTGCAACTACAGAGTTGCATTTCCTTCATCTCGACCACATGAAATTGAAATTTTTCATATGAGTCGAACCTTGAATTTTCATGTTCATAAGTTGTGTTGATTAGTTCTAATGCGTGGCTGTTGGTTTCTATTGTTAATTACGACAATGTATTAACTTCAAGTTTGCATGTAAAATTGAATGGATGGAGAAAAACCGTCTCAATAATAACGATGTGAATAAATTAGCTTAATGTTTAATTAGTAACAAGTCATAACACACGCCAAAACAGTTTAAATACAAAAAATTCAACTAAAATAAAGTCATTTTTAGCCGAATAAATTCACAGTTTCTTAAATCTTAACACCTCATATGTCCCATATTCTAAATCAAATTTATAATATTAGTTGAACACTTATCCAAATACCTTCATTACAACATGTTTTATGTTCTTTATGATGATTGTAATCTCGTTAGTAGCAAATGCAACCGCAAGGCTTCCACTAGTAGCACTTGAACCCTCAAGTGTTAATCCATTATGAGATTGTGTCGAGTGAGATTTTGAGTTATTTTGGAAAAGACATACGTAATAATATATTGTATGATGGACACGTAAGTGTGTATACACAATGTTGTTTTGAGCTTCTAAATCCTACTGGAATCATGCCACAAAGTATTGACGAAGGGCGCTCTTGCATAAGCTCCTTCAAAAGAAAACAAATAAAAAACTTTGGCAGTAAGGAAACAAGAATAGAAAGTTTGTTATGATTGGGTTGAATCACTATTTCCGGGGAGCTACGAATAATCCAACCATTCCATAAATATAGAATAATTACTACAAAATACTTCCACTTTATTTTATATCTGAATGAAAACTTTCTATTTTTGTCATCAAATATGCATAAGTCCATTTATGAAAAAGTATGGATTTAGATTTCATAACAAGGATGTACTTATTGGTTAAAATATCACAAAGAATTTGAATGTGAAGAAAATTAACGATAGCAAATGGTTGAATATGGTTTTGTAAGATTATATCAAATTTATTTCTAACCTGTTACTCTAGAGATTTTTTAAAATAATTAATTTTATTTTTCTTTCCTTGCTAGGAAAAATTAAAACAAGGAAAATGTTTGGTGGTCGAGAGAAATCAGTTCTTCCATTCATCAGTTTAACTGTCTTCTACTGAGTGGGAGTTGGCATAAAATACATGGACGTAAATAGTCTTACATCAACAGCCGCATAGCTCATAACCATTTACATCATCTCCTTCGATATTTCATGTAATAGAGTTACTTGGCTACGCGCCTATGTATTTCTTCGTTAAAACCTTGGGAGATAATAAAAATTATGTGGGGCATAAATGGCTCGAGTGCAGAGAAATACGATGCAACATGGATGGACATGGAGTGGTGGCACGAGAACCTTCAGAGGTAGATGAAGTTTTCTGTTCTAGATAATAAGCATATCATATGTCTCTTCTAGAAGGTAATAACCAAGTTCTATCAAAGCAATACGACAATACATTTGCCATCTTGAAAACAACGCATGATGAACTTGAAAGTTAGCGCTGAATAACCAATGTTCCTAGCTATGGCCGACCCAACTATGGAAGACTCGATCACTAGACCACAACTGAGCATCTGGGAAAAAGCTAAGTAAAATGGAAATTCTAAATCAATGATAGATTGGTTATGTGTATATGTGTGTGTGTGTGTGTGTGTGTGTGTGTGTGTGTGTGTGTGTGTGTGTGTGTGTGTGTGTGTGTGTGTGTGTGTGTGTGTGTGTGTGCGTGCACTTGTATTGATAACGAAACCATAATACGATGCTTTCAACATATGTAAAGTAGTTGTGGACATCTGTTGTAGTTTGGAATCTTATAATGAATAATGAATTTAGAATATGCTGTTTCTAAATGTATTTTTGTGTAAAAGGATTCTATGTTTTACATGTTTACCCAAAAATTACATTGTGATTACCTTCATTTCAAACCCTTTCCACCAATACTACATCTAAATTATTTCAAGGGCTATCCATTGGTTAGTCGTTAACAACATCAATATTTATCCAAAACCCACTAACCATATTATTTTAACTTTATAGTCCATAACCATCATAATAATTAGTCAAACAATAAAATTGACCATTTTTCTTCAAAAGTACTTTTAAACTTCATATTTGATTTTTTTTTTTTCATTCCAAGATTATATTGAGGATTATGAAAATATTGCTCCTATGTATAATATTTTTTTTTCTTCACTTGTTCATTTTAAGAGTAATATGAGTATCTAATCCAACATAAAACAAGAAAATTAAAAACAACAATTCTTCAAAAATACTTTTACATTTAAAAAGTTTCAACATCCGATATTAAATAATTTGGTTAATTGTATATGGTTTGGGGTTTAATTCTTGGATTTTGTCCCCTAAATCAAAGAATTAAATCCTACATCGTAGGATTTTCCACCACCATCTCATCCCTCCCAAAAACTTTCTATATCATACTGTTGAAACCCACACAATACCAACTTCATTTTTTATTTCATAGAAAAAACTCAATTATAACAATATAATATATATATATATATACATATGTAATATTATTATATGTATAATCTAATAACGCGTCCAGGAGGTCAAAGAGACCAAACACGAAGGAGCACATGGGGCAAAAAGAGCCAAATTAACAATGCAATATGCTGTTTTTTATTGTTTGAAGAACATTTCAGTAAAAATAAATTGATAGAAAAGTTTTTTTTAAAAAAAAAGTAAAAGTTGTCAAGGGTGTATCAATAATTTACACTTATTTCAAATCAATTACGCACTCTAATTTGTTCATCAAATACTTATTTTTATTTATCTTTCTTTGTTGTGAAATATTGAAAACAAAGAGAATATTTTGAGGTTGAGAAATATTCGCTCTTTTATTCATTAGTTTAACCCCGTATATAAAATTGGAATAAAATACATAGACTTAAATTCCCTTACATTAATAGCCACATAACAAATAATACTTACAACACTCCCCAATGTATATTCCTTAATTATAATAGTGTTGCTTGGCTACATACCTAGAAGGGCTAGAATTTAGCTTCTTACCTAAGACTTCTTGTTGCTTATTGGCTAGTATGACCCAAGGCCCTTCTTGGATCGCTCACGCTCTTCCTTTATATATGTCTTCAATCTTACTTCTCTCTTGTTCTGACAGGACCCATCCCAATCCCCCCGGGATTAGTGCGAGATGACCCTGCTCCCGTCTGACACGAAGTGTCAGACAAGGGATATTTCCGTCCTTTGCCCTCCCGGGCTATCAGAGTACACCAGGATCCGGAGGAGGTATGTGATATCTCGGTCTCTGCTACAGTCCACATCCGATGTCAACCTGAAGGGCAGTCAAAACATTAAAAGCTGTGAGTGGACAAAACAAGAGTTTATAAAAACAATTTATAAGAAAGCCATTTGTACCCTTCACTAAAAAGCATGCATGCATTCGAAAACCATTTATCCAGAAAAACCATAATGAAATCAAGTACACGGGCCACTGCCCAACTCCATAAGGGACTCAGCCCAAATCATAAGAAACTAACCATACGTGCCACTGCCCAAAACCTTTGTAACCACACATCACATATCATATATCATATTTATATCATATACACATATAATTCACACAACCAATCCTATCACGGTTTCCAAAGCTACGCGCGTGCTACCCATGTCTCAATCCGAGTCTTCTCAAAGTCAAGATCAATGTCCGCAGACCACTGACCCTACCCGAGGTAATAGTAATCATAGCCTTCCTGAGAGTAAGGAACCCAACTGGGGGGTGACTCCATTCAGTCGGTACTCCGTGACTACTCTGGGGTCCACCCAGGCCAACGACCCTCCCCGAAGGAGATAATAGAAGTAAAGGAAGGTATGTGAACATATATATATATATATATACATAACATAAACATTTATGCCTGGTTTCCTTGAACCGGCATGATCCATAACATCCATGCTCGGTTCCCATAAACCGTCATGCACCACAATGACCTGACAAAGGTTCATGCCGGTTCCCATAAACCGTCATGAACTACAATGACCTTTCCAGAGTTCATGCCGGTTCCCATAAACCGTCATGAACTTGGAAATCCATCTAGGGTCCCTACCCTGAAATCATCAGTGTAAAACATCTGGGTCTCGTGCCCGAATATATGACATCAACTGGGCACCGTGCCCGATATCGAAAGGTCAGTCACGACTCCGATCATAGTGATGCGTGCAACCATCCATCCAGGACCGCCCTCAATCCTGGTATGTCGCCGTGAACGAATCAACCGACGCGACCACCACAAGATCATGTGGTGCACTCATCACCGATCGCTATCATGAACCGTCAGCACTCCGAAGTCGAGCCTCCCCAGGCTGCCCGACCACGAATCGTGCATCGTGATCTCTCCGGAAGGAACACATCCCAATCCGGAGGCGAGCGTCGTATCGTTGATCGTCGTGCACATAGCACCCGTCGCGACCACGATTTAGACCCGTAGGTCGTAACTAGAGTCATATGCCCGAGACCAAACCAAATGGGTCTCATACCCAAGTTTATTCTTTTGGAATCCAAAACCATTTAATTTAGACCAATAAAAGAATACAGACCCGTATAGGCACCGTATAGGGCCGAAACCTCGAAATACGTTCCTATATGTAACCACACATCAAAATGCACTCATGGCATCACAAAAAAGTATTAAAAACATATAATAAACATTTATGCATGCACCAATTTAGAAAATAAGGTCCACTCACAGACCGTCCGAGCTGCTTCCTCGATTTGCGTGCCATACGGCTCCCGAGCCGATCACCGTCACCGGGATTCCCAAACCTGTCCAAATTTTAATAGAAGGTTACTAACTACTTAATTAACCTCCTACCAAAGCCCCGTAATTTTCCCATATTTTTAACTATTTTTAATCCCGATCTGAAACCTTCCGATGCCCCGAACATTATCGAGACCGTGTCCGATCGACACGAAACCAGTCCCAAAATGTTCGTTACATCGAATAGAAGATTTCACATGTTGAAACCATCCCAAGATTCCCTGCCACGCGCCCTCACGCGCCCTGGGAGTGCACTGCGTGTGGGCCTCACGCGCCACTGCACAGTGCGTCTTCTTCCCTGCGACAGACCGGTCCGGCCGGTTCGACTATGCAGTCCGGTCCAGCTGGACCGGTGTGATCGGTCCAGCCCTTCTACTCCCTAATTTTCGGTCCTTTTTCTTCCTAATCGATTCTAAACTTCCTAATATGATCCTAGGAACATGTTTGGATGATCAAAACAAAGAAAAACCCATAGAACCCAAGGTTTGATTTTTTGAACCTCACGGTTCAATTTTTCCATTTTCCTCCCACGGCTTCTCAGCCGTCAACCACCACCAACACCGCCTTAAAACTGTGCTAGCAACCTAACTAACTCATCCTAATCGTCCAAAAGCAACCATAATATCGAAATCAATTAAAAGGGGGAAAATGGCCTTACCGTGCACACGCACGGGTTCGTGGCTCCACCGCCCACGGCGGCGCCTTCCTGGGCCGGCCACCACGTCCTCCTGTCTTCCCTCACTCCCTGGTCTCAGTCCTGGTCGAAATGGGGTTGGGTTGGCTGGGTTTGGGTGAATGGTTTGGGTGAGATCGGGTAATGGGAGGGGTGTGTGTGTTTGAATGATGAAAAATGGAATGGATGGTCGATGCATGAATATGTGTGGGCTGTGCAATGGATGGGTGACACTTGTCACTCATCCATTGGGCCTCCATAAATATCTAGGCCCCACAAAAGTCCAAAAGTTAACTCGTTTCGTAATTCGTGTAATAGTGCACTTGAACTTCCGTGAACCGTAACTTCGCCGTCGAACGTGCGAATTCGACGTGCCGCCTGTCTATGGATTCGTATCGTCCTTATCTATGTAACGGTCTTCGGCCCTCGGCCATCGGACCTCCCGGTCAAAAAGTCAACATTTGACCCCTCTTTTAACCAAAATTACCAAAATGCCCATAAACTTCCGAACGTCATAACTTCCTCCACGAACATCAGAATTGAACGTGCCACATGTCTATGAACTCGTGACATCCTAAACTACGCGATGATCATCGGTCAAAGTCCATTTGACCGCCAGAATGAAAAGTCAACGTTTTGCCACGACTAGGGGCAAGACTGTCATTTTGCATCGTTCGTCTGATTTAGCCTAACTAATCACCGATTAACCTCACTAATCGTGATTAGTCACTAATCTAATCTCGGAATTCGGGACGGGTCGTTACAACCTTCCCTCCTTAATTAATTTTGTCCTCGAAATTCCAACCGACCTAATTCCAATCGTTCTTCCCTCCTTAATTTAGTTTCATACTTGAAACTCCAATTATCTTGATTCCACATCCACCACGTGGAAAGTAGAATCGACCTCAAAACTCGTGTACACTCGTACACCCACTAACCAGAACGATACTCGTCTGCAACCAGACGTACCACTAACACTCACGTCGTATCGACTACATTCGACCATGTCGAATGACAGAAGTCGTACGCTCCG
Organism: Prinsepia uniflora; assembly: GCA_032719365.1. Taxonomy (NCBI): domain Eukaryota; kingdom Viridiplantae; phylum Streptophyta; class Magnoliopsida; order Rosales; family Rosaceae; genus Prinsepia; species Prinsepia uniflora. The sequence goes on from CM064872.1 coordinate 16,022,382, forward strand.
AACTGACACCACTTGTCAGATCTACCGTTTCGCTGACACAACCAACTGGACGGTTCCCTGCTCAACCACTAACTATCTTGTCGTCTGCTCCCACTGGGAGTCATCAGACCTCACTAATCGATCCACGATGACACCTCCGACAAACCGTCACCACTTGACAGTCGTCAGTCGAAAACTAACACTATAACCACTTGTGGTTATACTAACCACCAACGCACTCAACCATGAGTAAACACTTACCAACAAAACACTCGACCTGTGTGTAACTAGACCCATCAGAAATACTATGACCCCACGCACAGTATCCAATGTCCAGTCCACGACCTCAACTAATCCGATGGTATCGGAACCAATCCGACTACCAACACGTTCTCCAACGTATCACTGGTATACCCAGAATACCGCTACCAGACACCACAAGCCTATCCAGTATCGTACCTCGAACAACGTACAAGGTACATACACCTACCCATCAATCAGCCTACAACCACCTAGGTTGTAGCCAATCACGTTTCAATAATGAAGTTCATCTGTCCAATCCAGTATTAGACAAATCGAGACTCCAACCTATCATTTATTCCCAATTCCGAATAAGAATCCGCAATTTCGTAAGAAATCCCGAATCCAAACCCAGAAATCATATCCATAATCATGTCCAATTTCGAATCCGAAACCATCATTCCGTAAGCTAGCATTATGAATGACCATTCCGAACCCAAATCCATAAAAAGAAAATCCACAGTCAAGTTCTAGAATCAAATCCTGAATCGTCACCCAGAATCCGATTCCAAAACCCAAATCCAGAAATCCTCTTTCAAGTTCCAAAATCAAATCCTGAATCGTCATCCAGAAATCTGATTCCAAAACACGAAATCTCATTCATATCTACCGAGACGTACCAAAACTGAACCTCTCGGTTACCTGCTCAACCGATTACCCTATTACCATTGATTGACTTCATGGAGAAGCTAATCCCAATATCAACATATGTAGGCTGACAAAATCCGACCTCATCGGACACTTACTCACCTGAGTAATATACCATACGGGATTTACCTCGAAAAGAAGTTCAGACCCATCATGTTCCACTCAAACTCTCCACCTATCTGGATCGTCAAAATCACGATCCAGATCCATAACGATACCCAAAGTCCTAAACCAATTCCCACATCTAAACAGATCAGTCAACGACGAGACACGTCGAGACTGTGGGTTCTCACTGACTACCTCGTATCGATCCTTGGCATTCCACCTGGAACATCAAGGATGATACAAGACGATGACACAAAATCCATCATCAACCGTCATCTGCCATCATCTACCACCATCTACCGTGGTAGAAACTGAGAAGTCACCCAAACGACTCCGAAATACCCATTACTAATGCGAAAAATCCGCATTCCACTCGTCACCTCAATCGCAACCTCTCTCGATTCCGAAGTTCCAACAAGATTGGAAACAACATACCCGGACATCAACCACGTGTCCATAATCAGTCTAACTCTATCCGTGATCCACTCCCGGATCACCGATATTGAACATACGCACATCATGACGGAGTCACATCCCGACTCATAACTCAGCATCATCACGATCACCGGCACCAGCACTAGCACCGGCACCAGTATCAGTACCAGCACACACTAACAACAATACTAGTATCAATATCAGCATCGGCACATAGGGTGCAAATCTGACAACCCTGGATCTCCGCTCACACCGAGCGACGACCCCGCACCTCTGCTCAAATAGGAGAAACTCTGTCTCCCTCGTACCCGAAAGCTCTAGGTACAGTCACCCTGATATCGCATACGAGAAAAGGAAACATCCTCTGAACGTCCCCGATTCCTAACAACCATTACTATGACCACACTAGGTAGTAGCGCCTGCCTCAAACTCGTGCAGACCTAACTACCAGGTATCACTATTGAGGCTCCGCATCCAACGGAATCACTCACCCGTACCAAGTACTCTGTATCCCATTCAGGGATTCCATCGACAAGTACCAACCCTGATAACTTGTCCAACCAATCACTAACCAGTCGCAACTCGACTAACACAATGTCGTCTACCAGGTCATCCATAACCTTAGTTGCACCAAACCACAACTGAGTAGCACGACAACCAAATCGATCTAACTGATAAGTACAATCCCGACTGCGAAGTGCAGTCCCAACACAAGCTGATATGACTAGACCGACTAACGAACCCCAAATCCGAATAGTCGTCAAAGTCACACCATTCGCCAACTCACATTTCCGAACCATACACCCATGGTAGGGTTCCACAATCATGCCTAGAGTCACTTTGAACCCAACTGCATAAGGCAATATAATCCATAATCTGACCATCCACGTGGTCTTAACATCGAAAAGACGTCAATCCAACTAGGATTCCCCGAATCCGACTGCCTCTAGCAGTATATCCGTTTAACTTAACCAAATTCGATCATCGGATGGTCATAACACCCAACCAGTCGTCGGAACCGATCGTACGACATCGTGAAAGACGATCCCAACTAACCGTCACACGATCACAATTATAACGTACTGTTACGTTAATCCTTCCATAGGGTCCCACACTGCCAACCTTGACAGAACTATGGCAACCCCGGCATTTAGTGCCGAACCAAAACATTTCTCGATTCAATCCTACTAACTATCGTACCGATACCCTAACTATCAGGTTGACCACGAACTGTAGCTCCTTGAGATATCACATCCTCGACCTGCATACATTCCAAGAACTCCACGGTTGCTCGAATAGAGATAACCACGCTCTGATAAGCAATCCTATGCTCTGATACCACACTGACAGGACCCATCCTAATCCCTCCGGGATTAGTGAGAGATGACCCTGCTCCCGTCTGACACGAAGTGTTAGACAAGAGATATTTCCATCCTTTGCCCACCCGGGCTATCAGAGTACGCCAAGATCCGGAGGAGGTATGTGATATCTCGGTCTCTGCTACAGTCCACATCTGATGTCAACCTGAAGGGCAGTCAAAACATTAAAAGCTGCGAGTGGACAAAACAAGAGTTTATAAAAACAATTTATAAGAAAGCCATTTGTACCCTTCACCAAAAAGCATGCATGCATTCGAAAACCATTTATCCAGAAAAACCATAATGAAATCAAGTACACGGGCCACTGCCCAACTCCATAAGGGACTCAGCCCAAATCATAAGAAACTAACCATACGTGCCACTGCCCAAAACCTGTGTAACCACACATCACATATCATATATCATATTTATATCATATACACATATAATTCACACAACCAATCCTGTCACGGTTTCCAAAGCTACGCGCGTGCTACCCAGGTCTCAATCCGAGTCTTCTCAAAGTCAAGATCAATGTCCGCAGACCACTGACCCTACCCGAGGTAATAGTAATCATAGCCTTTCTGAGAGTAAGGAACCCAACTGGGGGGTGACTCCACTCAGTCGGTGCTCCGTGACTACTCCGGGGTCCACCCAGGCCAACGACCCTCCCCGGAGGAGATAATAGAAGTAAAGGAAGGTATGTGAACATATATATATATATATATATATATATATACATAACATAAACATTCATGCCCGGTTCCCTTGAACCGTCATGATCCATAACATCCATGCTCGGTTCCCATAAACCGTCATGCACCACAATGACCTGACAAAGGTTCATGCCGGTTCCCATAAATCGTCATGAACCACAATGACCTTTCCAGAGTTCATGCCGGTTCCCATAAACCGTCATGAACTTGGAAATCCATCTAGGGTCCCTGACCTGAAATCATCAGTGTAAAACATCTGGGTCTCGTGCCTGAACATATGACATCAACTGGGCGCCGTGCCCGATATCAAAGGGTCAGTCACGACTCCGATCATAGTGATGCGTGCAACCATCCATCCAGGACCGCCCTCAATCCTGGTATGTCGCCATGAACGAATCAACCGACGCGACCACGATTTAGACCCGTAGGTCGTAACTAGAGTCATATGCCCGAGACCAAACCAAATGGGTCTCATACCCGAGTTTATTCTTTTGGAATCCAAAACCATTTAATTTAGACCAATAAAAGAATACAGACCCGTATAGGCACCGTATAGGGCCGAAACCTCGAAATAGGTGCCTATACGTAACCACACATCAAAATGCACTCATGGCATCACAAACAAGTACTAAAAACATATAATAAACATTTATGCATGCACCAATTTAGAAAACAAGGTCCACTCACAGACCGTCGGAGCTACCGCCTCGATTTGCGTGCCATACGGCTCCCCGAGCCGATCACCGTCACCGGGATTCCCAAACCTGTCCAAATTTTAATAATAGGTTACTAACTACTTAATTAACCTCCTACCAAAGCCCCGTAATTTTCCCGTATTTTTAACTATTTTTAATCCCGATCTGAAACCATTCGTTGCCCCGAACATTATCGAGACCGTGTCCGATCGACACGAAACCAGTCCCAAAATGTTCGTTACATCGAATAGAAGATTTCACATGTTGGAACCTTCCCAAGATTCCCTGCCACGCACCCTCACACGCCCTGGGAGTGCACTGCGCGTGGGCCTCACGCGCCACTACACAGTGCGTCTTCTTCCCTGCGACAGACCGGTCCGGTCGGTTCGACTGTGCAGTCCGGTCCAGCTGGACCGGCATGACCAGTCCGGCCCTCCTACTCCCTCATTTTCGGTCCTTAAGAAAAACCCATAGAACCCGAGGTTTGATTTTTTGAACCTCACGGTTCAATTTTTCCATTTTCCTCTCACGGCTTCTCAGCCGTCAACCACCACCAAAACCGCCTTAAAACTGTCCTAGCAACCTAACTAACTCATCCTAATCGTCCAAAAGCAACCATAATATCGAAATCAATTAAAAGGGGGGAAAATGGCCTTGCCGTGCACCCGCACGGGTTCGTGGCTCCACCGCCCACGGCGGCGCCTTCCTGGGCCGGTCACCACGTCCTCCTTTCTTCCCTCACTCCCTGGTCTCAGTCCTGGTCGAAATGGGGTTGGGTTGGCTGGGTTTGGGTGAATGGTTTGGGTGAGATCGGGTAATGGGAGTGGTGTGTGTGTTTGAATGAAGAAAAATGTAATGGATGGTCGATGCATGAATGTGTGTGGGCTGTGCAATGGATGGGTGACACTTGTCACTCATCCATTGGGCCTCCATAAATATCTGGGCCCCACAAAAGTCCAAAAGTTAACCCGTTTCTTAATTCGTGCAATAGTGCACTTGAACTTCCGTGAACCGTAACTTCGCCGTCGAACGTCCGAATTCGACGTGCTGCCTGTCTATGGATTTGTATCGTCCTTATCTACGTAACGGTCTTCGGCCCTCGGCCATCGGACCTCCCGGTCAAAAAGTCAACATTTGACCCCTCTTTTAACCAAAATTACCAAAATGCCCCTAAACTTCTGCACGTCATAACTTCCTCCACGAACGTCGGAATTGAACGTGCCACCTGTCTATGAACTCGTGTCATCCTAAACTACGTCACGGTCATTGGTAAAAGTCCATTTGACCGCCAGAATGAAAAGTCAACGTTTTGCCACGACTAGGGGCAAGACGGTCATTTTGCATCGTTCGTCCGATTTAGCCTAAATAATCACCGATTAACTTCACTAATCGTGATTAGTCACTAATCTACTCTCGGAATTCGGGACGGGTCGTTACATGATAACATTCTCTTGCATTACATTCCTTACATGGAACCGCGCCTCCATTTATAGAGATCTTATTCACTAATTGAAATTCTCTACTAGCATTTTCCACAGTAATTTCTTTTATATAGCATCTCATCATAATTTCTCTAAATTTCCTAGAGTTCTAGTTTATAAAGCTTTTTTCAAGCTTTCTAGAAATTTTAAATTTCTTATTTCTTATTTCTTCTTTAGATTTCAAGAGTTTGTGTTGGCTAGTCTCTCTTGAATCTTCATAAAAAAAAAATTTCTTTTCTTCCTCCCCAGTTCTTCTAGTACTCAATAGGATTCTCCACATCTTTATCATATATTCATCTCCTTTGGTCTAGAATTATCTAGAATGTTCTAGACAAATCTTCCAACAAGCGGCTAGGATTGGTGAGTGAAGAATTTTTCATTTGGCTAGAGGAGTTTTTAAGGACAAGAGTTCAATTTCGAATTTGTTTTGTTACCTATTCCGTTAGGAATGGCAGATTTTCTAGTGCACCACATTCACGCATGTAAAATCCATGTGATGAAAGAAAAGGACCATGATGATGATTCTATGTTCGTTTTTGCTCTACCCCGATGATGCGCTCCTAGTTCCCGGAGTTACATACCGGAAAAAGTAAAAGTATATCTCTATTACTTGAAAAAGAGAATAGCTAGTTTGACCGACCGACTAGGTGGGAATTAGAACATCGAGGAATGCCACTACATATTCTTCCCTTGCCCTTTTTCTCAACCAATTTGTACGTTGATTCATTATAGAGTTGTGAGGATTCTTATGCCTCACTATGGCTTCGGGGGATCAAAAACGACATTGATGGCGAGTGGATAATAAACTATATCGAAGCACACACATTAATAAATTGACCATAATAATAACAACAATGAGAAGATACGGGTGATCAGGACAAAACCCCTCGTGGTCCATCAATTTACATTGAAACCCACCATAAACATATATATATATATATACATACACACGTACATACAGCTTACCATGGTACCCATTCAATTACATAGGTGGAACCCTCCCCATAACCAATACTACTTGCCATCATACTAACCCATCCGAACCCAATGTGCCCGTGGTAGTCGTATAATCCTTGAGTCATAGTTTGATATCCTTGCGCATCCCAAGCCATAACTCAATATCTCAGTTGATCTTAAGCCATAAACCAATATTCCCACTGCTCTCGAGTCGTAAAAATATCACAACTTATCCCTAGCTATAACTCAATATTTCGGCTCACTCAATTTCCTTGTTCATCCCAAGCAGTAACTCAATATCCTGGCTTAACCAACCCATAATTCAATATCTATATGACACGACCCATCCCAATCCCCTCGGGATTATCGTGGAATGTGCCATGCTCCCGTCTAACATGAGGTGTCAGACAAGGGATAACCTAAAGCCACTGCCCACTCGGGGCTTCCAGAGTGCGCAAGGATCGATGGAGGAAGTATGCAATGTCCCGATCTCTGTTGCAGTCGCTTCCGTAATCAACCTGAAGGGCATAAAAACCAATAAAAGCTGTGAGTGGACGAAAATAAAGGAGTTCATAAACACATTCATAAAAATATTTATGCCCTTCATTAAAACGTATGTATGCCTAGAAAACCAGTAATCAAAACGACCCATCCCAATCCCCTCGGGATTATCGTGGAATGTGTCAAGCTCCCGTCTGACACGAGGTGTCAGACAAGGGATAACCTAAAGCCACTGCCCACTCGGGGCTTCCAGAGTGCGCAACGATCGATGCAGGAGGTATGCGATGTCTCGATCTCTGCTGTAGTCGCTTCCGTAATCAACTTGAAAGGCATAAATGTTTTTATGAATGTGTTTATGAACTACTTTATTTTCATCCAGTCCCGAATATTGGGATTAAAAATTAATTAATTATGGTTTATAATGACTAATCGGGGATTAGTTGAGTGAAATCGGACAAAATGTGCAAAATGACCGTTTTGCCCCTGAGCGTGGGCAAAATATTGACTTTTAGTTCGGGCGGTCAAATGGACTTTGATTGATGCCTGTGACGTAGTTTGGGACGTCACGAGTTCATAGACTGGTGGCACGTTCGATTCCGACATTCGAGGAAGAAGTTATGACGTTCGGAAGCCTAGAGGTATTTTGGTAATTTGGTTAAAAAGGGGCCAAATGTTGACTTTTTACCCGGGAGGTCCAATGGACGAGGGCCAAGGACCGTTACGTAGAGCGAGTCGATATGAATCCGTAGACAGGCGGCACGCCGAAATCGGAGGTTCGACGACGAAGTTGTGGTCACGGGAGCGAAATCGATTAACCGAACGAACCGAGATTTCGATTAAAATATTATTAAACTATGGAATAGTGATCAGTGTTAGTGGACATGTTTCCCTAATTTTTGGAGACCCTTGATTGAGGCCCTAATTTGTGGAACATGTTTCCCTTAATCCCTTTTTAATCATCCTTCATCATTCTCATTCATCATCATTCCTTCCTCATCATTCCTAATCATCATTCTTAATCATCACTGTCTCCTTTCTTTATCAGCCATTATCTTCCTTGTGCCTTCTTTGAACCGTGAAGAAAATAAGAAACAGAGCATGAGAGATGGGAGAATTGGCTTCCTTCCATAGCCGTTCTTGAGAGGGAAAATTGAGAGGAAATTCGAGGGAATTAGGTGACTGAGATTGAAAGAAAAACACTGAGACAGAGAGAGTTGTGAAACAGAGAATCGAAATTATGGAGTTTGGAAGGAAAATTCGAATTCTAAGCTTTGAGCTGTGAAACTTCAAATTGAGCTTGGATTTATCTTCCTGGGGTTATTACGAGTCGATCCACATCAAGAATGAAGAAAATCGATAGCTTTTGGGCTCTGAACAGACCTGGTAACAGAGAAGCAAAGTCGAAGGTTGAGTCATGATCTTGGAGAGATCAAACGATGAAATTGATTTGGGAAATGAGTTTCTCATGGTCCACTGATGCTTCTGGGTGGATCAATTAAAAGAAATCAGAAGGGACTGATGAATTTCGAAGAAGGAACAGTGCTCAGGTGTTCTTCGATAGTTCATCATCGAATTGAAGGATTAAGGTGAGAAATCGTCTAATTGAACTTACAAAACTGTAATTGGACATAAAATGAAGCTGTTTGAATGTTCAATTGAAACAACTGAGGTTGAATCGACATAGAACTGGTCGGGTCGTCTCGCGGGTTGCAGGACCCGTTTTACAGACAAACGGGTGAGGACGAAGGTACTGTAGCAGGCGCGTGGATTTCACGCGCAGCCACTCACGGGGGCGCGTGATGGTGCGTGGGCACGAATCACGAGATGAGGTCAACATGACTTTTTTCCTATCTAATAAAACTAACATTTTGACACTGGTTTCGAGGAAATCGGATATCGTTTCGATATTGTTCGGGACGTCCGAAAGTTTTGAATCGAGTTTAAAAATAGTTAAGAATTCGAAAAAATTATGGGACTTTGATATGAGGTTAATGAAGAGGTTAGTGACCCTCTAGTGTAATTTGGACAGGTTTGGAAGTCCCGGTGACAGTGGTGTGGCCCGGGAAGGCCTATGCCACGCATATCGAGGCACATCGTTGGACGGTTTGTGAGTGGACTTTGGTTTTATAAATACTATGCATGACTAACTGTGTTATATGTTTTATATACGTGATTTCCATGATGGCGATTGTGATTATTGATTTCGGGTATGTTGCACGTATTTCGAGATGTTTTCCGTATTGCACGTATATCGAGGCTGATGGGTTTATTGTGGTTTTACATGCTTGTGGTTTTATGAATAATGTGAGAATGGTTTTGAAATTGGAAAGATGAACTCGGGAATGAGACCCAATTGTTTTGGAAACCTCGGACTTGGAGTCCATTTGAGTTACGTAATCGGGCCGGGGGCCCAGTTCCTTTATCAAATCGGGCTAGGGGCCCAGTTGTTTCGAAATCAGGTGAGACCCATTTGAGTTATATTATCGGGCCAGGGACCCAGTTGATTTATGAAATCGGGCCGTGGGCCCAGTTGGTTTACGAAATCGAGCATGAGGCCTAGTTGGTTCATAAATGTGATTTCGGGTCGGGGACCCTAAATGAAATTGTGATGTTTTATGGTGATTTTGGGCGGGGCCCATTGAGATGTTTTGAAATGACTTGTAAAAACTGTTTTCCATATACCATCTTAATACGAACATATATGATGGTCTCCTCCAGGTGTTTGGGACACTGGAGAAGTAACGGTGCATTGCCTGTGATGGGTCATTGCACGGAGATACCGGATCGTTTAGTGACTCAGGTGCAGGATTGCTATGATTAGACGTCTGGGATGTCAGACATCTGGGATGTCAGAGATATTGACCCGGAGAGACCCCGGGCAGCACGCGTCGCTTATTACCGTGAAATATGACGTCTGGGACGTCAGGCGTCTGGGACGCTAGGTATCTGAGATACCGGAGATGGTAATGTGGTAAATATTAACTAATGAATCTATGAAATGGTTTTTCTTTTAAAATTATGTTTATGGATTTGGGCAGTGACCCACTTGGTTATATAATTACAGATTTGGTATTCTATACTTTTTGGACTGAGTTCCCACACTAGGTTTTGGATTACGGTTTCTGGGCTAAGGCCGTAATGACTTGTTTGAGTAAATGTTTTGATTACTGGTTTTCGAGGCATGCATAAGTTTTAATGAAGGGCATAAATGTCTTGATGTAATGTGTTTTATGAACTCCTTTATTTTCGTCCACTCACAGCTTTTATTTGTTTTGAATGCCCTTCAGGTTGATCACGGATGCAACTGCAGGAGAGATTGGGACGTCGCATACCTCATCCATCGTTCCTTGCGCACTCTGGAAGCCCCGAGTGGATAGGGCTTTAGATTATCCCTTATCTGACAACTCGTGTCAGACGGGAGCATGACACATTTCACGATAATCCCGATGGGATTGGGATGGGTCGCGTCACTATACTTACCCTGAGCCATAACCTAGTTCCCAGAGTTAAATACCGGAAAAAGTAAAAGAATCTCTCTATTACTTGAAGAAGAGAATCGCTAGTTTGACCGACCGACTAGGTGGGAATTACAACATCGAGGAATGCCACTACATATTCTCCCCTTGCCCTTTTTCTCAACCAATTTCTACGTTGATTCATTATAGAGTTGTGAGGATTCTTATGCCCCACTATGGCTTGGGGGGCTCAAAAACGAAATTGATGGCGGGTGGATAATAAACTATATCAAAGCACACACCTTAATTAAGTGACCATAATAATAATAACAATGAGAAGATTCGGGTGATCAGGACAAACCGCCTCGTGGTCCATCAATTTACATTGAAACCCACCATAAACATATATATATATATATACATACACACATACATACAGCTTACCATGGTACCCATTCAATTACATAGGTGGAACCCTCGCTATAACCAATACTACTTGCCATCATACTAACCCAACCGAACCCAATGTGCCCGTGGTAGTCGTATAATCCCTGAGTCATAGTTTGATATCCTTGGGCATCCCAATCCATAACTCAATATCTCAGTTGATCTTGAGCCGTAACACAATATTCCCACTCCTCTCGAGTCGTAACAATATCACAACTTATCCCTAGCTATAACTCAATATTTCGGCTCACTCAATATCCTTGTTCATCCCAAGCAGTAACTTAATATCCTGCCTTAACTAGACCCATAATTCAATATCTATACTTATCCCGAGCCATAACTCAATATCCCGGCTGTAGCATTGACACAATATACCAGCTCATCTCGAGCCTTAACTCAAGATAGAGGGCGGAACCATTCAAACCTAACCATCGCGAAAAGCAGTGGATAGCACTTGAGAGGTCTAATCCAGGACCTACTCTCCACATATTTTATTTTATATATGCATTGAGAATTCTAATTATATATAAAATGAAGACAATAAAAGTTTACATGTTGAACATGTTTTGGTGAGTTTTGTTTCCCAGTAAGATTTTCTTTTTATTTGATCCTAAAATCGCACAAAATTAACTTTAGTTTTTCTTTTTTGCCCAAAAAAAAGTAATTTACATTCTTGTTTTGTGATCAAATATGCAAAAGAAGAAAATTGAAGAAACCAAACGGATGAATATGGTTTCGTATTTTATTGTCACTACATTTATTTCCAATCGTTTTCATTTAATACCACATCAGAGTTATTTCAAATCTTTACGCTAGAGTTTTCACAAAATATATAATTTTTTATTTTTATGAATTATTAAAAACAAATAGAGCGTTTGGAGGTAGGAGAAATCAATCATTTCGTTCATTAGTTTAACCCCTTTTATAAGGTTAGGATTGAGATAAAATACATGAACGTAAGTAGCCTTATCTGAATAGCAACATAAGTCATAAATATTTGCAATCTTCCCCTTGGATACTCAACGTAATATTTTGCATGGCAGTGCGCCTATGTGTTACGTCAACAAAATCTTGTCTGATAATAAAAATCTCCACAGAAATAACATTAATTGATAGAAATACAGTTCAAAGAAAAAATATAGAAATACAGTGCAATGCGAGCGGATAGCTAGGTAGTAGCCGCATTAGATCTTCATGTTGTAGATGAAATTGCCTCTTATGGATAATGAGCAAATAGTTCGTCTCTTCGGGCGGCTAATAACTAAGTCCTGTCAATGCAATACCCAAGGCACTTGCCATATTAAAAACAATGCTTCATGAACTCGAGAGTTAGCGCAAGACGCCGGACATTCCTAGATATGGCCAACCCAACTATGGATGATTATACCACTAGACGACATCTGAGTACCAGGAAAGAAACAGCTAAGTAAAATTAGAGATCAAGCATAGTGATAGATTGGTTATATATAACGAGAGATATAAGTTGATTTGTATTGAAAACAAAACCATAATACGACACTTTTAGGATGTGAAAAGTCATCATGAACAATTAAAAATCGTGGTTCTTCCACTGGTCCTGCTCATTTTAAAAATAAAAATTTGCACTTAAAGTTCCATACAAATATAGGCCCTAGATGCAGCTCCCTTTGCAATTACATAGCTGCACCTCCTTCAGTCTGATCGCATTAAATTGAATTTGGTCATATAAGTCGAACCTTGAATTTGCATGCTCATAAGTTGTGCTGATTAATTCTAATGCAATGTTGGTTTCTATTCTTATTTACCACAATGTATTTAATCTAGTGACATTATGCTAACTTTAAGTTTGCAATAAAAATTGAATGGATGGAGGAACATCATTCCTACAATATTGAATTGAATTAATTGGCATAACATTTAATTAGTAACGCGTTATAATGAATGCCAGAACTGTTAAAAAATCAAAACTATGCTAAAATGAATTCATTTTTAGCCCTATAAATACACAGTTTCTTAAATCTTAACAACTCAAGAGTCATTCCCAATATTCAACAGGAAGTTTATTATATTATTCTCAGCAAAATAAATATGGCAATTAGGTCGAACATTTATCCTAATACCCACATTACATCGGTTTTCATGTTCGTCATGATGATTGTAGTCTCACCAGCAGCTATTGCAACCTCAAGGCTTTCACCGGCAGCACATGAACCCTCACGTGTTTCTCCGTTGCAGGATTGTGTCGGGCGATATTCTGAGTTTTGTGGAAAAGACATACGTAATAATATATTGTATGGTGAACATGCAAGAGTGTATATGCGGTGTTGTCTTGAGCTTCTAAATTCTGCAGGAGAAGCATGCCACGACGCATTGAGGAGCTTCCTTCGTCAGTAAACAAATCAAAGGCTTTGGCAACTAGTAAACAACAATGGAAAGTTTGTTCTGATTGGTTTGAATCATTACCTCCAGGGAGCTACGAATAATCTTATCCTTCCATTAAATTATATATGCATGGAGAATTCTAATGATGTATGTATATATATATATATATATATATACGAATACAATAAAATTTTATATTAAAAATGTTCATGGTACATCAAAGTTATTTCAAACGTATAACTCTTGTGTTTTCATCAAATACTTATTCTTTATTTTTCTTTCTTTTTTCGGAAATGTAAAAATAAATAGAATGATTAGAGGCAGAGAGAAATCAGTTTTTTCATTCATCAGCATAACCCCCTTATATAGCGTAAGGATTGGGATAGAATACATGTACATAAATGTCGTACATGAATAGCAATATAACTTATACCGATTTGCAATCTTCCCTTTGGATATTCTATGTAATGTTGCAATATGGCAGCATGCCTATGTGTTATCTCATTAAACTCTTGTTTGATTATAAAAATCCAATGGGGTGGTAGTTGAAAAAAATACAATGCAAATAAAAAATATAGAAATAAAGTGCAACACGGGTACATGCTTAGTATCCAGATTGAAATTTCGGCTGGTACATGAAATTGTCAATTATGGATAATTAGCAGATAGTACTTCTTTTCTGGAAGGAAATAACCATGTCCTATCGATGGAATAACCTAAGACATTCCCCATCTAGAAAACAACGCATGATGAGCACGAGAGTTAGTGCAGGATGGCCGACGTTCCTAGCTAGATTTGACCAACCTAACTATGGATGATTGTTCCACCAAACGATAGTTGAGCATCTGGGAAGAGACGTCTAAGTAAAATGAGAAACCATAATACGACATTTTCAGGATATGAAAAGTCTCTGGAACATTTATTGTAGTTTGTATTCTCTTTATGAACGTTTACTTTTATAATTTCTTTTATTTTATAATTTATTTTTGTGCAAAAAGATTCCATGTTCTACATGTGGACCCTCCCTACAAAAAATCAAGCATCTTCCACTGATCCTACCCATTTTAAAATCAAATATTTACCCTTAAACTTCCATACAAATATAGGCCCTAGTTGCAGCTCCGTTGGCAACTACAGAGTTGCATTTCCTTCAACTCGACCACATGAAATTGAAATTTTTCATATGAGTCGAACCTTGAATTTGCATGTCCATAAGTTGTGTTGATTAGTTCTATGGCGATGCTGTTGGTTTCTATGGTTAATTACGACAATGTATTAACTTCAAGTTTGCAAGTAAAATTGAATGGATGGAGAAACACCATTTCTACAATATCGATGTGAATAAATTAGCCTAATGTTTAATTAGTAATAAGTCATAACACATGCCAAAACTAACAGCATGTGAAGACAATAAAAGTTTACATTAAACATGTTTTGGTGAGTTTTGTTTCACAATAAGATTTTCTTTTTATTTGATCCTAATATTGCACAAAATTAACTTTAGTTTTTTCTTTTTTGCCCAACAAAAAGTAATTTACGTTCTTGCTTTGTCATCAAATATGCATAAGAAGAAAATTGAAGAAAGCAGACGGATGAATATAGTTTCGTATGTTATTGTCATTACATTCATTTCCAATCTTTTCCATTTAATACTACATCAAAGTTATTTCAAATCTATAACGCTAGAGCTTTCCCAAAATACTTAATTTTATTTATTTATTTTTTGGTGAATTATTAAAAACAAATAGAGCATTTGGAGGCAGGGAGAAACTAGTCCTTTCGTTCATTAGTTTAACCCCTTATATAGGGTTAGGATTGAGATAAAATACATAAACGTAAGTAGCCTTATTTGAATAGCAACATGTCATAAATATTTGCAATCTTCCCCTTGGATACTTCATGTAATATTTTGCATGGCAGTGCGTCTATGTGTTACCTCATTGAAATCTTGTCGGGTAATAAAAATCTCCACAGAAATAACATTAATTGAAAGAAATACAGTTCATAGAAAAAAAATATAGAAATACAGCGCAATGCGGGTGGGTAGGTAGTAGCCGCATTAGATCTTCATGTTGTAGATGAAGTTGCCTCTTATGGATAATGAGCAAATAGTTCGTTTCTTCGGGCGGCTAATAACTAAGTCGTATCAATGCAATAACCCAAGGCGTTTGCCATATTGAAAACAACGCTTGATGAGCTCGAGAGTTAGAGAGATCTTCCACTAGTCCTACTCATTTTAAAAATAAAAATTTGCACTTAAAGTTCCATACAAATATAGGCCCTAGATGCAGCTACCTTTGCAACTACATAGCTGCACCTCCTTCGGTCTGATCGCATTGTATTTTTGTTATAGATGAGATAATATATATAGTCATAAATATTAATTATATGTATAATTGTTGTTAATATAAAATATATTAATAATAATTATAATATAATTATATAATTATATTGGTTATTTAAAAATATCTTGTGTGCCGGGCAAGATGAACTTTGCCCCGCGCATCATAAGCATTCGCCGAGCAAGGCTAATTTATGAGTTTTTTTTTTTTTGTTTTTGTTGTTAAATATTACTTATTTGTTACATATGTATGTTCATAGTTATAATAATATATTTTAATATATAATATTTAATATGTTAATTATAATCATATATATTAATTATAATATAATTATATTGATTATTTAAAATTACCTTGCCCGGCGCATCACAAGCATTCACCAAGCAAGGCTAGTTTTATAAGCATTTTTTTTTGTCTTTGTTGTTAAATATTACTTATTTGTTATATATATATATATATATATATATATGTTCATATTTATAATAATATTTTTAATATTTATTATATGTTAATTATAATCATAAATATGTAATGTATATTAATTATAATCATATATAT
Organism: Prinsepia uniflora; assembly: GCA_032719365.1. Taxonomy (NCBI): domain Eukaryota; kingdom Viridiplantae; phylum Streptophyta; class Magnoliopsida; order Rosales; family Rosaceae; genus Prinsepia; species Prinsepia uniflora. The sequence goes on from CM064872.1 coordinate 16,038,720, forward strand.
TACATTTATATTAATTTTAATCATAAACACCATAGATCATCTCCGTAAAATTTTACGAAATTTCGACGTCCCGAGATTAGGTTATGGTGCGAAACGAATCGATGGTAACAAATCGTCGTTTGTTGATCCAAGGCCTATAAGTGCTCAAAACGTCACCTCTTCGATAGGCGAGGTCTAGACACACCATATCAGAAATTGAACGGTCAAATTTTTTAAATTCACTCGTTAGGATATCGATTGAACCCAAAAACGAAGATTAGTATTAAGGTTTCCTTCGAAAGTTCTAAGCGTTAATGAGTTGGATGGTTTTAGGATTTTCTCTATTTTTTTCTTCATGGTTCGAGTAATCTAACTGTCCACATTAATCATAAACACTCATAGATCATCTCCGTAAAATTTTACGGAATTTCGACATCTCGAGATTAGGTTACTGTGCGAAACGAATCGACGATAACAAATCGTCGTTTGTTGATCCAAGGCCTTTAAGTGTTCAAAACGTCGTGATTTTCAACATGAGAGGTCTAGACACACCGTATCACAAACTAAGCGGTCGAATTTGTCAAATTCACTCGTTAGCATGTCGATTGAACCCAAAAAAGTGAGACTATTATTTAACACTTGGCCCCGCCGATGGGTTATATTCGCTGGGCAGGGTGAAATTTTGCGAAAAATTAAAAAATTCTGCCAAAAACTTACAAAACATTAAAACTGTCGTCCCATGTTGCTCGATGAATCATTAAAATTTTCCCGGTGGATGTGTGTGCCGGGCAAAGTCCCCCACTCACATAGAACAACGTCGACCCTCCCCTTTCCTTCTTCCTCTTCATTTTCCCAAACACAAAGCAAACACAGCCGCGACCTTCCCCTCTCTACAACTCATTAACCTCCCTCTCTCACTCACCCCATAATCCAAAACCTAACACCCCTTAAACTTTGAACCAAAGACCCACAACCCAAACCCACGACCCATGACCCCAAACCCCAAACCCCAAAACCGAACCACCTCTGTCGCTCTTCTCACTCTCTCTCTTTCTCTCTCGAGCTCCACTCTCTCGACTCCCCATTGTAAGCCCTCAATCTCATAAGTTGTGCTGATTAATTCTAATGCAATGTTGGTTTCTATCCTTATTTACCACAATGTATTTAATCGAGTGACATTATGCTAACTTTAAGTTTACAATAAAAATTGAATGGATGGAGGAACATCATTCCTACAATATTGATTTGAATTAATTGGCATAACATTTAATTAGCAACGCGTTATAATGAATGCCAGAACAGTTAAAAAAAATCAAAACTATGCTAAAATGAATTCATTTTTAGCCCCATAAATACACAGTTTCTTACATCTTAACAACTCAAGAGTCATTTCCAATATTCAACAGGAAGTTTATTATATTATTCTCAGCAAAATAAATATGGCAATTAGGTCGAACATTTATCCTAATACCCACATTACATCGGTTTTAATGTTCGTCATGATGATTGTAGTCTCACTAGCAGCAATTGCAACCTCAAGGCTTTCACCGGCAGCACATGAACCCTCACGTGTTTCTCCGTTGCAGGATTGTGTCGGGCGATATTCTGAGTTTTGTGGAAAAGACATACGTAATAATATATTGTATGGTGAACATGCAAGAGTGTATATGTGGTGTTGTCTTGAGCTTCTAAATTCTGCAGGAGAAGCATGCCACGACGCATTGACGAAGGAAGCTCTTGCAGAAGCTCCTTCAATAGTAAACAAATCAAAGGCTTTCGCAACTAGTAAACAACAATGGAAAGTTTGTTCTGATTGGTTTGAATCATTACCTCCAGGGAGCTACGAATAATCTTATCCTTCCATTAAATTATATATGCATGGAGAATTCTAATGATATATATATATATACGAATACAATAAAATTTTATATTAAAAATGTTCATGGTGGGTTTTGTTTCACAGTAAGATTTTCTTTTAATGTCATCATAAAATCACCCAAAATTAAGTAACTTCAAGTTTTTTTTCCTTTTTGCCTAAAAAAGTAATTTATATTCTTGTTGTATCATGAAATATGCATAAGTCCATTTCTAAAATAGTATGAATTTGGCTTTCATAATAAGTCTGGACTTATTGGTTAAAATATAACAATGAATTTGAAGAGGAAGAAAATTAAAGAAAGCAATCGGATGAATATGGTTTCGTATGTTATCTTCACTACAGTCATTTCAAATGATTTTCGTTAATGGTACATCAAAGTTATTTCAAACGTATAACTCTTGAGTTTTCATCAAATACTTATTCTTTATTTTTCTTTCTTTTTTGGGAAATGTAAAAATAAATTAATAGAATGATTAGAGGCAAAGAGAAATCAGTTTTTTCATTCATCAGCATAACCCCCTTATATAGCGTAAGGATTGGGATAGAATACATGTACATAAATGTCGTACATGAATAGCAACATAACTTATACCGATTTTCAATCTTCCCTTTGGATATTCTATGTAATGTTGCTATATGGCAGCATGCCTATGTGTTACCTCATTAAACACTTGTTTGATTTTAAAAATCCAATGGGGTGGTAGTTGAAAAAAATACAATGCAAATAAAAAATATATAAATAAAGTGCAACAAGGGTACATGCTTAGTAGCCAGATTGAAACTTCGGGTGGTAGATAAAATTGCCACTTATGGATAATTATCGGATAGTACATCCCTTATGGGGGGAAATGACCATGTCCTATCTATGCCATAACCGAAGACATTCCCCATCTAGAAAACAACGCATGATGAGCACGAGAGTTAGTGCAGGATGGCCGACGTTCCTAGCTAGATTTGACCAACCTAACTATGGATGATTGTTCCACCAAACGATAGTTGAGCATCTGGGAAGAGACGTCTAAGTAAAATGAGAAACCATAATATGACACTTTTAGGGTGTGAAAATTCGTCAGGAACATTTATTGTAGTTTGTAATCTCATTATGAACGTTGACTTTTATAATTTCTTTTATTTTTTAATATATTTTTGTGCAAAAGGAATCCATGTTATACGTGTGGACCCTTCGTACAAAAAATCATGCATCCTCCACTGGTCCTACCCATTTTAAAATCAAATATTTATCCCTAAGCTTTCATACAAATATAGGCCCTAGTTGCAGCTTCGTTTGCGACTACAGAGTTGCATTTCCTTCATCTCGACAACATGAAATTGAAAATTTTCATTTGACTCGAACCTTGAATTTTCATGTTCATAAGTTTTGTTGATTAGTTCTAATGCGAGGCTGTTGGTTTCTATTGTTAATTACGACAATGTATTAACTTCAAGTTTGAAAGTAAAATTGAATGGATGGAGAAAAGCCGTCTCAATAATATCGATGTGAGTAAATTAGCTTAATGTTTAATTAGTAACAAGTCATAACACACGCCAAAACATTTTAAAAACTAAAAGTTCAATTAAAATAAATTCATTTTTAGCCGAATAAATTCACAGTTTCTTAAATATTAACACCTCATATGTCCCATATTCTAAAGCAAATTTATAATATTATTCTCAATAAAATAAATATGTCAATTAGTTGAACAGTTATCCAAATACCTTCATTACAACATGTTTTATGTTCTTTATGATGATTGTAATCTCGTTAGTAGCAATTGCAACCGCAAGGCTTCCACTAGTAGCACTTGAACCCTCAAGTGTTTCTCCATTATGAGATTATGTCGGGTGAGATTTTGATTATTTCTGGAAAAGACATACGTAATAATATATTGTATGATACGTAAGTGTGTATACACAATGTTGTTTTGAGCTTCTAAATCCTGCTGGAATCTTGCCACAAAGCATTAACGAAGGACGCTCTTGCATAAGCTCCTTCAAAAGAAAACAAATAAAAAACTTTGGCAGTAAGGAAACAAGAATAGAAAGTTTGTTATGATTGGGTTGAATCACTATTTCCGGGGAGCTACGAAGAATCCGACCTTTCCATATATATAGAATAATTACTACAAAATACTTCCACTTTATTTTATATCTGAATGAAAACTTTCTATTTTTGTCATCAAATATGCATAAGTCCATTTATGAAAAAAGTATGGATTTAGATTTCATAAAAAGGATGTACTTATTGGTTAAAATATCACAAAGAATTTGAAAGTGAAGAAAATTAACGATAGCAAATGGTTGAATATGGTTTTGTAAGATTATATCAAATTTATTTCTAACCTGTTACTCTAGAGATTTTTTCAAATACTTAATTTTATTTTTCTTTCCTTGCTAGGAAAAATTAAAACAAGGAAAATGTTTGGTGGTCGAAAGAAATCAGTTCTTCCATTCATCAGTTTAACTGTCTTATACTGAGTGGGAGTTGGCATAAAATACATGGATGTAAATAGTCTTACATCAACTGCCGCATAGCTCATAACCATTTACATCATCTCCTTCGATATTTCATGTAATAGAGTTACTTGGCTCCACGCCTATCTATTTTTTCGTTAAAACCTTGCGAGATAATAAAAATTATATGGGACATAAATAGCTCAAGTGTAGAGAAATACGATGCAACATGGATGGACATGGAGTAGTGGCATGAGAACCTTCAGAGGTAGATGAAGTTTTCTGTTCTAGATAATAGGCATATCATATGTCTCTTCTAGAAGGTAATAACCAAGTTCTATCAAAGCAATACGACAATACATTTGCCATCTTGAAAACAACGCATGATGAACTTGAGAGTTAGCGCTGAATAACCAATGTTCCTAGCTATGGCCGACCCAACTATGGAAGACTCGATCACTAGACCACAACTGAGCATCTGGGAAAAAGCTAAGTAAAATGGAAATTCTAAATCAATGATAGATTGGTTATGTATATGTGTGTGTGTGTGTGTGTGTGTGTGTGTGTGTGTGTGTGTGTGTGTGTGTGTGTGTGTGTGTGTGTGTGTGTGTGTGTGTGTGTTCACTCGTATTGATAATGAAACCATAATACGACGCTTTCAACATTTTTAAAGTCGTTGTGGACATCTGTTGTAGTTTGGAATCTTATAATGAATAATGAATTTAGAATATTTTGTTTCTAAACGTATTTTTGTGTAAAAGGATTCTATGTTTTACATGTTTACCCAAAAATTACATTGTGATTGCCTTCATTTCAAACCCTTTACATTAATACTACATCTAAGTTATTTCAAGGGCTATCCATTGGTTAGTCGTTAACAACATCAATATTTATCCAAAACCCACTAACCAAATTTTTTTTAACTTTATAGTCCATAACCATCATAATAATTAGTCAAACAATAAAATTGAACATTTTTCTTCCAAAGTACTTTTAAACGTCAAATTTGATTTTTATTTTCATTACAAGATCATATTGAGGATTATGAAAATGTTGCTCCTATGTATAATATATTTTTTTCACTTGTTCATTTTAAGAGTAATATGAGTATCTAATCCAACATAAAACAAGAAAATTAAAAACAACAATTCTTCAAAAATACTTTTACATTTAAAAAGTTTCAACATCCGATATTAAATCATTTGGTTAATTGTATATGGTTTGGGGTTTAATTCTTGGATTTTGTCCCCTAAATCAAAGAATTAAATCCTACATCGTAGGATTTTCCACCACCATCTCATCCCTCCCAAAAAATTTCTATATCATATTGTTGAACCCCAGACAATACCAACTTCATTTTTTATTTCATAGAAAAAACTCAATTATAACACTATAATATATATATATATATACATATGTAATATTATTATATGTATAATCTAATAACGCGTCCAGGAGGTCAAAGAGACCAAACATGAAGGAGCACATGGGGCAAAAAGAGCCAAATTAACAATGCAATATGCTGTTTTTTTTGTTTGAATTTCAGTAAAAATAAATTGATAGAAAAGTTTTTATAAAAAAAGTAAAAGTTGTTAAGGGTGTACCAATAATATACTGTTATTTCAAATCAATTACGCACTCTAATTTGTTCGTCAAATACTTATTTTTATTTATCTTTCTTTGTTGTGAAATATTGAAAACAAAGAGAATATTTTGAGGTTGAGAAATATTGGCTCTTTTATTCATTAGTTTAACCCCGTATATAAACTTGGAATAAAATACATAGACTTAAATTCCCTTACATTAATAGCCACGTAACAAATAATACTTACAACACTCCCCATTGTATATTCCTTAATTATAATAGTGTTGCTTGGCTACATACCTAGAAGGGCTAGAATTTAGCTTCTTACCTAAGACTTCTTGTTGCTTATTGGCTAGTATGACCCAAGGCCCTTCTTGGATCGCTCACGCTCTTTGTCAGGACCCGACCCTCCTCTGTCAGGTCCCGACTCATCTAGCACGATACCATTCTGTCAGGACCCGACCCTCGTCTGTCAAGTCCCAACTCATCTAGCACGATATTGTCCGCTTTGGGCCTCCTTGCCCTTGCCCTCACGGTTTTGTTTTCGGGAGTTCACGGTGCAACTTCCCAGGGGGTCACCCATCATGGAATTGCACTAGCCTCAACTCGCTTAACTTTGGGGACCAATCCCCCCCCCCCCCCCCCCCCCCTCCCCCTCCAAAAGGCACTGAGCTCCCAAAAGGCCTCATGCTAGATAGGTGTGCGCCTACACCTTTAAGGCACACCACCATTCCCTTCCCAGACCATTCCCCCCTCGCAGGAATGTAGGGTTGTTCACCGTTCCCTCCAGGACACGGGTCTTACAATCCACCCCCTTAGGGCCCAGCGTCCTCGCTGGCACACTTCCCAGTTGGGGTCTGACTCTGATACCATTCTGTCAAGACCCGACCCTCCTCTGTCAGGTCCCGACTCATCTAGCACGATATTGTTCGCTTTGGGCCTCCTTGCCCTTACCCTCACGGTTTTGTTTTCGGGAGCACACGGTGCAACTTCCCAGGGGGTCACCCATCATGGAATTGCACCAGCCTCAACTCGTTTAACTTTGGGGTTCCAATCCCTCCCAAAGCCACTGAGCTCCCAAAAGGCCTCATGCTAGATAGGTGTGCGCCTACACCTTTAAGGCACACCACCATTCCCTTCCCAGACCATTCCCCCCTCGTAGGAATGTGGGATTTTTCACCGTTCCCTCCAGGACACGGGTCTTACATCTTCCTTTATATATGTCTTCAATCTTACTTCTCTCTTGTTCACATTCTCTTGCATTACATTCATTACATGGAACCGCGCCTCCATTTATAGTGATCTTATTCACTAATTGAAATTCTCTACTAGCATTTCCACAGTAATTTCTTATATATAGCATCTCATCATAATTTCTCTAAATTTCCTAGAGTTCTAGTTTATAATTGATGAAGTTTTTTTAAGCTTTCTAGAAATTTTAAATTTCTTATTTCTTATTTCTTCTTTAGATTTCAAGAGTTTGTGTTGGCTAGTCTCTCTTGAATCTTCAGAAGTCTAGAGGTATTTTGGTAATTTGGTTAAAAAGGGGCCAAATGTTGACTTTTGACCCGGGAGGTCCAACGGACAAGGGCCAAGGACCGTTACGTAGAGCGAGTCGATGCGAATCCGTAGAGAGGCGGCACGCCGAAATCGGAGGTTCGACGACGAAGTTGTGGTCACGGGAGCGAAATCGATTAACCGAACGAACCGAGATTTCGATTAAAATATTATTAAACTATGGAATAGTGATTAGTGTTAGTAGACACTTGGATGAGTGACAAGTGTCACTCATCCCTTGATTGAGGCCCTAATTTGTGGAACATGTTTCCCTTAATCCGTTTTTAATCATCCTTCATCATTCTCATTCATCATCATTCCTTCCTCATCATTCCTAATCATCATTCTTAATCATCACTGTCTCCTTTCTTTATCAGCCATTATCTTCCTTGTGCTTTCTTTGAACCGTGAAGAAAATAAGAAACAGAGCATGAGAGATGGGAGAATTGGCTTCCTTCCATAGCCGTTCTTGAGAGGGAAAAATTGAGAGGAAATTCGAGGGAATTAGGTGACTGAGATTGAAAGAAAAACACTGAGACAGAGAGAGAGAGTTGTGAAACAGAGAATCGAAATTATGGAGTTTGGAAGGAAAATTCAAATTCTAAGCTTTGAGCTGTGAAACTTCAAATTGAGCTTGGATTTAGCTTCCTGAGGTTAGTACGAGTCGATCCACATCAAGAATGAAGAAAATCGATAGCTTTTGGGCTCTGAACAGACCTGGTAACAGAGAAGCAAAGTTGAAGGTTGAGTCGTGATCTTGGAGAGATCAAACGATGAAATTGATTTGGGAAATGAGTTTCTCATGGTCCACTGATGCTTCTGGGTGGATCAATTAAAAGAAATCAGAAGGGACTGATGAATTTCGAAGAACGAACAGTGCTCAGGTGTTCTTCGATAATTCATCATCGAATTGAAGGATTAAGGTGAGAAATCGTCTAATTGAACTTACAAAACTGTAATTGGACTTAAAACGAAGCTGTTTGAATGTTCAATTGAAACAATTGAGGTTGAATTGACAGAGAACTGGTCGGGTCGTCTCGCGGGTTGCAGGACCCGTTTTACAGACAAACGGGTGAGGACGAAGGTACTATAGCAGGCGCGTGGGTTTCACGCGCAGCCACTCACGGGGGCGCGTGATGGTGCGTGGGCACGAATCGCGAGGTGAGGTCAACATGACTTTTTTCCTATCTAATAAAACGAACATTTTGACACTGGTTTCGAGGAAATCGGATATCGTTTTGATATTGTTCGGGACGTCCGAAGGTTTTGAATCGAGTTTAAAAATAGTTAAGAATTCGAAAAAATTATGGGACTTTGATATGAGGTTAGTGACCCTCTAGTGTAATTTGGACAGGTTTGGAAGTCCCGGTGATAGTGGTGTGGCCCGGGAAGGCCTATGTCACGCGTATCGAGGCACATCGTTGGACGGTTTGTGAGTGGACTTTGGTTTTATAAATACTATGCATGCCTAACTGTGTTATATGTTTTATATACATGATTTCCATGATGGCGATTGTGATTATTGATTTCGGGTATGTTGCACGTATTTTGAGATGTTTTCCGTATTGCACGTATATCGAGGCTAATGGTTTTATTGTGGTTTTACGTGCTTGTGGTTTTATGAATAATGTGAGAATGGTTTTGAAACTGGAAAGATGAACTCGGGAATGAGACCCAATTGTTTTGGAAACCTCGGACTTGGAGTCCATTTGAGTTACATAATCGGGCTGGGGGCCCAGTTCCTTTATCAAATCGGGCTAGGGGCCTAGTTGTTTCGAAATCAGGTGAGACCCATTTGAGTTATATTATCGGGCCAGGGACCCAGTTGATTTACGAAATCGGGCCGTGGGCCCAGTTGGTTTACGAAATCGGGCATGAGGCCTAATTGGTTCATAAATGTGATTTCGGGTCGGGGACCCTAAATGAAATTGTGATGTTTTATGGAGATTTCGGGCGGGGCCCATTGAGATGTTTTGAAATGACTTGTAAAAACTGTTTTCCATATACCATCTTAATACGAACATATATGATGGTCTCCTGTGTCTGGGACACTGGGGAAGCCACGGTGCATTGCTTGTGATGGGTCATTGCACGGAGCTACCGGACCGTATAGTGACTCAGGTGTAGGATTGATATGATTAGACGTCTGGGACGTCAGACATCTGGGATGTCAGAGATATTGACCCGGAGAGACCCCGGGCAGCACGCGTCGCTTATTACCGTGAAATATGACGTCTGAGACGTCAAGCGTCTGGGACGCTAGGTATCTGAGATACCGGAGATGGTAATGTGGTGAATATGAACTAATGAATCTATGAAATGGTTTTTTTTTTTTTAAATTGTGTTTATGGATTTGGGAAGTGACCCACATGGTTATATAATTACAGATTTGGTATTCTACACTTTTTGGGCTGAGTTCCCACACTTGGTTTTGGATTACGGTTTCTGGGCTAAGGCCGTAATGACTTGTTTGAGTAAATGTTTTGATTACTGGTTTTTGAGGCATGCATACGTTTTAATGAAGGGCATAAATGTCTTGATGTAATGTTTTTTATGAACTCCTTTATTTTCGTCCACTCACAGCTTTTGTTGGTTTTTAATGCCCTTCAGGTTGATCACGGATGCAACTGCAGGAGAGATTGGGACGTCGCATACCTCCTCCATCGATCCTTGCGCACTCTGGATGCCCCGAGTGGGCAGTGGCTTTAGATTATCCCTTGTCTGACACCTCATGTTAGACGGGAGCATGGCACATTTCACGATAATCCCGAGGGGATTGGGATGGGTTGTGTCACTATACTTACCCTGAGCCATAACCTAGTTCCCAGAGTTACATACCGGAAAAAGTAAAAGAATCTCTCTATTACTTGAAGAAGAGAATCGCTAGTTTGACCGACCGACTAGGTGGGAATTACAACATCGAGGAATGCCACTACATATTCTCCCCTTGCCCTTTTTCTCAACCAATTTGTATGTTGACTAATTATAGAGTTGTGAGGATTCCTATGCCCCACTATCGCTTGGGGGGCTCAAAAACGAAATTGATGGCGAGTAGATAATAAACTATATCAAAGCACACACATTAATAAAGTGACCATACTAATAATAACAATGAGAAGATACGGGTGATCAGGACAAACCGCCTCGTGGTCCATCAATTTACATTGAAACCCGCCATAAACATATATATATATACATGCACACATACATACAACTTACCATGGTACCCATTCAATTTCATAGGCGGAACCCTCGCCATAACCAACACTACTTGCAATCATACTAACCCAACCGAACCCAATGTGCCCGTGGTAGTCGTATAATCCCTGAGTCATAGTTTGATATCCTTGCGCATCCCAAGCCATAAGTCAATATCTCAGTTGATCTTGAGCTGTGACCAAATATACCCTCTCCTCTCGAGTCGTAACAATATCACAACTTATCCCTAGCTATAATGCAATATTTCGGCTCACTCAATATCCTTGTTCATCCCAAGCAGTAACTCAATATCCTACCTTAACCAGACCCATAATTCAATATCTATACTTACCCCGAGCCATAACTCAATATCCCGGCTGTAGCATTGACACAATATACCAACTCATCTCGAGCCTTAACTCAAAATAGAGGGCGGAGCCATTCTCGCCTAATCGTCGCGAAAAGCAATGGGTAGCACTTGAGAGGTCCAATCCAAGACCTACTCTTCACATATTTTATTTTATATATGCATTGAGAATTCTAATTATATATAAAATGAAGACAATAAAATTTTACATTAAACATGTTTTGGTGAGTTTTGTTTCACAGTAAGATTTTCTTTTTATTTGATCCTAAAATCGCATAAAATTAAATTTAGTTTTTCTTTTTTTCCCCAAAAAAAAGTAATTTACATTCTTGTTTTGTCATCAAATATGCATAAGAAGAAAATTGAAGAAAGCAAACGGATGAATATGGTTTCGTATGTTATTGTCACTACATTTATTTCCAATCATTTTCATTTAATACCACATCAGATTTATTTCAAATCTTTACCTTAGAGTTTTCACAAAATATATAATTTTTTACTTTCGTGAATTATTAAAAACAAATAGAGCGTTTGGAGGTAGGGAGAAATCAGTCATTTCGTTCATTAGTTTAACCCCTTTTATAGGGTTAGGATTGAGATAAAATACATGAATGTAAGTAGCCTTATCTGAATAGCAACATAAGTCATAAATATTTGCAATCTTCCCCTTGGATACTCAACGTAATATTTTGCAAGACAGTGCGCCTATGTGTTACGTCAATAAAATCTTGTCTGCTAATAAAAATCTCCACATAAATAACATTAATTGATAGAAATACAGTTCAAAGAAAAAATATAGAAATACAGTGCAATGCGGGCGGATAGCTAGGTAGTAGCCGCATTAGATCTTCATGTTGTAGATGAAATTGCCTCTGATGGATAATGAGAAAATAGTTTGTCTCTTCGGGCGGCTAATAACTAAGTCCTGTCAATGCAATACCCAAGGCATTTGCCATATTAAAAACAATGCTTCATGAACTCGAGAGTTAGCGCAAGACATCTGACACCCAAAAACATACCAATTTTAACCTCAAATAATCAAATGCATAAATAACCAAATTAAAGTTATACATCAAATCCGAATTAAATAGATGTCAGACAAGGGATGAAATCCAAAATTACAAGTTGCGAGCACGAATCTAAAATAAACCTGCGGGTAAACCACCCAACAGGGGTTCAGGTACGCAGAAGTAGATCTATGCCTCAGCCTCAGGATCCTCCTCTACCTCAGGAGCACCCCCTGGAGGGGTTACCAAAACAATAAGGGTGAGTGGGCCGAAACTCAAGTTTATAAAACCGTTTATTAAGTAAAACATATAATTTACCCCTCCGTTTTCCAAACATGCTTGCATTAGAATTTAAAACCATAAATCATATAGTATGAACCATAAGGCATGTAATAAAATCATAAGGTAAATTTTAGCTACTGCACTATACGTTCCGATCCTGACATCCCAGATGCCTGACGTCCCTGACGTCCAATAAGGTCACAGTCTCAAGGCTACGCGTGCCACTCGGGTCTCAATTCCGAGTCCAATCCCCGAACCCTGTCCGGATACGGCATCTCAAATGCCTAGCGTCCTAGACGCTCGACGTCCCTGACGTCCAATAAGCAATCCTGCTCCTGAGTCATTTTACGGTCCGGTTCCTCCGTAGAATGACCCCTCGCAGGCAATGCGCCATGACCACTCCGGGGTACCACATCCGGAGGAGACAGTATCATAAGAATGGATCTATACAGTGCACTACCAAATACATTTTATTGATATCCACATGCAAAACATATATATACATAGATAAAATCCAAATCGATCTTTAAGTTTCATCAGACGGGTCTCAAGCCCAAATACCATGAAACGTGCCATAACCATAATTTTAATATCATCAAAACCGTTTCTTGATTCCAGCATGTGAACATATAAGTAAATCGGAAAACATTTAAGCATGCAAGGGTTTAATGAAATCGGGCCCACTCACAGTACGATCTCGCGGTGAACCTACGCGTACGAACTTGTACCGGGATTATCGTACAATTCCTGTCAGTCCAAATCACACGTAAGGGTCACCACAAGTCTTAAACATTTATCCAAAAATTCCGAAACAGAAACCGGCTCGGGGAAACCATCCAACACGTTTCCCGAGACAACCGGCCCTAAACTGACCCATCAAACTATCTCAGATCAACATGGTTAATTCACCAAAAATGTTCAGAATGATGAGAGGAAAAAAGTCATGTTGATCGTGATCAGAGATAAGGCTCAACGCGCCCTCACGCGCCGCCCAAAATGGATGCGCGTGAAAGTCACGCGCCTGACACGGTAGCTGCTACAATGTCACCATTTTCACCCGTTTATCTGTAATACGGGCCTGCCACCCGCGGCTTGACCCGGTTGATTACCCATCAATTCCTACTCGATTTCAATCCAATTTGATCCTAACATGTTATTTAATCATCTAATTTAAATTCTGAGTCATTAATTATCCAAATCAAATCCTTAAATGGCCATTCAACCCGTGATCATCCAAACAGGTTGATCACCCCAACTCACTGGTTTCCAAACCATAATCAAATTAACCTTACAGGAAGCATCATAGGATCAAAACGAACTGGAAAACACAATCAATTGAACCAACACTCACCTGGAAGTAGTCATCCAAACATCTGAAATTTCTCTGAACACGGCAGTCACTGTCCCAGCTCAACTGTGGCTGGTTCCCCTCGATTTTGATGTGGTTGCATTCCAAATACTCCCAGAAGTCTAAACCAGGCCTTGGTTTGGTCCAACAGTCACCAAAAATTGAAAACCCGATTTCCCTCCAAATTTTCCCGAAATGGGTTCTCTCTAGTTCTTCACCTATTCTTAGTTCTTTGAACGACAGAGTGAAACTTATTCAATTCCTAATCAGTTTTAAACAACTTAAGCCGTCCCAGAGGCTCGTGGAAGTCCAGTCTGTCCCCTGAGATTTTTTCCCCGAAAAAGCTTCGATCGAATTAAACTATGTAGCCTTTGCTGGGTGGATGAATCAGTCCACGTTCTAAAGCATTAGACATCCCATTCTTTCCAACACACACTTGCATAAAAAATTGCACACTGAACCATCGCACATGGTGGTGCCACCCATGGTCCCCCGCGGTTGCTACAGTAACCAGGGGTAAAATGACCAAAATGCCCCTGGTTCAATAATTACCAAACTGCCCCTCACTTTCTAGACCTGTAACTCAACCATACGAAGTCCGATTTCGGCGTGCCGCCTGTCTAGCGACTCAGGGCGTCAAGACCTACCTAACGGTCCTTGAGTCATGTGAAAATTAGTTTCCAAACGAAAAGTAAACATTTTCGCCCCTAAAGTCCAAATTACGGTAATGCCCCTGAACTTCCGACAGTCATAACTTTTTCCCTGAGCGTCCGAATTGGACGTGCCACCTGTCTATGGACTCGTGACGTCCCGAACTACGTCACGGTCATTGTTCAAAGTCCATCTAACCCATAAATCAAAAAGTCAACAATTTGGTCATACCATACACAAGGGTAAAAACGTCAATTCATACATTAAATTACATTATTATAATCCTCAAATTTCCGGGGTGTTACAACCTTTCCCCCTTAAGAAATTTCGTCCCGAAATTTTAAAGAAACAAATAAGGAAATTGTTCTCGCATATGAGCCTCGGGCTCCCATGTGGCTTCTTCCACATTCTGGTTTCTCCAGAGAATCTTCACGAGAGGGATCGTCTTCCGACGTAGTACCTTGTCCTTCCGATCCAAAATCTGCACTGGTTGTTCCTCAAAGCTCAAATCTTCTCGGAGTTCGATAGGTTGTTCCTCCAGTACATGAGAAGCATCATGCATGTACTTCCGCAGCATCGATATGTGGAAAACATCGTGAACTCTAGAAAGTTCTAGAGGTCGTGCCAACCTGTAAGCAACCCTGCCAATCCTTTCCACAATCTCATACAGTCCGATAAAACGAGGACTCAGCTTCCCCCGTCGACCAAAACGGATAATCCCCTTCCACGGAGATAACTTCAGGAAGACGAAATCTCCCACTTCAAATTCCAAGTCTCGAATCCGTCGATCGGCATAACTCTTCTGGTGATCCTGTGCCGCCTTCAATCTTTCCTTGATAACACGAACAGTTTCCATGGTTAAGTCCATCAATTCTGGCCCTACAGCCGCTCGCTCCCCTATCTCCATCCAGCAGATAGGTGTCCTGCACTGTCGACCATAGAGTGCCTCATAGGGTGCCATCCCGATGCTTGTCTGATAGCTGCTGTTGTAAGCGAATTCCATCAATGGAAAATGAGTATCTCATGAGTCCTGAAACTGTAGTACACAAGACCTCATCATGTCCTCTAGGGTCTGAATGGTCCTTTCAGATTGTCCATCAGTCTGTGGATGGAAAGCAGTACTGAAACGTAGGGTTGTCCCCAAAGTAGTTTGCAAACTCCGCCAGAACCTAGAAGTGAAACGCGGATCACGATCGGACACGATCGATTCCGGCGTACCATGCAATCGTATGATTTCTTTTACGAACAATTGAGCCAGTCGATTAGGTTTATAAGTTTCCTGAACCGGCAGGAAATGGGCTGACTTGGTTAACTGGTCCACGATCACCCATACTCTGTCAACTCCACTTTGAGTCCTTGGTAACTTAAAGACGAAGTCCATGGTGATGTGATCTCACTTCCACTCGGGAATCGGAAGTGGCTGCATAGCCCCATAAGGTCTCTGGCGTTCCGCCTTAACCTGCTGACAGGTTAAGAATTTGCTCACGAACTCTGCAATATCCTTCTTCATTCCTGGCCACCAATAATGGTTTCGGAGGGTACGGTACATCTTTGTACCTCCCGGATGCATAGCATAAGCCGAACTATGGGCCTCCTCCAGAATCTCGGCCCGTAACTCTACCACTGCAGGTACACACAAACGGCCCAATTTCACAAGTGCTCCATCATCCCGGATGGTAAAATCCTGTCTCCCATCCGCATCGACCTCAATCTTGTAGATACAGAGTATCGAATCCTGAAGTTGTGCTTCGATGATCTGATCAATCAGCACTGGTCTTACATGAAAGCTGGCCAACAAAGCTCCATGCTCATCCGTACCCAAAATAACTCCCGCCTTCCGGAGTTCCACCAGTAAAGGAAGATACACCATCCCTAGGTGTGCAACAGATCCCGTTGACTTCCTGCAGAGTGCATCTGCCACCACATTGGCCTTACCCGGATGGTACTCAATTGTACAGTCATAATCCTTCAGCAGCTCTAACCATCTCCGTTGTCTCATGTTAAGTTCCTTCTGAGTGAATAGGTACTTAGGCTCTGGTGGTCGGTGTATATCCGGCACGTTGCGCCGAATAGGTAATGTCTCCAGATTTTTAGAGCATGAACCACCGCTGCCAACTCCAAATCATGGGTTGGGTAGTTCAACTCATGAGTCTTTAGCTGCCGGGATGCGTAGGTGATAACCTTGCCAGTCTGCATCAACACGCAGCCCAAACCTTGTAGTAATGCGTCACTAAAGACCACAAACTCTCCACTGTCATCCGGCAATGCGAGGACAGGTGCAGTGGTCAATCGATCCTTCAACTCTTGAAAACTCCGATCACACTGCTCGTCCCAAATAAACTTTACTCCCTTCTGAGTCAATCGAGTTAATGGTGCAGCAATTTTGGAGAAACCCTCCACGAATCTCCGGTAGTAACCTACTAACCCGATAAAACTCCGCACCTCCGTTACTGTTGTCGGCCTAGCCCAGTTAGTCACCGCCTCTGTTTTCTGGGGATCCACGCTAATCCCATCCATTGATATCACATGTCCCAGAAAACCAATACTGCTCAGCCAAAACTGACACTTGCTCAGCTTGGCGTACAACTGCTCTTGTCTCAGCTTCTCCAACACCAACCGTAGATGTTCCTCATGTGCTCGGACACTCCTCGAGTACACCAAGATATCATCGATGAACACAATCACGAATTTATCCAAATAGGGTCGGAAGACCCGGTTCATCAGATCCATGAATGTTGCTGGAGCATTCGTCAAGCCGAAAGGCATCACTAGGAACTCGTAGTGTCCGTAACGGGTTCGAAAAGCAGTTTTCGGAATATCCTCCTCTGAAATCCTCAATTGGTGATACCCAGACCGCAAATCAATCTTCGAAAAGCACTGTGCTCCCCGCAACTGGTCAAAAAGGTCATCGATCCTGGGTAAAGGATACTGGTTCCTCAGTGTCACCTTGTTGAGTTTTCGATAGTCAATACACAAACGGAGACTCCCTTCCTTCACCTTTACGAACAACACGGGTGCTCCCCACGGTGAAGTACTCGGTCGGACGTATCCCAAATCCACCAACTCTTGCAACTGAGTTTTGAGTTCCCGTAACTCGGCCGGTGCCATCCGGTATGGTGCCTGGGATATAGGTCGGGTACCAAGGAGTAGTTCAATCGTAAACTCGATCTCCCGTGATGGTGGTAATCCAGGTAAGTCTTCCGGGAACACATCCGGAAACTCACGTACCACCGGTATCTCGTCGATACCCGGAGTATCAACCTGTTCCGACACAACATGCGCCAGATAACCCTGGCATCCCTTCCGTAGAAGTTTGGTAGCAGTAAGTGAAGAAATCACTTCAGGAGGCGGACCGTCTCACTCCCCCTGAAAGATAACCTCCGGCAAACCCGGGCTTCGCAGAATCACTTGCTTGCTACAGCAGTCGATGAGCGACCGATGCTCCGATAGCCAATCCATCCCCAAAATTACATCGAAGTCGTGGATATTCAGAATAATCAAGTCCGCTGGTAAATCTACATCCTCAATTCTCATCGGGCACCTCCGAATCACCTGATTCACAAGGTACATGATGCCCATCGGGGTGCCAACAACCATTTCGTAATCTAAGGATGATACCACACAATCAAGCATACCAGCACAACTCCTCAAAATAAAAGAATGTGTAGCCCCCGCATCCATCAACACACGTACAAGAAGGTTTAAGATGTGTATTGTACCTATAACTATGCCTGGGGCAGTCCTCGCCTGCTGCTGGGTCATTGCAAACACTTGAGCCCTAGGCCCTCCATTTCGTATGCGCCCGCGCGCGCCACGCCCAGCACCACGGTCACCTCCCTGACCTCAACCTCCGTTAGTGTGGGAAGCCGTGTTCTGCACCACACTAGAGCCCCCAGCGTCGTTGCTCTTGGACAACAGCGGGCAATCACAGGCATAGTGGCCCTCCTCTCCGCAAGCAAAACAGGTTACTGGCCTTGGCCTGTCCGAATGCCAACCAGAAGCACCGCTCCAAGATGAACGCTGCCCAGAGTTGTATCCAGATCCTCTGTCCTGAGAGCCTCCACGTCGACCTGACCAGCCATGACCCTTGAAGGATGAGGGTGCTCCCCTGTAGCCTCCTCCCTTGTTGTTCTTCTGGCCCGTTGGCCTACGTTGTGGGCGATCCTGACGTCGCCCCTCGCCCGAAGGCTGTCGTGTCTGGTGTGCCGCCAGACTGGCCTCGACACGCACCGCAGCGTCGACCATATCTCTCAGAGAAGCATGAGTAGCAGCAGTCACACTTGCCCGGATATCCTCTCGGATTCCAAGTTCAAACTTTTGGCATTTGTCCTCCTCCGTGCTCACGAATGAAGCAGCGAACCGGGATAGTTTCCCAAAAGTCTGCTCGTAGTCCGCAACGGACATATCCCCCTGCTCCAGCGGCAAGAACTCTGCCTCCCGTGCCGCGCGAAACGATCGCGGGTAGTACTGGTCCTGAAATCGGGAACGGAAAATCTCCCAAGTAGTGGTATGGACAGACCATCCAGACATTTCGAGGCCGTGCCACCACTAGTAGGCTCCTCCTTCCAGTAAGAAGGCCGCCAAGGTCACCCGTTCGCCCAAAGGGCAGTGCATCACCGTGAAGATCCTTTCTCATTTGGTGATCCAATCATGATTATCTTCGGGGTTTGATCCCTCGCTGAAAGGTGTGGCTCCCAGAGGTTGAGCCCGCTCAATGCTTGCGCATTCCATTTCCCTTTCCAGATCCTCGTCAGTTCGTGTATGAGGAATCCTCCTTGGAGGCATAACCAACTGTCAAAAGGCATAGATCAGTTAACATTATCCTTAAACTCGAAAAGTAACTAGTACTAATCGCTAGTCTAGCATGCTGACCACAACCTAGTGCTCTGATACCAAGCTGACAGGACCCGTCCCGATCCCACAGGGACCACAAGGGGACGTGCCCTGCTCCCGTCTGACACCCAAAAACATACCAATTTGAACCGCAAATAATCAAATGTATAAATAACCAAATTAAAGTTATACATCAAATCCGAATTAAACAGATGTCAGACAAGGGATGAAATCCAAAATTACAAGTTGCGAGCACGAATCTAAAATAAACCTGCGGGTAAACCACCCAACAGGGGTTCAGGTACGCAGAAGTAGATCTATGCCTCAGCCTCAGGATCCTCCTCTACCTCAGTAGCACTGCCTGGAGGGGTTACCAAAACAATAAGGGTGAGTGGGCCGAAACTCAAGTTTATAAAACCGTTTAATAAGTAAAACATATAATTTACCCCTCCATTTTCCAAACATGCATGCATAAGAATTTAAAACCAGAAATCATATAGTATGAACCATATGGCATGTAATAGAATCATAAGATAAATTTTAGCTACTGCACTATACGTTCCGATCCTAACATCCCAGATCCCTGACGTCGCTGACGTCCAATAAGGTCACAGTCTCAAGGCTACGCGTGCCACTCGGGCCTCAATTCCGAGTCCAATCCCCGAACCCTGTCCGAGTACGGCATCTCAAATGCCTAGCGTCCTAGACGCTCGACGTCCTTGACGTCTAATAAGCAATCCTGCTCCTGAGTCATTTTACGGTCCGGTTCCTCCGTAGAATGACCCCTCGCAGGCAATGCGCCATGACCACTCCGGGGTACCACATCCGGAGGAGACAGTATCATAAACATGGATCTATACAATGCAGTACCAAATAAATTTTATTGATATCCACATGCAAAACATATATATACATAGATAAAATCCAAACCGATCTTTAAGTTACATCAGACGGGTCTCAAGCCCAAATACCGTGAAACGTGCCATAACCATAATTTTAATATCATCAAAACTGTTTCTTGATTCCAGCATGTGAACATATAAGTAAATCGGAAAACATTTAAGCATGCAAGGGTTTAATGAAATCGGGCCCACTCACAGTACGATCTCGCGGTGAACCTGCGCGTACGAACTTGTTTCGGGATTATCGTACAATTCCTGTTAGTCCAAATCACACGTAAGGGTCATCACAAGTCTTAAACATTTATCCAAAAATTCTGAAACAGAAACGAGCTAGGGGAAACCGTCCAACACATTTCCCGAGACAACCGGCCCTAAACTGACTCATCAAACTATCTCAGATCAACATGGTTAATTCACCAAAAATGTTCAGAATGATGAGAGGAATAAAAGTCATGTTGATCGTGATCAGAGATAAGGCTCAACGCGCCATCACGCGCCGCCCAAAGTGGCTGCGCGTGAAAGTCACGCGCCTGACACGGTAGCCGCTACAGTGTCACCATCTTCACCCGTTTATCTGTAATACGGGCCTGCCACCCGCGGCTTGACCCGGTTGATTACCCATCAATTCCTACTCGATTTCAATCCAATTTGATCCTAACATGATATTTAATCATCTAATTTAAATTCTGAGTCATCAATTATCCAAATCAAATCCTTAAATGGCCATTCGACCCGTGATCATCCAAACAGGTTGATCACCCCAACTCACTGGTTTCCAAACCATAATCAAATTAACCTTACAGGAAGCATCATAGGATCAAACCGAACTGGAAAACACAATCAATTGAACCAACACACACCTGGAAGTAGTCATCCAAACCTCTGAAATTTATCTGAACACGGCAGTCACTATCCCAGCTCAACTGTGGCTGGTTCCCCTCGATTTTGATGTGGTTGCGTTCCAAATACTCCCATAAGACTAAACCAGGCTTTGGTTTGGTCCAACAGTCACTAGAAATTGAAAACCCGATTTCCCTCCAAATTTTCCCGAAATGGTTTCTCTCTGGTTCTTCACCTATTCTCAGTTCTTTCAACGGCAGAGTGAAACTAATTCAATTCCTAATCAGTTTTAAACAACTTAAGCCGTCCCAGAGGCTCGTGGAAGTCCAGTCTGTCCACTGAGATTTGTTCCCCGAAAAAGCTTCGATCGAATTAAACTATGTAGCCTTTGCTGGGTGGATGAATCAGTCCATGTTCTAAAGCATTAGACATCCCATTCTTTCCAGCACACATTTGCATAAACAATTGCACACTGAACCACCGCACATGGTGGTACCGCCCATGGTCCCCCGCGGTTGCTACAGTAACCAGGGGTAAACTGACCAAAATGCCCCTGGTTCAATAATTACCAAACTGCCCCTCACTTTCTAGAACCGTAACTCAGCCGTACAAAGTCCGATTTCGGCGTGCCGCCTGTCTACGGACTCAGGGCGTCGACACCTACCTAACGGTCCATGAGTCATGTGAAAATTAGTTGCCAAACGAAAAGTAAACATTTTCGCCCCTAAAGTCCAAATTACGGTAATGCCCCTGAACTTCCGATAGTCATTACTCTTTCCCTGAGCGTCCGAATTGGACGTGCCACCTGTCTATGGACTCGTGACGTCCCGAACTACGTCACGGTCATTGGTCAAAGTCCATCTGACCCATAAATCAAAAAGTCAACAATTTGGCCATACCATACACAAGGGTAAAAACGTCAATTCGTACATTAAATTACATTATTATAATCCCCAAATTTCCGGGGTGTTACAACCTCCCCCCCTTAAGAAATTTCGTCCTGAAATTTCAAAGAAACAAATAAGGAAATTGTTCTCGCATCTGAGCCTCGAGCTCCCATGTGGCTTCTTCCACATTCTGGTTTCTCCAGAGAATCTTCACGAGAGGGATCGTCTTCCGACGTAGTACCTTGTCCTTCCGATCCAAAATCTGCACTGGTTGTTCCTCAAAGCTCAAATCTTCTCGGAGTTCGATAGGTTGTTCCTCCAGTACATGAGAAGCATCATGCATGTACTTCCGCAGCATCGATATGTGGAAAACATCGTGAACTCTAGAAAGTTCTGGAGGTAGTGCCAACCTGTAAGCAACCCTGCCAATCCTTTCCACAATCTCATACAGTCCGATAATCCCCTTCCACGGAGATAACTTCAGGAAGACAAAATCTCCCACTTCAAATTCCAAGTCTCGAATCCATCGATCGGCATAACTCTTCTGGCGATCCTGTGCCGCCTTCAATCTTTCCTTGATAACACGAACAGTTTCCAGGGTTAAGTCCATCAATTCTGGCCCTACAGCCGCTCGCTCCCCTATCTCCATCCAGCAGATAGGTGTCCTGCACTGTCGACCATACAGTGCCTCATAGGGTGCCATCCCGATGCTTGTCTGATAGCTGTTGTTGTAAGCGAATTCCATCAATGGAAAATGAGTATCCCATGAGTCCTGAAACTGTAGTACACAAGACCTCATCATGTCCTCCAGGGTCTGAATGGTCCTTTCGGACTGTCCATCGGTCTGTGGATGGAAAGCAGTACTGAAACGTAGGGTTGTCCCCAAAGTAGTTTGCAAACTCCGCCAGAACCTGGAAGTGAAACGCGGATCACGATCAGACACGATCGATTCCGGCGTACCATGCATTCGTATGATTTCTTTTAGGAACAATTGAGCCAGTCGATTAGGTTTATAAGTTTCCTGAACCGGTAGGAAATGGGCTGACTTGGTTAACTGGTCCATGATCACCCATACTCCGTTAACTCCACTCTGAGTCCTTGGTAACTTAAAGACGAAGTCCATGGTGATGTGATCCCACTTCCACTCGGGAATCGGAAGTGGCTACATAGCCCCATAAGGTCTCTGGCGTTCCGCCTTAACCTGCTGACAGGTTAAGCATTTGCTCACGAACTCTGCAATATCCTTCTTCATTCCTGGCCACCAATAATGGTTCTGGAGGGTACGGTACATCTTTGTACCTCCCGGATGCATAGCATAAGCCGAACTATGGGCCTCCTCCAGAATCTCGGCCCGTAACTCTGCCACTGCAGGTACACACAAATGGCCCTATTTCACAAGTGCTCCATCATCACGGATGGTAAAATCCTGTCTCCCATCCGCATCGACCTCAATCCTGTAGATACAGAGTATCAGATCCTAAAGTTGTGCTTCGATGATCCGATCAATCAGCACTGGTCTTACATGGAAGCTGGCCAACAAAGCTCCATACTCATCCGTACCCAAAATAACTCCCGCCTTCCGGAGTTCCACCAATAAAGGAAGATACATCATCCCTAGGTGTGCAACAGATTCCGCTGACTTCCTGCTGAGTGCATCTGCCACCACATTGGCCTTACCCGGATGGTACTCAATTGGACAGTCATAATCCTTCAGCAGCTCTAACCATCTCCGTTGTCTCATGTTAAGCTCCTTCTGAGTGAATAGGTACTTTAGGCTCTGGTGGTCGGTGTATATCCGGCACGTTGCGCCAAATAGGTAATGTCTCCAAATTTTTAGAGCATGAACCACCGCTGCCAACTCCAAATCATGGGTTGGGTAGTTCAACTCATGAGTATTTAGCTGCCGGGATGCGTAGGTGATAACCTTGCCAGTCTGCATCAACACGCAGCCCAAACCTTGTAGTGATGCGTCACTAAAGACCACGAACTCTCCACTGTCATCCGGCAATGCGAGGACAGGTGCAGTGGTCAATCGATCCTTCAACACTTGAAAACTCCGATCACACTACTCGTCCCAAATAAACTTTACTCCCTTCTGAGTCAATCGAGTTAATGGTGCAGCAATTTTGGAGAAACCCTCCACGAATCTCCGGTAGTAACCTGCTAACCCGACAAAACTCCGCACCTCCGTTACTGTTGTCGGTCTAGCCCAGTTAGTCACCGCCTCTGTTTTCTGGGGATCCACGCTAATCCCATCCGTTGATATCACATGTCCCAGAAAACCAATACTGCTCAGCCAAAACTGACACTTGCTCAGCTTGGCGTACAACTGTTCTTGTCTCAGCTTCTCCAACACCAACCGTAGATGTTCCTCATGTGCTCGGACACTCCTCGAGTACACCAAGATATCATCGATGAACACAATCACGAATATATCCAAATAGGGTCGGAAGACCCGGTTCATCAGATCCATGAATGCTGCTGGAGCTTTCGTCAAGCCGAAAGGCATCACTAGGAACTCGTAGTGTCCGTAACGGGTTCGAAAAGCAATTTTCAGAATATCCTCCTCCGAAATCCTCAATTGGTGATACCCAGACCGCAAATCAATCTTCGAAAAGCACTGTGCTCCCCGCAACTGGTCAAAAAGGTCATCGATCCTGGGTAGAGGATACTGGTTCCTCAGTGTCACCTTGTTTAGTTGTCGATAGTCAATACACAAACAGAGACTCCCTTTCTTCTTCTTTACGAACAACACGGGTGCTCCCCACGGTGAAGTACTCGGTCGGACGTATCCCAAATCCACCAACTCTTGCAACTGAGTTTTGAGTTCCCGTAACTCGGCCGGCGCCATCCGGTATGGTGCCTGGGATATAGGTCGGGTACCAGGGAGTAGTTCAATCGTAAACGCGATCTCCCGTGATGGTGGTAATCCAGGTAAGTCTTCCGGGAACACATCCAGAAACTCACGTACCATCGGTATCTCGTCGATATCCGGAGTATCAACCTGTTCCGACACAACAAGCGCCAGATAACCCTGGCATCCCTTCCGTAGAAGTTTGGTAGCAGTAAGTGAAGAAATCACTTCAGGAGGCGAATCGTCTCGCTCCCCCTAAAAGAAAACCTCCGGCAAACCCGGGCTTCGCAGAATCACTTGCTTGCTACAGCAGTCGATGAGCGACCGATGCTCCGATAGCCAATCCATCCCCAAAATTACATCGAAGTCGTGGATATCCAGAATAATCAAGTCCGCTGGCAAATCCACATCCTCAATTCTCACCGGGCACCTCTGAATCACCTGATTCATAAGGTAACGATGCCCATCGGGGTGCCAACACCCATTTTGCAATCTAAGGCTGATACCACACAATCAAGCATACTAGCACAACTCCTCGAAATAAAAGAATGTGTAGCCCCCGCATCCATCAACACACGTACAAGAAGGTTTAAGATGTGTAGTGTACCTATAACTACGCCTGGGGCAGTCCTCGCCTGCTGCTGGGTCATTGCAAACACTTGAGCCCTAGGCCCTCCATTTCGTCCGCGCCCGCGAGCGCCTCGCCCAACACCACGGTCACCTCCTTGACCTCGACCTCCGTTATTGTGGCAAGCCTTGCCCTGCACCACACTAGAGCCCCCAGCGTCGTTGCTCTTGGACAACCGCGGGCAATCACAGGCATAGTGGCCCTCCACTCCGAAAGCAAAATAGGTTACTAGCCTTGGCCTATCCGAATGCCCACTAGAAGCACCGCTCCAAGATGAACGATGCCCAGAGTTGTATCCAGATCCTCTGCCCTGAGAGCCTCTACGTCGACCTGACCAGCCACGACCCTTGAAGGATGAGGGTGCTCCCCTGTAGCCTCCTCCCTTGTTGTTCTTGTGGCCCATTAGCCCACGTTGTGGGCGATCCTGACGTCGCCCCTCGCCCGAAGGCTGTCGTGTCTGGTGTGCCGCCAGACTGGCCTCGACACGCACCGCAGCGTCGACCATATCTCTCAGAGAAGCATGAGTAGCAGCAGGCACGCTTGCCCGGATATCCCCTCGGATTCCAAGTTCAAACCTTTGGCATTTGTCCTCATCCGTGCTCACGAATGATGCAGCGAACCAGGATAATTTCCCAAAAGTCTGCTCGTACTCCGCAACGGACATATCCCCCTGCGCCAGCCGCAAGAACTCTGCCTCCCGTGCCGCGCGAAACGATCGCGGGTAGTACTGGTCCTCAAATCGGGAACGGAAAACCTCCCAAGTAGTGGTATGGATAAACCATCCAGACATTTCGAGGCCGTGGCACCACTGGTAGGCTCCTCCTTCTAGTAAGAAGGTCGCCAAGGTCACCCGTTCACCCGGAGGGCAGTGCATCACCGTGAAGATCCTTTCCCATTTGGTGATCCAATCATGAGCATCTTCGGGGTTTGATCCCCCGCTGAAAAGTGTGGCTCCTAGACGTTGAGCCCGCTCAATGCTTGCGCATTGCATTCCCCTTTCAAGATCCTCGTCAGTTCGTGTATGAGGAATCCTCCTTGGAGGCATAACCAACTGTCAAGAGGCATAGATCAGTTAACATTATCCTTAAACTTGAAAAGTAACAAGTATTAATCGCTAGTCTAGCATGCTGACCATAACCTAGTGCTCTGATACCAAGCTGACAGGACCCGTCCCGATCCCACAGGGACCACAAGAGGACGTGCCCTGCTCCCGTCTGACACCCAAAAACATACCAGTTTTAACCTCAAATAATCAAATGCATAAATAACCAAATTAAAGTTATACATCAAATCCGAATTAAACAGATGTCAGAGAAGGGATGAAATCCAAAATTACAAGTTGCGAGCACGAATCTAAAATAAACCTGCGGGTAAACCACCCAACAGGGTTTCAAGTACGCAGAAGTAGATCTATGCCTCAGCCTCAGGATCCTCCTCTACCTCAGGAGCACCCCCTGGAGGGGTTACCAAAAAAATAAGGGTGAGTGGGCCGAAACTCAAGTTTATAAAACCGTTTATTAAGTAAAACATATAATTTACCCCTCCGTTTTCCAAACATGCATGCATTAGAATTTAAAACCATAAATCATATAGTATGAACCATAAGGCATGTAATAAAATCATAAGGTAAATTTTAGCTACTGCACTATACGTTCCCATCCTGACATCCCAGATGCCTGGCGTCCCTGACGTCCAATAAGGTCACAGTCTCAAGGCTACGCGTGCCGCTCGGGTCTCAATTCCGAGTCCAATCCCCGAACCCTGTCCGGGTACGGCATCTCAAATGCCTAGCGTCCTAGACGCTCGACATCCCTGACGTCCAATAAGCAATCCTACTCCTGAGTCATTTTACGGTCCGGTTCCTCCGTAGAATGACCCCTCGCAGGCAATGCGCCATGACCACTCCGGGGTACCACATCCGGAGGAGATAGTATCATAAGAATGGATCTATACAGTGCATTACCAAATACATTTTATTGATATCCACATGCAAAACATATATATACATAGATAAAATCCAAACCGATCTTTAAGTTTCATCAGACGGGTCTCAAGCCCAAAATACCATGAAATGTGCCATAACCATAATTTTAATATCATCAAAACCGTTTCTTGATTCCAGCATGTGAACATATAAGTAAATCGGAAAACATTTAAGCATGCAAGGGTTTAATGAAATCGGGCCCACTTACAGTACGATCTCACGGTGAACCTGCGCGTACGAACTTGTACCGGGATTATCGTACAATTCCTGTGAGTCCAAATCACACGTAAGGGTCACCACAAGTCTTAAACATTTATCCAAAAATTCCGAAACAGAAACCGGCTGGGGGAAACCGTCCAACACGTTTCCCGAGACAACCGGCCTTAAACTGACCTATCAAACTATCTCAGATCAACATGGTTAATTCACCAAAAATGTTCAGAATGATGAGAGGAATAAAAGTCATGTTGATCGTGATCAGAGATAAGGCTCAACGCGCCCTCACGCGCCACCCAAAATGGCTGCGCGTGAAAGTCACGCGCCTGACACGGTAGCTGCTACAATGTCACCATCTTCACCCGTTTATCTGTAATACGGGCCTGCCACCCGCGGCTTGACCCGGTTGATTACCCATCAATTCCTACTCGATTTCAATCCAATTTAATCCTTACATGATATTTAATCATCTAATTTAAATTCTGAGTCATTAATTATCCAAATAAAATCCTTAAATGGCCATTCGACCGGTGATCATCCAAACTGGTTGATCACCCCAACTCAATGGTTTCCAAACCATAATCAAATTAACCTTACAGGAAGCATCATAGGATCAAAACGAACTGGAAAACACAATCAATTGAACCAACACTCATCTGGAAGTAGTCATCCAAACCACTGAAATTTCTCTGAACACGGCAGTCACTATCCCAGCTCAACCGTGGCTGGTTCCCCTCGATTTTGATGTGGTTGCGTTCCAAATACTCCCAGAAGACTAAACCAGGCCTTGGTTTGGTCCAACAGTCACCAGAAATTGAAAACCCGATTTCCCTCCAAATTTTCCCGAAATGGTTTCTCTCTGGTTCTTCACCTATTCTCAGTTCTTTCAACGGCAGAGTGAAACTCATTCAATTCCTAATCAGTTTTAAACAACTTAAGCCGTCCCAGAGGCTCGTGGAAGTCCAGTCTGTCCACTGAGATTTGTTCCCCGAAAAAGCTTCGATCGAATTAAACTATGTAGCCTTTGCTGGGTGGATGAATCAGTCCACGTTCTAAAGCATTAGACATCCCATTCTTTCAAGCACACACTTGCATAAACAATTGCACAGTGAACCACCGCACATGGGTGTGCCGCCCATGGTCCCCCGCGGTTGCTACAGTAACCAGGGGTAAAATGACCAAAATGCCCCTGGTTCAATAATTACCAAACTGCCCCTCACTTTCTAGACCCGTAACTCAGCCATACGAAGTCCGATTTCGGCGTGCCGCCTGTCTACGGACTCAGGGCATCGAGACCTACCTAACGGTCCTTGAGTCATGTGAAAATTAGTTGCCAAACGAAAAGCCAACATTTTCGCCCCTAAAGTCCAAATTACGGTAATGCCCCTGAACTTCTGATAGTCATGACTTTTTCCCTGAGCGTCCGAATTGGACGCGCCACCTGTCTATAGACTCGTGACGTCCTGAAATACGTCACGATCATTGGTCAAAGTCCATCTGACCCATAAATCAAAAAGTCAACAATTTTGCCATACCATACACAAGGGTAAAAACATCAATTCATACATTAAATTACATTATTATAATCCTCGAATTTTCGGGGTGTTACAGATACTCCATGTAATATTTTGCATGGCAGTGTGTCTATGTGTTACCTCATTGAAATCTTGTCGGGTAATAAAAATCTCCACAGAAATAACATTAATTGAAAGAAATACAGTTCATAGAAAAAAAATATAGAAATACAGCGCAATGCGGGTGGGTAGGTAGTAGCCGCATTAGATCTTCATGTTGTAGATGAAGTTGCCTTTTATGGATAATGAGCAAATAGTTCGTTTCTTCGGGCGGCTAGTAACTAAGTCCTGTCAATGCAATAACCCAAGGCGTTTGCCATATTGAAAACAACGCTATGAGCTCGAGAGTTAGAGAGATCTTCCACTGGTCCTACTCATTTTAAAAATAAAAATTTGCACTTAAAGTTCCATACAAATATAGGCCCTAGATGCAGCTACCTTTGCAACTACATAGCTGCACCTCCTTCGATCTGATCGCATTGTATTTTTGTTATAGATGAGATAATATATATAGTCATAAATATAAATTATATGTATAATTGTTGTTAATATAAAATATGTTAATAATAATTATAATATAATTGTATAATTATATTGGTTATTTAAAAATACCTTGTGTGCCGGGCAAGATGAACTTTGCCCGGCGCATCATAAGCATTCGCCGAGCAAGGCTAATTTTATGAGTATTTTTTTTTTGTTTTTGTTGTTAAATATTACTTATTTGTTACATATGTATGTTCATATTTATAATAATATATTTTAATATATAATATTTAATATGTTAATTATAATCATATATATTAATTATAATATAATTATATAATTATATTGATTATTTAAAATTACCTTGCCCGGCGCATCACAAGCATTCACCAAGCAAGGCTAGTTTTATAAGCATTTGTTTTTGTCTTTGTTGTTAAATATTACTTATTTGTTATATATATATATATATGTATATATATATATATATGTTCATATTTATAATAATATTTTTTAATATTTATTATATGTTAATTATAATCATAAATATGTAATGTATATTAATTATAATCATATATATTACATTTATATTAATTTTAATCATAAACACCATAGATCATCTCCGTAAAATTTTATGAAATTTCGACGTCCCGAGATTAGGTTACGGTGCGAAACGAATCGATGGTAACAAATCGTCGTTTGTTGATCCAAGGCCTATAAGTGCTCAAAACGTCACCTCTTCGATAGGCGAGGTTTAGACACACCATATCAGAAATTGAACGGTCAAATTTTTTAAATTCACCCGTTAGCATATCGATTGAACCCAAAAACGAAGATTAGTATTGAGGTTTCCTTCAAAAGTTCTAAGTGTTAATGAGTTGGATGGTTTTAGGATTTTCTCTATGTTTTTCTTCATGGTTCGAGTAATCTAACCGTCCACATTAATCATAAACACTCATAGATCATCTCCGTAAAATTTTACGGAATTTCGACATCTCGAGATTAGGTTACTGTACGAAACGAATCGACGATAACAAATCGTCGTTTGTTGATCCAAGGCCTTTAAGTGTTCAAAACGTCGTGATTTTCAACATGAGAGGTCTAGACACACCGTATCACAAACTAAGCGGTCGAATTTGTCAAATTCACTCGTTAGCATGTCGATTGAACCCAAAAAAGTGAGACTATTATTTAACACTTGGCCCCGCCGATGGGTTATATTCGCTGGGCAGGGTGAAATTTTGCGAAAAATTCAAAAATTCTGCCAAAAACTTACAAAACATTAAAACTGGCGTCCCATGTTGCTCGGTGAATCATTAAAATTTTCCCGGTGGATGTGTGTGCCGGGAAAAGTCCCCCACTCACATAGAACAACGTCGACCCTCCCCTTTCCTTCTTCCTCTTCATTTTCCCAAACACAAAGCAAACACAGCCGCGACCCTCCCCTCTCTACAACTCATTAGCCTCCCTCTCTCACTCACCCAATAATCCAAAACCTAACACCCCTTAAACTTTGAACCAAAGACCCACAACCCAAACCCACGACCCATGACCCCAAACCCCAAACCCCAAAACCGAACCACCTCTGTCGCTCTTCTCACTCTCTCTCTTTCTCTCTCGAGCTCCACTCTCTCGACTCCCCATTGTAAGCCCTCAATCTCATAAGTTATGCTGATTAATTCTAATGCAATGTTGGTTTCTATTCTTATTTACCACAATGTATTTAATCTAGTGACATTATGCTAACTTTAAGTTTGCAATAAAAATTGAATGGATGGAGGAACATCATTCCTACAATATTGATTTGAATTAATTGGCATAACATTTAATTAGTAACGCGTTATAATGAATGCCAGAACTGTTAAAAAAATCAAAACTATGCTAAAATGAATTCATTTTTAGCCCTATAAATACATAGTTTCTTAAATCTTAACAACGCAAGAGTCATTTCCAATATTCAACAAGAAGTTTATTATATTATTCTCAGCAAAATAAATATGGCAATTAGGTCGAACATTTATCCTAATACCCACATTACATCGATTTTGATGTTCGTCATGATGATTGTAGTCTCACCAGCAGCAATTGCAACCTCAAGGCTTTCACCGGCAGCACATGAACCCTCACGTGTTTCTCCGTTGCAGGATTGTGTCGGGCGATATTCTGAGTTTTGTGGAAAAGACATACGTAATAATATATTGTATGGTGAACATGCAAGAGTGTATATGCGGTGTTGTCTTGAGCTTCTAAATTCTGCAGGAGAAGCATGCCACGACGCATTGACGAAGGAAGCTCTTGCAGAAGCTCCTTCAACAGTAAACAAATCAAAGGCTTTGGCAACTAGTAAACAACAATGGAAAGTTTGTTTTGATTGGTTTGAATCATTACCTCCAGGGAGCTACGAATAATCTTATCCTTCCATTAAATTATATATGCATGGAGAATTCTAATGATATATATATATATACGAATACAATAAAATTTTATATTAAAAATGTTCATGGTGGGTTTTGTTTCACAGTAAGATTTTCTTTTAATGTCATCATAAAATCACCCAAAATTAAGTAACTTCAAGTTTTTTTTTCCTTTTTGCCTAAAAAAGTAATTTATATTCTTGTTGTATCATGAAATATGCATAAGTCCATTTCTAAAATAGTATGAATTTGGCTTTCATAATAAGGCTGGACTTATTGGTTAAAATATAACAATGAATTTGAAGAGGAAGAAAATTAAAGAAAGCAATCAGATGAATATGGTTTCGTATGTTATCTTCACTACATTCATTTCAAATGATTTTCGTTAATGGTACATCAAAGTTATTTCAAACGTATAACTCTTGAGTTTTCATCAAATACTTATTCTTTATTTTTCTTTCTTTTTTGGGAAATGTAAAAATAAATAGAATGATTAGAGGCAGAGAGAAATCAGTTTTTTCATTCATCAGCATAACCCCCTTATATAGCGTAAGGATTGGGATAGAATACATGTACATAAATGTCGTACATGAATAGCAACATAACTTACACCGATTTGCAATCTTCCCTTTGGATATTCTATGTAATGTTGCAATATGGCAGCATGCCTATGTGTTACCTCATTAAACTCTTGTTTGATTATAAAAATCCAATGGGGTGGTAGTTGAAAAAAATACAATGCAAATAAAAAATATAGAAATAAAGTGCAACACGGGTACATGCTTAGTAGCCAGATTGAAACTTCGGGTGGTACATGAAATTGCCTCTTATGGATAATTAGCAGATAGTACTTCTTTTCTGGAAGGAAATAACCCTGTCCTATCGATGGAATAACCTAAGACATTCCCCATCTAGAAAACAACGCATGATGAGCACGAGAGTTAGTGTAACGACCCGTCCCGAATTCCGGGATTAGATTAGTCACTACTCTTGATTAGTGAGTTTGAACGGTGGTTAGTAGGGCGGAATCGGACAAAATGTGCAAAATGACCGTTTTGCCCCTGGTCGTGGGCAAAATGTTGACTTTTTGATCGGCGGTCAAACGGACTTTGACCGATGACCGTGACGTAGTTCGGGACGTCACGAGTTCATAGATAGGTGGCACGTTCGATTTCGACATTCATAGAGAAAGTT